>JAKOOJ010000047.1:388335-988335 GCA_022577455.1 Arizona elegans
TGCAAACTCCCCTCCCCTTCGCTCCTTTTTATTCCCTATGGGAGGGTGTTAGGAAGTGGGGTTGAGGGGTACCCCGGACCGTGAACCAGCTCATGAGCAAACACACTAGGACTGAAATAAATCTGACAGAGGCATCTTGTGTAAAAATATAATTTACTTTAAAACATTTAAAAAGCACTATGTCTTTAAAAAAACACATTAGTAACAAAGTCTTATCTTGGTTATGTGAAGCCAGGCTATCTCCCTAGATTCCTCTCCACAATACCGAAACAGTTCACAAGAGAAAAAGGTTAACATGACAATAAGCAGCTTCGGTGTCAATACATCATCGAGGTAGTAGAAGGGCGGCAGCATAAACTTCACAGCTAAAAAAGTCACCTGAAGAAAAAACAATTTCAATCAGCAAACGTAGCTTGAAGCTTGTGGGAGGAAGAATGTCCAGCAGTAGCAGTTCTGATGATGGCTTGCGTGCTTCAAAACAGCAAAAGGCAAGCATCTGTAGGAGTATCTCTGCAACAGCGTCTGGAGTCCTTATCTGTGTTCTCTTCCCTTCTGTAACGTTGCACTGAGCTCTGCATCCAGCTTCCAGCAGGAGCTCTGCATCTAGGCCTAAACAGCATTTAGGCCCAAGTAGCAAGCGAAAAGGTCCTTGCTTATATGGGGAGTTAACCTGCAATTAACTAGGGCATGGAAGGCTTGCAGGTAATTGCAAACAGGAGATGGCTTGATTGAAACCATACTGTTTGTGACTGATCAAGTAGCCACAGCAATCCTGAAAACACTCGTGACAGAGGGGCCATTCACCATCCACCTGTGCCTTTACTCCTGAGTCGGCCCTTGTTCCTTAGCTGTTCTCTTCTCCTGGCAGCTCTGCACATGCGCACATTGGGAATAGGCTCCAGCTGTTCTTCTGCCGCACTAATATCCAACTCCAAAGGCAGCTGATAACTGTTGGACGGCCCTGGCCCAATCTCTACCTCCGACGTAGACCCCTCATCAGAGCCTTCCCCAGACTCCAGGACTGGCCCATGTTCCTCCGTGGTGGGCCACAACAGCTCTCTTTTATTTATATATATTCAGCAAGCCAGAGAACAGCTGTGAACTTCTAAGATTGCCAAACATTTTTTGTGTGATGTGAGAATGCAGTGGTGGGTTAGTGCAAGACGGGGTAGTTTCCCAAGTGGGTGAGTCATCCTGAGTCTGTCTCTCATTCTCCCTGAAATAGACTTGTAAATTCTGAAAGTCCAGCACATAACAATACCTAGTAGACATAATTGGGAGGGGGTATTACTTTATTTAGAGGGACGTGGTGGCTCAGTGGCTAAGACGCTGAGCTTGTCGATCAGAAGGTCAGCAGTTCAGAGGTTCGAATTCCTAGTGCTGCGTAATGGGGTGAGCTCCCGTTACTTGTCCCAGCTTCTGCCAACCTAGCAGTTTGAAAGCACGTAAAAAAATGCAAGTAGAAAAAATAGGGACCACCTTTGATGGGAAGGTAACAGCGTTCGGTGCGTCTTTGGCGTTTAGTCATGCCGGCCACATAACAACAGAGACGTCTTCAGACAGCTCTGGCTCTTCGGCTTTGAAACGGAGATGAGGGGTGAAATGCTCCCGGTTTGGACCGGATCACCCGATATGGTAGCGATGGTGGCGGGTGGTTCAGTGGCCCTTGTCCGTCATTTTAACAATTACACCACTATATCAAACCAACTGCTATGAATAAATAGTAGAGGAAGGTAGTTACTTCAGTTTGAGAGCTTCCACAGAGTATCTACGGCAGTTGGCATAGTAGACAAAACCATTAAGGAAGATAACCTTCACCGAGATATACAGCAACCTTTACCTACATAAAAGACGTTGAAGCCCAGAACTAGAAGGTAAGATATGGAAACGGCTCAGGCAAACACCTCCCTATTTTACTAAACTATTAGGAGGAGGAGATAACGCACAATCATATGTCCAAGATATTATTATTATTATTATTATTATTATTATTATTATTATTATTATTATCATAGCCAATCCCAATACAAAGTAGTTTTAGCTTTCCTGTGATTTCCTGGTCTTGTCTATCTCGCGGGGTTGACATAAAGAAATAGGAAGCTAAACTGCACCAGTTTTTTTCCCCTTAACTTTGTTCTAGATCATGGGTGTCAAACTCGCGGTATCACATTGCCATCATGTGACATTTCGTGACATTTTTTCCCTTTTGTGGAGCTGAGGTGGGCGTGGCCCATGCCAGAGGTGGGTTTCAAAACCCATCGCTGCCGCTTCGCTTGCTCACGCGACGATGTGCAGAAGCATCTGGGCTGGTGGGCGGAGCCTCCCACCGCCACCGCTACCGGTTCACCCAATCTGGGGTGAACCGGTAGCAACCCACCACTGGCCCGCGCGTGACGCATCCAGCCCACAAGCTGCCAGTTTGACACCCCTGTTCTAGATTCTCAGATGATGTATATAGCACAATAGGATTGAAGCCCTATGACAGAGATATGTGCTTTTCTCTCTCATCCCTTACTTTCTTCCAGAAGATCTGTGAGGTCAAGTTCCAGGCTGGGTTGGATGGTTCGAAAGGCTTTGAAGTTCTTCCCATTCCGAGGCATCTGAAGGATAAGGCATGAAGGGGCCTGCCAAGAAGAACAGAAGCAACCCGGATGAGATTGGGAGGAAGAATAGATGAGGACTACTGATGGGGCCCCCATTTTTGTACACACAACTCAAAAAAAAGAGGCAGATCTCAGGTTTTTCAAATCTTTTTCAGGAAACCATGGAAAAGTACAGGTAGTCCTTGACTTACAACTGTTTCTTTAGTGACCATTCAAAGTTACAATGGCACTGAAAAAAATGAGTGTCCTAAAGGTGCTTTTTCAAGAGACTTTCTGGTTTTTTAATTTATTTAATAACTTTATTTAATTTAATAACTTTATTGTCATTGTACGTATATACACAGTATACCCATCCAACGAAATTCACTTAACACCCAAAGACCAGGCCCAACACACATAACAATCCCCAAACACACCCCTACTCACCACAAATTCCCCACCCCTAAACCACCCAAACATCCACACAACAGACCAAGTAATGCTGTCCAGCAGCTCACTGATGGTGGCCCTTAAGTTCATTGTTGAGTGCAATTATAGCTCTGGGATAAAAACTATTCAGAAAACGTGTGGTCCGAGTTTTAATTGTTCTGCATCTTCTGCCAGAAGGCAACAGTCCAAAAAGGTTGTAAGCAGGATGGGAAGAGTCTCTGAGAATGTTATGCAGCTTCCTCAAACAGCAAGATGCGAAGGTGTCGTCCAGGGCTGGTAGCTGGAGCCCGATGATATTCTGGGCAGTTTTAATGATTCTCTATAGAGCTTTTTTGTCCACTACACAGCTGCTCCCATACCATGCAAGAATGCCGTACAGTCAGGTCCAGAAATATTGGGACATCGACACAATTCTAACATCTTTGGCTCTATACACCACCACAATGGAGTTGGAATGAAACAAACATAATGTGCGTTAACTGCAGACTGTCAGCTTTAATTTGAGGGTGTGTACATCCAACTCAGGTGAACGGTGTAGGACTTACAGCAGTTTGTATATGTGCTTCCCACTTGTTAAGGGACCAAAAGTAATGGGACAATTGGCTTCTCAGCTGTTCCATGGCCAGGTGTGTGATATTCCCTCATTACCCCAATTACAATGTGCAGATAAAAGGCCCAGAGTTCATTTCAAGTGTGCTATTTGCATTTGGAATCTGTTGCTGTCAACTCTCAAGATGAGATCCAAAGAGCTGTCACTATCAGTGAAGCAAGCCATCATTAGGCTGAAGAAACAAAACAAACCCATCAGAGAGATAGCAAGAACATTAGGCATGGCCAAAACAACTGTTTGAAACATTCTCAAAAAGAAGGAATGCACCGGTGAGCTCAAGCAACACCAAAAGACCTGGGAGACCACGGAAAACAAGTGTGGTGGATGACTGAAGAATTCTTTCCCTGGTGAAGAAAACACCCTTCACAACAGTTGGCCAGATCAAGAACACTCTCCAGGAGGTAGGTGTATGTGTGTCAAAGTCAGCAATCAAGAGAAGACTTCACCAGAGTGAATACAGAGGGTTCACCACAAGATGTAAACCATTGGTGAGCCTCAAAAACAGGAAGGCCAGATTAGAGTTTGCCAAACAACATCTAACAAAGCCTTCACAGTTCTGGAACAAGATCCTATGGACAGATGAGACCAAGATCAACTTGTACCAGAGTGATGGGAAGAGAAGAGTATGGAGAAGGAAAGGAATTGCTCATGATCCTAAGCATACCACCTCATCAGTGAAGCATGGTGGTGGTAGTGTCATGGCGTGGGCATGTATGGCTGCCAATGGAACTGGTTCTCTTGTATTTATTGATGATGTGACTGCTGACAAAAGCAACAGGATGAATTCTGAAGTGTTTCGGGCAATATTATCTGCTCACATTCAGCCAAATGCTGCAGAACTCATTGGACGGCGCTTCACAGTGCAGATGGACAGTGACCCAAAGCATACTGCAAAAGCAACCAAAGAGTTTTTGAAGGGACAGAAGTGGAATGTTATGCAATGGCCAAGTCAATCACCTGACCTGAATCCCATTGAGCATGCATTTCACTTGCTGAAGACAAAACTGAAGGGAAAATGCCCCAAGAACAAGCAGGAACTGAAGATAGTTGCAGTAGAGGCCTGGCAGAGCATCACCAGGGATGAAACCCAGTGTCTGGTGATGTCTATGTGTTCCAGACTTCAGGCTGTGATTGACTGCAAAGGATTTGCAACCAAGTATTAAGAAGGGAAAGTTTGATTTATGATTATTATTCTGTCCCATTACTTTTGGTCCCTTAACAAGTGGGAGGCACATATGCAAACTGCTGTAAGTCCTACACCGTTCACCTGAGTTGGATGTACATACCCTCAAATTAAAGCTGACAGTCTGCAGTTAGCGCACATTGTGTTTGTTTCATTCCAACTCCATTGTGATGGTGTATAGAGCCAAAGATGTTAGAATTGTGTCGATGTCCCAATATTTCTGGACCTGACTGTATGTCAGGACACTCTCAATGGTGCTGCGATAGTAGGACAGAAGTAGATGCTGAGATAGATTTATCTTCCTGAGCATTCTCAGGAAGTACAGCCTCTTCTGTGCCTTCTTCACAAGCATGTTAGCATTCATAGTCCATGAGAGGTCCTTTGAGATATAAATGCCCAGAAATTTAAAACTACCAACCTTTGACAGCATTTCGCTTCCCATCCAAGAAGCTTCTTCAGCTCTTCCGAGCTTCTTCAAGAAGCTTCTTTGGAGCTAAAGACATTTCTTGGATGAGAAGCCAAACGCCTTCAAAGAAAAACAAGAAAGTCTATTTACCTCTTGGAAAAGCACCTTTGGGACAACCATGACCTGGATGACTGAGAATCTCCATAGACATTTGACTTATGAGTGTTTTTCACACTTAAGGCCATTGCAACATCCCCATGATCAAAGTTCAGATTCTTGGCAACTAACTCAGATTTTTGACGGTTGCAGTGTCCCTGGGTCATATGATCCACTTTTGTGACCTTCCGACAAGCGAAGTCAATGGGGAAACCAGATTCATTTAGCAACCGTGTCACCAACTTAACAACTGAATACCTTTGGCATGAAAGGTCATAAAATGTGGCAAAATTCACTTAGCAAATGTCTCATTTAGCATGAAAAATTTTGAGCTCAATTGTAGTTGTAAGTCGAGGACTAATCTGTACTGCATACAGTAACTGCTTGGACAAGATTACTCAAGGCAGTCCGGCTTTAAAAATTAATTTGAGTTAGTTAATTTTTGTTCTCTCCGCAGTGATAAATGTGCTGATAATTTTATATCCCCAAGATATAACCATGAATTTTTAAAAAACAGTTACTGTATTTTTCGGACTATAAGACGCACTGGAATATAAGACACACCTTAGTTTTTGGGGAGGAAAATAAGAAAAAAGCTGATTGGCGGGTGGATCGGCTTCTGGGAATACCCCCAATCAGCTGTTCACAGAGGTGAATTTTAGCAACAGGTTTGTGGTTTTGAGCTCTGTGCCTTGCTTTTTTCAGCCTCTGAAACCTCCATTTCAGAGGCTTTTTTTCTTCCTCTTAAACCTCTGTTTCAGAGGCTTTTTTTCTGAAGCTCCATTTCAGAGGCTTTTTTTCTGAAGCTCCATTTTGGAGGCTTTTTTTCTGAAGCTCCGTTTCAGAGACTGGGTGGGGCTACATTCAGAGTATAAGACGCACCCAGATTTTCACCCTCTTTTTTTGGGGGGAAAGGTGCATCTTATACTCCAAAAATATTTCTTCACATTGTGTTTCTTGGATGAAAGGAGAAAAAAAGCACAATTGCAATTAAAACATAATTTAAAGAATTGGGAATGGCCAGATGAGAAATTACAATTGATTCCATTTTATTTACAGCCACAGTTAACTAAAATAGGACTATATTACTTATATGTATATAGTATAACATAATTTTTAAATTACTTTTTTTTTAAAAAAACATCCCTTTTATGTGTTCCAAAAAGGGCCATTCCTTAGCATTTATTTATTTATTATATTTACAATAGCCATAATAATGGCACTTAGACCTATATATCACTTCACAGCCCTCTCTAAGCGGTTCACAGAGTCAGCCTCTTGTCCCCAACAATCTGGGTCCTCATTTTACCGACCTCGGAAGGATGGAAGACTGAGTCAATCTTGAGCCGGTCAGAATTGAACTCCTGGCAGTGAGCAGTGAGTTAGCCTGCAGTACTGTAACAGTGACAGTAACAGAGTTGGAAGGTACCTTGGAGGTCATCTAGTCCAACCCCCTGCTCACACAGGAGACCTGTACTAGGGATTCGAACTGCCAAACTGCCGACCTTTCTGATCAACAAGCTCAGTGTCTTAGCTACTGAGCCACCTAGTCAGGCTAGTCAGTACTGCATTCAAACCACTGCACCACCACAACTCTTTGGGAATGAACCAAACCATTTAGTGACTACATGGAGACTTGTTGAAACCTTATCCTGGCAGTTTGGCCCAAAACAGGAACATCTAATATAATAGGGGGCGAGACATTGGCCCCCACAGAGAGGGCGCGTAACTTGGGCGTCCTCCTGGATGCACGGCTGTCTTTAGAAGAGCATATGACGGCCGTGGCCAGGGGGGCTTTCTATCAGGTTTGCCTGATATGCCAGTTGCGCCCCTTTCTGGATCGGGACTCCTTATGCATGGTCACTCATGCCCTCGTCACTTCCCACCTGGACTACTGCAATGCTCTCTACATGGGGCTCCCCTTGAGGAGCACTCGGAGGCTCCAACTGGTGCAGAATGCGGCCACGCGGGTACTTATGGGGGTGACATGGCGCTCCCACGTGACACCTCTCCTGCGCGAGCTGCATTGGCTTCCAGTGGTCTTCTGGGTGCGCTTCAAGGTATTGGTTCTCATCTTCAAAGCGCTCCATGGCTTAGGGCCCGGTTATTTACAAGACCACCTTCTGCCTCCGATAACCTCCCACCGGCCAATACGCTCCCACAGAGAGGGCGTCCTCAGGGTGCCGTCGGTCAGGCAATGTCGGCTGGCGACCCCCCGGGGAAGAGCCTTCTCTGTGGGGGCACCCGCCCTCTGGAATGAGCTACCCCCAGGGATATGACTGATCCCAGACCTCCGGACCTTCCGCCGGGCCCTGAAGACTTTTTTATTTCAGCAAGCCAGGCTGAATTAAAAATCTTTTAATTGGGGAATTTTATGGGTAAGGGGTTTTAAATTGGGGAAGCCAAAGATAAATTTAATTTCGTTTTAAAGTATTTTAATGTTTGTATTGTGTGTTTTTAATTTTGGCTGTTCACCGCCCCGAGTCCTTTGGGAGAGGGGGTGGTATAAAATTTTTAAAAATAAATAAATAAATAAATAAATAAATAAAAATAGTCTTTGACGTATGACCGTAATCGAGCCCAAATTTCTATAGCTAAGTCAGACAGCGGTTAAGTGAATTTTGTCCCATTTTACAACCTTTCTTGTCCCAGTTGCTAAGTGAATCACTGCAAATTGTTAAGTTGGTAACACGGTTGTTAAATGAATCTGGCTTCCCCATTGACGTTGCATGTCGGAAGGTCACAAAAGGTGATCATGTGACCTCAGGACACTGCAACCATCATAGATATCAATCAGTTGCCAAGCAACCAAATTTTGATCATGTGACCACGGGGATGCTGCAACGGTCATAAGTGTGGAAAATGGTCGTAAGTTACTTTTTCCAGTGAAGTAACTTTGAACGGTCACTAAACAAGCTGTTGTAAGTTGAGGACTACCTGTAGTCAGGATGGTGGCTACAATAATGGAACTAAATTGCTCTGATCGCACAACCACCATCTTGTTGATGTGTCTGACCTTAGATCAGGTGTGTCAAACTCAAGTCCGGGAGCTGGAGCCAGCCCACAGGGTGGTTAGATCTGGCCCATGGGGCCACCCTGGAAACAGTGAAGGACTGGCCCATGGTGCCTCTGCCAGTGAAAACAGAGCTCGGGAGGGCCACAAGCAGCCCTCCCAAGCTCCGTTTTCGCTGGCAGACGGTTATAGGAGGCTGTCGCAGCTGAAAACGGAGCTCGGGAGCCCGTTTTCTCTGGCAGAGTGCTCGGGTCACCACAGGCGCCCCCGACATGAGTGATGTCGAGCTGGCCATGCCCACCCTGGCCACGCCCACTCTGCCCCCGGGGCCAAACACAACCTGAAGAGGTTGCAGAAAAAAATGCTTTAAAAGTCTCTGTGGTGATCCCAGCGGAGTTGCCTGATCGTCAGAGAGACTTATAAAGCATTTTTTCCTGCAACCTCTTCAGCGGAAGTGGTGGTTAAAAAATGCTTTGAAAAGGCTCTGATGATCCCAGCTGTGTTGCCTGATCGGCAGAGCCTTTTCAAAGCATTTTTTTGCATTTGCAGAAAAAATGCTTTGAAAAGTTGTTTTAAAAAAACAGTTGGCCACGCCCACCCAGTCACATTACCCCACCACCACCAAGCCACGCCCACAGAACAGGTAGTAACAAATTTTACATTTCACCCCTGGCACCGCCCCCTAGAGTCAGGAACAACTAGCACATATGTGTGAGGGCAACCTTTACCTTGACCTTTACTTTTACCTTTATTACTTTATTTCTATTCTACTCTTCCTTTCTTTGCTCAAGGGAAGGCAGGTTTGTCTGAACTGGGTGTACAAGGGGGGTGGTCATCAGGAAAAGATTGCCTCTCCATTTTTGCCTTCTTCCTCTCGACAGATCTAGAAGTTTTCCTCACCCTGCTGTTCCAAGTGCTAAAGATGGAGCCCCTCTTTCAGATCCGGTGAGAAGGATGAAGGATGCTTTCTATTTCGTAGTCCAATGCTGTATATTTGTGGTGTGCAGAACACTTCAAATTCAGACTTGTCGCAGATTCAAGATGCTCCATTTGGGGCCCGAAAACGTTTATTTTGGCGGCAAAAGAGGTCTGTTTTGTATTCAAAATGAGGTGGTTTCAATTACTCGGAATTAACAGAGCAGCCCCATTTCATCTGTTTCAAACTCAAAATGGGGCATTTTGGAAATAAAATGTATGTGACTCTGATGAATATTCATGCAATTTTACACCAAGGTAAGTTAAAATAGGGAGTCACAGATATTTGTATATATATTCTTTGATTAACTGGGATAGGTACAGGATAATAATATATAGCATTTTAGTTATATAGAGAGCAATGAACTTACTGTGACCACAAACCACCCCTAAATTTCTATTTGGCCTTGGAATGGAATGGAAGAATAGAGTAGAGTAGAGTAGAGTAGAGTAGAGTAGAGTAGAGTAGAGTAGAGTAGAATAGAATAGAATAGAATAGAATAGAATAGAATAGAATAGAATAGAATAGAATAGAATAACAGAGTTGGAAGGGACCTTGGAGGTCTTCTAGTCCAACCCCTTGCTTAGGCAGGAAACCCTACACCACTTCAGACAAATGGTTATCCAACATCATAAAAACTTCCAGTGTTGATTGTTTTGATTGTTCTGTTTTGCTAGGCAGTATCTCTGTACTCCTTAGAATGGTTTTGCAACCCTGAGGGGTAGAAATTTTAATAAAATAATCCATGGTAGAAAATAATCCATGTTGCTTACATTATTTTCCTACATTTACACATTTTCTCCCAGTTTATTCCAGACCAACTAGTATCCCCTTAATCTAATTCTCTTTTTCTCCCATTTGAACCCAGCTCCGCTGGCCAGGACCCTCATGGCTGCATATTCTACCAGATATTTACTGAGGACCATCCAACTTGATACAGTGATGGATCTAACCCAATAACTCACGAGACAGAGTAAAGTCTTCAAGAAATTCTTTTATTGCAGGCCTGGATTGTTCCTAGGCCCATTCCTCTGATAACAACTGACCTTTTGTCCTTCTCTTGCAGGTACACATCTGGAACTGCTGGATGGCCTCGTGGTGAGACCTCTTATACCCAGGGGGAGGAGTCAGAGGTAAGGTGGAGTGATGGGATGTGTGGTTGTGTTAACCCTTGCAGGACTGTGAGGGGATGTGACATGAATGGGTTAGACATTTAACCTGACAAAACCCCCTCTAAATGTCTAACTTATGGCCGGTACATGATATTTGCATACACACGTTACATGCACAAGATTACATGATTTACATATAGACACATATTTTTGATGTGAGGTACGCGTGTTGTTTGTGAGGTAAAGGTTTGGTAAGTATATCAGCAGTTTGCTCCTCAGTGTCACAGTGTATGGCCTTAATGAAACCAATCTCCAGGAATTGTCTAACATGTTTACATTTAATGTCGATGTGTCTTGATCTCTGTCCCACGGCATCGGCCTTTGATATTTCTATGGCTGCTTTATTATCTTCATGGATAATTATTGGGTATGATGGTTCAGTCCAAATATCACTGAGTAAATCATCAAACCATATTAGGTTATTTGCGGCTTTGGATAAACAGACGAATTCTGCCTCGGTGGTTGATGTGGCTACTAGTTTTTGTTTCCCCGAGTACCAATATATGGGGCTATTGTTGAGGAAAAGTACATACCCAGAAGTGCTTTTCCTACTTTTGATATCTCCCGCCCAGTCAGCGTCTTCATAACAGGTTAACTTTGGTTTCATGGACAGGTCTGGTTCAAGGCATAATTGGGCATCAATACTGTATTTTAGGTACCTGAGTAACCTTTTGATGGCATTCCAGTGTATAGTTGTTGGCTTACTCACATGTCTAGATAGTAGGTTGACAGCTAAAGCGATGTCTGGCCTTGTCCAATTAGCTATGTACAGTAGTAACCCTATGGTAGACCTGTACAGTTTGTTGTCAATGAATGTTGCAGCTTCGTTATATACATTTTTTAGAAAATCTGGTTGCATGGGGGTCTCGCTGGGTTTTGCCTCAGACATATTACATTTTGATAATAGTTCTACGATCTTTTCTTTTTGCGAGAGTCGGAAGCCTTTGTCAGTTTTGGTTACTTGGACCCCTAAGTATTTGTCTATTTTCCCTAGTGATTTTAATGAGAAATGACTTCCTAATTCAGCGGCAAACCTGTCACATTTGGTTTTTTGTTTCCCTATGTATAATATATCGTCCACATAGACAAGGATGCCTTCAAATGATTCCTTTTCTCGCTTTATGAAGAAGCATTTATCCGCTGAAGTGGCGGTGAAGCCTATAGAGTTGAGGGCTTTGGCTAGACAATCGTACCACCTTTTACCTGACTGTTTAAGTCCATATAAACTTTTATTCAGTATCTCGAGTATCTCTTCATAGGAGCTGGGTGTGATATTGCCTGTGTGTATAGACATGACGTAATCCTCAAGTCTCTTTGGTATTTTGTTTCTATTCGCCCTGACTGGTCTGTCAGGAGGTGTGTTTGTTTCATGCAGGTGCTTGGCTTCTTTGTTAGTGAGGCTATCTAAGTTCAGAGTGGGGTGCCCTTCCTTCCATTCCTTGGCCTTTAGTTTGTGGTGTTTGGACCTGTGTGTTATGGTTTCATTTGCTTTTTCAGTGATTGGTTCCTCATCCCTTTGTTTATGCGAGTGCGCGTCCCCGCCAAGGAAAATGTCGTTGGAATGAAGCCTTGACCAATTTGAGTGTTCATGAAAGTCCGCAGATCTGGACACAATGAACTTGTTGCAATCCATGAACCTGTAACCCTTTGTTCCTGGTTCGTACCCCACGAATCTTAGTCTTTTGGATATCTTTTCTCCTTTCTTTCTTAATTGTCTGGGGATATGAACGTCCGCTGGGACACCAAATATATGCAGGTGGGCTAGGTTAGGTTTTTTCTTATACATTATCTCATATGGGGTTTTATTAATTGAACTTGACCACAATCTGTTCAGTGTATAGTTGGAGTAATGCAATGCCTCTGACCAGAATGATTGGCTCATCCCTGCATCTTCTAGGACACATCTTACCATTGTTTGGAGCACGCCGTTTTTACGTTCTACGACTCCATTTTGAAAGGGGGAAAAAAGTGAAGAGGTGAAGTGCAATATGCCCCTTTCCCTTAACCATTTTGTAAAGTCTCTGGCCATGAACTTTGTACCTCGGTCAGTCATTACCTGTCTAATTTTGGTGCCATGTTGTAGTTCCACTCTTTTATAGAACTCTGAAGTTTTGGAATGTTTCATTTTTATGTCTGAGTGAGTATACATAACCGTATCTACTATAATCGTCCACTATGGTTAGAAAAAACCTTTTTCTATGCCTAATAGCTCTCTGAGGTGGTCTTCGGAATGGCTCCAGAGGGAGATAGTTGTGCAGCCATTTGTCTAGTGATGGCTCTTGTGTTTATTCTGTTCTTCTTCTCAGAATAAATAAAATAAATAGCAACTGACCTCTTGTCCTTCTCTTGCAGGTACACATCTGGAACTGCTGGATGGCCTCGTGGTGAGACCTCTTATACCCAGGGGGAGGAGCCAGAGGTAAGGTGGAGTGATGGGATGTGTGGTTGTGTTAACCCTTGCAGGACTGTGAGGGGATGTGACATGAATGGGTTAGACATTTAACCTGACAATAGATGTGTTCTTTTGGACACTCAACCCTGGGGATTGTTCTATACTGCAAATAGAATTGTTAAACTATGAGGAACATTCTTCCTCTCAGGAAACGTGTTTCCGTTCTCCATTAGAATGGAATTTCTTAAGAAATACAGTAGCTCCTTTTCCTGCATTTGCAACAACAAATTCTGAGTTCACAGCCATTAAACTGGTGGTTTTTAGATTATTTGATGTTGTGCCAGAACAGACACTTATGAGCTGCAGGGCTGCCCGTAACTTCTCATACTGTCATTGTTATTGTGCTTAACCTTATAATTAACATAGCTCTTTGTTAGTCTGTGCTATTTTGGCTGTGACTGCTGCTTGCAACCAAGCCTTTTTAATTCTGGCAAAGTTGGGATGTCAGCCAGTTCAAAAGTACATTATGGTGGCCTGTTAAATAAACAAATCTAAAAAGATGATTATAGAGGAACAGAATAACAGGGTTGGAAGGGACCTTGGAGGTCTTCTAGACCAGGGGTCACCAACCTTTCGGACCACAGGGACCACTAAATTCATAATTTTAAATCCCGCAAACCACTAATGTGATCTCCCTAATGACCAGCTGGGTGGGCGTGGCTAAGTGGTCATGTGACTGGGTGGGCATGACCAATTCCTCGCCTCCCCATCCAGGCTCCTTAGGGCCCCAACAGGAAGCAGTTGTTGGCGCTAAGCAGCCACCACGAGAAAGAGTTGGCAAAACAGCTCAGTTCAAATTGGATCTGACAGAGAAGGAGGCTCAGCAGAAGCACCTCACTGAGGACTATGAACATATGCTTGCCAAGCAGAGGGAAGACCTGCGGGAGTGCAAGGCCAGGTACTGGCACCTGGAGGCTCAGCGGGTTGAGATGGTCAGCCAGTTCCAGGCCATGATGCAGTCCCATTGGAACAAGGCCCTCCGGCTCTTTGCCACCAGTGGCACTTCCTTCTAACCTTCGCTCAAAGCCCTGCACCAGGAGGCTGAAGCAGACCCCAAGTCAGAATTTCTGCCCACCTCCAACCCACACAAGAAGATCCCGAAGGGGGAGACTCTCTGCAGCAACACAAGCGTTCATTGCACGTATCCGGCCCAGGGGCCGTACTTTGAGGACCCCTGATTTAGTGCAATATAAAAAATGCAAATAATTTTTATGCGGACCACCAAAATTTTCTCGCGGACCACCAGTGGTCAATGGACCACCAGTTGGTGACCGCTGTTCCAGTCCGTCCCCCTGCTCAAACAGGAAACCCTATACCAGTGGCATCCAACCTTTTGGGCACCAGGGACCGGTTCCATGGATAAAGGTTTTTTGGCAGACATGAGCGGGGGGTGTTTTTGAGTGCTGCCTGCATCCCACAGATGGGGGTTTGTTTGTTTGTGTGGCCCAGTTGCTGGCAAGCCACGGTCCGGTGCCAGTCCATGGACCAGGGGTTAGGGACCCCTGCCCTATATCATTTCAGGCAAGTGGTTATCCAATCTTTTCTTAAAAACCTCCAGTATTGGAGCACCCACAACTTCTGAAGGCAGGCTGTTCCACTGATTCATTGTTCTAACTGTCAGGAAATTTCTCCTTAGTTCTAGGTTGCTTCCTTCCTTGATTAGTTTCCATCCATTGCTTCTTGTCTGAACTTCTGATGCTTTGGAAAATAAGTTGACCCCTATTTTCACCTACTATGGCAGCCTCTCAAATATTGAAACACACTATCATGTCACCAGTCCTTCAGTCCTTCTTTTTCATTAAACTAGACATACCCAATTCCTGCAACCATTCTTCATATGTTTTAGCTTCCAGTCCCCTACTCATCTTTGTTGCTCTTCCCTGCACTCTTTCTAGAGTCTCCACATCTTTTTTTACATCGTGGTGACCAAAACTGAATGTAATATTCCAAGCGTGGTCTTACCAAGGCATTATAAAGTGGCACTAACATTTCCATAAAGGAATGAAATTAGATTGTCAAACAACTGTGTGAGGAGTGAAAAGATTAAGAGACAGGGGAAGAAAGGGGAAGAAAGGGGAAGAAGTACAGGTGGTTCTTGACTTATAACCATTTGTTTATTGACCGTTCAAAATTTCAGTGGCCCTGAAAAAAGTGACTTACAACTGGTACAAAAAGTTACAGATCAGAGGTGGGTTTCAGCAGGTTCTGACCAGTTCTGGAGAACCGGTAGTGGAAATTTTGAGTAGTTTGGAGAACCGGTAGTAAAAATTCTGACTGGCCACGCCCCCATCTATTCTCTGCCTCCCAAGTCCCAGCTGATCGGGAGGAAATGGGGATTTTGCAGTAACCTTCCCCTGCCATGCCCAACAAGCCACGCCCAACAGAATCGGTAGTAGTTTTTTTTTTGCAAAAAGTTTTTTTTTTATTTTTTTTCCAAACATACAAATTACATCCTTTTGGAACAGAGCTTTGATCCGGTCATCACTTTGTTCAATTTTTAACAAAATCTTTAACAAAATTTTATCTATTCTATTTTGCCATGGCACTTATTTCTAAATCTTAGATCACATATTCAACTAATACCATCTTAAAAAAAACTAACACATATTTACTTAATCAAGACAATAACCCTTCTATTAACCCACCTTAATTCTTAATTCAATTAATAACTCATAATACAACAATTCTTACCCTAAATCCTCACTATTAACAATACAATTCAAACATATGTATGTTTCATTATGCTCATTAAATCTTTATTCCATTATTACTTTATCAAATTTAAATCTTATCTTTTTAATTTTAGAAATATAGCAATTTAACATTTAAACATAGTTCTTAGTTCAAATAATGCTCTTCAACACAATTTCCAATTATCCTAAATTCTATCTATCAAACCATACCATATATATAACACCAATTAAGTAATTTTTGTTTATAAATCATAATCATATATTGTTTCAGTTTTCTTTTCTTTTTCACTTAGGTAATAAATGTTCAAATTATCACAATTGTTATACATATTTAAACAATATCCCAGTTATTTTAGCTATCAATTTTCTAATTTAACCTTTTCTTTTATCCTTCCACTGTTAATCCCAATGTACAAAATACATCTTTATTCCACTGTTAATCCCAGCGTAATCATCTTTATTTTTCTCACTGCTAACCTCAGTGTAATCATCTTTATTCACTGTTAATCCCAGTGTAATCATCTTTATTTTTCTCACTGTTAATCCCAGTGTAATCATTTTAGTTACTGTTAATCCCAGTATAATTATCTTTATTTATCTCACTGTTACTTCCAACATAATCATCTTTTACTTTTATAGTTATATTATTAAGAATATTCAAATTATAACAATTGTTATAGGTATTTAAACAATATCCCAATTATTATAACCATCAATTTCCTCAAGTAGTATCTTTTAACATTTTAATAAAAAATTGGTTCATTATATCCATTGCTATATTTCTTTTAATGTAATCTATTTTCCATATATTTTAGCTTCAATCTCTATTTCATTTCTAAATATCTATAACATAATTCTTCTCATATTTGTTTATCTCAATATGGTCATTTTATAAATCCAGATCCTGGACTTCTTTAAATTTCTTAATATTTTCCAACCTTTTATTCTTTTATCATTCAGTATTAATCTCCATATAATCATCATTATATCATTATTAATCTCAGTATAATCATCATTGTGTTATTGTTAATCTCAATATAATCTCTAGAGATCTCCTTTTTATTATTAGTATTCACATGTTCAATTATTTGTTCATATTTAATCACAATATCTTTATCTTCTTTATTTTCCATTTCTATGTCTTATTTCTCCATCTTCATTTTCTTGTCCACACATGTATACTCCATTTCAATTTTTATATCCTCAAATTTTGTCCTCTGTGCAACATCATAGTTATTTCTTTTATTTCCATTCTCCAAGTCAAATAATTGCTCCAATTATAAAAGTTCCATTGTATTCCTTTCTATTTCTTTTTTTCTTCCTCTAAAAGTCAAGCCTCTTGTAGACAAGAAAAACCTCCTCCACAAGTTCTCAGGGCTATTATCTGTGAAGTTCACAATTTTCCAAAACAAAGAACCAAGTTGCAATGTTCCTTTTTACTCCAGATGGTGTCTCTCTGCAATCCACAATTTCCAATTGCTTAATAAGTATCCATTTTGTTTCCATTACATCACGATCTTACTTGATTTCTCTTTTTTCTTTTTCAATTTAAAAATATCAAATCAAATTTAAAGTCCAGTCCAAATTTAAATAGCTCTTCTCACTTCTTTTTTCTTTTTTCCCTTTTTATTTATACATCTCTTTTTTTCTTCTTAAAGCTTATTATCCATTCTTTTTATTTTTCTTGCCATTTAAAAAAGAAAGAAAAAAAAGGATCTCTTTATTTCTTTCCAATCCTTTGACCATATCTAATTGTTTAAAGTTTCCAATTAGTTTGTTCAGAAATCAATTTTCAATTGGGTTTTTGTCTTTTCCAAATTACATTTCAAAATCCTCTTTGCCCCCATGCTCCTTAGCTGCTATTACACATTAGGGATCTTATAGTTGTAAGATGTTTCTCTTGTTGTTATTCAAGCCTGAGTTGGCTGTCACTCACCCGGCTTCAAAAAAAACTCCATTCCATTTCTTTCTTCTCTCCAGCTCTATACTTAGCCCCATTGTCCCAGCTTCGTGGAAGCCGCCATGGCTAGTGCCCCCCGCCGCTGACTCACAGAGAGTTCCCTCTGACCTCTGAGGAACTTGCCTGTTCCTCTTGGTTGTCGGAGGCGCCTCTCTTTCTTCCCCATCCCTACAGTATGGTTCCAGTCCGAAGACACATCAGCAGCAGTTCAGCAGCCGGGGTTTTTGTGGCGCTCATCAGAGCCCGCTATTTCCCCAACTGTCTCGCCACAACGCCAAACCGGAGGTCCAGAACCGGTAGTAAAAATTTTTGAAACCCAACACTGTCACAGATGTATATATGTAACAGGATGTGAACACAGACTTTGGCAGGAGTACCTAACAAAGTTCGTAATCCTAAAATTGCTACCCTTATTGTAGATTGTAATCTTTCTTTACCCCAGTCAAGAAAAAAAAAATCCTCAAGGGAAAAAAAATTACACGTCAGGAAATTAGATATGTGATTAAGCCTGAAGAATTGGGCCTGTCAATACGAACTGAACAGTATTTCATGATGTTGTGACTCCGACCCCCGAACCCGTCTTATCGGAGGGAGAAGACTCCGAAAGTGAAGGAGAGGAGTTGGCAAGGCCTCCCTCTCCAGGACCCTCCTCTTTGGCAATGCCTCAGGTGTCTTCCGAAGGAGAAGAGATAGGCCAGGAGCCAGGCACTTCCAAGCAGCCGCAGTTAGACAGCGACGGAGATAAGTCTTGGCTGGATCCCCGACAGCATCGGAAAGACAAGAGCACGCAGCAGAGAAGGAGGCGTGCCAGAGATTAAGCTGAGTCACTGGACCACACCCCACAGGGGATAAAAGGGGGTGTGGTGGCCATTCAGGCCTTGTGATGGACAAAACGGAAAGCTAGCAAGTCATTCTACATTTCTGGAACTTTGTTATATGCTCTGCTTGGACTGATTTTTTGGACTGGACTTGACTATTCTTTGGCTTTTGTGGACTTTGATGTTTTTGGTCAGAGGAGATAAACCTCCCTTTGTAAGTAAAGACTGTTGGCAAGCAGCCACCGGGTTGCTGCCAATTCTGTTATCAAAGGAAATTCTTGTCTGCTGGTTTATTTTAACTCTTGGTCGACTGCTGGTGTGCGTGTGTAAGACGGGGACAGAACACATGACTTGAAGGTGTGTGGACTTCATCTCCCAGAATTCCTTGGCAGCCTGAGGAATTCTGGGAGTTGAAGTCCATACATCTTCAAGTATGCCAAGGTTGAGACACATTGGATTAATTGAAGAGGATCTGAGAAAAGGAGGAACAAGATGCTAGAAGACTGCCATAGAAATTAGTTTAAAAAAAATAAACAACACTTGCTACAGCCTCACCCTTAGAAATTACAGGGCTTTAAGTATGACCCTTGCAATACAAACGTAATTTTGTAATAAGCAGGTCAGGCAGTGGTGACATGACACTATCAAATTTTTCCCCAGGAGTTCTCGGAGGAATGCTGAAATTATCACTCCGTCCCACGTTGCCTCAGAGCCAGATCCCTGTTTGCTGCATGATGTTATTCATTATTATTATTATTATTATTATTATTATTATTATTATTATTATTATTATGTCAGAAAACAGAAGTCTCTGCAGCCTCGGAAAAAGCCGCCTCCTTTCATCAGAATGACAAAAGCATCATTGCAGCCTCACATCGCAAGCCCCACCCCTTTTGGAGAGGCACAGGTAGAAAAGGGGCGGAGCTTGGGTCATTACCTCTTCCCCTGAGGTAGATGCCATTGATTACTTTTATTCACACAATTTTTGTCGTTGAATATTTCATTGTACAGAAATGTACTATATCCTATCCAGGGGTGGGTTCTACTTACCTTTACTACCAGTTTGCAACGGGATCGCGCTCGTGCGCTCGCTTTGCTCGCACATGCACCTTGCTTCTGCACATGCGCCTTGCTTCTGCGCATGCGCAGATCGCTTCTGATGACGTCAGGGTCAGTGGGCGGAGACTCCCACCGGTTTTACTACTGGTTCTATAGAACCGGATGTCAGCGTTCCAAATTAGGCTCTCTTCCAGCGCTGACATGAATGAAATGAAGCAGAGAGCAGAAGCGTTGATTTATTGCTGAGATGAACTTTTACCTAGTTTTCTGCATGCAACAGATAGTGTTACCTGGGTGACGGAGGGTGGGGGGCACATTCCTGTGAAAAGGGGGCAACCTACCACTGATCCTATCCTCATTAGGTAGAGTATGATGGGATGTGTGCCCCACCTCTGCTCACTTTCCCACTGGAGATATTTATTCATATCTATCTATCTATCTATCTCTATCATTTATCAATCATCCATCAATCATCTATCTATCATCTATTAATCGTCTATCATTTATCAAACATCTATCATCTATCAATCTTCTACCATTTATCATCTACCAATCATCTATAATTTATCAATCATTTATCAATCATTTATCATCAATCATTTATCATCTAGTAATCATTTATCATCTACCAATCATCTATCATTTATCCTCTATTAATCATCTCATTTATCATCTGTCATCTATCTATCTATTACAAAAATGCAGAATAAAGAGAGCAAAGAAAGAGAGTGAGAGAAAAGGGGAAACAAAAGTGCATAAAGAAAGTGCACATTTTTGCTACTGGGCAGACCAGTTGTTACAACTGGCAGCAGCCCACCACTGATTATGTACATTTGCCACCTTGAGTTACTTATGAAGTAATAAAGGTGGAATAAAACTCATATCAGTAATTATTCAGGGGGTGCTTTAGATATTTTGGGATTGCACCCGAGACCTTACCACCAGTGGTGGGTTGCTACCGGTACGCAGCAGTTTGGGAGAATCGGTAGCGCCGACGATCACCTGGTAGCAAACCGGTTGCCCCCGACGTTCAGATTGGCCCACCTGCCCACCCGGGCTCCTTTTTTAACCTTTATCTTCTCAGCTGATTAGCAGGGCAGAGTGGATTGCCCTGCGAATCAGCTGTGCTCTCCCCAGTAGAAACACAGAAGTGGAACATCTTTGTAAACTGTGTGTCAGACTGCGGTGGTATCTCAAAATAAATGAATTTCCAAACTGCCAATCTTTAAGGAAATCTTTCTTTAATTGAGCTCAGCCACCGGATTATGACTCCATGCGGACAAGACTGACCTTTTGCCTCCCAATCCCTCCCTTTCCGATCCCCAAATCTCTGCTTCTCATTGGCTGTCTTCCAAGTCATTCTTCAGACTTCTTTTCCTCATCATTTCCCAGGAATGTGCCCCCTCCCCTCATTTCCACAACAACCAGGCTTCAAAGGGATTTAGCAGGCAAAAGTCTCAGAGTTTATCTTTCGCTCTCCTCCGCTCCCTCTATGCCAGCGTTGCAACGCTGACATCCGGCCCCTCTCCCTTCACTCTCCCAGTGGGGCTGCGTGAAATAAATAACAAGTTTAGTACCTCACCCCCTCCGAGGGGTTACCCCACCCCCTCCTGGCTTGTTCGGGTGATCTTCATGGAATTTAGCTATGAGGCGGTCAGCTTGGATGTTTATGCGCTTCACCCAGGAAGCTTCTGACAAGGGGTAGCCCTTCCACTTAATTAAGTACTGGAGGTGCCCCCTGTGCCACCTCGAATCGAGAACCCGCTGTACTTCATAGTGGGTCTGGCCTCCAACAATTAAGGGCCCTGGGGGATCACGTGGCACCGGCCTTAAAGTTGACCCTACTACGGGCTTCAGGAGGCTACTGTGAAAAACGGGGTGTATCCTCCCTAGTAACCGGGGCAACTGCAATTGTACTGTAACAGGGTTTATTACTTTTACTATTGGAAATGGCCCTATGAATTTAGGCCCCAGTTTTCTGGTCGGGCGTCTGAGTCTCAAGTACTTGGTGGAGAGGTAGACCTTTTCCCCCACTTGGAACGGTCTCTGGGGGTCTCGGTGCTTATCTGCTTGTTTCTTATAAGACCGTGCTGCCTTGTCTAACGCCCTCTTGACATTCTCCCAGGTTTCTCTTAGCATTGCCATCCATTCGGTCAAGGTAACTGAGGAAGGAGGCTCCCTCGGGTACTCTGGCATGGGGACGAAATCGATGCTGCTCACTATCTTAAATGGGGTTAGTCCTGTACTACTGTGGACAGCATTGTTATATGCGACCTCAGCAAACGATAAGAGGTCCGCCCAGTTCTATTGTTGGTAGTCAACGTAGCACCTCAGGTACTGCTCTATCATGGCATTCAATCTCTCCGCCCCCCCATTGGTGCTCGGGTGAAACGCTGAGCTGAGGCCTTGGGATGATCCTATGGATCGAAGGAATTCCCTCCAGAACTTCGCTGTAAACTGGACCCCTCGATCAGAGATGATTCTTCTGGGTACTCCGTGCAGGCGGTATATGTGTTTTACGAACAGTTTGGCCAATTGGCGGGCTGAGGGTAGTCCATTGCAGGGTATGAAATGCGCCTGTTTGGAGAACAGGTCTATTACAGTCCAGATCACTGTGCTTCCGCTGCTCCTCGGCAGTTCGACTATGAAGTCCATAGCAATCTCCTCCCATGGCCTTGACGGTTCAGCTACTGGCTGCAGTAGCCCCGGGGGCCTTCCTGGTCGGGTTTTCATCGTGGCACAGATGGTACAACTTTTTACATAGCTGTCCACGTCTTTTCTCATGTGGGGCCACCAAAATTGTCTCCGAGCTAAGTGTAGAGTCTTTAGGAAGCCGAAATGTCCCGCTGGTTTGACGTTGTGACTTCTCTTGAGGATTAAGGTGCGCAAGGTGGCTGGGACATAAAGTTTCATCCCTCTCCATGCTAGGCCATCTCTCTTTGTCAAGAGATGTTGATTGTCTCGGAACCAGGGGTCCGCCAATGTTTCTGCCTTGAGCCTCATCGTTAGGTCACTCGCGGGCTGGCCCTGCTGGTCTCGATGCTGCTGTCTGGTGGTTACTTGGCCCACTCCTTGGGCAGAAGGGATGATGGGATTCACTATCTGCTCACGTTCACTGTTGTATTGAGGCATTCGGGAGAGGGCATCGGCCAGAAAGTTCTTCCCTCCTGGGATGTGCTTCAGCTCGAAGTTGAAACGATTCAAGTATTGGGCCCACCGGACTTGCCTGGGCGATAACTTCTGTGGGGTCTTGAGGCCCTGTAGGTTTTTGTGGTCGGTGCAGACCTCGAACGGTGTCTGGCCTCCTTCTAGCAGGTGTCGTCAGGTTAATAGCACCCATCTCACCGCGAACGCTTCCTTCTCCCATGCCGCCCATCGTCTTTCTGTGTCGGTGAGTTTGCGGGAAGTGTAGGCACAAGGTTGCTGGTCCCCCTGGCTGTTCTTTTGGAGTAGGACTGCCCCTACTGCTACATCGCTGGCATCTGCTTGGATGACGAAGGGTTGTTCGGGGTCAGGATGCTTCAAGACCGGTTCTTTTGCAAACATTTGTTTTAGTGTCTCAAACGCCTGTTGGCAGGCCGAGTCCCATTGTAGAGGCTGTCCCGGGCAAGGTTTCGTTGTCGGACTTCCTGTCTTTAGGAGGTCCATCAGAGGTTTGGCAATTCTTGTAAAGGAGGGGATGAATTGTCTGTAGAAGTTCGCGAACCCCAGGAAGCTTTGTAGTTGCCTGCGGGTGCGTGGGGGTCACCAGTCTAGGACTGATTGTACTTTAGCCGGGTCCATCTCTATCCCCTCGTTTGACACTCGGTAACCTAAATAGTCCAGACGCGATCGGTGGAACTCACATTTTGATAGTTTGACATAGAGGTTCGCTTTCAGCATTTTTTCCAGCACTTTGCGTACGAGGAGTATGTGTTCGTCCATGGTTCCTCGTCTGGTTTGTGGCCTCGGGTCTGATTGGTATCTCTCCCTGGCCTCTGGTCTTGTCCATCTGTCAGACTGCAGTGCTATCTCAAAATTAAATGAATTTCCAAACTGCCAATCTTTAAGGAAATCTTTCTTTAATTGAGCTCAGCCACCGGATCATGACTCCGTGCGGACAAGACTGACCTTTTGCCTCCCAATCCCTCCCTTTCCGATCCCCAAATCTCTGCTTCTCATTGGCTGTCTTCCAAGTCATTCTTCAGACTTCTTTTCCTCATCATTTCCCAGGAATGTGCCCCCTCCCCTCATTTCCATGACAACCAGGCTTCAAAGGGATTTAGCAGGCAAAAGTCTCAGAGTTTATCTTTCGCTCTCCTCCACTCCCTCTATGCCAACGTTGCAACGCTGACACTGTGCATGCATGCATAACGTGCATTTGGCGCACGTGCGCGCAAAGCATGAAGCGTGCACATGAAGCGCGCGATCAGCGAACCAGTAGTAAAACCGGGAGGAACCCACCACTGCTTACCACGATTGGTATGATCTTTGCTTTCTTTTGCCACAGTCATTCTATTTTTATTTACAGGTCTTTGTATTTTGTGGTTTTTCCCCCAGTTCCTCTCTTCTCTTCTGCCATCTCCAGCTACTGCCACATCCACTATCCAGACTTTTTTGTTTTACTTATCAACAATTGTTAAGTCTGGGGTGTTCTGTGGCGGGTAGTTACTACTGATTCTTTAAAGCAGGGGTGTCAAACTCAAGGCCCGCGGGCTGCATCTGGCCCATGGGATGCTTAGATCTGGCCCATGGGGCCAGCCTGGAAATATCAAAGGACTGGCCCACAGTGCCTCTGCCAGCCAAAACAGGCTGTAGGGGGCCACATGCCCCCCTGAACCTGTTTTCAGACAGCAGAGAGCTGCAGGAGGCCATGGAGGCCAAAAACAGGCCACCTGGGGCCTGCATACGGAACCGCAAGGGGCCCGCATGGCGCCTCTGCATGGCCCATTTTCAGCTGGTAGAGTGCTGCAGGAGGCTGAAACAGGCCACGGGGGTGTGTGCTTGGGGGCCCCATGTGGCCCATTTTCAGCTGGCAGACTGCTGCAGGAGGACTGGCTTGGACTGGATTACAATTATGTGGCCTCAAGTAAGTGCCTGATCTGGATAGAAAATAAGCAACATCCTATGTTAATACTACAGTTTAATGCCAGATTTTACCTACTGTAGGTCCACTTAATCTACAATCAACAATCTATTGTGCATTCTATATTCTGTATTCTATTCTGTATCTATAATTGACAGCCATTTCTATTTACTATCCTGGAAATTCACCTCTGCTGTTAGATCTTTTATTATTATGTTATTTATGTATAAATAGCTTTTCTGCCTGGAATAGCAATTTACTGTTAAACAATGGGGTATAAATTTAGAAATACAAAAAAATAGTGGAATATGAAGAATAAGTAATGAATGGTTGCCAGTAATATCTGGTAGAAGAGATATGAAAATGGTTATAGTAAAAAACTGTGGAAAGAAAGAAGGGGAAAAATGCATCTTGAGCCTGTGTCAAATGTTCACCATGGCCATGCCCACACAGCCAAGCCCTCCATGACCACTCCCACAATTACCATGCCCAACTCTGGCCACCACCACCCTGGGGCCCTCCGAGGTCAAATATATTCCTGATGTGGGCCCTCAATGAAATCGAGTTTGACGCCCCTGCTTTAAAGTCCTAGAGTGCTCTGGCTTCTTCATTTTCTATTACTGTGTCTATTTTGTGGTCCTTGTTCTTGTTTGCAAGCAAGTGGTATTTCTTGCAGACATTATTATTATTTACATTATTCATTAAACATGAAACTCAGTCAACTGAACATTCAAAAATGCATCACAAATATCATTGACTGGTGCTAATGGTTGATACGGGTTGCTGCCAGCATCCTAGGTATCAACCAAGTACCTTCTTAAGATGTACAATGTTCCAAGTAGCACAATTTTTTGCACTTCCACTAGTGTTATTGCAGGAAGCTGCAATTTCTTGATGTATTTTATAAAATTCTTGGACATGGTACCAAGTGCCCCGATGACAAAGGGTATCACTGTTACAAGTTTTATCCATAATCGCATTTATGGATAGTTTCAATGGCCAGATCTTGATATTTCATGATTTTTTTCCAGTTCTTTTTCTTCGACTCTGGCGTCTCGTGGTACGCGATATCAAAAAATTGTACGCTTCGGCCCTTGACAACTGTGATATCTGATGTGTTGTGTTCCAAATTATTATTATTATTATTATTATTATTATTATTATTATTATTATTATTAATAATAATAATAATAATAATAATAATAATAATAATAATATCATCATCTTTATTCATTAAATATGAAACTCAGTGAACTGAACATTGCATCACAAATACCATTGACTGGTGCTAATTGTTGATATGGGTTGCTGCCAGCGGCCTAGGTATCAACCAAGTACCTTCTTATGATGTTCCAAGTAGCGCAGTTTTTTTGCAGTTCCGCTGGTGTTATTGCAGGAAGCTGCAATTTGTTGATGTATGTTGTAAAATTCTTGGACACGGTACCAAGTGCCCTGATGACAATGGGTATCACTGTTACATGTTTCATCCATAGCCATGTAGTTTCGATGGCCAGGTCGCGATATTTCATGATTTTTTCCAGTTCTTTTTCTTCGACTCTGGCATCTGCTGGTACCGCGATGTCAATAAATTGTACGTTTCAGTTTTCGACAACTGTGATATCTGGCGTGTTGTGTTCCAAGTGACGATCTGTCTGTATTTGAAACTCCCACAAGATTTTCACCTTTTCGTTTTCTATAACTTTTTCCACTTTATGTTCCCATGACTTTTTGGATACAGGTAAGTTGTATTTTTTACATAATGACCAGTGGATTAATTTAGCAACTCGGTCGTGTCTAGCTTTGTAATCAATTTGTGTGATTTTGCTGCATTCACATATTAAATGTGAAACAGTTTCGACTTTGTTGTTGCAAAGTCGGCAGTTTGGATTGTTGGTGAATTTTTGTATCTTTGCTTTCATGACATTAGTTTGTAGTGCTTGTTCTTGAGCAGCCAGTATTAAACCTTCCGTTTCTTTCTTGATGGTTCCCATCTTAAGCCATGCCCATGTAAAGTTGTCATCACATTTTCCTTCAATGTTTTTCAAGTGCTGCCCATGCAAAGCTTTGGTTTTCCATCTATTTAATCTGTCATCCAGGTTTTTTTCCTTATATTCTGCCTTTGTTTCTGTTGTTTTTATAATGTTCTCCATTTTCACAGCCTGCAGCAATTTTTCTGTACTTTGGTTCACATAATCATTCAAACTTCGTTTTTCTTCTTCTACAGTTTGATGGATTTGCAATAGTCCTCTGCCCCCTATTTTTCTTGGCAGGTACAACCTGTCGATGTCACTTCGTGGAGGTGAAGCGCGGTACATAGTCAAAAGTTTGTGCGTTTTCTGGTCCAAGTTTTCCAATTCAGCCAAAGTCCAGTTGATGATTCCAGCTGAGTAGCGTATCACTGGAACTGCCCATGTATTAATGCCTCTAATTATGTTTCCAGCATTCAGCTTTGATTTTAATATTTTGCGGACCCTCCTGATGTATACCTTTTGTGTTGACTCTTTGACTTTTCCATTCAAGATGTTATCTGCTTCCAATATGCCGAGGTATTTGTAACCATCATCCTTTGTTAATGGTTTTACTATGTTTCCATTTCCCAGTTCTATTCCTTCTATTTTTTCCATTTTTCCTTGCTGCTTGGATAGTATAACACATTTTTCAAGTCCAAAGTTCATTTTGATGTCGCTGCTGAACAGTTGAACTGTGTTGAGTATTGATTTAAGTTCAGTGGGGCTTTTCACATACATTTCTAAGTCATCCATGTATAGTAGATGGTTTATCTTGCCATGTTGGCTTGAGATTTGGTATCCCAGTTTTGTGTTTCGTAGGATTATTGTCAGTGGAATTAATGTGATGTTGAACAATAGTGGTGAAAGTGAGTCCCCCTGGAAGATTCCTTGTCTGATGTTGACTTCACCAATGTTCTTCCCATTTGCTGTTAGAACTGTTTTCCATTTTTGCATATTTGCTTTCAAAAATGTACAAATATTTTTGCTGATTCCAAAGTTTTCCAGAGGGGTGTTAATCCAGCTGTGGGGTAATGAGTCAAATGCCTTCTTGTAATCAATCCATACTATATTTAAATTCAATTATTATTATTATTATTATTATTATTATTATTATTATTAGTTAATCTTTAGTGAGATTCACAGCCTTTGAGGCTGGTTAATAGCTCAGCAGCTTGAGTCCTAACCAAGGACCTAGGAACTGTTAAGGTATCGTCGGAGGATGTAAGCTGTTCTGAGTAAAGTAGTTTTTTGTAGAGTCAAAACATTCAAAAATGCATCACAAATACCATTGACTGGTGCTAATGGTTGATATGGGTTGCTGCCAGCGTCCTAGGTATCAACATAGGGATCGCGCCCAATAGCCGTCCAGGCCCAGCCACGGGTTATTATTATGATTGTTGTTGTTGTTGGTTGCATAGTCAGCCAGATGTTGTTGTTGTTATTGAACTGTGCACGTTAGACTTTAAAAATCCATTGCTGCAAATATTTCTTCTCAGTTCACACCTTTATGGGACTTCAAGGGAAGCTCCACCTAACTCAGGACAGCTGAATCACATGGAACCATTCTTTGTGCCTGACAATCGGGTGTTCCCAAAAGGACAGGATATGATTTGGCAACATTTATGACTCTTTGTGTGATGCTGCCTTTGATCAGATGCCAATTATCTTTCATTAAATAATAAAGCAACCACGGACTTCCGGTTGGCACCGCCGGCGTCATGGACGGTCTCCCCGGACCGCCAGCCCCGCGATTCCGTTAAAGCCGCTTTGACAGCGTTAAGCAGCTGTCTGGCGGCTTGAAAACCTCTCCATCGGGAGAAGAAGGAGAGGAGAGCCGGTGGGTCAGGGTAGAGCTCCCCGTAAGCCTCCTGGAATAACTCCAGAGGCTTGGAGGGTGAGAGCTCCCCAGTCAGCCCACTGAAGCTCCGGATCCGGGACGACTCTGTTTTAAACAGAGCCAGACGTCGCGACCAACTCTGCAGGCAAAAGTGAGTTTGATTGACAACAAGCGCAGACAGAGCGGAAACAGGAGAACAAGCATTTACAAGTAACAGTGCTTAACTCCGGGTTTACATTGTTCCTAATTGAATCTCTTTGAGCTGGAAGCTGGAAGATGGCGCCTTTGTTGTGGGCGTGAGAGTGAAAGTTAAAAATGAAAGTGCTTATTGAGAACTTTGCGCTCTGAGAGTGGATTAAAGCTGCTGGGAAGTGAGAGTTTGTGGAGAAAAGACTATTTTGCTTGATAAACTATAAACTATAAACTTTTGAAAGCTGTTCAAGGGATTTTGTGGCTGTGAAAGGAAAAGACTTTTAAAATAAAGATGGCTTCTAAACAAGTTAAGCCAGGAGTTTCTAAAAGTGGAGGAGGTTCTCCAGTAGTGTCAGTAGTGACACAGAAAGCACAACTTCCGGCTGATTCACAGAGCCAGGAGGCTTCTTTTAATGAACTTAAAGAATTTATAAAAGAAGCCATGAATAACCAAACTGCAGCTATGAATAACCAAACAGTAATTATGAAAGGGAAATTAAAAAAAAATGAAGAGGCTATCAAGTCAATTAAAGATGTTGTTGAAGAAAAGCATGATGAAATAAAAGATGACATTGTTCTAGCAGTCTCAGGATTGGCAAAACTCCTTGTTCAGCTGGATGAGAGAGTAGAAGAAATCAATGAAGCCAATCTGAATTTGGAAAATAAAGTAGGAGACATTATGACTAAAACAGAGAAGGTGGATGATGAAGTCGTTATGTTACAATATAGAACTATGGAATTTGCCTTGAGATTGAGAGGCCTGAAAGAAAACAGCCGGGAAAACTTAAAGGATATTTGTGCAGAAGCTATGGCAGGGCTAATCAAAGAAAATCCAGAAGATGTGGCAATTTGAATTGATAAAATTTACAGGGTTAACTCTTGGGTGGCAAGACATTATTGGAAATAGATTCAGAAACGGAATTGGTTAAGGATAGTATGATAAAATGGGCACAAAATTTTCAGGAACCAGTGATGATAGAAACATGGGGAAAGATTTGGGTTAGAAATGTTAAATTTACACAAGCACAAAATCTGAGAGAAAATTTTTATAAGATATTTTATAGATGGCATTTAGATCCTAAAAAATTATCATGTATGTACCTGAATTTGCAAGCTAAATGTTGGAGATGTGAATGTGATGATGCAACTTATTATCATATATGGTGGACTTGTAAGAAAATCAAGGCATTTTGGATAAAAATTTGGTGGGTGATGCAGAATATCCTGAAAAATAGGTTGAAATTTACTCCTCAATTGTTCCTATTGGGTATAACTACGGATTGTACAGCATTAGAGACTAAACTGATTTTGAACTTAATATCAGCAGCTAGGCTGTTGGTAGCGCAATACTGGAAGAAGGACTCTTTGCCTACTATTGAAGAATGGACATTGAAAGTAGCGAATTTAGCAGAAATGGTGAAAATTTCAGCGTATTTGAACGACTATACACAAGAAAGATATCGTAATGGAGAAGATGGATTGATTATATTCAAAATAAGTATCAGACAAGAAAATATCAAATAGCTTATGAATGAATGTTAAACTTTAGAAGTATTATGTTATCTATAGTGGAGTTAAGGTTTCAGGGGGGGATTTGGTAGTTTAAGAATAGTTAGGTTAATTTAGCTTATGATTGTTAACTAAAATACCCTGTATTTTGCTCTGGGAAGTCTGGGGGGGAGGGTGGGATGGGAAGGGGGGAAGGGGTGTGGGGGTGGTGGGGAGGGAAAAAGGGTGGGGGGAATATTGGGGGGGAATTTTCTTTGTAAAACTTTTTAATAATAATAAAATAATAATAATCAAGCAACCACAAAGTTAACCTCTTTGTCCCAAAAATGCCAATTCAAATTAAAAACTTGGATAAAAAAACTTGGAGTAAGCCTGAATTTTATTCTTTCAGAAAGGATCCAGCTGATAAAAGAAAGATTGACAAGAAGCAATTCTGAAAGACACCCATATAGGTCAAAATTACAGTAGTGGCCAAAATTGTGGAAACCTTTTGGGAAAAGTGTATTTTTAAGGTTTGATGGCTAATAACATCTTTTTTTTTTTTTTTTGGAGTTTCAAGACAATCATATTCCAATGCTGGAATGGCCTGGGAATAGCCCATAACCCAACTGAAAATCTATGGAGCCAACTAAAGAAACTTGTTAGTCAGAATCGACCCAGAAATAAACCCCAGTTAATAGAAGCAATCATTCAATCTTGGTTTCACATTATAACAGCTGCAGAACTAAAAGACTTGGTTCACTCCATGGGAAGACGTTGTAAGGCCATAATTCATGCTAAAGGTTACCCTTTAGCAGTTAAGTATTAACTGACATGGTGATCATGTTTGTATATCTCGTTTTTTCTATGGTGATCATTTTTGTATATCTCATTTTTTCTACGTGTTTCACTTTTCTTCTTTCTACTGTAACTGCTATTCTAATAGCAAATCCTTCATAAAAGTTATTGCATTACATTCTTGATTAAATGATGTTTCCATTGATATATCTTTTTATGGTGCTACTCCCAAAAAAAAGTGGTGTTATTAGCTAGTTTTAGAAAACACTTTTCCCAAAACGTTTCCACAATTTTGGCCAGTACTGTATAAAGGGCTATATTAGTCAGTTCCAAGCTAATACCTGCAGACCAATGGGATTGTTGGAAGAAATATCCTTCTGGGTTCAGCTCCAAGTGGGGAAAAAGACACTGGAAACATGGAGACTGCTTGGAAAGATGGTTTAATGGTGGACAGGATCACATGGTTTGAATTTCTGAACAGAAAAGGGGCGAGACGCAGTGATTCCCTGGGTTTTATGCCCTCTCTGGCTTTGAACTTCCTGGGGCCCCGAAAGAGTATCCTGATTGGTTGTCAGACTCCCAGGGGGTGGGGGTGTTAGCTGGCCTTGCTGGCTGATGTAATCTTCCCAGGTGCCATGTGGTGAGTTTCTGTTGCTAGATGGTTCCTATTGTGTTGCAGATGATGGTCCTTTGACAAAGGATTGGGTTTCTGCCTCTGTGTTGTGGCCCCGCCCTCCGAGCCTATCTCATCGGAGGAAGAAGGCTCCGAACATGAAGAAGAGGAGTCAGCCAGGCCTCCCTCTCCAGGCCCCTCCCCTCTGGCACTGCCTCAAGTGCCGGCCGAGGAAGAGGAGATTAGTCAGGAGCCAGGTGTCTCCAATGAGAGCGAGGGAGGTGATCTGTCGTTCCTGGATCCACGTCAACGAAGGCGTGATAAACGGTTGCAGCAGTTAAGGAGGCGTGCCAGGGATTATAACTGAGTCACTGGACCACACCCAGAGACTATATAAGAGAGTGTGGTGGCCATTTAAGACTCTGTGACAGACAAAAACTAACTCTGGCTAGTCACTTGAACAACGCTTAAAGCTGCTGAAAGGTTTCTTGCTTTGGAACTGGACTATTTGCAATTTGTATGTATTTTTCTGTTTATCTGATGAAGTAAAGCCCTTGGCAGCTGATGCTCGTATAGCTGCCAAGTTTTAGATAACAACCTGTGTGCGTGCCAAGTGCTTTCTTAACCCTCGGCTGACTGTGTTTGTGTGTGTGTGGAGACGGGGACAGAACACTCTGGCCCATTGACAAAAGGGTGGGGCGGGCAAGAAGGTGGGAGCTGCTTCGTCTTTAAAACATGTTTCTCCATTTGTCATCCAGGGAAATATATTCTGCCTTTTTAATATTTCCTAAAATATTTCATTCTTCTAGGAAAGGAGTGGGTGCTAACTTCCTACAGGATTAAAACCTCTTTCATTCCTCTCTGTGGTATTAAAGCCTAGAAGATGTTTTATCTTTGAAAAATTCTGAACGTGGGGATTTAAAAAGTGGCTTAAAACAGTGCAAATGTCCCATCTCTAAAATAATGTATTGACCGAGATGGGATTGGGTTGTTGCTTTTTTAAAAATAATAATAATAACCCAAAACATCAGAAAGGACTCAATAGATAGACAAAAATGGCAGATCCAGTCTGAACATCTGGCTGACTGTATAAGAGACCATAATAATAATTTGCATAAGGAGAGGAGGATCAAGTATCTATAACATGCTTTCTTAGTCAACTGAATGTTCTTCCTTTTTTTTTTACCATCCTCCTGTCTCCTTTTGCCACTTCTAAGTCTTTTTTGGAAATGTTGTGGCCCGCCAGCAGCCTGTGTGGATTGTTGCTGATCCCGATGACAAGGATGATGGTGTGGTGCTGCGCCAGCAGCCTGTGCAGCCGGCGCTTGAGTTGGACAGTGAGGAGGCTGAAGATGTGGTGCCAGAGGCAGGGATTCAGTCAGGGCCTTCAGAACCTCCAGAGGCTCCTTTAAGTGAAGAGGATGAAGAGGAGGAGCCTCTTCTCAATGCACGGGCACGCAGAGCTGCCAAAAGGCAGGAGTGGTTCCTCAGGAGGAGGTCTCCTCGAGAGTAAGGCTTGGGGCTAATTGGCCACTCCCTTAGCCTATTTAAGAAAGAACGCAGCTTGCAACAAGCTGCAGGAAACAACTTTAGTTCGCTAATCATCGCATTGGGATTTCTCCGCAACCTTGCTTCTGGGCTTTCTGCCAACTCCAGTAAGACTCTGACTATCTTATCTGTGGAATTCTGGCAGGCTGTTAAGAACGCTTATTAACAGCCGGCATTTGCTAAAACTGCGTTATTTGAGTAAACTAAGTTTTGTTCAGAGTTTGTGTGTGCTGTGTTCTTTGGGATCCGTAGCTGGGGCAGAACAGGAAACTGCTAAATCCCTTGGGGCAGAGGCCTTGACTGTGGCTGACAGTGTGAAAGTTTTATATAGTACACCCTTCCTGGTTACGAAATTATTTTCCTGCTGATGTAAACTCAAAGGCTGGAGGAAGTATGGATGGAATGTCACCTCTGTCCTTCTTACATTACTTCTGTCCTTCTTAGTCACAGCCTTTTCATCCGTTCCTTCAAGCTGCACAATTTACAGTCTGCAAGTCCCCACATTTCTTTTCTTGGGTAGAACATTTAAGGCAAGACTTTATATCGGCAGGGTCAAGTCTTTTATTGCTAAACCCATACTGGTAGTCCTCGACGTATGACCACAATTGAACCCAACATTTCTGTTGCTAAGTGAGGCATTTGTTAAGTGAGTTTTGCCCAATTTTACAACTTTTCTTGCCACCGTTGATACGTGAATCACTGCAGTGCTTAGGTTAGTAACATGGTCGTTAAGTGAACCTGGCTTCCCCATTGACTTTGCCAGAGGTGTGTTTCACATCATTTTTACCACTGGTTCACCGCGCACTGAAAATGTGAGCATGTGCGCGGGCCTTTGCATGCGTGCAGCTTAGAAAACGTGGATAAATAGGACGGCATAGCGCGGGGGCAGGTGGACAGGCCCACCCGCAGGTCACCACTACTGGTTCAATACCACCACTGGACTTTGCGGGTCAGAAGGTGATCACATAACCCCGGGACATTGCAACCGGCATAAATATTAACCAGTGGTCAAGCAGCTGAATTTTGATCATGTGGCCACGGGGATGCTGCAATGGTCATAAGTGTAAGAAATGGTCATAAGTCAGTGGTGGGTTTTAAATTTTTTTACTACCGGTTCTGTGGGCGTGGCTTGGTGGGCGTGGCAGGGGAAGGATACTGTAAAATCTCCATTCCCTCCCCAATCCAGGGGAAGGTTAGTTCAAAATCCCCATTTCCTCCCGATCAGCTGGGACTTGGGAGGCAGAGAATAGATGGGGGCTGGGCCAGTTAGAACTTTTACTACCAGTTCTCCGAACTACTCAAAATTTCCACTACTGGTTCTCCAGAACTGGCCAGAACCTGCTGAAACCCACCTCTGTCATAAGTCACTTTTTTTCAGTGCCGCTGTAACTTCAAACAGTCACTAAATGAATGGTAGTAAGTCAAAGGCTACCTGTAAGGATAAATCTGTTTATTATTGCTTTCTTTCACTGGTGCAGTTGACCATATGTTCCGGTTGGAAAGGGCTGAGGTAAAATATTTTTACCTTCCTTGAGAGTTCTTTGATTAGGCTACTGTTTCTTCCCTGCTTGTTTATTTCATATTGTTTCCACCTTAACTGTTCTCTGATGTTTTTCTTCCTTCACATGTGGTTATATCCGTATGTTTCAATCCCAGGAACTTGAAAATGTATGGATTTCAACTTCCAGAATTCCCCCACCTGCATGGAATTCTGGGAGTTGAAGTCCACACATCTTCAGGTTGCTAAGACTTGAGAAATGCTGGATTACATTTTATAAACATATAGAGATTGAGTTTATCTCTGTCTGTTCACTGGCGTCTGATTTGTCAGAATGTCAAGCTTCCAGGAATCCCCTTGTTGCAGAAAATCAAAGGACTCAGACTTCGAGATTCAAGAGAAGCTTTATTTTGGCCAAAGGTTCAGACAGAAAAGATAACCATCTAACATCTGAACAATGTTCTGATTAAGACACGCATTCTTATAGTCTTCAAAAGCAGCAAAAACACGGAAATATGTGAAATCATTCCTATTGGCTAAGCCCCTTATTGCTGGGCAGAAAAGCTGATTATATCTTGTGTCTGAGACACAGGTGTCATGCTGACCCATGTGGTTTTTAGTTCTGCATTTTGACATGGAAGTAAGAAAGTTAGCTAACTCTACAGTTTGGCTTTTTGCACTCAGAAACTGTCTCTTACAATAACTAGGTCGAGGGACCTTTAGAGATCACCCAAGCCAACGCCGTATCATTTCACTCTTATATCCAAATCTCACTTTATGTCCTACTTTAACTCCCCCCCCCCCTTAAGACTCTATTTTATTTGGTTACAATTGAGTCTTACCTATTACAGAGCTTAAATCAGCAATGCAAGCATATAATATTTGGCATAACATAATCAATTCAGGATAAAGATATATAGTAGTGAGAAGGGAAAAGACAAATAATACATATGGGATGACTTTCAAATCTCATTTTCTGAAGGCACTTTCTCTAGTCACCCGGTTGAGAGTTGTACATATGTTCCTGCATCAGAATCTTCATCTTCATCAAAGGGATCGGAGTCAATCTTACGGTCAATAAGGCTTTCCATCAAAACCAACTCTTTCTCAACCCTTATCTCCTTTACTGCTCTCATAGCTAGCTGTCTGAGCAGAGGTATTGCGCAAGGAATAAAGGCCAGGCCTGCCACGGCACATAACAACAGGAATAACATCTGTTTAATCCAGCCGGACCCAGGAAACCAAGAAAACCACATTTCTGTTGCTTGTAACTTCTGACCCATTTTGGATGCTCAGTCCTGCAAATCCTTGGCAATCTCTCTGGCCACACCTGACTTATTCATGTAGAAACAACGGTCTTCTCCCAGGAATACACACAAACCACCTTTCTCAGCTGTTAAAAGGTCTATGGCACGCCGATTTTGTAAGACCACTGCTGCCAAAGAATCTATTTGGTCTTGGACCTTGACCAAGGTCCCAGCAATTTGGTTCAGGCTTTCTTGGAACTCCTCTGACAATTGCCTAAACTGTATTATGGAGTGTGTCATTCCTCCTACACTTGTTCCAATTGCTGTCCCTATCCCCAGGATTACTAATAGTGGGACTAAGAGTGGCACCCTTTTTTGAACATGCCCCATGAGGAGGACAGGGATAGTGTGCTCTCCACTGACAACACCTATTTTTGGGAAAAGATGTACTAGAGTGCATGTTCCAGTCCAGTTTGTAGGTAAACACAAATACGCATTTTTCCCACATAAGAAGAAAACTCCATTTCTCCCTACACACATGTTCATGGAAAAGGCATGGGCTCGTTGGTTCTTTTCATTATTCCAAACCCCCAAAGTCCCTGCCACTAGCATGCCAGTCAGCGGCTGCAATGGGACTTCTAGTGTAGGGTCCTTTTGCTTATCTCTGAGGATTGGGCCTTCAAAAAGATAACGGGAGCTTGCATTTCCAGGGGGAAATAGGACACATAAGCCTGTACTGGACCTAAGGGAGAGCCAGATTGGGAACTGGGGTGGCTGAAATGGCCTCGGGCACTTATTCCATCCTCCCCATTTTATACTGGAGACATGTGGTGGTAGTGAGAAAGTGACCTTCTGTTGAAATAAGTGGTGGGCAGAAGGAGAAATACCACTAGTTAGTTTTACATCCATAAGCGTCACTCTAGGGTCAAGGTGTATTTCTGATGGACATTGTTCTCCCATCAGGAAATTATCATTGTTCTCCCTACAGGAATACCTGGTTCCTGATGTCGCTTTACACACAAGGAGGGTGACCCTAGGATTTCCACACCAACGGCTATAGGGCCAGCAATGGGGAGGCAGCTCATCCCCAGCCTTTTGAATGTGTTATAAAAGTCTCCTTGCAACTTGGCTTCTGCCGCTTTGGTTTTCCATCTACCACCTTTCTCAAGGACTATTGTGGCCCTGGTCCTGACCCAAAGATCTGGCTCAACTGGAACAGCATTGTAAGATGAAGGGCCAGCAGACAAACACAACCAGTACTTTTGACCTAGGGCAGGGTCAGACTGATTAACTAGGCTTTGACCCAATTCCAGTATTCTTAACATGTAGTTCCCTTTTCTCAATTGTTGCAGGGGCCCATTCTCCCTTTGTTCTACCCCACTCTGTACCGGGATTGTCAGACGCTTGTCCTTAGGTCTTGGGGTTGGCTTAGGTCCAGGGTACCGTCCCCACCTATCAATGATATGTCGTTGCCGGGAGTGGACCTGTCTCAAAGTGTCCACACCCTGTGACCTGATCCTGCCCTGTTCTTTGGGGTTCTCAACATCCCTGGATCCTCCCTCAAGGGCAAGGGGGGTCCCTCGGGCATTCTCACAACATTGGGAACTACTGTCCAGGATGTTATCACTTAGTAGGCCCTTTGCCAATAATAGCCAAAGCCACAAAAAGCTCATAATTGTCCCCCACACAGAACCTATCCAATCACAATTCCCTTAATTGTGTAAGAGCCAAGTAAGAGCTTGTAAGAGCCAAGTAAGAGCCTTGGTAGTACATTGGTCTAAAGCACCCTGTTATTAAGACCAGCTGCCTGCAATTACTGCAGGTTCGAATCTCACCAGGCTCAAGGTTGACTCAGCCTTCCATCCTTTCTAAGGTAGGTAAATTGAGGACCCAGTTTGTGGGGGCAATAAACTGACTTTGTATAAATATACAAAAGGATGAAGGCTATTGCTTAACGCACTGTAAGCCACCCTGAGTCTCCGGAGAAGGGCGGCATATAAATCAAATAAAAAAAAATATCTACAAAGTCACCACGTCAGGAAGAAGGTTAGGGTTATATGTGACTTGGGGAAAGGCAATATCAGTCTTAGGTATCCCACAGAACCAACCCTTATTTGTTAAATATAATGTCCACAGTCCTAGAACTAATACAGTACCACAGAGAACCCACTCCCAGGTTTCCTCAAACATAAGTATCTCCAGGAGTTTTGTACTGCTCTCTGTCACAGTCAATGTTTTTAGGCTCAGCACCTGTCTTTCTGGGCTGGGGGCAATTCCAGAAGAATAAGTGTCCTACACAGCAAATCACAATCAGGACGATCAAACTCACTAAGGCCAGACCCACTGCACTTATGGCTACATATGATCGACTTTCCATCCCCTGACAGGTGGTCAGGTTCCTAATACATTTTACATCTGAAAAATGGAACTTTGTCTTCCTCCTCCAAATCTTCGGCCGTACGTGGAGGGTCAGCTTCCAGTGTGATGCCAGTAAGGCCGCTTCTGCCCCGTATGTAGCCTGTCCGTTGCCGGTAGGACAGTTATAGGGGGCGCTTCCTTAAGCGTACCAGTAGGGGTCGGGCCTGGGCCTGGTCTGCCTCCCAATACTCCTCAGCAGCTGGCTTAACTCGTGTCCAGTGAATCCAAGACTTGGATTCCAACACTTTTACTGCAAGTGGAGAACACATGACCACAGTATACGGGCCCTTCCATCTAGGCTTTAAATTTTCTCCTTTCCAGTGTTTTACCCATACTCTGTCTCCCACCTGAATATTATGACTAGAGGTGGTCAAAAATGGTGGGCTAAGGGACACACAGTATTGTTGGATTTCTTGTATTTGCTTATTTAATTCTCCCACCATCTGATTCACCCATGAGGCCCCTATTTGATGTAAGTCCCCTATGTGATTTCTCAAGTTAGTACTTATAACTGGTGGTCTCCCAAACATCATTTCAAAAGGGGATAACCTAGTCCCTTTACGTGGAGTACATTGCACAGACCAAAGTGCTAGTGGTAATGCATCCACCCACTTAAGGTGAGTTTCAAGGCACACCTTTGTCCCCTTTTCTTTTATAGTCCCGTTCATTCTTTCAGCCCTTCCATTCAAAAGCAAATAATTTCTGACTGTCCTTTCTTTCATGTCTGCTCAGTGGTAAGGCTGTTCAGTCAGGCTTGGGAAGGTCTGCTCCACTCTGGTTGCTGTGATGACCTTTTTTGTGACTGGATCCAAACCCAATTCTCTGGCTCAAATGGATGGGAGGTCTCCACTGGAGGAAGCATCTGGAACCATGTGCTCTGCTTCCACAGATTTGAGTCATCTGTGCAGGGCTAAAAGACATGAGAACAAGGTCCCCTCCCCCCTTTCTGGGTGAGGAAAGGCATTGCAGGAGTAGAAGTGAGGGGGATAGATAGCTTGCAGGCAGAGTTTGAAACAAAACAACAACACATCAGTATTGCAGTTAAGTGAACTTAAAATGTTTACTCATAAACTTGGGCTTTTCTTAAAAGCACAGAGAAGAAAGAAAAGTTGAACTCTGTTCTTCACCCTATCTAGGTGGCCAGACCAAACTGGGCGAAGTCATTTTCCTTCCTCTCAGCGCCTTCAACTCTTTTCTAACAATTTAAAATTCATATCAGGCATTTAACAGTTGCAATTACCTTGAAGGCACACAAAGACTTAGACATACACACTAGTCATTCCCACCTTAAATCTCAGTTGAATTAGGGAAGGCACAGATCTTAACAAACGTACCACGTGGTTGCATAGAAGACAGAGAAAGAGACAAACAAACAAACAACACCCCCAACATTTTCCCTTTTCTTTTAAGGACCTTTATTTAGCCAAATTGGTTTTCCAGTGTCATCCCTCAGCAAAGCCCATTTCCTTCATATGTTTTCCTCTCTCTTCTTCATACTGGGTAGGACAGGCATCTGCCTCTCGTCCCATGCCTCAAACAAGTTTCCTATGGGGATATCTACCACCCTTGAGCTGCAACTTCCCATGTTTCCCCTTCCGATGTGGGGTTTCACTCTTTGGTTCAGCCGGGCTACACAACATCAGTTTTCAGGAAAAAGGCCTGGAGAGGACGCTGGTTCCCTTACGGCATATGCGTACTTCTTCTTGTTAGGGAATTCTCCGCCACTGGTTTTTCAGACCCCTCTTAAAAAACAGGAATCTGGGAGGACCTGCTGCCCCCAACGCAGACTACGGACACCACCTACACTTCACAACTTCACAATTTCCTAAAAATCCTGGGGTTTGCTTTTGGGATTTTCACAGGACAAAAAAACCAACAAAATTTCCTTGAGTAGGATTCTAGTCACTTCACATGCCTGTTTTGTCTTGGGTGGGTAAACATTCAGGCCATCCAGTATAATTGCACACCATGACTAGCATTGCCTTATAGAGTCCACACTTGGGCATGTCTGTGAAATCAACAACTAGTGAATCTATAGGATAATATCCCTTGGGCTGACTTCCAGATGGAAGTCTAGGTCCTTGCCTTGAATTAACTTGAGCACATGTGTTACATCTCTCACTTGCATGGGCTCATAGTGAGTGGAGGCGATCGATGTAAGCTATGCGCTGAAGTGCTTCTGCTAACGCAGTCTTGCCCATATGTGTTGTTGAATGAGAGTCTTTTACTACTATTTGCCACTCATTTTCACAGAATTTCTTTAGGTCACCTGGATTGGCCTTGGGGTCTCCATAATCCCCACTGAAACCTTTCTTAAAATTCTTCAACATATATTGAAGAGGTGTTCGGGGAACACTTCCTCCGCCACCCATTTTCTAAGACACTGCCACTGACCTGCGGTGCCGGACGTTCTAACAGTCACCAACAGGAACTGCAATGACTTAACCACCCTCTCTCGGCTCTTCTGATTCGCGGATGGGCAGCTCTTCAGATGAATCACCAAACGGAAAAACGACACACAGGCGTAACTCACAGTCTTTTTTCTCTCTGAAGAGAACTGGAGCCGCCATGTGGGATCTGCTGGGTTGGATGAAACCCTGGGCCAAATTTTTATCGATGTATTCCCTCATTGCTATCAGTTCCCTTGGGGTCATAGAGTACATGCGAGGCTTTGGCAGTTTGGCTCCTGGTATAAGTTCTATGGCACAGTCAGTCAGACGATGGGGTGGTAATTCCTCACATTTGTCCTCACTGCACACCTCTACCAGGTCTCCGTAAATACTAGGGAAAAGTTTGTCCTTGAGGTGGGGTGTTTCAGTCGGTATTGCTTTTGCCTGGTCAGTCACAGGTGGGTCAGGGCCTATAGCGAACCTGAGTTTCCTAAAGCCCCCTTCCCACCAGATCACAGGTTGCCACTTATCCAACCAAGTGAGACCCAGAATCAAGGGTTCTATCATTCTGTCCACCACTATAAACCGCAGGTGCTCCCAATGTTCTCCAATTTCCACTTTAATAGGTTCTGTGACGTGAGTAGCTGGTGCACCCCCCATAATAGACCCGTCCATTTGTTCAAACCGGACGGGCGTGGTTAGGGCTACGACCCGGATGGACAGGTCCTCCACCAGAGAACGCCGAATTAAACACCGTGTACACCCAGAATCTATCAAAGCCCCCTGGTTGCTACTTGCTCCCGTGTGTGTGTTACGGAGTACTACTGGAATGATGAATGGCTGCACAGGTGCGCTTACCATTGGGGCATTTGAATCATCCTCATCGCTCCTCTCTGGTTCCTCCGATACTGGACTGGTACTGGATTTTCCATCATCGTTCCGAAAGGCACCAGTCTTCCCTGTTACGACGTGAGCGGCCAGCCGTGTTTTATCCGATGTGGGTCTAAACCGAGCCCGGTCTCGAGGGTTGTTTCCACTAGTTGCGGCTCGGGGTCCTTCCATCCTTGGGGGTGTCATAGGACAGTCCGCCGCCCGGTGTCCAGCCTGATTGCACTGGAAACAGCGGAAGGCAGGGCGTCGTCCCTGTCCCTCCAATCTCACCACCGGGTTAGGCTGGATGCTGGGTACCCTTGTTGGCAACTTGTCTAATGGGCTGGACTGATAAGGTACTCTGTTCTCCCTCCGAGGCCTGAACTCCCGCAGTCCCACATCTAATTCCACCACCGCTTTGAACCAGTCGGACAAGCGGGGGGGTAAACCTCTGTAGAGGCACGCTTGTCGTAGTTCCTTTTCAAGGCCCAGGTGAAAATGATGAACCAGCAAGCGTTCTGGCCACGCCCGTAAGCGGCCAGCTGTCTTTTTGAACTCTTTAATGTAGTCCTTTGCAGGCCGACCCCGTTGCTTCATAGTCACTATTTGCCCCTCCGCAGCCAACATTCTGGTTTCATCCTCAAACCTGCCCCTCAGACTCTCCAAGAACAATCCGACATTAGTGAGTTCCCTAGCATGCTCACTATGCAAATCGGCCACCCAGTCTGCCGCTTCTCCTGTCAATACCGTGGTCACAGCCACCACCATAGACCACTGGGAAGGGTAAAACTGACCATATAGGTCGAAGTGGCTGATGACCTGACTTAGGAAGAGTGCCACCCTATCTGGGCATCCATCAAATGAGGCCTGTATGGGAGGTGGGCCCCAAAAGTGTGGTTGTTGAGGTGGCCATACCCCCGCAGGCCATATAGGTGGCTGTCCAAGGACTCTGCCACTCTCTCCCATCCTACCCATGCCCCATGAAGACTCCCCGTTTATGTCCAGGCAGTGACCTTCCAGAAAGCGTATCCTGCCCAACTACTGACCGTTGTGCCAGTCCATAACTGCTATCCCCCCCGTGAACGCAGAAACCCCTCCACCAGGAGGTTGCTTTACCACGTCCTTTTGAGACACGTGTTCTCTTTTATTTATTTATTATTTATTTATTTATTTATTAAATTTCTATACCGGCCTTCTCCAAATAGGACTCAGGGCGGTGCACAGCCAAGGTAAAAACAGAGCATACAAAATTTAAAAACAGTATTAAAATAATTAAATATTTGGCCGTAAATTAAAACAACCCAATTTAAAATCAATTTAAAATTTAACTCAAGCCAGCCCAGCTAGTTGAAATAAATAGGTTTTCAGGGCCCGACGAAAAATCCGGAGGTCTGTTATTGTACGCAACTCTGGGGGAAGGTTGTTCCAGAGGGTGGGCGCCGTCACAGAGAAGGCTCTCCCCCTGGGGGTCGCCAGCCGACATTGTCTGGCGGACGGCACCCTGAGGAGGCCCACTCTGTGCGAGCGTACTGGCCGGTGGGAGGCTATTGGTGGCAGAAGGCGGTCTCGTAAGTACCCCGGCCCTAAGCCATGGAGCGCTTTAAAGGTGGTCACCAACACCTTGAAGCGCACCCGGAAGACCACCGGAAGCCAGTGCAGCTCGCGCAGGAGAGGTGTCACATGGGAGCGCCTCGTCGCCCCCATAATCCCCCGCGCGGCCGCGTTCTGGACCAGCTGGAGCCTCCGGGTGCACCCCAGGGGGAGCCCCATGTAGAGAGCGTTGCAGTAGTCCAGGTGGGAAGTGACTAGTGCCTGAGTGACTGTGCGTAGAGAGTCCCGATCTAGAAAGGGACGTAACTGGTGTATCAGGCGAACCTGATAAAAAGCCCCCCTGGCCACGGCCGTCAAATGATCTTCTAAAGACAGCCGTGCATCCAGGAGGACGCCCAAGTTACGATCCCTCTCCGTGGGGGCGAGTGATTCGCCCCCAATAGCCAGCGATGGCGTCAGCTGGCTATATCGGGACGCTGGAAGCCACAGCCACTCAGTCTTGGAGGGGTTGAGTCGGAGCCTGTTTCTCCCCATCCAGGCCCGCACGGCCTCCAGGCGCTGGGACATCACTTCAAGGGCATCGTTGGGGTAGCCTGGGGTGGAGATGTACAGCTGGGTGTCATCAGCGTACTGATGGAACTCCACCCCAAAGCCACGGATGATCTCACCCAGCGGCTTTACATAAATGTTGAACAGAAGGGGCGAGAGGACCGACCCTTGTGGCACCCCACAAGCAAGGTGCCTCGGGGTCGACCGCTGCCCCCCCGTCAACACAGATTGCGACTGGTCAGAGAGGTAGGAGGAGAACCACTGCAAAACGGTGCCCCCCACCCCCAACCCCGCCAACCGGTGCAACATGATACCATGGTCGATGGTATCAAAAGCCGCTGAGAGGTCTAACAGGACCAGGATAGAGGAGCAACCCCTATCCCGAGCCCTCCAGAGATCATCCACCAACGCGACCAATGCCGTTTCCGTGCTGTGCCCAGGCCGGAAGCCGGACTGGAGCGGGTCTAGATAGACAGCTTCATCCAGGTACCGGGGAAACTGTTGTGCTACCACACTCTCAACAACCTTCGCAACGAAGCGAAGGTTGGAGACTGGACGATAGTTAGCCAAAACAGCCGGATCCAGAGAGGACTTCTTGAGGAGGGGCCTCACAACCGCTTCTTTCAAAGCAGCCGGCAGGACCCTCTTTAAGTTTTGGACTAGTGAGGCGAAAGCGAGATTCAGCCCCCGGGCCTCCGCACTCTCTCCACGTACCCACGGGGTCCAACCCTACCGCCCAAGGCTGCCACGAGGGGGCGTCTCAGAAACTGGCTTCACCAAATCTTTCCCTAAGGGAATCCATGCTAGCAGTACCAGGATCTGTGGCACAACCCCATTCCTGATCCTCCTCATCCATCCATCGTTGCTGCCTCCAACCCTGAAACATAGTCTCTGATGTGGGAGGTGGGGTTCTAGACCGTGCTTCCCCTTGTCCTGACAAGGCAGAGCTGTGCCACCAGTGACCTGATGCAGCCTGCGAAGCTCCTTTCTCCTTCTCCCCTTGACCCTCCGCCAAGGAATCTGCAGTTTGGGGCATCTTCTCCTTTGGTCGCACCACCCGTTCCTCACGTTCCTTCACAACAGCATCCTCAGTCCACTCTGCCTCCCCCCCCCCACCAGTTCACCTTCTTCAATTTCCCCCAACATAGTCATATCCACTCCTTCAGCCATGGTTCTCTGTTGCCACGAAACAAACCAGGAAAGGGTTAAGGATTCAGCGCTGACTTTCTCTCAGCTCTTCTGATCCGCGGCTGGGCGGCTTTTCAGATGAATCACCAAACGGAAAAACAGAGTTTAGCCAAACAATCTTTAATCCGCAACGGTCGGGTATCAAGGAAAAGCCAAGTACGGATGTAACAAAGTCAGCGCTGAATGTTAGGTTTCTTTAGCTCTTTTTAAAGCAGCGCGCTGACCGCGCCCACGCCCCACCCACCTACATTTATCTTTCACAGCTGCTCCTCATTTCCTCCTTTCCGAGCCGATAGTACTTCCTCATTTTGAGAGTTGCAGACGGCGTTGCAGATAACGGTTTTTGTACAGGCAACCCTGACCCGCAGCCTATGTGCAAGTATTAGCAACCACCACCACCAGAACCCATTGAACCCGTCACCACTCCTAACCAGAATGTCTTTTTTGGGGGGGAATTTTTTTTTTTATTTTTAAACAAAACTTAAAACATAAAACAATTATCATCCATTACAATTACAGAAAGTGTATTGATCGGTTACAAATCTTTTGTGCTTAATCCTCTATCCAACATTTTCTTATTTAACAGTTTATTACATTATTATTCTCAATTACCAATTATTTAACAGTAAATTATCCTCCATAAGGGGAAAAAAAACCCTTTATATGTTTTATTATCTTATCCATTTCATATTTCATATTTCATTTCCATTCTTTCTTGTCTAACCATTGATAAAATAAATCCCATATCAAATAATATTGTTTATCTTCTTGTTCCCTAATTTCAAATGTCAATTTACTCATTTCAGCACACTCCAAAATTTTCTTGATAACATCGTCATCCGTGGATATCTTCTCTCCTTTCCAGTTTTTAGCAAATACAATTCTAGCTGCCGTTAAAACATTCACAATTAAATATCTCATTTCTCTATTGTATATTTCTGGTAAAATCCCTAATAAAAATATCTCTGGTTTAAAGTCAATATGTTTCTTTATCATTTTTTCCAACCATGTGTGGATTTTAGTCCAATATCTTTTAGCTTCTGCGCATGTCCACCACATATGGTAATATGAGCCCAGAGTCTGATGACACTTCCAACATTTCTCCGATTTATTCTTGTACATTCTGGCTATTCTCGCCGGGGGTAAATGCCACCTGTAAAACATCTTGTACAAATTTTCCTTATATGCTGTTGACATTGTCATTTAATAATTCTGCAACCATAATTTTTCCCATTTCTCTAAGTCAATCCCATGCCCCACATTTTTCCCCCATGCAATCATTGTTTCTTTAACTTGTTCTTCTGCCAATTTTACTTCTAATAAATGACTGTACAATTTTTTAATTACATGGTCATCAGAACCTGTTAAGATTTTATCTAAGTTTGTCAAGTTACTATAAAAACCCTCCATTTTAGAATCTTCATCATATCTAGACTGTATTTGCATATATGAAAACCAATCCATTTCAAACTCTTGTTCTTCTAGTTCTTGCTTCGACTTAAGTTCACCCCTTTCATTTAATAATTCACCATATCTAACAATTTGTTCCTTTCTAAATGTTATTGCGTGTGAGACTGCTTCAATAGGTGATAACCAGACTGGAATTTTTAAATAGTGACATTGTTTGATCTTCTCCCAGTTTAATAACAAAGATTCTCGTATCATATGCCTTCTGAAATAACCCTGTACTTTTGTACTTTTATACCACATAAAAGCGTGCCAACCCAACAATAAATCATGTCCTTCTAAAGTCAACAATCTAATATTCCTTAGCGTTATCCATTCTTTAATCCACATCAAGTTACAAGCTTGATAATACAATTCCCAATCCGGCAAACCAAAACCTCCTCTTGATCTAACATCTTGCATCAATTTTAGTTTTATCCTTGCCTTTTTGCCCTGCCATATATATTTTAACACCATTTTATTTAAATCTTCAAAATATTTTTTCCCAACTTAATTGGAATTGTCTGAAATAAATATAAAAGTCTGGGCAGTATATCCATTTTAATAGTTGATATTCTCCCTATCAATGATAGCTGCAAATTCTCCCATTTTGTTAGATCTGTCGCTATCTGTTGTTTAAGCTTATCATAATTATTCACCTTAAGAGTACCACATCTTGCTGTCAAATGTATTCCCAAATATTTAACCTTATTCGTGACCTGCATCCTTGATACTTCCGCCAATTCTTCTTTCTGTTTTTTAAACATATTTTTTGTCAACATCTTCGTTTTGTCTTTATTTATTTTCAAACCAGCCACTTTTTCAAAATCTCCTATTTTGTCTATCAATTTGTTTACAGATTGAAGTGGTTCTTCCAAGATAAACACCAGGTCATTAGCAAATGCTTGCAATTTATATTCTTGATTTTGAATTTTCATTCCTTTTATTCCTTTTTCTTCTCTGATATTTCTGTTTAGTACTTCTAATGTTAACACAAACAACAGTGGTGACAATGGACAACCTTGTCGCGTTCCTTTTTGTATTTCAATAAATTCTGTCAGCTCTCCATTCATCATTATTTTTGCTGTTTGTTTATAATATATAGCTTCTATAGCTTGGACAAATTTCTCTCCAAAGCCCATCTGTTTCAATTGTAGTATCATAAATCGCCAGTTCACATTGTCAAAGGCTTTCTGTGCATCTAAAAACATCAATGCCATTTGCTTTTCTGGGTGCGCATCATAATATTCCAATGTATCCAAAATTATCCTCAAATTGTCTCTAATCCGCCTTTTTGGCAGAAATCCATTTTGATCCGGGTGTATAAAATTATTTAAATATCTTTTAAGTCTTTCTGCTAGTATTGTAGTGAAGATTTTATAGTCTGAGTTTAGCAAGGATATAGGCCTATAATTTTTGACTTGTTGTAGGTCGGTATCTTCTTTTGGAATAAGTGTAATATATGCTTCTAACCATGAGTTGGATATTTCCTTCTGTAGCATTACTTCATTCATAAATTCTAGTAATGGGAGACTCAGTGATTCCTGCAAAGTCTTATAATATTCCGCCGGTAATCTATCTGGACCTGGTGCTTTACCACTTTTTTGTTTTTTAATTGCTTCTGTCAACTCCATCATTGTTATATTCCCTTCTAACATCATCTCAACATCTTTTGGAATCTGAGGTAAATTCGCCTTATGTAAATATTGTTTAATATTTTCCTCTTCTATCTTTTCTTTTTCATATAGCTTTTTATAATAGTCTTGTACAATGTTCTTCTTCTCCTCATTTCCAAGTCTAATTTGTCCCTGATCATCTATTAACTGTGTTATTTTCCTTGAGTTCCTTTCTTTTTTCAATTTATATGCTAGCCATCTACCTGGTTTATTAGCATCTTCAAAATATTTCTGTTTAGCGTTCCTGATTTTTTTGTGCTAGCTCTTCTTTCTCTAATAATCCCATTTTATGTTTAATCGTGTCCATTTTCATTTTAATGTCTTTTTTTTTTTGTGGGAACTTCTGCAGTTCTTTTTCTAATGTCTTATAATCATCCTCTAGAATTTTATATGCTTGCCTTTTCTTAATATTTTTTTTCCTTGTATAGTCAATAATCAGGCCTCTGGCATAAGCTTTCATGGTATCCCATCGGTTCTGCAGTGATGTATCCTCTTTTCTATTTTCTTTGGAAAAAAAATCTAATTCTTTCTCCATGTTCTGTAGGAAATCCTTTTCTTTTAATATTGTAGTGTTTAAAGTCCATCTGGACCTTCTCCTTTGTCCTTTCCATCTCATCATCATTGGATTATGATCTGCCCAAGTATTAGCCTCTATGGCTATTTCTTCTATGTTCGAGGTCAAGTCCATTGTCAACCATATCATATCTGTTAAGGATATTGGTGTTGTGTTACCAACCAGCAGAGTAAATTGCACAAGGAAACGTTGCTGAGAGCAATTAATAAGAGATATGCAAACTGGTTTATCAAAAGCTTACTTTATAGTAGAAAAACAGTCTCATAGTCTTTAAACAAATTCCAAGTCTTTGCCAGTAAATCAGTCCAGTAGTTACAGATATCTTCTTACTCAACAAACAGTAGTTGGTTAGAATAACAAACTCACTCTGGTTCACAAACCACGATGGTAGCAGATTCCATCAAACGATGATTAGCAGATAGCAACTCCTCTCAATGGTAGCTTATCATAGCAGCTTCATCATCAATGGCAGCATATCATAGCAGCTTCATCATCAACAGCAAACTGAATACATTACAGTACCTTGCTTAAATATTCTCACAACCAATCATTACCTAATTACAGCATGACTCAGCATTAAAGTCACATAATACATTTACAGATTAAAGTTACAGTACACTTATATTGCCTGGACAACTGTTAGGCTCAAACCATATCCTAACAATATCTATTCTGGACCATGATAAATGTCTATTGGAATAAAAAGTATATTGTTTATTTTTTGCATTTCTTTCTCTCCATATATCTTTTAAATTTATTTCTTCTATCATCTTAAAAAAGGATTTCGGCAAAGTTTTCCTACTTTGTTTTATTGTCTTTTGTGTATTATAGTCCATTTTCTCATCTACTATTCCATTGAAGTCTCCCATCATACAGATGTTGTCATAGTCCAGCTCTATTAATTTCAAATGTAATTTTCTGTAGAAATTTTCTTGATTGTCGCTAGGAGCATATATCACTGTTAGCAATATTTTCCTATTGTTGTCTGTCATTTCCACCATCAAGATTCGTCCTTCTCCATCTTCATAATTTTTTTCTGCTAATATTGTATCTTTAATATACAAAACCACTCCTCTTTTCTTACATTGTGGTAGTGAAGCAAAAAATTTCCCTAATTTAGGCTGTACCAAAAGTAATTCATGCTGCTTTTTAATATGTACTTCTTGTAAACAGATTATATCCATTTTCAATTTCTCCAATTTGTGAAATATTTTTCTTCTTTTAGTTGCTATATTAAGTCCATTTATATTTATTGTAATTAACTTTTTCTCCTCCATGTTTATACTTTATGTGTTGGTTTTGTTGATCTATTAGGTCTCAGTTCACATTGTTCTTTGTATTCTATAGCACCTCCTACTGCGCCTTCTAATGCACTCTCCTCCTTTCCCATCATCAGGAGATCCTCTTCTTCTTTTTTTTATTGAAAAAGTTTTTCAAATACAGATTTTTCCCCACTTTTTTTCCCCTCCCTCCTCCCTAACCCCCCTCCCCTTCCCCTCCCCCCATGGCTTCTCCAAAATAAAATCCAAATTAATATCAAATTATATAATACTTTACCATCCTTTTACACCACCCCCCACACGCTAACCATTTCTTTTCTAACATTATTATTATATCCCCCCTATACTATACCTTTCAAAGCAACCTTCAGCTATAAAACTATATAATAATCCTAATTTAACATTTATTCAACTCATAATCTACTCATTTTTTCCACCCCCATACATATATCTCTTAATTCATATCTTTTACGTATATTTATATCTAAACATAACATCCCTTTTCCTAAACTAAACAGTCAGTAACCTAACCTATCTCCACCCATTTTCCTACAGGTCTATCATACGTGTTATTTTTAATATCTTTGTTCTTCTGCCCACACCACATAACTAAAAAATATTTCCATATATAAATAAAATACTCAAATGACTTTAAATTTGTAATCCATATAGTATCTTCTGTAATGTCTTTCAACTAGATTATTAATTCCATCACCCATGTTAGGGTAACATCAGGTTCAGCTTCCAACAGTATATTCAATCTTCCATTACCATCTGCCCCCATCAATAATAAGTATTTTCGTATATAAAAAACCACCCGAGTGACTTTATATTTATATTCCATGTAATATCTTCTGTAGTGTCTTATCTAGATTGTTAATTCCAACCACCGCCTTGGGGTAACAGCCAGATCTTCTGCATGCCCCAATCCCATAGTTCTCTTGCCTTATAACTCAGCATATGCATAATCCATTTTTCAAAGAGTCCAAAATAGAAAGTTCCAATCCACTCAATCAAAGGCCATCTTCCACATCCCGAAAGTACCAGCACTGCAGAGATCTGTTAATCTTCTCAAAATAGTATAAGTCAATAATTTGCCTCAATTATATTTTCATGTGTCAGCCATCTATAAGTCCCGCTTATTATATTATCGTCTCTTAAGTAACTGGCATTAGACTGTTGTTTAGTTTAAAAAAATTTAGTTTTGTAGAACCCGCTTCTTCTTTTCTTGGCTTTTTGTGGTTTAGATCTCCATCCTAGTTGTCTTTCTAGGACTTGTATATCAGCTGATTGAGTTCCATGCTGGTCTGTAGCTTGATAAGACATCTCATTAAAGTACAAAGCCGCCTCTCTCATATTTATAGGTAATCCAACTATAACCTCTGAAGGAGAATCCAAAAGCGGCTCGTCCAGAAGGGCGTCTGTAACTTGTTGTTTTTTTTCCACCACCTCCATCTCCATCTGCTTAGCCTGAGTTTTAATCTCTTGTTCATTTTGCTTTTCTTTATTCCTCTCCTGTGTTCCCAACACTGAAAGCATACATGAAGATGTTGGATCCATTTTAAGAACCTTGTAGTAAAATTCTTCCGCTTTTTCAACAGTATTTAGTTGATATCTTTCTCCTTGGTATCTCAATATTATACCACCTGGAACGTCCCACCTAAATGGGATGTTTTGTTTCTTTAGCTCAGTCACCAAAAATCCAAATTCCTTTCTATCTTTTAACATCTTGGGCAGCAACTCTTTATATATCCAAATCTTCCTTCCGTTCATTTCTAGAGTGGAGTTAAAAGACTTTTGCACAATATCATTTCTTATTCCTTTGTCAGTAAAGTAAATCACCACATCTCTAGGCAACTGCTTTTGCTTTGCCACCCAGGAGTTTACTCTGTAGGCCTTATCAATCTTACAGGATACCTCTTCAGGACTAACCTTTAAAATCCCAGCCAGAACTTCAGCAGACATCTTTCTCAAATCATCTCTGTTATTTTCCTGTAGTCCCCTTATTCTGACCGCAAATTCCATGGACCTGTATTGCATCATTGTAACTTCTTTTTCAATCCTTTGTTTTATATTATCTGCATTATAGGTCCTGTAATCAGCTTCCTTTATTTTAGATTTTACTTCTGAGCTATTATCTTGAATATTTATCAAATCATTTTCAATTCTTTGTATTTTATTGTCCAGATTATCAATCTTATCATCAGCTTCCTTCATTTTAGACTCTAATTCTAAGTTGGTATCTTTAACCATCTTTGTAAATATTTCTGAGAAGGTTTCCAAAGCTGTTATAATCTGTTGTTTCAGATTAGCATACTTTCGTTGTACCAACTCTTTAATTTCCTGCCTAAATTTTTCAAGATTCTGATTCACAATCTCATCATGTCTTGCCATCTCCTCCAAAACAAATTCCTTTAGGTCTTTAAAACCATTCTCCTGGATCTGCAAGCTCAAAACTTGCTCATATGATTTGTAAATGGGGGAAACCCCCCCCCCCACAGCTTGGTTGTCTGGCTTTGTCAGTTTTAACGCCATCCTGCCACACAGACAAACTCTTTTTTTTTTAAAGAAAAGACTTCTCTCCAAACAATATCAATATCAAGTCTCTAAGAAGGAAGAAACATAAAATGAGAATTTTTCTCATCAATTCTAACCAGCGCTATTATTTCCGATACTTTGTAACATATTGAACTATTCAGGTGGAAGGACTTTCACTTTCAGCTTTCTTCTTCTCAAGCCTCAGCCAGTCACCATTTTAAACTTTCTTTCTTCGCTTTTAAAATCACTCAAAGAATTGTTAGAAATACTTGCGATTTAGGGTCCCAAATCCGGATTTCATCCTATTTATTCAAGCAATCTATTAATTTTCATTGATTAGGTTGGTCCCATCGCCTGGCTCTGCAAAAAGCAGAGTTCTCCCGAAGCCCGGAGCAGCGGCGAGCTGAATAGGGAGCCACATCCTGCTTCGTCCCCAAGAGTAAAAAAAAAACCTCTGGGGACTTCGCAAAGGGCTCTACCTGCCCTCGCCGGCTCTATCTCACATTTCCTTAAGGAAATGGAGTTTTTCGAGCCGCCTTTCAGCTGTAAAGGCAGCTCTTTACGGGCGACGGGGCTGGCGGTCTCAAAGGACTGTCTGACGGTGACGGAAGCCAAACCGGAAGCCAGGAGATCCTCTTCTTGTAGTTGGAGCAGTGTCTCTTCCCTTCTTGGCTCAGCATCTTTTTCTCTTATATATTCCACAAGGAATGCTTTAGCTTTGTCAATTGAGTCTATTTTAAATCTTTGCGTTTGCCATGTAAACACCAATCCTTCTGGTATCAGCCATCTGTAGTTCACTCCTTTCTGGAGCAGTATTTTTGTCAAAAATTGATACTCTCTTCTCAGCTCTCTTACTCTTCTCGGTATTTGCTTCAGCACCATAATTTCCTTGCCCTTGTATTGCAACGCCTTCTCTTTTGCTGTCTGCAATATTTGTGTTTTAATTGATTTTTTAGTAAATCTTATGTGGACTTCTCTTGGTAGTTTATTTCTCATTGCGTATCTAGTATATACTCGGTATATTTTATCAACACCATCCAACATTTTTTCTTTAGAAATTTCTAGAGCTCCTGCAAGAATTTCTATCATTTTTCCGCCAAATTTTCTCCTTTTTCTTCCTCCACATTTTGGAATCTTAAGTAAAATTCTGATTTATCCATCTCCCATCCTAAGCCACTTCTATCACGTTCAACTTCTTCTAATCTATTATCCATATCTCTGATTTTTTTTATCTCTTTGTTCCTCTTTTTCTTCAATTTTTTCAAGTCTGTCTTCATATTTCTTCATCATCTGTTGTATATTCTCCACTTTTTCATCTGTTTTCTCTATTTTTGATTTTATATCTTGTATTCCTTGCAAAATCATCTGCATTGTCACATCCTTTTCTTTCTCACGTTCTTTCTCTTTTTCCTGCTGAATCATTGTCTGTATTGATCGTTGTCCTCCCGCTGGTGATGAAGAGGGGGTCAATCCAGCAGAGCTAATAACTTCTGCTTTTTTGCTCATTTCTATAAGTAATCCAACTCGACACAGTAAGATAATATATCTTCAGGTTCTTCTCAACCCTAATCTGTTTTGTAGATGGCAGGAGATTACAAAAGGATAAAAAGAAAAAAGAAAAAAAAACAGAAAAAAGACCAAAAAATGGGAAAAAATGGAAAAAAGGAAAAAGAAGAAGAGAAAAGAAAAAAAAATACCCCCAAAAAACAACACTCTTCAGGCTCTTGTGTGCCCTAATCCAATCATCTGGGATGGCCAAAAACAAATTCAGGTAAGTATCTCCAATCAGCAAGTAAAAAAAGAAAAGAAAGAAAGAAAAAAGAAAAGAAAAAGGGCCAAAAGAGAAAAAAAGTTTCTTCAGACTCTTGTATGTCTTAATCCAATTGTGTAAAATAGCCAAAACAAATTCAAATAACAGTCTCCAATCAGTAAATTAAAAAGATCAAAAAGAAAAAGAAAAGAAAAAGAAGAAGAAAAAAATTCTTCAGGCTCTTATGTGCCTTAATCCAATTAAGTAAACACTTATTGTGAAGGAATAAAAGAATAAAAGAAAAAGAAAAAAAAAAGGGAGAAAAAAATATATGTATATATCTGCTCCAATGTTTTAAAAATGAAAATATTGGGGAAGTGGAAAGGTAAAGCTAGAAAGGGGAAGAATTTCCATTTAATTTAAAAGTCCACAACTGTGTAACATTCAAAATCTCTTTCTTGTGCACACTTAATTTTCCAGAGCCGCTGTTATTTTCTTCTTTTCAGTTTTAATCACCTTTCAACAATGCTTTTCCCAGCAAGACACCTGTATAAACAGACTTGTAGACACTCTTTGATGTCCTTTTTAAATTTTATCTGTAAATTAGCCAATTGACCTTGGAAAATAACACAGTTGCTACTTTTTCCCCTTTCCCCTCAGTTAAAAAAAAAACCAAAAGGAAAATACAATGTTTCAATCCACTAGATGGCAATGTCTCTTATTTCTTCCACTTCCACTTCTCCTTTCAATTAGCAATAAAGCAGAAAAAATGTTAAAAAGTAAAAGTCTGCCAAAAACAAAAATGACAAATCTAATTCCAAAATTAATAATCTCAATCTGCATCAAAAATTTAATATTTAAGCAGATAGAAAAGTGAGTCTCCTTTCCAGTCCAGTCCAGTCAAGTTTAAAGTAAAACTTTCCACTGACATCCACACACAGGAATAGTTTATATTTTAGGAAAATTAACTTAAATTCAGGCTCAATTCCGCCGCTAAGTTACTTCTATATTAAATCCTAATTGCATTTGCTCTTCCGGGTGTTCTTAAAATCAAATTAGAAAAACTCTCACCAGATCGTAACACTTTCACTCATTCTCTTCCGTTCGGGGCTGTCCCAACTTCAGCAGCTTAATGGCTGCCTCTTCAGCGCCGGAAAAAAGAGCTTCTTCTGGATCAACCAGGGACTTTGCGGTGTCCCTGGGATCAACAGAATGTGCCCTCCTCTATCACTGTCTCAACAGGACAGTGAGATCCAATTTGGATTGTCCCGCGGTGAAGATATCGGCGGTAGTTTTGGAGCCCCGAAAACTTCCCGCCGTCTCGTTGCGACGCCAGCCCTGCCCCCCCTAACCTGAATGTCTAACAACAATACCCACTGCCTTTCTGTGGATTCGCCAGCCGGCCTTAGATGCCGCTCCCTCTGACAAACGTGTCGAGCTGATGTCGGGCTCGACACCCACACAGTTCTAGAGTCTCATTAGGACACACCGGTTCCGTTAGGAAGGGATGTTCCCGGACCTCAAGGAGTGGGCCTACAATTCCCACAATACTTGACTGCAGGCGTCTTCTTTTCTCAGCCAGCGTTATTTATTGGCTTGTCTTGATCTCGTGCAGTTCTTGGATCGGTTGGAGGCCACCGAGTACCCCAGAGGGACCGTCTGCCTCCTTCCAGAGAAAACTCTCAGTGGCGCCTGAAGGTTGGGCAAGACAGCGTCGATTGGGCACCGGCTGATCCGTGCCGTCCTCAGCGAAATATCGCTCCAAGTCCCGGCTCCAAGCCCCTTATTGCTGGGCAGAAAAGCTGATTATATCTTGTGTCTGAGACACAGGTGTCATGCTGACCCATGTGGTTTTTAGTTCTGCATTTTGACATGGAAGTAAGAAAGTTAGCTAACTCTGCGGTTTGGCTTTTTGAACTCAGAAACTGTCTCTTACAATAACTAGGTCGAGGGACCTTTAGCGATCATCCAAGCCAACCCCGTATCATTTCACTCTTATATCCAAATCTCACTTTACATCCTACTTTACCCTAACACAGGTGTGTCAAACACAAGGCCCACGGGCCAGATCTGGCCCACAATTTGATCGGCTCCAGCCCGCGGGGCCATCCTGGAAAATGTAAGGGGCTGATTTGCGTCACTTCGACCTGCGTCACTTCGACCTGCATCACTTCGGCCCAGTCTACCCAGTGTGAAGAAGAAACATGCCAGCAGTTTGGGGGGGTGGGGTCAAGTTGGCCACGCCCACCCATTCGGCCACACCCACACAGTTCAGCCATGCCCAGTGAGTGGCATCCCGCCGGCCATGCCCACCCAGTTGGCCACATCCACCCAGTTGGCCATGCCTGCCCGGCCCCCTCCCTGAGGTCAACCACAGCCCTGATGTGGCCCTCAGTGAAATTGAGTTTAAAACCCCTGCCCTGGCATTTTTCAGCGAGACTTGATTTAACATGTGGACAGCTGAAATGGAATTGGCTTTGCCTACAGATTGAGATTAGGGATTTTTTCATCAGGGCTGCCAGGTGAGAGTCATGGATTCATTGTGCCAGTGTCCTACCTGCCTCTCCCACATGATAGGTGTATTCTAACTCTGTGTTTTCACAGCAATGTGGAAATTGCTACTGTAAATATTTGTGGTGTTGACCGTGCTTGGAGATAGGGATAGTAGAACGCTGAAATTTGAGATACAGGAATTTCCTGACTCACTAAGGCCATCTGGTTAATTCCCTCTTTTGCTAAATACGACAACTGAGATGGAGAACTGGGTCTCTGTGTTTCCTTGCACTAAACAGGGACAAACAAATTCTAAAAGTGGCCAAAAAGGGAAACTATCACATTAATCACTGCAGTTCCAAGCTACCGTATTTTTCGGAGTATAAGATGCACCTTTTTCTCCCAAAAAAGGGTGAAAATCTGGGTGTGTCTTATACTCCAAATGTAGCCCCACCCAGCTTCTCAAATGGAGGTTTCAGAGGCTGAAAAAGGCATCAGAAATGAAGCTTCAGAAAAGAAGCCCCCAAACAGAGCTTCAGAAAAGAAGCCCCCAAACAGAAAAAAAGCCTCTGAAGCTCTGGTTTGGAGGCTTTCAGAGGCAGGAAAAAAAGCAAAAAAAAGCAAGGCACAGAGCTCACAACCAAGGAACCTGTTGCTAAAATTCACCTCTGGGAACAGCTGATTGGGGGTATTCCGGGAGGCCGATCCACCTGCCAATCAGCTTTTTTCTTATTTTCCTCCCCAAAAACTAAGGTGCGTCTTATACTCCAGTGCGTCTTATACTCCGAAAAATACAGTATCTCCCACTCTTGCCTAACTCATCTGAATGACTTGTGTCACTCATATCGAATGAGCATAAGCAGGACCTTCCAGGTCAGATTGCTTCAGTACCGATCATATTTAAACCCTCACTTTATCTAAGCAAGACTTGTGGAAATTGCTCAGAACTGGAAGGTGGAAGGAGAGGTTGATTCAAATGATGACTCAGATTACAACATAGAGGGGATTTCTGTATTTTTACTCCACAACAAGCTTATAAGGTGGGTCGAGCCAAGAATGATTTAGCCCAGTGATGGCGAACCTTTTAGACACTGAGTGCCCAAACTGCATGCGTGTGTATGCCCAAACTAAAAGGGGTGTGCACATGCACAGGCATGCACGAATGTGCGCATGCGTGGGCAGGCACAAACGTGCACATGAATGGACCTGCGTGAATGTGCACGTGTGGACATGTGCACATGCACAGCAGAGACCCAAAGACCAGCTGGCTGGCAGGAGGCAGGGCATCCCAACACCAGCAGCGCGGCAAGAGGTAAGATCTTTTTCTATCATGAGCTTCTGTTTCGTCGTTTGCAGGGAAACAGAAGCTCATGAAAGAAATGCCACAGAGATCTGACCTGGGGCGACGGCGCGCATGTCAACAGAGAGGGCTCTGTGTGCCACCTCTGGCACGCGTGCCATAGGTTCACCATCACGGACTTAGCCCATGTTTCTCAACCTTGACAACTTTAAGATTTGTGGACTTCCAACTTCCAGAATTCCCCAGACAACATATGCTGGCTGGGGAATTCTGGGAGTTGAAATCCACACACCTTAAGATTGCCATGGTTGAGAAACACCGACTTAGCCAAAATACCTGGAAGCTGGAAGCTTCAAGTTTAATGCTTCAAATGGCTGCCATACTTAGCATCTACACTATACTGTATTGGTTCTCCTAATTTAATTTTAATTACTGTACATTGACATTAGTTTAGGTTTTGTTTCATTTCTCTCTGTCCTGTAAGGGTACAGATGCCCTTGAGCTGAGTGTGACTCCATGAAGATGTTTTGACAACAATGCAAATGTGATGTGCTATTGCTGCCTTTGGGCATTTCTTTAGCTCCCTGTCAAGCCTAACACATTTCCCATGTGGCATTTCCTAGTGGTCTCCTATCCATCCTAAGCAGTGCCAAACCCAGACAGGATGGGCCATTTCTGAGACAACGGACCCTTCATATAGCACAAGGGGACTGAAGGGGAAGGGTTGTAGGCCAGTAGAGAAGGCGAGAGACAAAAGGGATGGGGAAAGGAAGGAAGGAAGGAAGGAAGGAAGGGTTGGAAGAAATGTCCATCTGGGTTCAGTTCCAAGTGGGAAAAAAGACACTGGATTCATGGAAGCTGCTTGGAAAGAAGGTTTATTGATGAACAGGATCACTTGACTCCCTGAGCTCCTGAGCAGAAAAGGGCAGAGATGCTGATAGTGCGTTGGTTTTATGCCCTCCCTGGGCCCCACCCTAAAGTTTCCGGTTCCTGTGTAAGAAATGCACTGATTGGTGGTCAGACTCCCAGGGGGCGGGGGTCTTAGCTAACTTTGTAGGCTGTCTGTCTCCCAGGTGCCCTGTTTGTCACTGCGTTTTTTTGTATTTGTCAGCTGGGCTCCCATTCTGAGACTTACGGTAGACTGTCTGACTCTTATCTCTGAAGCTACTGCGCATGTCCACATTCTTTCACTTTCTTCTAACTTTCTTTGTTCGCCTGCCAAGAGATAAGGCAGGAACGCTGCCAAGATGTAATTAATAGCTAGTAAGACTTTTTTTACTTCTTTATAATAAAATGTGTTTTATTAGAATGCATCTCGGGTTTTATTTTTTTAAAAAAGTATACTCCAAGGAAAAGCCACGATCCGTCTCTAATTAGGTGCAATTACCCCAAAGCGGAATGGGATTAATTGCCACCCTGACACTGTTGTTGCAGAAAAATAATGAATGAATTGAATTTCGAGATCAGAAAAAGCTTTTATTTATTTTGGCCAAAAGGTTCAGAATGCATTCTGTTTCGCATTCTGAACAAAAGACCTTGTTTAAGACGCGTATCTTTATAGTAAAAAACAGGAAGTATCTGAGAACTGCCTCTTTAGCTAGCCCCCTCCTTTATTCCTTAGGCAGGAAAGCTCCATGTGGGTTAGTTCTGCATTTTAACATAGTACCTCTGCGGTTTAACTTTTTGAACCCAGCATTTGTCTTTTATATTTACTAGTTAAAAGGGCCCTTCAGAGAACCTCTGAGCCAGTGGTTCTCAACCTTCCTAATGCCGTGACCCTTTAATACAGTTCCTCATGTTGTGGTGACCCCCAACCAGGGGTGGGTTCTAAATTTTTTTACTACCGGTTCTGTGGGTGTGGCTTATTTTGTGGGCGTGGCTTGGAGGTCATGTGACTGGGTGGGCGTGGCTAGCTGGTCATCTGACCGGGTGGCCATGGCTATGTGTATAGGGACTACTCAGAGGGCTGAAAAAAGTCATTTCTGACAGGTCCTCGCACTTTTGACTGGTCCTCACACTTATGACCATCCTCACATTTATGCCCGTGCAGCATTCTTAACAACCATGTCACTCATTTCACAACTGCTTCTTTTCACCATGGTGACAAGATAGGGCAAAAACTTAAAATGTGAGGACAGTCGTAAATTCGAGGACTGGTCAAAAGTGCGAGGACCAGTCAAAAATAACTTTTTCAGCCCTCTGAGCAGTCCATATGCACAAAAGGACTACCCAGAGGGCTGAAAAAAGTGATTTCTGACAGGTCCTCGCACTTTTTTTTTTTTGAAAAAGTTTTATTTTAGATTAAAAATAAAAAAAATAAAAAAAACACAACAATAACAACATAAAAATATCATCCTTACAAACAATTATAGACAGCATCTCAATCGGTTGAAATCATTTCGTGCTTACAATTCTCCAGATCTCCTCATATAGCAATTATTCTTTACTTAAACTGAAGATAAATATTTAAACATTTCATATATGCTATCTCATCTCCATACTTTTTTGTCAAACCATTGATAAAATATCTCCCATATCAAATAGTATTGTTTATCTTCCTGTTCTCTTATTTCAAATGTCAATCTACTCATTTCAGCACAGTCCAACATTTTCATAATAATTTCTTCATCGGTAATTATCTTCTCTCCTTTCCAGTTTTTGGCAAATACAATTCTGGCCGCTGTTAAAATGTTCACAATTAAGTATTGTAATTCTTTATTAAATGTCTCTGGTAAAATTCCTAATAAAAATATTTCTGGTTTAAAGTCAATATGTCTCTTTGTCATTTTTTCTAACCACGTATGTATTTTAGTCCAAAATCTCCTTGCTTCCACGCATCTCCACCACATATGGTAATACGATCCTGGAGTTTGATGACACTTCCAACATTTCTCCGATTTATTCTTAAACATCCTGGCTATTCTCGTTGGGGGTAGATGCCACCTGTAAAACATCTTATACAAATTCTCTTTATATGCTGTTGACATTGTCATTTTATAATTATGTGACCACAATTTTTGCCATTTCTCTAAATCAATACTATAACCAAATTTTTTTCCCCATGCTATCATTGATTCTTTAACTTGTTCTTCTTCCAGTTTTGCTTCAAGTAAATATCCATCTAGCTTTTTAATTATATGGTCATCTGAACCCATTAATATCTTGTCTAAACCAGTCGAAACACTATAAATACCTTCTTGTTTAAAATCTTCTCGATATCTGGAAAGTATTTGCATGTATGAAAACCAATCTATCTTAATTCCCTGATCTTCTAAGTTTTGTTTCAATTTAAGTTCACCCTTTTCATCCAATAATTCATGATATCTAACAATTTGTTCCCCTTCAAATACCACTGGATAAGAAAAAGCTTCAATTGTAGATACCCAGACTGGAATCTTCAGATAATGGTATTTTTTGATCTTCTCCCATGTCAAAAACAAAGCTTCACGTATCTGGTGCCTTCTAAAATACCCCTGAATTTTAGTTCCTTTATACCATAAGAAAGCATGCCATCCCATCAGCAAATCATGTCCCTCCAAATTTAATAATCTAGTATTTTTCAATGTCACCCATTCTTTAATCCACATTAAACAAACCGCTTGATAGTATAATTCAAAATCCGGTAATCCAAAACCACCCTTCATCTTAGCATCTTGTAACAGTTTGAGTTTTATCCTTGCCTTCTTTCCCTGCCAAACATATTTCAAAACCATTTTATTTAAATCTGCAAAAAATTCCTTACCCAGCTTTACAGGAATTGTCTGAAAAAGATACAAGATTCTAGGTAAAATATTCGTCTTGATAGTTGCAATTCTACCAATCAAAGATAACTGCAAGTTTCCCCATTTCACCAAATCCTGTCCTATCTGTTGCTTAAGTTTATTGTAATTATTTTCTTTGAGAGAACTACATCTTGCTGTTAATTGAATCCCCAAGTATTTTACCTTATTTGTGACCTGCATCTTAGAGATCTCCCTCAGTTCTTCTTTTTGTTTTTTTTACATATTTTTAGTCATTATCTTCATCTTCTCTTTATTAATTTTCAAACCAGCAACCTCCCCAAATTCACCTATTTTTTCTATCAATTTATTTATTGATATTAATGGTTCTTCAACAATAAAAACCAGGTCATTAGCAAAGGCTTGTAACTTATATTCTTCCTTTCTAATTTTCATTCCTTTTATCTCTTTTTCTTCTCTAACCTTTCTATTCAACACTTCCAACGTCAATATAAATAACAATGGGGATAAGGGACATCCTTGTTGAGTACCCTTTTCTATTTCAATAGCATCAGTCAGTTCTCCATTAATCATTACCTTTGCTGTCTGTTTCGTATATATAGCTTCAATTGCCTGAATAAATTTCCTTCCAAAGCCCATCTCTTCCATTTGTAACATCATAAATCACCAGTTCACATTATCAAATGCTTTTTGTGCGTCTAAGAATACTAAAGCCATTTGTTTTTCAGGGTGCGCTTCATAATATTCTAGAGTATTCAAAATTATTCTTATATTGTCTCTGATTTGTCTTTTTGGAAGAAATCCATTTTGATCTGAATGAATAAAGTTGTTCAAGTATCTCTTAAGTCTTTCTGCCAGTATTGAAGCAAAGATTTTATAATCCGAGTTTAGCAGGGATATAGGCCTATAGTTTTTAACTTGCTGTGAGTCTGTGTCTTCTTTATGAATCAGTGTGATATAAGCCTCAGTCCATGATTGGGGTATTGTTTTATTTGTCATTACTTCATTCATGACGTCCAAAAGTGGGAGGCATAAGGATTCTTGTAATGTCTTATATAATATTCAACAGGCAAACCATCTGGTCCTGGTGTCTTTCTATTTTTTTGTTTCTTAATTGCTTCTCTTAGTTCCATCATTGTTATATGCCTGTTTAGCATTTCTTCAATGTTCTTAGGGATCACAGGTAGTTTTGCGTTCTGTAAGTATTTTTTAACTTTCCCCTCTTCAACCTGCTCTCTTTTATAAAGTTGCCTATAGTATTCTTGTATTATTTTTCCCATCTCTTTATTTCCAAATTTACTTTGTCCTTGGTCATCAATCAGTTGCGTTATTTTTTTTTTAATCCCTTTCTTTTTTCAATTTATATGCTAGCCACCTTCCCGGTTTATTTGCATTTTCAAAATAGTTCTGTTTAGCACTTCTTATTTTTTGGGCTAGCTCTTCCTTCTCCAGTAAGTCCATTTTATGTTTTAACATATCCATTTTCATTTTTACATCTTTCTTATGTGGATCTTTCTGGAGTTCCTTTTCAAATCTCTTATATTCATTCTTTAATATTGTAAAAGTTTGTCTTTTTTTCACATTCCTTTTCTTTATATAATCTATTATTATACCTCTAGCGTAGGCCTTCATTGTATCCCAACTGTTTTGTATCGGTGTATCTTCTTTTTTATTCTCCTTAAAGAAAAACTCCAGCTCTCTTTGCATTTTCTGTACAAATTCTTTTTCTTTTAAAATTGTATTATTCAAAGTCCATCTAGCTTTCCTTTTTTGACCTTTCCAAGTTACTATCACTGGATTATGGTCAGCCCATAAGTTAGTATCTATTTCCACCTGTTCAATTTTCGGAATTAAGTCCATTGTTGTCCATATCATATCTAACCTGGACAGAGATAAGTGCCTGTTTGAATAGAAAGTGTATTGTCTATTCTTCCCATTTCTAATTCTCCATATATCTTTCAAATTTATTTCCTCTGTCATTTTAAAGAAAGAGTTTGGCAGTGTCTTTCTATTATGCTTTCCTGTTTTTGTTGTTTTATAGTCCAATTTTTCATCTGCTATTCCATTAAAATCTCCCATCATGCATATATTATCATAGTCCATTTCAATTATTTTCATATGTAAATTTCGATAGAAATCACTCTGATTGTTATTTGGCGCACATATTGCAACTAGAAGTATCTTCATGTTATTATCAATTATCTCCACTATCAAAACTCTACCCTCTGAATCTGCATATATTTGTTCCGCTTTTATTGAATTTTTAATATATAGAACAATGCCTCTCTTTTTATGTTGTGATAATGATGAAAATTTTTTCCCAAGTTTGGTTTGTGCCAATAATTTTTCGTGTTGCTTTTTAATGTGAACTTCTTGCAAACAAATTATATCAAAATTTAGCTTCTCTAATTTATGAAAAACCTTTCTTCTTTTCACAGCCGAATTAAGTCCATTTATATTTATTGAAATTAATTTTGTTGTATCCATATTCATATTTTATATGTAGGTTTTATTGCTCTAGTTGATCTTACTTCCCGTTGTTCTTTGAATTCCACAGTCCCGCCAACAGCGCCTTCCGTTGATTCAATCATTACCATTTCCTCTTCTGTAGGTTTTGTCGACATCAGTGTAGCTTGTGTTTCTGTTTCCATTGCCACTTCCTTTTCCTTTAAAAAATCTTCATAAAAAGCTCTCGCTTTATCAATTGTATCTAGCCTGTATCTTTGCAGTTGCCATGTTAAAATCAATCCTTCTGGTATCAGCCATCTAAAATTAACACCCTTTTGAATTAGTATCTTAGTCAGAAATTTATACTCTTTTCTCGCATCTCTCACTTTCCTTGGTATTTGTTTCAAGACTACCACTTCCTTCTCCTTGAATTTCAATGTTTTTTCTCTCACCAATTGAAGAATTTGTGCTTTGATCGATTTCTTAGTAAATCTTATATGGATTTCTCTTGGTAATTTATTGCGCATAGCATATCTAGTGTGAACTCAATAAATCTTGTCCACACCATATGCCATCTCCTCTCTAGGTATCTCCAAAGCATCAGCAAGCATAGAAATCATGACATTCGCAAGATTTTCTCCTTTCTCTTCCTCCACATTTTGAAATCTAAGATAGAATTCTGCTCTATCCATTTCCAATTCCACTACTGCACTTCTTTCGCCTTCCACCTCTCTGTCTATTGTCAAAATCTTTCATCCCCCCCCCCCTTTTTGGTCATCCTTCTTCTCAAGCTCTTGTAGCCTTACTTCAAATTTTGACATTGCCTGTTGTATGCTAACCACTTTTTCATCTGTCTTTATTAATTGTTGTTCCATCCGTTGGACATTCTCATCTGTCTTAAGTAATTGCTGTTCCATCCTCTGAACTGCACTCAAAATTGCTTGTAGTGACGCTTCTTTCTCTTTCTCGCACTTTTGACCGGTCTTTGCACTTATGACTGGTCATCATTTATGCCCATTGTAGCATTCTTAACAACCATGTCACTCATTTCATAACTGCTTCTCTTCACCATGGTGACAAGATAGGGCAAAAACGTAAAATGTGAGGACAGTTGTAAGTTCAAGGACTGGTCAAAAGTGCGAGGACCAGTCAGAAATAACTTTTTCAGCCCTCTGAGTAGTCCATATGCATAAAAGGATACAGCAATAGAGAGGGATGAAGGAAGGGAAGGGAAATTAGAGTAGGAGTGAGGGTAAGAGAGGGAGGAAGAGAGGAGGAGAAGGAGAAAGGAAGAGGAAGTAGGGAGGAGAAGAAGAGGGGGAGGAAGAAAGTAGGAGTGAGGAGTAAATTCTTGCCGCGGGGCTTCAAAGGGCCGCCCTATAGCCAGTGGTGGGATTCTGCCGGTTCTAGGGGATTCAGCCGAACCGTTTGTTAAATTGCTGGCTTGCCCCGCCCCTCCGCACCACTATTTATTGCCAATAAATAGTGGTGGGCGAGGGGCGGGCAAGCCAGCAATTTAACAAATGGTTCGGTGTTTTTTTGTAATTTTATTGGCCCGTGGAGCTTTAGCATAGGCTAATTAGCCCTTGATTAGATCGGCTCCCGACTCTCAGCTGTTTTGCTCAGGGCTCTGCTGCTTGCTGGAGCAGATTTTTTTCCCCTAGCTATGCTGAAAAACGAAACTGAAAGTAAAGCAGGCTGTTGGCTTTGCTGTTGCTGCAACGTTGGAAAATTAGGCAGGCAGATTTCTTTTCTTTTTCCTCACCAAAAAAGGTAGGTGCAAACAATGGGAAATTTAGGGAAAAAGAGGAGATTTTAAAACACAAAAGAAAAAAGCTCTATTTAACTAGGGAATTGTAATAATTGAGATACTATTAATTGTATATTGTGTTGAAAGCAGAAATGGTTAAGTTGTGGTTTGGAGGAATATATGGGGGAAATTATTTGGTTTCTTATTATTGGTAAATATAATTAATTGATTTGTAAGAAATTGGATTGCATGGAAATAATTGGAATATTCATGTTCATATTGATTAATATACAGAAAAGATAGTTATATAACTAATTGATTTATAATAAAATGTTGAATTTGTATTAAACAACTGTAATATTACATAATTAACCAATGTGAGGATGGATATAAAAATAGATTAAAGAGCCTGTAGTACAGTGTGTCAGGGCATCAATTAATCCCATGTTTGGCTCTGGGACTAATCACCCTGGTTTAATTAGAGGAGATGAATCGAGGCTTATTCCTTGTTGCAATATTCTAAAATGAAACGCGAAAAAAAGTTTCTAATAAAACTCATTTATTTGTTATAAAGAAAATAAAACACCTCACTAACTAAGAAAAGTTAATTGCTACATTTTTGAAAGTAATTCTTGCCGGCTATCTCAGCCGGACCTTGCTGGAAAGAGAACAAAGGAAAGAAGTGTGTGAAGCAAGTGAAGGAATGTGGGTGGATACGGAAACACGTAGCTTACTGATAAGAAGTTGGCAAGCTACGGAGAGTCTGATAGTCCAGAAATGATGAGTTCAGCTGGCAAATAAAATAACGCAGTGACATTCCCCTTCTTTGTCAGTTGAGCGAATATCAGTACATCATCAAATAAGGCACATCTTCTTACGCAGATACTCGTGTTGAGCTGCTGGAAGTGGTTTGTTGAGCATATCAGCAATTTGATCATGTGTAGATACATATTGCATTTTGACAAAACCTTTTTTCACTAAATGTTTTATATTTTGATAACGAATGTCAATGTGTCTGGACCTAGAACCTGTGAAATGAGATTCAGAAATATAAACCACCGATTCATTGTCTTCCATCACGGTGATCGGTCGGATCGGGTGTGTCCAGATATCTGTGACTAAAGCATCAAACCAAGTTAGAGAATTACATGCATCTGAAACACAAGCATATTCAGCTTCAGTAGATGAACAAGAAACAAAATTCTGTTTACGTACTTGCCAATAAACAGGACATCCATTTAAGAACATCATATAACCTGAAGTACTTTTGCGTGATTTTGTATCACTTGCCCAATCAGAATCTGCATAACAACATAATTCTGCATAATCAGTATGTGTTGGTTCTAACAATAACTTCATGTGTTTGGTGTATTTTAGGTATCTCAATAATTTCTTAATACATGTCCAATGAAACTGTTTTGCCTTACCTACGTGTCGTGATAAGAGATTAACACTAAGTGCAATGTCGGGTCTGGTCCAACTACTAATGTATAACAGTGACCCAATGACTGAACGATAAAGTGTTTGATCCTCGAACTCAGGACTTGCTTCTTGTGTCAAGTTGTGAAAATCTGTTTGCATGGGTGTCTTTGTTGTGTTAGCATCTTTCATGTTGCAATGATGCAAAATTTGTTCAATTTTATCTTCTTGTGAAAGACTAAACCCCTTCTGTGTTTTTTCAATCTGAACACCTAAATAAGTGCTAATATGACCTAATGATTTCAATGTGAAGTATCTCTGCAAAGCTTTGGCAAAAATTTCACTCATTTGCTTATTTGGACCAATATAAACAATATCATCAACATAAACAAGAACAACCTTGTCTTCCGCCTCTGCCTCTGCCTCTGGAATCTGTTCCTCTGGGCTGGTACGTGACGGGAGCTGGAACTCGTTGGGGACAATCCCGGGTGGCATGTCCCACACGATTGCAGATGTAGCATCTTGGCATCCTTGGAGCGTAGGTCCTTCCTCGGAAGGGGCGCCTAGCTGGAGCTCTTGATGCGGGTGGTCCTCTCAAATGTGGCGTGGCCAACATGAATGCCTCTTCTTCAATTAAAAGTCTACAGACATTGTCCACTGTGCGTTGAGCAATTGGGACTTGGTTAATTTTTGTAACAGCATCTTTCCATTCATAGTTCAAAGAGTTAATAATGATGCTGATCATTTGAATATCTTCAATGTTATGGCCTCTTTCTCTCAATTCTGTTCTGAGTCCTTTCAGTTTGGTCAAGTGTCCTCCAATTTGTTCACCAGGTTTCAATCTCGAACCGTGGAGTTCAGACATGAGTAAACATGAAGATTCAATTGAGACAGGCCTGTAGCAATTTTCCAATTCAGCCCAAATTTGTCGGGCTGTTGTATTTGGTGGAAAAGTGACCTGCAGTTCAGTATCCATGGACATCAATAATGTTGTGCGAGCCCTTATCTCTAAATCTCTTATTGCATAAGTCCAAGGTTGAGCAGGAGGATTAAATACCATGCAGTGGGTGCCTTCTCTAAGAAGCAATAGTGTAATCTCACTGACCCAGGCTTTGTAATTGTGTCCTGACATTTTTAGTTTTGACTCACCAGTTAGTGGAGAGACAGAGAATGCCTGGTAAGGAGCCTGCATTTGATATGCTGGCTGTGCTGGCGGAAATGCCTGTGGTATTTGCTGTGCCTGTTGTGGACCTAAAAATGGTCTTGGTTGTGCCATTGGAGGTGGGCCAGGAGGTGGCCCTATTTGCACTTGTGGCTGGGGCACATATGCAGGCATTTGTAGCTGCTGTGGCTGATGCACTGGAATCTGCTGTATTCCAGTTGCCATTTGTGCTTGAGCTGCAATATTGGCATGACCTGCTGGAGATGCAGTCATTTGCCTTTGCTTCATTAAGTTTAATTGTGTTCCATCTAAAAAGACACCAACACCGCCAGGGGGTGTTTGAGTTTGGGCCTGTGGAAACACTTGTGGCATTTCAGCTTCCTGTAGTAAATTACTTTTGCCAGCAGATGTTGCTGCACCTTTAGCTTCGGGCAGCTTTGCAGTTACAAGGAATGATTGCGTGGCAGGTTTATATGTAACTTGATCAGGGAGACTTTCATGTGACATATGCAGTGCTCTCTGCCTTAATTGGCCTGACACAAAATTCACCAGGGGGAGTGTCTTTGGCTCCGGAGAAGAAGGCAATATGGCGCTTTTTGAAAATCTTAAATTGTCTCCCTTATCTTGCTCAAACATAGATATAGCCATTTTTGCCTGGGATAGCTGCTGTTCATAGAGTTTTATACGGTCACGATAGGCTTTCATAGCCAGCACATCCAGGGTGAGCTTAGAGCTTCGAGGAGAATAATGAATTGTTTCTCTCTCTGCGTGGGAGTAATTTTGCTCGGCAGTGTGCTTTGGCCTTGCATCGAGCGTTACAAATTCAGAAGGTTCTGGGGAGACAGGTTGAGAGCTGGCATAATCAGAAGAAGACGTCACTGACCTCAGTTCCAGTACGTTATCTTCAAAAGCAGCTTCTGTCTTATCTCCCTCCATTTCTGTTCCCACGGCGTCTTGTTCCAGGCGTGTGGCTGAAGTAAGGGGCTGGAAATCTGAAAATCTCCTGTCTGCCACCTCTTTGTTGGAAAGATCAATCAAATCATTTACGAAGAGTGGTCTTAGTTTCATTTTGCCTTTTTTCTTCTGTTTCGGCATTTTAGCAAAGATAATTAGCGTACCTCAGTAGCTAAAAACTAATTGCCTATGCGCTCTTATCAGAAATAACAAAACAAGGAAAAAACCATAAATCAAACCATCCTCTGCTACCAGATGTCAGGGCATCAATTAATCCCATGTTTGGCTCTGGGACTAATCACCCTGGTTTAATTAGAGGAGATGAATCAAGGCTTATTCCTTGTTGCAATATTCTGAAATGAAACGCGAAGAAAAGTTTCTAATAAAACTCATTTATTTGTTATAAAGAAAATAAAACACCTCACTAACTAAGAAAAGTTAATTGCTACATTTTTGAAAGTAATTCTTGCCGGCTATCTCAGCCGGACCTTGCTGGAAAGAGAACAAAGGAAAGAAGTGTGTGAAGCAAGTGAAGGAATGTGGGTGGATACGGAAACACGTAGCTTACTGATAAGTTGGCAAGCTACGGAGAGTCTGACAGTCCAGAAATGATGAGTTCAGCTGGCAAATAAAATAACGCAGTGACACAGTGGACTAAGCACTGTTATTAACATCTGCTGCTTGCAATTACTGTAAATTCGAATCTCACCAGGCTCATGGTTGACTCAGCCTTCCATCCTTTCAAAGGTAGGTGAAATGAGGACCCAGATTGTGGGGGCAATAAGCTGACTTTGTATAAATATACAAAAGTATGAAGGCTATTGCTTAACGCATTGTAAGCCGCCCTGAGTCTCCGGAGAAGGGCGGCATATAAATTAAAGAAAAAAAAAGATGACAATGGGAAGGGGTATAATATATAATAGAAGGGAAAAATTGAATTTGATTAAGATTAGAGATGAGGATGAAGGGTAATATTTGTTTTTTTAAAAAAATAGATGTGGAATAAATATGACAAAAAGGAAATATAGAAATTGTAAATTTAATTGAAATGACTAAACACTGTTTAAATTTGTGAACTGGCCAAATACTCTGTTCAAAGAAAATACATTGTATGTTTGTATGTGTGTTTCTAATTATTGCTATTTATTCATATTTGTTCTCTTTTATTCTTTAAAGTTTAACAATTCATTCTTTATCTTAATATCTTTATATTTGTTTGGGGTTGGTTTTCTTCCCTTTCATCTTTTTTATTGTACAGCAATCTTTCTCCTCAAACCTACCACCTCTCTCTTTTCTTTCCTTCTTACTTTCTTTCCCCCCCTCTTCTTCTCCTCCCTACTTCCTCTTCCTTTCTCCTTCTCCTCCTCTCTTCCTCCCTCTCTTACCCTCACTCCTACTCTAATTTCCCTTCCCTTCCTTCCTCCCTTCTCTTCCTTCCCTCTCTCTTCCTTCTTCCATCTCTCTTCTCCTTCCTTCATCCCTCTCTATTGCTGTATCCTTTTGTGCATATGGACTACTCAAAGGGCTGAAAAAGTTATTTTTGACTGGTCCTCACACTTTTGACCAGTCCTCGAACTTACGACTGTCCTCACATTTTACGTTTTTTGCCCTATCTTGTCACCATGGTGAAGAGAAGCAGTTGTGAAATGAGTGACATGGTTGTTAAGAATGCTGCACGGGCATAAATGTGAGGATGGTCATAAGTGTGAGGACCAGTCAAAAGTGCGAGGACCTGTCAGAAATGACTTTTTTCAGCCCTCTAAGTAGTCCCTATACACATAGCCATGGCCACCCGGTCAGATGACCAACTAGCCACGCCTACCCAGTCACATGACCTCCAAGCGACGCCCACAGAACCGGTAGTAAAAAAATTTAGAACCCACCCCTGGAAGGAAGGTGTAGGAAGTTAGTACCCACCCCTTTCCTGGAAGAATGAAATATTTTAGGAAATATTAAAAGGGCAGAATATTATATTTCCCTGGATGAGAAATGGAGAAACATGTTTTAAAGACAAAGCAGCTTCCTGCCTCCCCCCCCCACACACACCTTTGTTAATGGGCCAGAGGCAGAAACTCAACCCTTTGTCAAAGGACCATCTGCAACATAATAGGACCCATCTAGGACAGAAACTCACCACATGGCACCTGGGAAGCACATGTGCCCATCAGCCAGCAAGGCTAGCTAAGACCCCCACCCCCTGGGAGTCTGACAACCAATCAGGATACTCTTTCGGGGCCCCAGGAAGTTCAAAGCCAGGGAGAGCATAAAAACCTGGGGACTCGCTGTATCTCGCCCCTTTTCTGTTCAGGAACTCAAGCCATGTGATCCTGTCCACCATTAAACCATCTTTCCAAGCAGTCTCCATGTTTCCAGTGTCTTTTTCCCCACTTGGAGCTGAACCCAGAAGGATATTTCTTCCAACAAAGGAACTAAGGGGTGGGCGGAAGGAAGGAAGGAACCAAGGGGAGGGAAGAAGGAAGGAAGGGAAGGAAGTTGGGAGGAGGGGGGGAGGAAAAGAAAGAAAGAAAGAAAGAAAGAAAGAAAGAAAGAAAGAAAGAAAGAAAGAAAGAAAGCCTCTCGACTTGTGGCGCCTTCCAGATGTTTTGGGCAGCGGTGCCCTTGCCCAACGTTGCCTCCTCTTGCTTTCCATGGTTCCTACTGGCTTCCCCGCTGAGAGCGACTTTTTGCCTAGCGGAGAACGGGGGGGGGGCGGGCTCATAGACAGATGGAGGGATGGATGGAGCGCTGCGCAGGGATGCCGAGTCCGAGTCCTCCTCCTCCTCCTCCTCCTCCATCCGGTCCCTCCAAAGCGAAAGTCCGTCCCCCCAGCCATACCGTCGCCGAGACGACCGCGCCGAGCCCCGCCTCCCTCCTTAGCATCCTGGCTCCCTGCTGCCGCCCGGCTCCGGTGCTAGGGCGTCCCTCCAACCGCGCGCCCGCTCGCTCACTTGCTCCTTCCTCCGTCACGCCATCCTTCGTTCCCTTTCCCCCGACCAGGCCCCGGGCTCCGGGCCTTAGGGACGCATCCCAGGCTGGAAGGGGGGAGATCCGGCCATGGAGGGCGGCTCGAACCGTGGGGAGGACGAGCCGGCCGCGGACGCCGACCCCAATCCCTTCGTCCACGAGCCCCGGCTCAGCCGCCGCCAGCAAGTCCAGGTAAAGCTCCGCGCCCCAAATGCGGGCGGAGAGGGCCGGTAATAAGGGAAGCCGCGGGGCTGAGGCTCTCTTGTCGGGGCTGGGCTTGTGAATCGACGGCCCGGCCGGAGCCCTGGAGGGAAGGAAAGGGAAAGGCGCAACCCGGGTTTGGCCTGGCCGCGGGGATTTTTCTCCTTGCTCCTCTTCTGCTTCCATCGCTCGCCCTTTTGGGGATCTTTGCCTTCCTTAGCAGCCGAGCGGATTTCCCCTTGCGATCCACTGCGAGGCGTCGCGGGCGGTGTATGGAAGGGGGTGGGGGGGAGATCCCAGCCAGCGGGTCACCTTCGGAGATATGAGATCTCCCGGTACGCCGGCGGGGATGATCCGATAGCCCTGCAAAGGGGTGGGAGGTGGGGGAGCGACGATCTCCCCCCCCCTCCCCACAACTCGGAGAAAGGGACAGATCGAATCGATTTTTTATTATTATTATTATTATTATTATTATTATTATTATTATTATTATTATTATTATTATTATTATTATTATTATTATTATTCCCCCCAGAACCCCAGAATTAATGGGGTTCTGGCAAAGGGTTTCTTTCAAACCCCGGTTTACTTTTTTTTGGGTGGGGTGGGGTTCGCGATTATGCTAAAGCAGAAGTTTCCTTGAACGGACTTCTGGAAAAGCTGAGTGGAGGAGTTTGGGGGTTTGAGGGTTCATCTTATCACAGATTAGAGAATTGGGGTGGGTGGGACGCTTCATATCAAGTGGTCCCCCAAAAAAAAGGATGTTGAAGAGAGTGGCTGGTTGGATGCTAGAATTTGCCAGGCTGAAAAGTTCTGCTTGGTGTGGGGTGTGGGGAATGGGGAAAAAAAGGGAGGGGGTCTTGCAAAGCCCCCTTCCATCCTCCCATGCACCAGGAAGAACAGGATGTTTTCAGGTTCAGGAGGGGAGGTTTGGAGGGGTGGGGGTGAGATGCTGCTGTGGTGCATTGTGGGTGATTATGCAGTCTCCCCTCCCACTCCCAAATCCCTAACCCCCCCACCCCCTCCAGATGTGTTGGACTATACGTTCCCTTCCCAACAGGGAGGGTTTCTCAGCAGGCAAAGGCAAACGCCCCCCCTCCCCATACCCACCCCCCCCCACACAAACAGGGATGAAAAGGATATATATAGGGATCCTAATTTTGGGGGGGGGTTGTTGATCTTGAAAATGCCTTTGTGTGGGAAGGCTGGAGAAGGCAACATTTGGACCCCTCCCCTTGGCCTCAAACAAGATGCAGAGGAAGAGGGGAGGAAGTCTAAGGATCCCCTCCCCTCCCTCTGCCCTCCCTCTCCATCAGCAATCTGCGGGTAGCGCAGAAGGAAAACAGGGCCCTGGGAAATGTAATATAAAGGGGTTTTTCCTATTAGACCCCCCCCAGTCTGCAAGCAGAGCCTAGTGATGAGACGAGCACCAAATTAAGCCTACTTCTCTTCCCAAACATCCCTTCTTTCCAGAAGAGGCTCTGCTTTTGCCTCTTTCCTGTTTCTCTCCCTTGCTTCTTAATTTGGTCCTGCAGATTTTAAACATGAATGTGCCTCCCCGCCCGCCTGCCTGTTCACTTCCCTTGGTTGGTCACAAAATGGAGCAGTGGAGAGCTCCTTTTTCACGCCCCAAGGCTGAAAAGCAGCCTCCAACCTCCCGGGATCGATAGACATTCTCCCCTAGATGTCATTTTCACCCCCTTGCACCTTGACATAAAATAATTCTGTCTTGTTTTTGTTTTAAAATGGCTCAGTTCTCCCCCTTTTCCCTACCAACCTGCTTCATCCCTCTGGGGCTGACTATTCTTGTTTATCCTTATCGCCAGCACATCTGAAATGTTTATGTCCCGCCTTGCTTAAAAAAACCTATGTTGGTTCTGCCACTACGCTGAACTTGCCTGCTTTTAACCTTAGCTGTAAAAACAAAAACAAAAAACAACCCTGCCCGATTGATTGGTTTGTGTTTTAGAGTAGCAGGACAGTAAGAACCCAGTAAATGCATTAGAATAGAATAGAATTCTTTATGGGCCAAGTGTGATTGGACACAAAAGGAATTTGTCTTTGGTGTGTATGCTCTCAGTGTACATAAGGAGAATAAAATACATCCATCGAGAATAAAAAGATACAACACTTAGTGATAGTCAAGTTTACTAATAAGCTATCAAATTGTACTAGGAAACAAATAAAAACAATATAAATTGAAAGATACAAGCAACATGGTTATAGTAATAAGTGGGAAGAGATAGATGCTAGTAAGGAAGAGAAGAATAATAGTAATACAGGTAAAACTCGAAAAATTAGAATATCGTGCAAAAGTTCATTTATTTCAGTAATGCAACTTAAAAGGTGAAACTAATATATGAGATAGACTCATTACATGCAAAGCGAGATAGTTCAAGCCTTGATTTGTCATAATTTTGATGATTATGGCTTGCAGCTCATGAAAACCCCAAATTCACAATCTCAGAAAATTAGAATATTACATGAAATCAATAAAAGAAGGATTGTACATAGAACAATATCGGACCTCTGAAAAGTATAAGCATGCATATGTACTCAGTACTTGGTTTGGGCCCCTTTTGCATCAATTACTGCCTCAATGCGGCGTGGCATGGCTGCTATCAGCCTGTGGCACTGCTGAGGTGTTATGGAAGACCAGGATGCTTCAATAGCGGCCTTCAGCTCTTCTGCATTGTTCGGTCTCATGTCTCTCATCTTTCTCTTGGCAATGCCCCATAGCTTCTCTATGGGGTTCAGGTCAGGCGAGTTTGCTGGCCAATCAAGCACAGTAATCCCATGGTCATTGAACCAGGTTTTGGTACTTTTGGCAGTGTGGGCAGGTGCCAAGTCCTGCTGGAAAATGAAGTCAGCATCCCCATAAAGCTCGTCTACAGAAGGAAGCATGAAGTGCTCCAAAATCTTCTGGTAGATGGCTGCGTTGACCCTGGACTTAATGAAGCACAGTGGACCAACACCAGCAGATGACATGGCTCCCCAAATCCACACAGACTGTGGAAACTTTACACTGGACTTCAAGCATCTTGCAGTGTGTGCCCCTCCATTCTTCCTCCAGACTCTGGGTCCTTGGTTTCCAAATGAGATGCAAAAGTTGCTCTCATCAGAAAAGAGGACTTTGGACCACTGAGCAACAGACCAGTTCTTTTTTTCTTTAGCCCAGGTAAGACGCTTCTGACGTTGTTTGTTGTTCAGGAGCGGCTTGACGAAGAATATGACATTTGAAGCCCATGTCCAGGATCCGTCTGTGTGTGGTGGCTCTTGATGCACTGACTCCAGCCTCTGTCTACTCCTTGTGAAAGTCCCCAACACTTTTGAATGGCCTTTTCCTGACAATCCTCTCCAGACTGCGGTCATCCCTGCTGCTTGTGCACCTTTTTCTTCCACACCTTTCCCTTCCACATAACTTTCTGTTAATGTGCTTTGATACAGCACTTTGGGAACATCCAACTTCTTTTGCAATTACCTTTTGAGGCTTTCCCTCCTTACGGAGGATGTCAATGATGGTTTTCTGCACAACCGTCAGGTCAGCAGTCTTTCCCATGATTGTGATTCCTTCTGAACCAGACTGAGAGACCATTTAAAGCAGCGGTTGTCAACCTGGGGGTCGCAACCACTTTGGGGGTCGAACGGCCATTTCACAGGGGTCGCCAAAGCCCTCTCTTGCCCCCCCCCACGCCTTCACTCACCCTCACCCTCTGCCTCTGTTGGATCGCCCGGTCGGGTCGCCGTTCGCTTACCCCGCCCACTCCCAATCTATTGCTGCCTCCGGAGTCCCAGCTGATGGCTAGAGGGAAAAAAAACTTTAAATTCTTGCCGCGGGGCTTCAAAGAGTTAGCTGCAAAGAGGTAAATTCCTGAAGCAGATTTTTTTCCCTCTAGCTATGCTGAAAAAGCAAAATTGAAAGTAAGCAGGCTGCAACGTGACAAAATGAGGCAGAGAGATTTCTTTTTCTTTTTCCTCACCAAAAAAGGTAGGTGCAAAACTGCAAACAATAGGAAATTTAGGGCAAAAGAGGAGAGTTCCAAGATTTTAAAACACAAAAGAAAAAAAGCTCTATTTAACTAGGGAATTGTAATAATTGAGATACTATTAATTGGTTAAGTTGTGGTTTGGAGGAATATATGGGGGAAATTATTTGGTTTCTTATTATTGGTAAATATAATTAATTGATTTGTAAGAAATTGGATTGCATGGAAATAATTGGAATATGCATGTTCATATTGATTAATATACAAAAAAGATAGTTATATAACTAATTGATTTATATTAAAATGTTGAATTTGTATTAAACAACTGTATTACATAATTAACCAATGTGAGGATGAATATAAAAATAGATGACAATGCGAAGGGGTATAATATAGAATAGAAGGGAAAAATTGAATTTGATTAAGATTAGAGATGAGGATGAAGGGTAATATTGTTTTTTTTAAAAAAATAGATGAGGAATAAATATGGTAAAAAGGAAATATAGAAATTGTAAATTTAATTGAAATGACTAAATACTGTGTTGGAAGAAATAGCCTTCTGGGTTCTGCTCCAAGTGGGGAAAAAGACACTGGAAACATGGAGACTGCTTGGAAAGATGGTTTAATGGTGGACAGGATCACATGGCTTGATGGGGCCCATTGTGTTAGTTTCTGTTGCTATTGTGTTGCAAATGTCCTTTGACAAAGGATTGACTTTCTGCCTCTGACCCATTAACAAAGGGTGGGGGGCAGGAAGGTGGGAGCTGCTTTGTCTGTAAAATATGCTTCTCCATTTCTCATCCAGGTAGGGAAATATAATATTCTGCCTTTTTAATATTTCCCAAAATATTTCATTCTTCTAGGAAAGGGGTGGGTGCTAACCTCCTACAACTGTTTAAATTTGTGAACCGGCCAAATACTCTGTTCAAAGAAAATACGTTGTATGCTTGTATGTGTGTTTCTAATTATTGCTATTTATTGCTATTTGTTCTCTTTTATTCTTTAAAGTTTAACAATTCATTCTTTATCTTAATATCTTAATATTTGTTTGGGGTTGGCTTTCTTCCCTTTCATCTTTTTTATTGTACAGCAATCTTTCTCCTCAAACCTACCACCTCTCTCTTTTCTTTCTTTCTTTCTCTTTCCCCCCTCTTCTTCTTCTCCCTACTTCCTCTTTCTTTCTCTTTCTCCTCTCTTCCTCCCTCTCTTACCTTCACTCCTACTCTAATTTCCCTTCCCTTCCTTCATCCCTCTCTATTGCTGTATCCTTTTGTGCACAGGGACTACTCAGAGGGCTGAAAAAGTTATTTTTGACTGGTCCTCGCACTTTTGACCAGTCCTCGAATTTACGACTGTCCTCACATTTTACGTTTTTTGCCCTATCTTATACCATGTTGAAGAGAAGCAGTTGTGAAATGAGTGACATGGTCGTTAAGAATGCTGCACAGGCATAAATGTGAGGATTGTCATAAGTGTGAGGACCAGTCAAAAGTGCGAGGACCTGTCAGAAATGACTTTTTTCAGCCCTCTGAGTAGTCCCTATACATATAGCCATGGCCACCCGGTCACATGACCAGCTAGCCACGCCCACCCAGTCACATGACCTCCAAGCCACACCCACAAAATAAGCCACACCCACAGAACCGGTAGTAAAAAAATTTAGAACCCACCCTTGGTTGGGGGTCACCACAACATGAGGAACTGTATTAAAGGGTCACGGCATTAGGAAGGTTGAGAACCACTGATTTAAAGGCTCAAGAATCCGGACTTCCGGTTGGCACCGCAGGCTTCGTGGACAGTCTTTTTAGACTGCCAGCCCTGTGTCTTTGTAAAAGCCGCTTTGACAGCGTAAATCGGCTGTCTGGCGGCTGAAAAACCTCCCCTTCGGGAAAAGAAGGAGAGAAGAGCAGGTGGGCGAGAGTAGAACTCCCCGAAAGTCCTCTGGAATATTTCCAGAGGCTTGGAGGGTGAGAGCTCCCCAGTCAGCCCGCCAAGAAGCTCCGAAGCCGGGACGACTCTGTGAAAGCAGAGCGAGAAGCCTCGATCCGATCCTGCTGTCAAAAGTGAGTCTGATTGATTACAAGCGCAGGCAGAGCGGAAACAGGAGAACAAGCTTTAAAAGTGCAGAGCGTAACTCCGTAGTTACTTTGTTTCAAACGGAATTTCATTGAGCTGGAGGCTGAAGATGGCGTCTTTGTTATGGTTTTGAAAGTGAAAGCCAGAAATGAAAGTGCTTATTGAGAACTTTGCGCTGGGAGAGTGGATTAGCTGCTTATTAACTGCTGGGAAGTGAGATCTTGTGGAGAAAAAAAACCTATCTTGCCTGATAAATTAGAGACTATAAATTACAAACATTTTAAAGTTGTATAAGGGACTTTGTGGCTTTGGGAAAAAAAAAGAGAGAAAAAAAGATCTTTTTAAAAGGGGGAAAAATGGCTTCTAAACAAGTGAAACCAGGAGTTGTTAAAGGAGGGGGAGGTTCTCCAGTTGTGTCAGTGGTGACACAGAAAGCACAACTTCCGGCTGATTCACAGAGTCAGGAGGCTGCTCTTAATTATTTTAAAGGATTTATGAAAGAAGCCATGAATAATCAAGCAACAGCAATGAAAGAAGTTATGAATAATCAAGCCACAGCAATGAATAATTTAACAGTACTTGTGGAAGGGAAATTAAAGTTGAGGAGGATATAAGATCAATTAAAGAAGTGGTTGCAGAAAAACACAATGAAATAAGAGATGATATTGTTTATGCTGTATCAGGATTGTCAAAACTTGTTATCCAGCTTGATGGGAAAGTGGAAGAAATTAATGTAGCCAATTTAAATTTGGAAAGCAAAATGGGAGATGTAATGACCAAAACAGAGAAAGTGGATGATGAACTGGTAATGTTACAATACAGATCCATGGAATTTGCTTTGAGATTGAGAGGCCTGAAAAAAAACAGCAAAGAAAATTTAAAAGATATTTGTGCTGATGCTATTGCAGAGATAATTAAAGAAAGACCAGAAGATGTGGCAAGCCAAATTGATAAAATTTACAGGGTTAACTCCTGGCTGGCAAGACAAAGACAGCTGCCAAGAGATGTGGTGATTTATTTTACAACCAGGAGGATCAGAAATGATATTTTACAAGCTTCCTACAAGAATAAAGTTCAGGTGGCTGGGCAAGAGGTGGTGGTTTTGAAAGAGATTCCTCCAAAGATGCTGAGAAGCAGAAAAGACTTTGGCTTTTTGGTAAATGAGCTGAGAAATCAACAAGTGGCATACAGATGGGACATTCCAACTGGTCTAATAGTGACTTATAATGGAGAAAGATACACAGTCTGGAAGGCAAAAGATTTTTATGTAAATGTTTTAAAGGCTGGATACCCACCCTCACCGGGGGGACGGGGGGTAGGAAGAAAATGGAGATGATACAACAAGAAAAAGATGGAAAGCAGATAAAAAACTTATGCGGAGGTTGCAGCTGGAGGAATTATCATGGAAGAAGATTTGGATCTTGGGGGTTTACCCCCAACTTTGGAACCACCTAAGAAGGGAGAGCCGAAAGCACAACGACTGACCCGATCAACTTATAAACTTCAAGAACAACAATCAAAAAGGCAACAATCTCAAGATTTATCTCAAGAAGTTCAAAAAACAGAAGCAGTGGGGGGGGGGGCTAGGCCGAAGAGTAAGGTGGAGGAGGAGCTTCAGCTGATGCTCATACAGCTTCGAAAGGCTAAAGATGGCAACTAAATTCCTATCTTGGAATGTCAATGGCCTAAATTCACCACAAAAAAGAAAGAAAGTATTTCACTACTTGAAACAATTTAACAATGATGTTATTTGTCTGCAAGAAACACATATTAGATTATTAGACCAAAAATATTTGAAAAATTCAAGATTAGGTACACATTTTGTGGCATCAGCGCCAGAGAAGAAAAATGGGCTAGTCATATATGTAAGGAAAGGATTATCAGCTAATTTAATTGAGGCAGATGATCAAGGAAGATATATTGCAATTGAATTATTAACACAGACTGGAAAAATGCTTTTAATTGGAATATATGCCCCTAATCAGCAACAAGACAAGTTTTATAAATTTTTACATACTAAAATAATACAATGGGATTATAAATCTTTTATATTAATGGGTGACTGGAATGGAGTAATAGACACACAGAAAGATAAAAAAAGTTTATCAAAGATTTCAACACGTGCAAAATTACCTAAATCTTTTTTTGATATGATGGAAGATATAGAACTGAGAGATATTTGGAGAGTATGTAACGTGGAGGAAAGAGACTACTTTTTTTTCTGATAGACATCAACCCTTCTCCAGGATTGATTTTATACTAACCACAAATGATTTTATTTCCAGGGTGAAGAAGACGAAGATATGTCCAAGAACTTTAACTGACCACAGTCCGGTTTGGGTGGAATTTGAACAGGAGAGGGGAGAAAGGAGGTCTTGGAGGTTAAATGAAAATTTATTTAGATATGAAGAAAATGTGAAAGAGCTTAAAAAACAAATGAAAGAATTTTTTGTTATTAATATGAATAAGGGTACTTCTATGGAAATGGTCTTGGATGCTAGTAAGGCTTATATGAGGGGTATGTTAATACATATGAATAATAAATATAGACTAAAACAACAAAAGAAGCGGAAAGAGATAGAGGAAGAAATAAAAAAGAAAGAACAATTACTTATATTTAATCCAGGAGACAAGAAAGTAAAAGAAACAATAAATATACTACGAGGGCAATTTAATATGTTAATGGCTGATCAGGTGGCAACTAGCTTACAATATGCTAAACATAACACATTTTGTAATGCCAATAAACCAGGTAGGTGGTTGGCCTACATGCTGAGGAAAAAACAGAAATCACGAATCATTGGTAAGATAGAATTTAGAGGTAGGCAAGTTTACCAACAGAATATGATCAAAAAGGCTTTTTTAGAATTTTATACAAAGTTATATGCTAGTGACTCAATACAAGGTATAGATATAGATAGATACTTAAAGGAAGGGAATACTCCTGAATTAATTTTATTTGCCTCCCGCAAATGAAATATAATGTTAGACAAATTATAAACTTATTGGAATATTTGGAAAAAAACAACCAGGTCTCTGCAGCGTTCATATTTTTGGATGCAGAGAAAGCATTTGATCGATTGAATTGGCAATTTCTGTTTAAGATAATAGAAAAAATGCATTTTGGGGAGTATTTTATACACTCAATTAGAGCAATATATCAGGAACAAACAGCACAAATAATAGTTAATGGAGGTTTAACAGATGTGTTTAAAATTGAGAAAGGTACTAGGCAGGGTTGTCCTTTATTTATTTATTTATTTATTTGATTTGATTTGATTTATATGCCGCCCTTCTCCGGAGACTCAGGGCGGCTTACAATGCGTTAAGCAATAGCCTTCATTCTTTTGTATATTTTATACAAAGTCAGCTTATTGCCCCCACAAACTGGGTCCTCATTTCACCTACCTTAGAAAGGATGGAAGGCTGAGTCAACCTTGAGCCTTGGAGAGATTCGAACCAGCAGAAATTGCAGGCAGCTGTGTTAATAACAGGGTGCATTAAACCACTGTACCATCAAGGCTCTTTGTCTCCATTGTTGTTTATTTTAACTTTAGAAGTTTTGTTGAATAAGTTACGTGACTGATAAAATAAAAGGAATTGTAATTAGACAGCAGGATTATAGATTAAGAGCGTTTGCAGATGACCTGGTTGTTACTTTATCTCAACCTATAGAAGGGGCTCCCTATATGTTGGACATAATAGCTCAATATGGTAAAGTATCTGGATTTAAAGTAAATCTACATAAGACAAAGATGATAACTAAAAATATGTCCATAACTCAAAGAGAAGATTTAGGGAGAATAACGGGGTTTGAAATAGTTAAAAAGGTTAAGTATCTAGGAGTATATATTGCAGCCTCAAACACGAAACTGTTTAAAAATAATTATGAAGCTCTTTGGCAAAAAGTACAGAAAGAAATGGAAAATTGGAAAAAGCTACAACTATCATTACTGGGAAGGATAGCAGCAATAAAAATGAATGTACTACCTAGGTTTTTATTTTTGTTTCAAATGATACCAGTGCTTAAGAAAGATGGAAATCTGATGGAATGGCAGAAAGGGGTTAATACTTTCATCTGGGGTGGGAAGAAACCAAGAGTGAAACTGAAAATTATACAGGATATACGTGAGAGAGGAGGTCTTAAAATGCCTAACTTAAGATTCTATTATGAAGCAGCTGCTTTATCACAAATTAGTGGTTGGTTTAACTTAACTGAAGAAAGAATGTTAAACATAGAAGGTTATGATTTGTTATATGGATGGCATGCTTATCTGTTATATATATAAAAAAAAGTGGATAAGGTGTTTAAGGGTCATATACTTAGAAATGTGTTGTTGAGGGTTTGGAAAAAGTACCAATATAAGCTAAATTATAAGATACCCATATGGGCAAATCCCAGACATGCAATAGAAAATATAAGTACAGAGCAAAAAATAGAGGTGATTACTTATAAAGAGCTTCTTTTGGAAAGGGGTAAGTTGCAACTGAAATCTTTAGATGAATTAAAAGAAGAAGGATAATTTATACTTGGTTTCAGTATGGTCAGCTTCAAGCTAGATGGAGGGAAGATCAAAATATTGGTGTTATGGAAAATGAGGAAAATCTGGTGAAACAGATTAGAGATCAAAGTCAGATGCATATTAAAAGGTTGTATAATGCATTATTGGAAATAGATTCAGAAATGGAATTGGTTAAGGATTGTATGATAAAATGGGCACAAAACTTTCAGGAACCAGTGATGATGGAAACGTGGGAAAAGATTTGGGTCAGAAATGTTAAATTTACGCAAGCACAAAATTTGAGAGAGAATTTTTATAAAATGTTTTATAGATGGCACTTAGATCCTAAAAAATTATCATGTATGTACTCGAATTTGCAAGCTAAATGTTGGAGATGTGAATGTAATGATGCAACCTATTATCATATATGGTGGACCTGTAAGAAAATCAAGGCATTTTGGATAAAAATTTGGTGGGTGATGCAGAATATTTTGAAAAGAAGGTTGAAATTTACTCCTCAATTGTTCCTATTGGGTATAACGACGGATTGTACAGTATCAGAGACTAAATTGATTTTGAACTTAATATCAGCAGCTAGGCTGTTGGTAGCGCAATATTGGAAGAAGGACTCTTTGCCTACTATTGAAGAGTGGATACTGAAAGTAACGAATTTAGCAGAAATGGCGAAAATCTCAGCGTACCTGAAGGACTATACACAAGAAAGATACGTATCGGAATGGAGAAGATGGATTGATTATATTCAAAATAAGTATCAGACAAGAAAATATCAAATAGCTTATGAATGAACGTTAAGTATTAGAAGTATTAGGTTATCTATAGTGGAGTTAAGGTTTCAGGGGGGGAGTTGGTAGTCTGAGGATAAGTAGGTTAATCTAGTTTATGATTGTTAAATGAAATACCTTGTATTTTGCTCTGGGAAGTCGGGGGAGGGTGGGATGAGGGGAGGGAAAGGGTGGGGGGAACATGTGGGGGGGAAGAAAACTTTTTTTTCTGTAAAACTTTTCAATAAAAAAAAATAAAGGCTCAGGAATCCTTTGCAGGTGTTATGGCTTAATTAGCTGATTAGAGTGGGACACTTTGAGCCTAGAATATTGAACCTTTTCACAATATTCTAATTTTCTGAGATTGTGAATTTGGGGTTTTCATGAGCTGTAAGCCATAATCATCAAAATTATGACAAATCAAGGCTTGAACTATCTTGCTTTGCATGTAATGAGTCTATCTCATAAATTAGTTTCACCTTTTAAGTTGCATTACTGAAATAAATGAACTTTTGCACGATATTCTAATTTTTCAAGTTTCACCTGTACAGTCTTGGTAAATGATGTGACAGTGTTGTGGGAATTAATTGTTAAGGAAAGTGATGGCATTCGGGGAAAAACTGTCCTTGTGTCTAGTTGTTTTGGTGTGCAGTGCCCTATAACGTGTTTTTGAGGGTTGTTCTGCCCCAGCTACAGATCCCAAAGAACACAGCACACACAAACTCTGAACAAAACTTAGTTTACTCAAATAATGCAGTTTTAGCAAATGCCGGCTGTTAATAAGCATTCTTAACAGCCTGCCAGAATTCCACAGATAAGATAGTCAAAGTCTTACTGGAGTTGGCAGAAAGCCCAGAAGCAAGGTTGCAGAGAAATCCCAACGCGATGATTAGCGAACTAAAGTTGTTTCCTGCAGCTTGTTGCAAGCTGTGTTCTTTCTTAAATAGGCTAAGGGAGTGGCCAATTAGCCCCAAGCCTTACTCTCGAGGAGACCTCCTCCTGAGGAACCACTCCTGCCTTTTGGCAGCTCTGCGTGCCCATGCATTGAGAAGAGGCTCCTCCTCTTCATCCTCCTCACTTAAAGGAGCCTCTGGAGGTTCTGAAGGCCCTGACTGAATCCCTGCCTCTGGCACCACATCTTCTTCAGCCTCCTCGCTGTCCGACTCAAGCGCCGGCTGCACAGGCTACTGGCGCAGCACCACACCAGCCTCCTCGTCATCGGGATCAGCAACAATCCACACAGGCCACTGGCGGGCCACAACAAGGGTAGAAGTTGAAACAATTTATGTCCAGGATGTGAGGGGTTCTGTAGATATTTTCACAGCCCTCTTTTTGACTCGTGCAGTATACAGGTCCTCAATGGAAGGCAAGTTGGTGGCAATTGTTTTTTCTGCAGTTCTAATTCTCTGTTGAAGTCAGACAATTATGGAGGTACAGATGACAGATTCAATAATTCCTCTGTAGAACTGAATCAGCAACTCTTTGGGCAGTTTTGAGCTTAATTAATTAATTAAAAAGCATTGATTCAATGCTGTGTCAAAGCCAGGCACCAAGAACAATGAGTTGTTCTTTTCAATGACTTTTTTTTCTTACGTTAAGAGCTTCAGAAAGAGCGAGACAGAGACCATTAAGTGCATTGTATTTTCGTTTTCAGAAAACGAAAATGCTGCTTTCATTTTCGTTTTAGACAGTGATGCTAACAAGAGCCCTGGTGGTGCAGCAGACTAAAGCACTGTTATTAACACTCATGCCCTTGTCACTTCCCGGCTGGACTATTGTAATGCTCTCTACATGGGGCTCCCCTTGAAGAGCACTCGGAGGCTCACAACTGGTCCAGAATGCGGCCGCGCGGGTGGTTATGGGCGCAACCCGTTGTGCCCGCGTGACACCCCTCCTGCGCGAGCTGCACTGGCTCCCAGTGGTCTTCCGGGTGCGATTCAAGGTGTTGGTTACCACCTTTAAAGCGCTCCATGGCATAGGACCCGGGTACCTTCGAGACCGTCTTCTGCCACCAATAGCCTCCCACCGACCAGTCCGCTCCCACAGAGAGGGTCTCCTCAGGGTGCCATCAGCCAAGTTATGTCGGCTGGCAACACCCAGGGGGAGGGCCTTCTCTGTGGGAGCCCCAGCCCTGTGGAATGAACTGCCCCCGGAAATACATAAGATCTCCGACCTCCGGGTGTTTCGTTGCGCATTGAAGACCCTGTTGTTCCGCCAGGCTGGGCTATCAACATAATAATTTTAATTGGGGTATTTTAAATTTTTGGGGTTTTAATCCGGCCAAATTTATTTAATTATTTTAATTTTTAATCATTGTTGTGTCTTGTGTTTTTAAATTGGCTGTATACCGCCCTGAGTCCTTCGGGAGAAGGGCGGTATAGAAATAAAATTATTATTATTATTATTATTATTATTATTATTATTATTATTATTATTATTATTATTATTATTATTATTATTATCTGCCTGCAATTACTGCAAGTTCAAATCTCACCAGGCTCAAGGTTGACTCAGCCTTCCATCCTTTCTAAGGTAGGTAAATTGAGGACCCAGTTGTGGGGGCAATAAGCTGACTTTGTATAAATATACAAAAGGATGAAGGCTATTGCTTAGCACACTGTAAACCACCCTGAGTCTCCGGAGAAGGGCGGCATATAAATCAAATAAAAAAAAAAAACGAGCTCAGGGATCACCAAGGCCTCTTCAATGCAGTGTTTCCCAGTTTTATAGGGTTCTAGGAGTAGGGAGAGTGAGTGAGAAGGAAACAAGGGAAGCAAACAATCTCTACATCAATGTTTCTCTTTTTTAAAATAGCAATATCATTAATAATGACAATTGCAAAGATAAAAAAACGAACACAAACTAAAGAGAAAAAAAATAGAAGGCGCAGAAAAGAAAACACTAGAAAGAAAAACAAAAGACAAAAAAAAGACTGCAAAAAAAGAAAAGAAATATAGAAAGAAATATCACAAAGTTGTTTTTTTTTCCAAAAGGCAACTGGACTTTCTGTTTTTTCTTTGAAGACGTTTCGCTTCTCATCCAAGAAGCTTTTTCAGCTTGCAGTGTATGAGTCAGAGCTGAAGAAGCTTCTTGGATGAGAAGCGAAACGTCTTCAAAGAAGAAACAGAAAATCCAGTTGCCTCTTGAAAAAAAAAACACTTTTGGGGACAACCATGACCTGAATGACTGAGAATTTCCATAGATATAGAAAGAAATAATTTCCCCCTTCATCACAAATATAAACGGTTTAAATAACTTATCACCTTCTCTTAAATACAACACATGATCTTTTCTTCCCATATCCCATCTCTTATGTATAAACAAACCACCTCTTTTAATTCCTGAATAGCACAATTTCATTAATGATGTTTTCCTTAGAGTGTAACAGGACACGGGGAGTTTATTGTATTCTGAACAATCGCAATTTTATTCAACACATAACACAGCATGAACAGAGAGTACAGCTCATCCTCGAGTTATGACCACAACTGAGCCCAAAATCTATGTTGCTAAGCGAAACATTCGTGAAGTGAGTTTGCCCCATTTTGCAACTTTCCTTGCCGCAGTTGTTAAGTGAATTATTGCATTTGTTAAGCGAGTAACACGGTTGTTAAGCGAATCTGGCTTCCCCATGGACTTTTGCTGGTCAGAAGGTCGCAAAAGTTGATCCCATGACCCCAGGACACTGCTGCCGTCATAAATATGAACCAGTTGCCAAGCATCTGAATTTTGATCATGTGACCTTGGGGATGCTGCAGCGATCATAAGTGTGAAAAATGGTTATAAGCCACTTTTTTTCCAGAGCCGTGGTAACTTTGAACAGTCACTAAATGAGCTGTTGTAAGTCAAGGACTAGACTACCTGTATACATTGTATCTCTTTAAAGAGAACAAAACTCCTTCTTTTGACTTATTTGCAGAATGACAATTTATATTGCAACAAGTTTTTTTTTTAAAAAAAAAAATCTTTATTTTTTTTTTCTTACTGTCTTTTTCCAACAGCTTGCCTTTTGCAACATGATTGTAATTAATACGATTTCCATCTCATGCCCAGGCCTGAACCTGCCCTGCCAGGGGTCCAAATAAATCTGTATCCTCCCAAACCTATATCTATAAGTATAACCACCATTGAGCCCAAAATTCCTGTTGCTAAGCGACACAGTTATAAAGTGAGTTCTAAAAATTAAAAATTTGGAAAATGGAAGGAAATATACGTTTGCATGCGAGGAAATGAAGATAATGTGATTAAAAATAAAATAAAGTAAAATGGATTGTAATAATAAAAGGGAGGTTTTTATAGAAATTAAGAATGTTAAAAGAAGTTAATACATGTAAAGATATGCTTGATGCAAGAACTATGTTTTAATGTCAAAATGCTAAGGAAAAGAACAAGGATAAATATGATTAATTGAAAATGTTAAAAGGAATTTATAAATACAGTTAAAGATATGTTTTAAGTAAGAATCATGTCTCAATGTTAAAATGTCATGAATGTCATGAAAAAGGATACAGAAAAATAAGATTATGTGAAAAAGCAATGCATAGATGGATGGAAACAACAAAGAAAGGTTTAAGTAGAGATTGATAGTTAAACCAACTATGAAGAGCCTTGGTAGTACAGGGGTTTAAGGCACCCTGTTATTAAGCTGGTTATTAAGACCAGCTGCCTGCAATTACTGCAGGGTTCGAATCTCGCCAAGGCTCAAGGTTGACTCAGCCTTCCATCCTTTCTAAGGTAGGTGAAATGAGGACCCAGTTGTGGGGGCAATAAGCTGACTTTGTATAAATATACAAAAGGATGAAGGCTATTGCTGAGCACATTGTAAGCCGCCCTGAGTCTTCGGAGAAGGGCGGCATATAAATCAATTTTTTTAAAAAAAAAAATGCTGTGTTTAACAGCCAAAAAGTTATAATATGCTGTGTTGAACAGCCAAACAATATGATTATGCTGTGTAACAGCCAAACCAAACTGAATATGCCGTGTAATGGCCAAAAAACAAAAATTAATATGCTGTGTTTAACAGCCAAACAAAGGGCATGCTGTGTAACAGCCAAAAAATAAAAAAGGATATGCTGTGTTCAATAGCCAAAATAAATGGTTATGCTGTGTTTAATAACCAAGAAATAAAAATGATTGGTTTAACAACAAAGATAAAGATAATAATGTTGGGGTTTTTTTTAGGAAAATATAAAATGAGGTGGGATAATTAAAGTGAGGGGATGTATGTTGAGAGTGATAGTTAAGATAAAATGAATAAGATAGATTTAATAATAGAAATAAAGAGTATAAATTTTGAATTTAATAGAAAAAAATGGGTATGTTGAAATTAAAATTTTTTGGAATGTTTAATATAATTGTATGATTTATATTGTTAAAATATATCCATCTAAGCAAATGAAAGAGAAAATGGATTGATAATTGGTTAGGATTTAAGATTTAAGTAACGGGTTTTTGGGGATAATGGCATAGTTATATAGATAGATTTGAGGGAAATACTTGTTTTAAAATATTTAGTTGTGTTAATTGAAAAATAAGATTTGTTATGATTTGCTTTAATATGTGACCGGAGCAAAAGCTTCGTTTCGAAAAGATGTGTTTTATGTTTTTGTTTTAAAAATAACAAAAATTTAAAAAAAAAGAAAAGAAAAGAAGCCCCCAAACAGAGCTTCAGAGGCTTTTTTTCTGAAGCTGTTTCGGAGGCTTTCAGAGGCAGAAAAAAAAGCAAAAAAAAGCAAGGCACCAGAGCTCACAACCAAGGAACCTGTTGCTAAAATTCACCTCTGGGAACAGCTGATTGGGAGTATTCCGGGAGGCCGATCCACCTGCCAATCAGCTTTTTTCTTGTTTTCCTCCCCAAAAACTAAGGTGCATCTTATACTCAGGTGCATTTTATACTCCGAAAAATATGGTATCTCCCACTCTTGCCTAACTCATCTGAATGACTTGTGTCACTCATATCGAATGACCATAAGCAGGATCTTCCAGGTCAGATTGCTTCAGTACCAATCATATTTAAATCCTCACCTTATCTAAGCAAGACTTGTGTAAATTGCTCAGAACTGGAAGGTGGAAGGAGAGGTTGTTTCAAATGATGACTCAGATTACAAAGCAGAGGTGGGATATACCAGGTTTTAGGCTGATATTTTGTACGTCTACTTTTTAAAATGAGTAAACATTTAAAACATCTGGTGGTTTGTCTAATAAGATGTTAGTTTTCGCTAAATAGGTGAGCACGTCATAGAGGTGTGCCTCAACTATTATTATTCTGGCTAGCGGCCGTGTATTATAGTAGCCACATATCTGTAAGACATCTGGTTGCAGAAGGCTTTAATTGTCTTAAGTACAGCAGGAACACTTTGTTACATTCCTGCCTCTGTTAGAGAAATGTAAGAATTTCCCTGAAAAGCATTCACCCTTCGTGGCCAGGAAAAATTTGGCCTTTACTTCTTTGAGCCCCAAATCTCAGATTCTTCCTTTTTAGCAGAGGAAGAGAAAACGATGCTTTACAGAAAGTGAATACAGGTAGTCCTCAAATTATGACCACAATTGAGCCCAAACTTTATGTTGCTAAGTGAGAAATTTGTTGACTTGTACCCCATTTTGCGACTTTTCTTGCTGCATTTGTTAAGTGAATAACTGCAGTTGTTAAATTAGTAACACGGTTGTTAAGTGAATCTGGCTTCCCATTGACTTTGCTCATCAGAAGGTTTGAAAAGGGGATTGCGTGACCCTGGGACACTGCAACTGTCATAACTATGAGTCCGTTGCCAAGCATCCAAATGTAAATCACGTGACCGTGGAGATGCTGCAATGGTCATAAGTGTGGAAAATAGTCATAAATCACATTTTCAGTGCCGTTGTAACTTTGAACGGTCACTAAGCGAACTGTTGTAAGTGGAAGACAACCTGTATAGGTAGTCGTCGCCTTAAGACCACAATTGAGCCCAAAATTACCTTTGCTAATCGAGGCATTTATTAAGCGAGTCATCCCCATTTTACGACCTTTTGGCCATGGTTGTTAAGTGAATCACTATGGTTGTTAAATGAATCCTGTGATCATTAAGCAAATCTGATGTCCCCCGTTGACTTTACAGGTAGTCCTTGACTTATGACCATTGCAGCATCCCCATGGTCACATGATCAAAATTCAGAGGCTTGGCAACTGGTTTATATTTATGACGGTCGCAGTGTCCAGGGGTCATATGGTCACCTGTGACCTTCTGACCAGCAAAGTCAATGGGGAATCCAGATTCGCTTAACAACCGTGTTACTAAGTTAACAAATGCAGTTAATTCACTTAACAACTGCGGCAGGAAAAGTTGTAAAATGTGGCAAAACTCACTTAACAAATCTTTCACTTAGCAACAGAAATTTTGGGCTCAATTGTGGTCATAACTTGAGGACTCGTCAGAAGCCAGCTCGGAAGGTTACAAATAGTTACATACAAACACGAGTCTGGGACAGTCTCACTCGGTGGTATTCAGCTGGCGAACCGGTAATGGCGAACTGCGTGGTGGGTGACCCACCCATCCTGGTGCTATGCTGTCCTATTTAGCGATGTTTTCTAAGCTGCGTGCAAGCCGCTCGCGCGAGCAAAGTGCATGCACATAAGGCGCTCACATTTTCGGTGTGCGGCGATCCGGTGGTAAAATTATGTAAAACCCACCTCTGGTGTCACTGTCATAAATATATCCCAATTGCCAAGCACCTGAATTTTGATCACATGATCATGCTGTAATGGCCGTAAACTAGTCATAAGTCACTTATTTCAGTGCTGTTGGAACTTCCCAACAATCACGAAATTTAATGCTTGTAAGTTATAGATTACATTATTTTGTTAGGATACATTGCTGTTTCCTATGATTGTTCCTGGTTGAAGAATTAAATTTTAGGTGCAATCTGATCTGATTTCCCTAAGAGTAAATTCTACTCCACTCTTAGTTCCCTAAGTGTGAACTAGGTAAGTTAGTAAGTAACTAAGTTACCCTTAGTTCACAAAGAGTAAGTTCTGCTCCACTCTTAGTTCCTTAAGAGTGAACTAAGTAAGTTAGTAAGTAACTAACTTACTCTTAGTACCCAAACAGTAAGTTCTACTCCACTCTTAGTGCCCTAAGAGTAAACTAAGTAAGTTAGTAACTAACTTACTCTTAGTTCCCAAAGAGTAAGTTCTACTCCACTCTTAGTGCCCTAAGAGTGAACTAAGTAAGTTAGTAAGTAACTAACTTACTCTTAGTTCCCTAAGAGTAAGTTCTACTCCACCACTGATGTGGTGGATCAGTGGCTAAGACACTGAGCTTATCGATCGAAAGGTCGGCAGTTCAGCGGTTCGAATCCCTAGTGCCACGTAACGGGGTGAGCTCCCATTACTTGTCCCAGGTTTTGCCAACCTAGCAGTTGGAAAGCATGTAAAAAATGCAAGTAGAAAAATAGGGACCACCTTTGGTGGGAAGGTAACAGCGGTCTGTGCGACTTTGGCGTTTAGTCATGCCAGTCACATGACCACGGAGATGTCTTCGGACAGCGCTGGCTCTTCAGCTTTGAAATGGAGATGAGCACCGCCCCCTAGAGTCAGGAACCACTGTCACATATGTGCGAGGGGATTCAGTAAGAACCTTTAAGTTCTACTGAATTCATCTGGATTTCTGATTGGTAGGTTTATAAAATGGTTTAATGGCAAAAATCCAAAGTTGGCTAGCCTTTGCTTTTTTTAGGAAGTCCTTCCAATTTCCCAGTTGACTCTACAACCTGGGGTTTCCTAGCTGTTTCCCATCCAGGTAATAACCAGAGCTATTTTTTTTAAAAAAGGTAGAATAATTATAGAATGTTAAAAAGAAAAATCAGAAAAAAGAGGGTTGAAAATGAGAAAAAAGAAAGGAAATGTAAAAAAAAAAGAAGGATAACATTGAATTATGATTTCCGACTTTGTTCCCAACCAGCAAATGTCATTTTTCCCTGTCTCTTTAACTCCTTTTTAAATCCATTAATCCTCCACTCACTCTTCTCTTCTTTCAACAAATGTCCATATAAGGCTTCCTTATTTCAGAAGGCATTTCATCTATTCTCCACTCAAAAGACTTTCCAAGGATGCCATAAATCACTTTGATTTTATTTTTGACATTGATGAATCTTTAATAGAAGTTATGAATCTCCGGTTGAGAACGATAGCATTATGCATTTGATTTTTCATAATTCACTCTGAGTTATGGCACTGACGGTCTGTATGGCTGGTTGGATGGTTTTTGTTTTTTTCTCAGAATCTACCTTTGTGGATTTAGGAATAACTTTTATTCCTTTTTCTATTATGATTTTGTATACAGCTAGTCCTCAAGTTACAACCAGAGGCAGGTTCTGACCAGTTCTGGAGAACCGGTAGCGGAAATTTTGAGTAGTTCGGAGAACAGGTAAATACCACCTCTGGCTGGCCCCGCCCCCATCTATTCTCTGCCTCCCGAGTCCCAGCTGATCAGGAGGAAATGGGGATTTTGCAGTAACCTTCCCCTGGAGTGGGGAGGGAATGGAGATTTTACAGTATCCTTCCCCTGCCATGCCCACCAAGCCACGCCCACCAAGCCACACCCACAGAACCGGTAGTAAAATTTTTTGAATCTCACCACTTGTTACAACCATTCATTTAGTGACCATTCGAAATTACAGCGGCCCTGAAGACGTGACTTATGACTTATTTTTCACACGTACAACCTTTACGGTATCCTCAGGGTCACGTGATCAAAATTCAGATGCTTGGCAACTGGCACGTATTTATGACGGTTGCATTGTCCCCGGGGTCGTGTGATCACCTTTTGCGACCTTCTGACAAGCAAAGTCAATGGGGAAGCCAGATTCCCTTAACAGTCTTGTTACTTAACGACTGCAGTGATTCACTTAACGAATGTAGCAAGAAAGGTTGCGAAGCCCACTTAACAACTGTCTCACTTGACAACAGAAATTTTGGGTTCAATTGTGGTTCTAAGTCAAGGACTACCTCTATTATTAATTGCTTGCTGATCAGAGCAATCCAAAGTTTTGGACTCTGTTTGGAAGATGGGTTTGAGAAGAGTGGAGGAATGCAAATGCAGCACCTATTAAGAAGAATATTTATAGCTCAGGGTTGAAATGAGGGATCCTTGGTGTTCTCTGACCTTGGTTGTTTTCTTGCAGATGTTTCATTCCCCTTTGATTAGCTACCCTGTTTCCCCGAAAATAAGACCCAACTGGAAAATAAGCCCTAGCATGATTTTTCAGGATGCTCATAATATAAGCCCTAACCCCCAAAATAAGCCCCAGTTAAGATCATCAGCCAGCCAGATGCAATTTTCCCCCCAAAATAAGACCCAACCAGAAAATAAGCCCTAATGCAACTTTTGGAGCAAAAAATAATATAAGACCCAGTCTTAATTTTGGGGAAACACAGTAGCACTGATGGTACTACCTAGTTTGGGTAATGAAATGTTTGCAGGAACACATTCAAACTCAGAGAGCACCAAGGATCCCTCAAACCTAGTACCTTTCTGATTCATTCAAACAATCACGTCTATTTACAGGATCCTAGGTTGCAGCAGATAACATCTCCAGCTGTATTACCCTAGAAAATGACATGGCTGGTTTGACGAGTCACGGACCTGTGTGGCAGTTATGCTCCTGTACATTCAGAAACACCTCTTCTAATTGAATCTGACATATTAAACAGCCTATTCATTTCCTTTTTTCCCCCTATCAGTTATTAACCATGAGTAATAATTACAATAAATAATAATAATAATAATAATAATAATAATAATAATAATAATGATAATAATAATAATGGTAATGATACAAAAATCCACGGACAATCCAAACTGCCGACAGTGCAATGACAAAGTTGAAACTGTTTCACATTTAATATGTGAGTGCAGCAAAATCGCACAAACCGATTACAAAGCTAGACACGACTGAGTTGTTAAATTAAATTAAATCATTATGTAAAAATACGACTTGCCTGTATCCGAAAAGTCATGGGAAGATAAAGTGGAAAAAGTTGTTGAAAATAAAAAGGTGAAGAACTTGTGGGACTTTCGAATTCAGACGTATCGTCATTTGGAACACAGCATGCCAGATATCACAGTTGTCGAAAACCGAAGCCTACAATTTATTGATATCGCCGTACCACGAGACACCAGAGTCAAAGAAAAAGAACTGGAAAAAAAATCACGTGACACCCATTGTCATGGGGGCACTTGGCACCATGACCAAGAATTTTACAAAGTACTGTACAGCAAGAAATTGCACCTTCCTGCAATAACACCAGCGGAACTGCAAAAGACTGTGCTACTCAGAACAACATACATTTTAAGAAGATACTTGGTCGATACCTAGGATGCTGGCAGCAACCCGTATCAACCATCAGCGCCAGTCAGTGATATTTGTGATACATTTTTAAATGTTCAGTTGACTGAGTTTCATGTTTAATGAATAAAAGAGATGATAATAACAATAACAATAATAAAACACGTAAGCTTCTCCCATTTTTGGAGTCGGACATTTGCACAGAGATTCAGTCACAGATTGCATAGGATTTTGAATCGGGTTGACCTCTTCTTAAAAGGACTTCCCAGGATAGAGAGGTGTTAGATAACACCACAGATTACCCTGCGGTGGCCTAGAGGTGGAGCTCTTGCCTCACAATCAGGAGGTTGTGAGTTCGATCCTAGGAAGAGGCAGATGTAGGGTCTCCTGCTTGGGCAGGGGGTTGGACTAGATGACCTGCAAGGTCCCTTCCAACTCTGTTAATCTGTTATATAACTACTGCGTGTCTCAATGTAACAGATTAACAGAGTTGGGAGGGACCCCCTGCCCAAGCAGGAGACCCTACATCTGCCTCTACCTAGGATCAAACTTGCAGTCAGGAGTGATTGTCTATGAAGATTTTCAGTCATCCAGGTCATGGCTGTTTCAAAGGTACTTTTTTTTTTTTTAACAAAGGCAACTGGACTGTTTTTTTTCCTTGAGTAAGAAGACGTTTTGCTTCTCATCCAAGAAGCTTCATCAGTTCTGACTGGATGGGGGAGGGGAAATGGAAGGAACTAATCTCTTAATTCCATTTTTGAGATCCAGGACAAAGCAAAGTCATCCTACAGTTGTCTGTTTATGTGGCAACTGACAGAAGTGTAAATTGAACTTTTTCCTTAAAGCACAGTCCAATGTCCTTAGCAATATTTAGGAATGCAAGCAGTTTACATAGCTTTAAGTGTCTGCTTGAAATATATATTTACCTGTTAATTAAATAATGTGAATATTGTAAGTATCGAATAATATAGTATTGAATAATAGGAATGTTCAAAAATTCTACCTCTAATAGATTGTGAGTCAAAGTTGACTTTTGGCTATTGTAGATTTTATGGGTTAACAACTTCACACATAGTACTAAGTCAAGGCTCAACTGTGATTTGTTGTTTGCCCAATTTACCTTAAACCATGTTTCTTAGAGATCCATTCCAAGAATTCTGCAAGCCACATGTGTGGAGGTCCCATAATCGAGTGTCAAACTCGATTTCATTGAGGGCCGCCTCAGGGTTGTGTTTGATCTTGGGGGGCTGGGTTGAGCGTGGCCAGCTCGACGTCACTCGTGTCGGGGGCGCCTGTGGTGTCCCAAATGCTCTGCCAGCAAAAATGGGCTCCCGAGCTCCATTTTCAGCTGCGATGGCCTGCAACCCTCTGCCAGCGAAAACAGCTTGGGAGTGCCGCCTGTGGCCCTCGCAAGCTCCGTTTTCAGCTGCAATGACCTCCTGCAACCCTCTGCCAGTGAAAATGGAGGTCAGGAGGGCTGAATGCTTCATTTTTTTAAAAAAAAAAATTAAAAGTTTTCTATTAGTAATTCAAATTTTTGGACATTCACATTGGACATAGATATGACATCACTGGTCCCAAGCATCTTCCAACACTTTAAGTTAATACATAATAATATATTCCTTACACCTTATACGTTATTTAAACATAGTATAATATTAGTCATTTATACCTTATTCCTATACAATTATACATATCTATACCTACATATACCTATCTATACAATTCACATACATATTTATCTATAACGTATATAATTCTAGTCTAACACTACACATTTGTCTCGGCTATTCTCCTTTTATCTAACTATTCATAGAATTTTGCCCAGATTTTATAGTACAATGTTTCGCTTTTATCCTTGAGTTCCAAGGTGAGTCTATCCATTTCTGTGCAGTATTTTTAGTAGTATTCCCTCTTCATTTGGGGTATCTTTCTCTTTCCACTTCTGTGCAAAGGCTATCCATGCCGCTGTAAGTATATGGAGTAGTAGATAATTTATGTCTTTCTTGTATTTGCCCTCTGTCATTCCCAAAAGGAAAAATTCCGGTTTGATTTCTATGTTTATTAACAAAATTTCATCCAACCAACTCTTTATCAGATTCCAATATTTCTTTGCCTTTGGGCATTCCCACCACATATGATAGAAGTTCCCCGGAGCCACCTCGCACTTCCAACATGCTGACCAAGTTTCATTTTTGCTGGTAGAGGCACTTCATAGTCTTTAGGGCAGCCCCACAGGCCAGATCTAAGCACCCCGTGGGCCGGATCCGGTTCCCGGGCCTTGAGTTTGACATCCTTGCTTTAAATTATGGTGTCAGCATTCCAGAAAACCCCCAACTCCCAGTAAAGAGGCGGAAGCAGGCATTTTCCAAAGTTCTCTTTACTAGAAATAGGTAAACTGGCACATCTGGGAAATCCCGAATCTAAAAAGCCTGGGCTTTCCTTAAGTAATTCAAAGCTCCCAAAACCAACCCTTTCCTCCCCAGTCGGTCACATGCTCCAATCACCATCCATTTCACTTCGACCCAGCCCCTGACCACTCCTCCAGATGCTGGTTCGCCCTGACCTTGACCGATAGAAGGAATGCTATTATGTCTACTAATTCCCCTCTCCTAAATCCCCCCTCCTACTTTCCCACACACGAGGAGGTGGCAGCAATGAAGCTTCCGGCCTACTATGGCTTCCAAGGCTGACAGGCGTCCCCCCTGCAGAAAGAACCACATCCTGAAAAATAAAACAGACAAACACAAAAGAAGGGGTTAACGCCAGCACCAATCCCTTCAACCCCCCCTCTCCCCCCCCCGGAGGACCTTTCAGTTTGTCAGGAATTTTTTCATGAAACTGTTTCACGAGCACATCAGCCTTTACATCCCAACTCTTAACCCAAGTAGCTTCAGCCAAAGGGTAGCCTTTCCAGTGCACCAAATATTGTAATCGGCCCCTGTAGAGTCTAGAGTCCAGGATTTTCTTCACCTCATAGTGAGTTTCCCCTTGAACTACTAAAGGAGGGGGCGGAGCAGCTGGCAAAGGTCTGAGGGTAGATTCTCTGACCGGTTTCAATAAGCTACTGTGGAAAACGGAGTGTATTTTCCCTAATATGCGAGGGAGTCTAAGTTGGACAGTCACCGGGTTAATCACTTTCACTATGGGAAAGGTACCTATGAATTTGGGTCCAAACTTCTTGCTGGGCAACCTCAATCTTAGGTATTTAGTTGACAAATACACCGTATCACCTATTCGGAAAGGTGGTTGGAGACCCTGGTGTTTGTCGGCTTGGGCCTTATACTTTTCCGCTGACTCCGCTAAAGCTTTTTTAGAATTCTCCCAACCCCTTTTTAACAAGGTCATCCAGTCCGTTAAAGACATAGAAGTAGGTGGTTCTCTAGGCAACTCAGGCATCAGCACAAACTCCATGCCCGTAGTTATCTGAAAAGGAGTCAACCCAGTACTGCTGTGTACTGCATTATTATAAGCAACTTCTGCGAACTGTAGCAAGTCCGCCTAGTTCTCTTGTTGATAATTCACATAACACCTAATGTACTGCTCCACTATTGAGTTCAATTTTTCAGCCGATCCGTTAGTCAATGGGTGAAAAGCCGAACTAAGTCCCTGAGACGACCCAATGGATTATAGGAACTCCCTCCAGAATTTAGCGGTAAACTGGACCCCGCGGTCCGATATTATTCTTCTTGGGACTCCATGTAGCCTATAGGTGTTTCACAAACAGATTTGCCAGTTTTTTGGCCGAGGGTAGTCCGCTGCAGGCGGTGAAGTGGGTTTGCTTGGAGAATAAATCAATGACAGTCCAAATGACTCGGTTGCCCCCACTGTCAGGGAGCTCAACTATGAAGTCCATCACAATCTCCTCCCAAGGCTTGGTGGGTTCGGCCACAGTCTGGAGAAGTCCAGGGGGCTTCCCTGGTCGGTATTTCATGGTGGCGCAGGTGGCACAGCTCCTCACATAGTCTTCCACCTCAGTTTTCATCTTTGGCCACCAGAATTGCCTCCTAGTCAAATGGAGGGTTTTTAAAAACCCGAAGTGGCCCCCTAGGCGAGAATTGTGACTTCTTTTCAGTACCAGGAGCCGTAGGCTGCAGGGCACATAAAGTTTACTCCCTTTCCATGCCAACCCGTCCCTTAGGGTTAGGTCCGCCTGGTTTTCCTTGAACCAAGAGTCATTAGAGAGCGGCGCTTTTAGCTCCGCTGTCAACTTTTCTTCGGGGAGATTAGAACCCTGGTGTGTTTGTGCTCTGGTGCGGGCTTGGGCGGCTGGCTGAGTCTCTGAGATCATGGCGTGAACTATCTCTTCCCATCGGCTGTCAAATCGGGGTTTGCAGGAGAGGGCGTCAGCCAGAAGGTTCTTACCCCCTGGGATATATTTCAGGTTAAAGTTAAAACGTTTGAAATATTGAGCCCAACGAACCTGCTTGGGAGAAAGTTTCCTTGGGGTCTTCAGCGCCTCGAGATTCTTGTGGTCAGTCCAAACCTCAAAAGGCTCCTCCACCCCCTCTAAGAAGTGCCTCCAGGACAGGAGAGCCCATCGCACTGCAAACGCTTCTTTCTCCCATACCGCCCATCTGCGCTCAGTGTCCGTTAACTTCCTGGATACATAAGCACACGGCATTAGATTGTTCTGGGGGTCCCTTTGTAGTAGAACAGCCGCCACCACCACATCACTTGTGTCCGCCTGAACCACGAAGGGCTTAGTTGGGTCAGGATGCTGTAGGATCGGCTCCACCGCAAATAGGCGTTTTAACCATTCAAAAGATTTTTGGCAGTCCATTGTCCAAGCTAAGGGCTGGCTAGGTTTTGGCTTGGTAGAAGATGGGCCGATCTTTAGCAATTCTGTCAAAGGGAGTGTGACCTCAGCGAAGGAAGGGATGAATTGTCTGTAAAAGTTTGCAAACCCCAGGAAGCTCTGGAGCTGCTTACAGGTGCGTGGGGGCTGCCAGTCCAGTACTGCCCTCACCTTACCCAGGTCCATTTCGATGCCCTTATTTGACACCCTGTATCCCAGGTAGTCCAGGGTCTCCTTGTGGAACTTGCATTTGGACAATTTTGCATAAAGTTTGGCTGCTAGTGAAGGGGAGCCCCCTCAACCCAATGGTATATAATCACATTTATATTGCTTATTGCACTTTTATATAAAGGATAGAATCATAAAGCCCTTTCTCCTACTTCTGTATGCCTCAAAGGGAACTGGGCATTTGTACCCTTCTGCTGTAATCAGTGTAACCACAAGATGTACCCAGTTGTATTACTGGAATGTATTAGCAAGTTGTATTACTGGAATGTATTGGGTAAGATGTAAGATATACCCATATATGGAATATGTATCACAAAACTATAAACTTCTGCTTTTGTACTTTTCCAGTGAATCTCTCTTAGATTTATCTATCTGTATACACAATGTATTATCCATAAGCGGAACTGAATATGCTATGTCACTTTCAAATTTCAGGAAACTATAAAGTCTGTCTTAGGGCGTAGTTCGGGGCTCAGTCCTTGGCAGGTGACTGCACTGAGCCTATTGCTAGCAATACTCAATAAACCTGTTTTCTCTGGATCTCCGTGGTCTTGTCTCCTGACTTATTTACAGGTACTGATTGGGATTAGTAAATCCCGCTTCATTTCTGGCGGGCCAGCCAGGAGGCAACGGAATTTTTAAAATTCCTCTGGACCGTCACCACGCTGTGGGAGGGTCTCGGAGGCTCGGGGAACTATCCCAGGCGCCATCGGACACCTTTTAGTCTGAGGGACTTCCCTGTGGAGCCGGCCCCTTCGCAGCATCGGTTGACGCCTCCAAGAACCACTTGAGGGAGACCAAGAGACCAGGTCCACTTCAACCCAGCTGGAAGGAGAGGAAAAGACGCCTGCAGGCAAGTATCTGGGTCCCTGGGAAGAGGTCCCTGGGAAGAGGTCCCTGGGAAGAGGTCCCTGGAAAAAGGAAATAACCACAAGCCTGAGAACAGGGGAAGGCCTGATCACCCTCCCCTAAAGGCTAAAGGTGGGGGGACGTGGGACGTCCCAAGAGGTTAAAGGTGGGGTCAGAGGGACCCCAGAGGGAAGTTTGTCTTGTATGACAGGTGCAGGGGGCACCCTTCCCTAAAGGTTACAGGTGGGGTCAGAGGGACCCCTGAGGGAAGTTTGTCTTGTATGACAGGTGCAGGGGGCACCCTTCCCTAAAGGTTAAAGGTGGGGTCAGGGGGACCCCTGAGGGAAGTTTGTCTTGTATGACAGGTGCAGGGGGCACCCTTCCCTAAAGGTTAAAGGTGGGAGGTTTGTCTTGTGTGACTGGTGTGAGTGTTCCCCGCGGTTCTGTTCAGTGGCCGTCGAGAGTCCGGGACTGGCAGCCGGGGAAGTGTGATTGAAATCCCTTGGTGTTTCTCTGAGAGGGAAGGATCCCTTACCTCCCTCTCAAATCCCTTTTCCTACTTGTCTTGTCTGGGGCCCGGGGAGGAAGATGGGTGGAGGAGGAAGTACGCCACTCACCCCCTTGGCATGTGTGTTAAAACATTTTAAAGATGCCTACATTAGCCAAGACTACGGCATAAGGTGAAGCAGGCAAAGGTTACGGGTTTTCTGTGAGGTGGACTGGCCAGACTTCAGAGTTGACTGGCCAGTAACAGGGTCTTTGGACCCAGGGGTTGTACTGCGAGTACACCAGGGGGTTTTCCACCCCACTAAAGGACACCCGGACCAAGCCCCTTATATCGATGTCTGGCTTAATTTGGTACAACACCCCCCCCCCCCCCCGTGGCTACAAAAGTGCAAAGCCACAAGGTGCAGGCTATTAGTTTCACGCACCTTGCCACTCAAAAAAGGGAAGGCCCCATAGCTGACCGAATTCGTTCAAAGAATGCCGGACTGAGTGAGGAAGCTGATCCGTCTGAAGACGGCGTGGCATTCCTGAACCCCCTCAGAAGGGTGGATCAGTCCGTGGTTGAGCCAAACAGAGAACCAGTGATTGTCTCTGTGTTTCAGCACGTCCCTTTTACTTCATCGGACCTTTTAAACTGGAAAATGCATTATGGTCCGTTTAGTGACAAACCATCAGAGGTCACTGATTTGATTAAAACTATTGTAGATACCCATAATCCTACTTGGCGGGATCTACGACAATTAATGGGTACCATCTTTAATCCAAAGGAGAGGGAAAAGATTCGGAATGCGACTCTTAAAATTTTAAAGGGAACTATGCCAGCCCAGGACCTGACTTTTGATCGCTGGGTGGCTAGGAATTTCCCCTCCGAGGATCCAAGATGGGACCCCTATAAGATAGAGGACCTCAGGTCCCTCCAAGATTACCAGCGCCTTGTTGTGCAGGCAATCCAGGCGGCGGGGAAACCCACTACCAACATGTCAAAGCCTTCTTTGGTGATCCAAGGTGCCGAAGAAGCCCCAGAAGCCTTCTATGCCCGGCTGTTAGATGCTTACCGCATGTACACTCCCATTGACCCCACACAACCTGAAAATGCTCGCATGTTGGCAATGGCCTTCATTTCTCAATCCGCCCCTGACATACGGCGAAAATTACAGAAGTTGGAGGGAGCTCTTGGGAAGTCGATGAGTGAGCTGATAGAGGTTGCAAGGAAGGTTTTTGCTAACAGGGACAAGATTGAGGAAAAGAAACAGGAGCAGAAAATGCATAAGAAAGCAGAACTGCTCGCTGCTGCCTTAATGGCCAGACCTGCGGCCCGGGATGGGCCACGAATGGGCGGAGGCTCAAGGGGCCAGGGGTCAGGGGGACCCCTGGGGCGGAACGGGGGCCAGGGGTCAGGGGGACCCCTAGGTTGGAATCGGGGCCAGGGGTCAGGGGGACCCCTAGCGCCTAACCAGTGTGCCATATGTAAAAGGACTGGCCACTGGAGAGGAGAATGTCCCGACAGGGAAAAGGAACGTGTCAATGAAGGAAACCGGGGAGGCTTTGCTGGAAAAGACCGAGGTGGACGAGGCAGACCCTTTCGAGGGAGGGGACGTGGGACGTTTGGCACCCCCCTCATCGGTCTAGCTGAAGTCGAGGAATGGGAGTGAAACAGACCGGGTTCAGCCCGCCTCCCAGAACCTATGGTCAGATTAACTGTTGGAGGCAAGCCCATTTCCTTCCTAGTTGACACAGGGGCCACCCATTCCGTCATAACCAAACCCTTAGCTAAGCCCTCCCCGCATACCATCACGGTCCAGGGGGCCACAGGCCAACCAATCCAACGCCCTTTCCTCAATCCCCTAATTTGTCATACTGGGGGTAAAACATTGACCCATCAATTCGTGTACATGCCTGAATGCCCCCTTCCTCTTATGGGACGAGACCTGCTATGCAAATTACGGGCTCAAATTTCTTTTGACCATGATGGCTCTGCAACCATGACATATGGCCAGGTCTCTATGGAAGTCCCACAGGAGGAAGCTTGGCGTCTAATGGCTCTGCAGGAAGTTGAAGGGAATACCGGGTGGGAGGACTTTAATGTCCCTTTGCTGTGGGCAGAGGACAACCCCCCCGGTTTTGCTAGCCATCAGACTCCCATCATTGTCGAGGAGCTCCCTGCCAAAACTCCAGTTCGCCTTCGTCAGCGGGCTTACCCGAGGCACATTATGCAGGCTATTCAAAAGGTTATTGATCTTTATCTGGCTCATGATATTCTGGTCCCTACTGAATCGGCCTGGAACACCCCTATTTTGCCCATTCCAAAAGGGGATGGCCGTTTCCGCCCGGTTCAGAATCTAAAGCCCGTTAATAGTGCAACAGTAACCATACATCCTCTGGTCCCAAACCCTTACGTAATTCTGGGATTAATTCCCCAGACTGCGTCATGGTTTTCGGTCATTGACCTTAAGGATGCCTTTTTTACCATCCCTGTTCATAAAAAGAGCCAGCACCTCTTCGCTTTCGAGTGGGAAGATCCGGCTACTGGTCGTAAACAACAGTATACTTGGACCAGGTTGCCTCAAGGTTTCAAGAACTCCCCCACTCTGTTTGGTAATGCCCTTGCAGCTGATTTGGATGCCCTACACCTCCCGGAACCAGACGTCCTTTTACAGTATGTAGATGACCTTTTGGTCACCGGCCAGTCCAAGGACATCTGCTGGGAAAACACTTCCGACCTGTTACACCTCTTGCAGCGCTTGGGTTATAAGGCTTCTCGGAAAAAGGCACAATTGGTTTTGCAAAAAGTCAGATACTTAGGCTATGATATTGAGCCTGGGAAACGTACCTTGGGTCATGAAAGAAAAGAAGCCATATGCCGCCTCCCCACTCCTCGGACCAAGAAGGATCTCCGGGGGTTTCTGGGGGCTGCTGGGTTCTGCCGCATTTGGATTCCCAATTTTAGCCTCCTTGCTAAACCACTATATGAGGCAACCAGAGGCAGTGACTGTGAGCCACTCCTCTGGCAAAAAGAGGAACAGAAAAGTTTCACAAGTTTAAAACATGCTCTTATGCAAGCCCCCAGTTTAGGCTTGCCCGATTTAGAAAAACCTTTTCAGTTATTTGTAGATACTAAGCAGAATGTTGCGGTTGGGGTTTTAACCCAAAGGTTGGGCACCTGGCATCGCCCTGTGGCCTATCTTTCCAAGCAGCTGGATCCTGTTGCCAGGGGTTGGCCTGCTTGTCTGAAGGCTGTTGCTGGCACTGCTCTTCTTACTCAGGAGGCCAGCAAACTAACCTTTGGACAAGAACTTGAAATCCAAACCCCTCATGCCCTCAAGGCTGTCTTGGAAACAAAAGGCCATTTGTGGTTAACCAATCCCCGAATGCTTAAATACCAAGGCTTGATAACACACAACCCCATGATTGTTTTAAAGCAATCCACTTCCTTGAATCCTGCTACTCTTCTCCCTGAGCCCGATCTTGACACCACCCATGATTGCATTCAAACTATTGAGGAAACATATGCTAGCCGCCCTGATATGTCTGATGTTCCACTTTCTCATCCTGACTATACGCTTTTCACTGATGGCACTAGTTTTCTCCAGGATGGTGTTCGCAAGGCTGGATATGCTGTCGTCACCTTGACAGATGTCTGGGAAGCCGAGCCCCTCCCTCCTGGGACTAGTGCACAGTTGGCAGAACTCCATGCTTTGACCAGGGCCCTTGAACTTTCTAAGGATCTAAAGGTTAACATTTACACTGACTCGAAGTATGCTTTTTTGACTGTCCAAGTACACGGGGCATTGTATAAAGAAAGAGGACTTATTACAGCAGGGGGAAAGGACATCAAGTATGGTCCTCAGATTCTCCGCCTGCTGGACAGTGTCTGGGCCCCTCATAAGGTGGCTGTCATGCACTGTAGAGGACACCAGAAATCACCGTCTGACACACAAATGGGTAACCACAGGGCTGACCAGGAGGCCCGCCTTGCTGCTTTTAAACCTTACACACTACAGGCTCACTGTCTAACCCTGTGGAACCCCCCCGACTCCATTCAGCCTCACTACAGCACACTCGAAATTGCCCAAGCCCATGAACTTGACGCTTCCCTACAGGGGGGTTGGTGGGTCTTACCTGATTCTCGCGTTTTCCTCCCGGGCAACCTTGCCTGGGATGTGGTCACTCAAGTTCACCAGCAATTGCACCTGGGCAAGACTGCTTTGGCACACGCTCTGCTACGTGAATTGTATATCAACAAGGTCCACAGCATTGCTGCCAACGTCTGCTCCAGGTGCCACACGTGTGCCGCGAACAACCCTAGGACTAGACCCCAGCCTCCGCAGGGGCACCAGCCTAGAGGAGATTTTCCTTTTGACTCACTTATGATTGATTTTACCGACATGCCCCGCTCTGGTTCATACTCGGCTCTGCTTGTCATTATCTGCACCTACTCGGGTTGGCCGGAATGCATTCCCACTCGCACCAAGAGAGCCTCTGAGGTTATTAAGGCCCTCTTGCAGTTGATCATTCCTCGTTATGGCCTACCCTCTAAAATCTCGTCAGATAACGGCCCTGAGTTTATTCACAAGGCTACACAAAAGATTTCTTCTATGTTAGGCATCCACTGGCGCCTTCATTGTGCATTCCACGCTAGCAGCGGTTCTTTCGTAGAACGGGTCAATAGGTCTATCAAGGATAAACTGGCCAAAATTTGTCAGGAAACTCACCTAAAGTGGCCGGATGCTCTGCCTCTGGCTCTGTTTGCTGTACGTTGTACTCCTCGCAAAGATTTGCTTGTTTCCCCTTTTGAATTACTATATGGGCGGATCCCCAACTTAGTTCGCCCCAATGTGTCTTCCGAGGCCCAGGTGGGGGATGCTATTAAGTTTAGACAGCTCCAATCGCTGAATCAGATGGTTCATAAGCTCCAGGATTATGTCTTGTCTTCCCGTCCTCACCTATTAGTAACCCCTACCCATAACATCTCACCGGGTCAGGAGGTGTGGGTTAAGGAATGGAAACGGGAACCCCTTTGTCCTAAGTGGAGGGGCCCCTTCTCTGTAATCATGACTTCTCCGCTTGCTATTAAAGTTGCTGAAATTAAGCCTTGGATCCACTGGTCCCGAGTCAAGGTTGCCGCGCCGTCTTCCTGGCGGGTCGAACCCAACCCAGCGCAGCCTTTACGCATCACCTTTCGTCGTGGGCGGTCCTCACCACTGGCTTCCCCTTCTGGTGACACCCCGGAAGCTGTCCCTCTACGAACGGGAGCTGAAGTTGGAACCCCTGCAGGTGTTACTCCGGAAGCTGACACCCATTGCACGGGCAACGACGTTCGCTACACCCTTCGCTCTGGGCGGCAGGTCCCCTTGTAAAATATTTTACATCTCTCATGTGTTGGTTTTGTAATTGTGGATGTGAATGCTGTTGCTGCGCTCACTGTATTGACTGTGTTTTATGTACTGGGTGTATGCTTGGGTGTGACGTGAAAATCATTGAAGACGTTCTAGCACACTACTTGGTAATAGGACTAAAGTCTTTTCGCTATACCCTTAAGGTTACCCCTACCGTGCAGAGAGCTTTGCGGGACCGGACCAGACGGCATCGGGAGGATGGATGCTGCCCAGCGTATGCGTGAGACCGCTTGTATTCGCCGCGGCCTGATGCCTTCCATTTGGGTTGTTGTTGTTTTTTTGTTTGTTAGTATTGTCATTAACGCCCTTTATCTCTATCGCGTTCTGCTCGGAACAGGGGGGAAGGGGAGCTTGGACTTGGAGGGTCCTCTTAATCCCATTGAAGAAGGAGATCTCATACCTACAGATGATGACGTCTGGACCTGGTTGGAAGAAAAACCGACACCGGCCCCGACACTAGCCCTGACGCCGGGTCCATTCTACGACCCGGTGTTATACGATCCGGTGTTGAGCCCTAGACAGAAACCCCGTTCCTTAGCTATTGCCATGGAACTTCCCCTATGTACTGATTGTTTCTTGCCTCTTTCGGAAGGAAGGCGTTTTGCCTTTACACTCCTTAATACCCCAAATTGCTCTACAGGTTATCTTCCTCCCTGCAGATACAGGGATCAACAATTCCTTCGCTGTAACGATGTCCCTTTATTTAAATGCCACCTCATACGTCCTTTCCGTCTTATTGAATATGGTACTTCGCACAAGCAGAGACCGCCACGAGATGTGCCATTAGGGAAAGGCCCTTGCAATTGTCAGGAAAAGGACAAACAGACCCTTAGGATCGAGTTTGGGAAACCTTCCTCGTGCACCCAGTTCGACCTAACTACCTGTATGAATAATCAACAAACTTTCAAACGATGTAATGGGACACGGGGATATACTGCTACTTAGAAGGAACCACACAAAACTGTGCCCCTTGTATGAAAGACGCTTCCTTCCTTTACACCCCACTGAATTCTTCAATGTGCCCCAATGGGCCGACATGTGTCCGGGAAAATCGCCAATATAAAATTTGTATTCTTAACGGCCTCCCTTATTGTTATCTTTTAGGTTCCATTCCTAAACCCAAGCCGCCGGTGGCCAAACCAAGGCCGCCACCGCGTGACCCGACGCCACCCTCGTGCGCAGAATGCATTGTCACTACCCGATCAGATCAGGTAATTAGCAAGACATTAATTTACCACACTGCTAAACCTGATGATTGCCTCTCTGAGCTCTCATCATGCACTCTGAATAGCACGGTCTATAGGAGGTGCAGGGACAAGAAGGCAACAGTGCAATGCTATGACCCTTCACAGGTCACCAAGTGGACTGAACATGCAGTCCACCTTTATCACATGGGTGGCTCCGGCTTGGAATTAGTTGCTTCAAATTCCACTCCTAACAGACAGCAGTCCCTGACCCTGACTTTTGATGCTTGCAACCTTATTAATAGAGGAGGCTATTACCAAACCCGATGTGGAGGTTTAGATTGGGAAAGGGAGTATATGTTCAATAGTAAGTATATGTGTCTTAAAACCAAGTCAAAGCCTGACTGTCACCTCGCTGACACCTATAATTGGTGCCCTTATTGGAGTTGCATCACCAACATGGACGGTAATCAGGCTATCTCCCTTCGTAATGGAGTGGCTGCCAGTAACTGTCCTTTGGGTAAATGTAATCCTGTAATCCTTACCTTCCATCATTCCCTTTGGTCCATGAATAGGGATGGAGCTTATGCTGACTATGGTTTTCAAATTAATGGTAGAGGTAGGGATCCAGGAGCTAAAATCAGGATTAAGTTTTCCAAACGGGCCCGATCTCGAGGTGACACCAAACATTTATTCTGGTCTTTCTATGAAGAAATTGCTAAGCTCAACATTCCTGATTTCCCTGCCCAGGTACATAACACTTTTGTCCGCCTGGCGGAGGACATTGCTCATACCCTTAATGTTTCTAATTGTTTTGTGTGTGGAGGAACCAACATGGGTGATAAATGGCCATGGGAAGCCCAGGAGCTTAATTATTCCACTGTCTTGGAAATGGAACAACGCAATAATCTCACTGCTACTCCGGGTAAGGATGGTACGTGGGCTCTCACTTCCAATCTCGTGGGATCTGTTTGCTACACTACAAATCGAACCAAAGGCTGTTTCTATGTTGGATCTATTCGCTGCCGTTCCGCCTGGAACAATGGTACCTGGTGGTCTGGTATCAATAGAACCTACACCACCGAGGACACGGCCTTGGAGAGGGTACAACTTATGCAGAAATATATCTTGGACCCTCTGAACAAGACTCTTGCTTGGTTGGCTCCTGACGGTATGTATTGGTTGTGTGGTGCTTTTGCTTATGCTGAACTCCCTGCCGGTTGGTGTGGCTCTTGTGTACTTGGTATCATCCGCCCTGGATTCTTCTTGCTTCCCCTTCGTCAACGACAGGTCCTTGGAGTACCTGTCTATGATGAAATTGGGAACCTCATTAGGAACCGCCGACATGTCGACACTTCTCTTATTGAGAAGGTCAATGTTGGAGGCCCGCAGAAATTCCAGGAAGAAGAATGGCCACCTGAGAGGATAATACAATACTATGGACCGGCCACATGGGCGGAAGATGGCATGTGGGGCTACCGTACCCCTATATATCTTCTCAATCGCCTCATTCGTTTACAGGCCGTGGTTGAAATCATAACTAATGAAACAGTTAAGGGTCTTACTAAGCTTGCAAAGGAAAGTGTCAAGTCTCGCACTTATATCATGCAGAATCGTCTTGCTTTGGATTATTTGTTAGCCAAAGAGGGAGGTGTGTGTGGTAAGTTCAATCTCACTAACTGCTGCATTGAAATCGATGATAGTGGTCATGTTATTAAGGAAATTACTGATAAAATGGTCAAAATCGCACATGTCCCTGTTCAAACATGGAGAGGCTTCAACCTGGCAGATGCCTTCTCGGGATGGTTCCCGAAACTGCCAGGTTTGCAAGCTATAGTTGCTCTCATTGGCCTCATTGCAGCTGGTTGCGTTATTTTGCCTTGCATTCTCCCTATCTTTATTCGCACAATCACGAGCACTCTTTCTTTATTGGTTGAGAAAAAGGCTACCGCCCAAGCTATGGCCTGGTGGGAATATCAGAAACTTATCGATATGGAAGAAGGTAACCCCATATGTGAAACTTCGCAGTAATTGCATTACTTGGCTAAGTCTCAACAGGGGGGAATGAAGGGGAGCCCCCTCAACCCAATGGTATATAATCACATTTATATTGCTTATTGCACTTTTATATAAAGGATAGAATCATAAAGCCCTTTCTCCTACTTCTGTATGCCTCAAAGGGAACTGGGCATTTGTACCCTTCTGCTGTAATCAGTGTAACCACAAGATGTACCCAGTTGTATTACTGGAATGTATTAGCAAGTTGTATTACTGGAATGTATTGGGTAAGATGTAAGATATACCCATATATGGAATATGTATCACAAAACTATAAACTTCTGCTTTTGTACTTTTCCAGTGAATCTCTCTTAGATTTATCTATCTGTATACACAATGTATTATCCATAAGCGGAACTGAATATGCTATGTCACTTTCAAATTTCAGGAAACTATAAAGTCTGTCTTAGGGCGTAGTTCGGGGCTCAGTCCTTGGCAGGTGACTGCACTGAGCCTATTGCTAGCAATACTCAATAAACCTGTTTTCTCTGGATCTCCGTGGTCTTGTCTCCTGACTTATTTACAGGTACTGATTGGGATTAGTAAATCCCGCTTCACTAGGAGTTTTTTCAGCACTTGTCTGACCAATTTGACGTGGTCTTCCATGTTTTCGCTGAATATAAGAATGTCATCGAGATAAACAGGAACTCCCTGATATAAATGCTCATGCAAAATTTCGTTGATCAGTTGCATGAAGACCCCTGGGGCCCCCTGGAGTCCGAAAGGCATGACCCGGAATTGGAAGCTGCCCAAGGGGCAGTTAAAAGCGGTCTTCCATTCGTCTCCCTCCTTTATGCGAACTCAGTAGTAGGCTTCTCTTAGGTCTAGCTTGGTGAAAATTTTTCCTTTCGATAGGTGGTTCAGTAAGTCTTTCATTAGTGGGACGGGGTAGATATTTTGTATGCAAATTGCGTTTACGGACTGAAAATCGACACACAATCTTAAAGTGCCATCTTTTTTCTCTTTAAATAATATTGGGGCGGCCATGGTGGATTTCGCAGGCTCGATGAACCCTCTGGCTAGGTTGGTGTCAATGTACTTCCTCAATTCAGTCATCTCAGCAGGTGTCATGGAGTACATTCTAGGCTTCGGCAATGTAGCCCCTGGTTGTAATTCGATGGCGCAGTCTGTGGGCTGGTGAGGTGGGAGGAGGTTACATTCCTCCTCGCTGAAAGCTTTGACTAAGTCTGCATACACCTTAGGGATTTGGTGTTCACCTGGAGGCTTGTCTGAACAAGCTGCTGCTGTTTCTGGCTGCTGGTCATTTTGGGTAGGTTGGTGTTTGGGGGGAGGGGCAGGGGGTGTTGGGCAGGGGGTGTTGGGCTAACCCCTATCCTGATTTTTTGGTATCCATCTTCCCATGTGATGGTGGGGCCCCATTTATCTAACCAAGCCAGGCCTAGTATGATAGATTCTGACATCTTTGGAGTTACTATAAATCGTATAAATTCATGATGTTTCCCCATCTCTAATCTAATCAGTTCAGTAATATGAGTGGAAGGGTCTCCCCCAATTAGTGTGCCATCCACCTGGTAAAATTTAATCAGTTGTTTTAAGGGTGTTGTTTTGATGCCCAGCTGTTCTACAATTTTAAGGCCGATTAGACATCTGGTGCAGCCGGTATCTATTACTGCTGGGAGTTCTGTTTCTTTCCCTGTTTCTGGCAGGACTAGTTTTACTTTAATTGAGAAAGGGGTGACGGGTGCAGTCACCATCGGGTCTTCATCCCTGCTGGGCTCGTCGGGAGGTGCTCCTGTAGCCGGAGAGTCCCCCCTCTCTTCAGTGGGGAGGGGAATCTCCACGGCTTGTTTGGCAAATCGGCTGGTGTCTGGGGTTTTCTTTGGAGCCCTCCTCCCTCGTGCAGCTGTGGTGGGTCGTTGTTGTGGAACTGGGGCAGGGGCCAGGCACTCAGAAGCTTGATGTCCTGTTTGTCCACAGCGATAGCATTTAATCACCCCCCCCAATGGAGGGGGGGGTGCGATTTGCAAGTTTTGAAATGGGCTTTTTAGCTAACGCCCTACGAGGTGGCTGCTGTGCTGGTGTTTGGCTGGGGGGGGATGGACTTCTCTGTCTAGAGCAATGGACATGGTATAATAGTCATAGAGATGCTCAGGCACCCCCCGGATCCCACAGGCTTTTCTGACTTCTGTGTCGATGGCTTTCTTGAAGTAGTGCAGGAGTATGCGATCAGGCCAATGGCCCAGATTCCCTGCGACTCTCCTAAAGTCCCATACAAAGTCTTTCATTGGTTGATTACCTTGCTTCATGACTTTTAGTGTGGGTTCATGTTCATTTACATGGTCTGGGTCATCAAAGCGGGACCGTAGCAGTGTGATAAAGCCATCGATATCATACAGTTCAACAGCGCCCTCATCGTGCAGCTGGGCTATCCATTCAGAGGCCTCCCCCTCATTCATCCCATCTGAGATTGCCGACACCAAGTCCCGTTCTGATTCATATTGGTCACCATACTGATCCACGTGAGCCCAGACCCTGCTGAGGAAATAAGCAAGCTTGGCTGGCGTTCCGTCAAAAGTTGCTCTGAAGCGGGGTGGTGGTGGCCTCGCAGGTGGGGGGGCGTTGGCTGTGGCTGGTTGGGGGAGGGGGACTGGTTGCTGAGCTGCTTGCTACGCTGGAGGGGGGGCATTCCAGCCGGCTGTTGGATTAGTCCCCCCTGTGGTGCCCCTGGTTGTTGCATTCCAACAGGTTGGTGTGAAGGTAGCTGGGCTGGAGGGGGGGGCGGGCAACGGTGTCGGCTGTTGGGGGAGGGGGCCTGGCTGCTGAGCTACTTGCTCTGCTGGAGGGAAAGGCATTCCAGCCGGCTGCTGGATTAGCCCCCCCCCCTTGCGGTGCCAGGATCGTTGAGGCATAGGAGGGAGGCCAGGGGGATCCCTGGGAGCTTGGGTCAGACGGCACAGGATACCACTGGCACTGGATCCATCCCTGGCCTGGGTAAAAAGCCCAACCGGGCAGTATGCTCTCCGCAGGAGGTAATGCTAACGCAGACTGGCGAGGGGCCCAAAAAGGGGGATTTTGGAATCCCACTGCTGCAGGGTGGCCATGGTGCATCGATCCTTCCAATTCGCTCCTGGCTGGGTAGGGGGGTCCTGCGCTCCACTAACCCCCCATCCTTGTCCCGGGCCAGAGAAAGTGAAAGTAGGTTGCGCTAGCTGCATCTCACCTCAAGGGGTTTTGAAGAGGGTGCGTAACTCCCCACTTCCATCTGTTCAAAGCACTCAGGAAGTCCAGACAAGGACTGGCTCCGCGTTGGGTGTGGCCGGTCCCAGTCCCGGGAGTCTCCAGAGCCCACAGCGGCCCCCATCCTCCAGTCACTCTCACGCGGTGACTTCAAATCCCCTCCTGAAGCTGGGTCGGACTGGCAACTCTTTCAGGACTCTGATGCCTTGGGCTGAGCCCCGAGCCGAAGGGCTTCCTCTGCAGCCTTCATGGCTCGTTCCATTTCTTCAGGGGAAGAAAGCAAGGGGTCAGTACTTCCTTGAGCCCCCAGGCCCCTGACAGCTCCTTTCTTCTCTTCCATCTTCACTGAGTCTTCGTACCACCCAGGGTTTAGGTAGATGCTGGGGCTCTGCACCCCCGATAGCCCCCTTATGGGGTGCCGTTAGGTTTTAGGGCGATTTGGGATAATGTCAGCGTTCCAGAAAACCCCCAACTCCCAGTAAAGAAGCGGAAGCAGGCATTTTCCAAAGTTCTCTTTACTAGCAATAGGTAAACTGGCACATCTGGAAAATCCCGAATCTGAAAAGCCCGGGCTTCCCTTCAGTAATTCAAAGCTCCCAAAACCAACCCCTTCCTCCCCAGTCGGTCACATGCTCCAATCACCGTCCGTTTCACCTCGACCCAGCCCCTGACCACTCCTCCTCCAGATGCTGGATCTCCCTGACCTTGACTGATAGAAGGAATGCTATTATGTCTACTAATTCTCCTCTCCTAAATCTCCCCTCCTACTTTCCCACACACGAGGAGGTGGCAGCATTGAAGCTTCCGGCCTAATATGGCTTCCAAGGCTGACATATGGTTTTAGTTTATTTGCCTTAATGTCCAAACCTCCTGTTGTGGCTCCGTTACCTGAGCCTGTGTCATCGGCAGGAGAGGACTCCAAGAGTGAAGGAGAGGAGTTGGCAAGGCCTCCTTCTCCAGGACCCTCCTCTTTGGCAATGCCTTCGGTGTCCGCCGAAGGGCAAGAGATAGGGCCAGGGCCAAGCACGTCCACGCAGCCACAGGTGGACAGTGATGAGACTAATGAGTCTTGGCTGGATCCACGCCAGCGTCGCAGAGATAAGCGCGTGCAACAGAAGAAAAGGCGTGCCCAAGATTAGGCTGAGTCACTGGACCACACCCCACAGGGTATAAAAGGGAGCGTGGTGGCCAGTCAAGCCTTGTGACGAACAAAGCTGAAAGCTTCCACGCTATTCTGCATTGCCGGACTTTTGCTATAGACTTTGCTGGATTATATTTGGACTTGATTTACTCTGTAATTATTGAGCATTTTACTTTGATGTACCAGAAGCGGAGAGAAGTTATCTCTTCCTTTCGTAAGTAATAAACTCTTGGCAGGCAGCCACTAGGTTGCTGCCAAGTTCCGTTATCATAAGGAAAAGGATTTTGTCGGCTGGTTTGGTTTCTAACTCTTGGACATCTGTTGGTGTGTGTGCGTGTGGGATGGGGACAGAACATCTCCCAAGAATTCCAATAGCTCCCCCCTCCCCCCGTTTCATGGCAGCCGAGCAAGTAAGCAATGAAAGAGCGGAGGTTGACATTCAGCCCTCCTGAAGAAGAGACATTATTCCTACAAGAAACCAAAATGACATAAAATGGATGATCACAGAAATAAAGCATGACATAAAAACAGATTAAGGTTTATCAGGATATTTGGAGTGAAAGAACTGTACTTTCCTTGGAGCTCGAACATCTCGTTTATTCACCCATTCAGCCTTAGATAATGGGAAATGTTTCCAGGCCACCAAATACTGCACCTTACCATGATGCTTTCTAGAGTCTAAAATTTCCTTGATCTCAAAATGCTGTTCCCCCTCAATTAGTATGGGGACAGGAGGAGGTTCTTGGTCTGGACGTAAAGGGGACGAATGCTCCGGTTTCAGCAAACTGACATGAAACACCGTATGAATTCGCCGCAAATTTTTTGGCAACTCCAATTGTACTATGACTGGGTTAATGATCCGAACTATTGGAAAAGGACCCACATACTTGGGTCCAAGCTTTTTAAACTTTTGGGTAGTTTGCAAGTATTTGGTGGAAAGGGAAACCATATCACCAACTTTATAAGTCCGTCCTTGAACTTATCTTATCGGCCTGGGCTTTATGAGCCCAATGTGCTTCATCCAGTGCCTTGTGCGTTACTGACCAAGTGCCATAACTGTTCGATCCAATCAACCAAGGAGGGGATTTGTGGATTTTCCTGAGGCAACTCTGGAATGGGCACAAAATCTTGGCCAGAGGCCACCTTGAAAGGGGTAAACCCCGTGCTGCTATGTATGGAGTTATTATAGGCCACCTCTGCAAACGGCAGTAAATCTGCCCAGTTATCTTGCTGATAATTTATGTAACATCTCAGATATTGTTCTAATACGGAATTGGTTCTCTCACAAGCCCCATTAGCCTGGGGGTGGTGGGCAGAGCTTAACCCTTGGGCGGAGCCTAACAACCCTAGGAACTCTTTCCAAAAATGGGAGGTAAATTGAACTCCTCTATCCGAAATTATACGTTCTGGAGCTCCATGTAACCTGTATACATGTTGGACAAACATTTTTGCAAGTGTTTTTGCAGAAGGGATCTTGGGACATGGGATGAAATGCACTTGTTTAGAAAACAAATCAGTAACCACTCAAATAACTGTGTTCCCCCCACTTTCGGGCAATTCTACAATAAAATCCATGGAAATTTCCTTCCATGGGGCACCCGGTCTGGCAACACTCTGAAGCAATCCGGGTGGCTTCCCAGGAGGTCTCTTGGCTGAAGCACACACGGGACAGCTGGCCACATATGCCTCTATGTCCTTTTTTAGTGCGGGCCACCAGAACTGCCGCTTAACTAGATGTAATGTCTTCACGAACCTAAAATGCCCGGCAACTTTGGCATCATGGGCGTGCTGTAAAACTGTCGCTCTCAGACTGGCGGGAACATACAGCTTGGCTCCCACCCAAGCAAGTCCTTCCCGAAGTGTACACTCATTTGAATGGGCCAGAAACCACTCATCGGTCTTCAGAGCTTCTCGTAGCTTCTTAGTCAAGTTGTCCGACAAAGTTGGATCTGCTTTTGCCTGGGCTCTAGTAACTACTGGTGCCGCCAGTTGTATTGAGGGGATAATCGGCCGAATCACCTCCTCTCTAACACTATTGTATTGCGGCAGTCTTGAAAGGGCATCTGCCATGAAGTTCTTCCCTCCAGGAAGGTAGCGCAGGGAGAAATTAAATCGTTTGAAGTGTTGAGCCCAGCGGACTTGTTTTGGGGACAGTTTTCGTGGTGTTTTCAAAGCTTCTAAGTTTTTGTGGTCAGTCCACACCTCAAACGGGTGCGTAGCTCCTTCAAGGAATTGTCTCCACATTAACAGTGCCCAACGAACCGCAAAAGCCTCCTTCTCCCATATGGCCCATCTCCTCTTGGTCTCCGATAGCTTACAAGAGGTATAGGCACAGGGTTGCAGCTTTCCTTCTGCATTCGCTTGTAGTAACACTGCCCTGATGGCTACGTCACTGGCGTCAGCCTGTACAACAAAAGGGGCATTCATGTCAGGATGTTTAAGGACCGGTTCGGCAGCAAACAGCCGTTTTAGTTTCTCAAACGCCACCTGACAGTCCATAGTCCATTCGAGAGGCCGGGAGGGCTTTGGTCTCACTTCTTTCGTTTTCAGAAGATTTGTAATTGGTAATGCGATTTTGGTGAACGAGGGGATGAACTGTCTATAGAAGTTAGCAAATTCCAGGAAGCTCTGTAGTTGTTTGCGGGTGCGTGGTGGGGCCCATTCCAAAACTGCCCGGACCTTTTCCGGATCCATCTCTATTCCCTCATGTGAGATGTGGTACCCCAGATAGTCAATTTTGTTTTGGTGGAATTTGCACTTTGTTAGTTTGGCATACAGTTCAGCGGCCCTAAATTTTTTCAGGATGGTCCTCACCAACTTTACTTGGTCGTCCATGTTCTCGGTGTAGATAAGAATGTCATCCAAGTAGACCAGCACCCCCTTGTACAGGTGTTCATGCAGCACTTCATTAATTAATTGCATGAACACAGCAGGGGCACCTTGCAGTCCGAAAGGGAGCACCCGAAACTGGAAACATCCTAGCAGGCAGTTAAAAGCCATTTTCCATTCATCCCCTTCCTTAATCTGAACTCTATAATAGGCCTCCCGTAAATCCAGTTTGGTGAAAATTTTCCCCTTGCCTAGGTGGGCTAGCATGTCCTTCATGAGCGGCAGGGGGTAGATATTTTCTACGGAAATGGAGTTAAGGTTTTTGTAGTCAACCACCAAGGGAAAGGACCCATCCTTCTTCCGGAAAAGTACTGGCGCTGCCACCCGCAACCTAGCCGGTTGGATAAAACCCTGTTTTAGGTTTTTGTCAATAAAGTCTCATAGTTCCCCCAGTTCCCGGGGGGTCATGGGGTAGATTTTTAGCTTAGGGAGTTTTACTCCAGGAAGTATTTCAATGGTACAGTCAGTTGGCCGGTGTGGGGGCAGCACGTCTGATGCCTTCTCGCTGAACACCTCCCGGAGGTCCCAATACTCCTTTGGGATCTTTTCTTCCCCCGCAATGTGGTCTGTTGCCGTTGCCGCCCCCTCGTTTCCCACTCTGTCCACGAAGTGGGGTTCCTCCCCTTCCTTCCCTGCTTTTTTGGAGCGGATGCGCAAAACTCCCGTTCTCCAGTTTATGCACGGGTTCCATTTATAGAGCCAAGGCAGTCCAAGTATGAGGGGCTGTTCTATGCCCAGGGCCACAATAAAACTAAGAGTCTCCAGGTGATCCCCCATTTGCATCTCGATTGGCTCGGTCACAAAATGGGCTGGGCCCTCTCCTGCCACCGATCCGTCTAGCTGACAGAATGCGATGGGCCTTTTCATCACTTTTAGTCTTAGACCCATCTGTTCAACCACGTCTGGGCTGATTACGCACCTGGTGCATCTGGAATCTAGGAGGGCTGGCATCTGGCCATGGGCTCCGGTGGATGGTACCCTTAGTTCTACTGGGATGGTCATGGGGCCCCCTTTCTGACTCACCAGGTCGTCATCGGAATCGGTGTCGGTCTCTGTTAGGATATGGTGCATGCCTAACAGGTTGTCCAGGCAATATATAAGCTAACTGTCAGGTTTCAATGCTATCTCAAAATAAAGGAATTTCCAAACTGCCGATCTTTAAGGAAATTTTCTCTTTATTGAGCATAGTGATCTGACCCTGGCTCTTGTGCGGTCCGTACTGACTTTTGCCCCCCAATCCCTCCCTTTCCAATCCCCAATTCTCTGCGTCTCATTGGCTATCTTCCAAGCCGCTTTCCTCATCCCTCCTCCGTCAGATCACAGGAATGTTCCCCTTCTCCCATCTCTGAGGAGACAGAATCTTCAAAGGGATTAAGTAGGCAAAAGTTCAAGCTTCTCCTCTGCTAATATATGACAGTGCTGGGACCCTGACATCCGGCCCCTCTCCCTTCACTCTCCCAGTGAGGCCTGCACGAGACAAACAACAAGTTTAGTACCATTACCCCGTCTGAGGGTGTGTCCCACCCCCTCCCGCCTTGTTCGGGTGATCTGCATGGAATTTAGCTATAAGGTGGTCAGCTTGAATGTTCATGCTCTTCACCCAGGAAGCTTCTGACAAGGGATAACCCTTCCACTTAATTAAGTATTGGAGGCGCCCTCTGTGGCACCTCAAATCAAGAATTTGCTGTACTTCATAGTGAGTGTGGCCCCCAATGATCAAGGGCCCCGGGGGATCACGTGGCACCGGCCTTAAAGTTGACCCCACCACAGGCTTCAGGAGACTACTGTGTAAAACGGGGTGTATCTTTACTAGTAACCGGGGCAATTGCAATTGTACTGTGACCGGGTTGATTATTTTTACTATAGGAAATGGTCCTATAAATTTCGGGCCCAGCTTCCTGGTCGGGAGCCTGAGTCTTAAATACTTGGTGGAGAGGTAGACTTTCTCTCCTACTCGGAACGGTCTTTGGGGGGCTTGGTGCTTATCTGCTTGTTTCTTATAAGACTGTGCCGCCTTGTCTAATGCTTTCTTGACGTTCTCCCAGGTTTCTCTCAGCGTTGCCATCCAATTGGTCAACCTAACTGAGGAAGGGGGTTCCTTGGGTATTCTGGCATGGGGACGAAATCTATACCGCTCACTACCTTAAATGGGGTTAGTCCTGTGCTACTGTGGACAGCATTGTTATATGCGACCTCCGCAAAGGACACGAGGTCCACCCAGTTTGATTGTTGGTAGTCAACGTAGCACCTCAGATATCGCTCTATCATGGCATTTAATCTCCTCCCCCCCCCCATTGGTGCTCGGGTGAAACGCTGAGCTGAGGCCTTGGGATGATCCTATGGATCAGAGGAACTCCCTCCAGAATTTCGCTGTAAACTGGACACCTCGATCGGAGATGATTCTTCTGGGTACTCCGTGTAGGCGGTAGATGTGTTTCACAAACAGTTTGGCCAACTGGCGGGCTGAAGGTAGTCCGCTGCAGGGTATGAAATGTGCCTGTTTGGAGAATAAGTCTATTACAGTCCAGATCACTGTGTTTCCGCCACTCCTTGGCAGCTCTACTATGAAGTCCATAGCAATCTCCTCCCATGGTCTTGTCGGTTCAGCTACTGGCTGCAGCAGCCCGGGAGGTCTTCCTGGTCGTTTTTTCATCGTGGCACAGATGGTACAACTTTTTACATAGCTGTCTACGTCTTTTCTCAAGTGGGGCCACCAAAACTGTCTCCGTGCTAAATGCAGAGTCTTTAGGAAACCGGTTTTAACGTCGTGACTCCTCTTTAGGACCAGGGTGCTTAGAGTCTCTGGGACATAAAGCTTCGTCCCTTTCCATGCTAGGTCGTCCCTTTTTGTCAAGAGATGTTGATTGTCTCGGAACCAGGGGTCCGCCAACGTTTCTGCTTTGAGCCTTGTCGTCAGGTCACCTGCTGGATGGCTCTGCTGGTCGCGATGCTGCCGTCTGGTGGTTACCTGACCTACTCCTTGAGAGGAGGGGATGATGGCATTCACCACCTGCTCCCGTTCACTGTTGTATTGGGGCATTCGGGAGAGGGCGTCGGCCAGAAATTTCTTCCCCCCGGGATGTGCTTCAGCTCGAAGTTGAAACGATTGAAGTATTGGGCCCACCGGACTTGCCTGGGCAATAACTTCCGTGGGGTCCTAAGGGCCTCCAGGTTTTTATGGTCATTCCAAACCTCAAACAGTGTCTGGCCTCCTTCTAGCAGATGTTGCCAGGTCAACAGCGCCCACCTCACTGCGAACGCTTCCTTTTCCCACGCCGCCCATCGTCTCTCTGTGTCAGTGAGTTAACGGGATGTGTAGGCACAGGGTTGTAGGTCCCCTTGGCTATTCTATTGGAGTAGGACAGCCCCCACTGCCACGTCGCTGGCATCTGCTTGGATGACGAAGGGTTGCTCGGGGTCAGGGTGCTTCAGGACCGGTTCTTTTGCAAACATTTCTTTTAGTGTTTCAAATGCCTGTTGGCAGGCTGGGTCCCACTGTAGAGGTTGTCCTGGGCGGGGTCTTGTTGCTGGACTCCCTGTTTTTAGGAGGTCCATCAGAGGTTTGGCAATTCTTGCAAAGGAGGGGATGAATTGCCTGTAGAAGTTCGCGAACCCCAGGAAGCTTTGCAGTTGTCTTCGGATGCGAGGGGGTCGCCAGTCTAGGACTGATTGTACTTTGGCTGGGTCCATTTCTATCCCCTCGTTTGACACTTGGTAACCTAAGTAGTCTAGCCGCGACTGGTGGAACTCGCATTTTGATAGTTTGACATAGAGGTTTGCCTTCAGCAGTTTTTCCAGCACTTTGCGGACGAGGGGTATGGGTTCGTCTATGGTTTCTGTGTAAATGAGAATGTCATCTAGGTAGACGAGGACTCCCTTATAGAGGTGGTCGTGTAGAACCTCATTTGTCAATTGCATGAACACCGCTGGGGCCCCCTGTAGTCCAAATGGCATCACCTTAAATTGGAAACTCCCTAGTGGGCAGTTGAATGCTGTCTTCCACTCGTCCCCTTCTCTGATGCATATTCAGTAGTAGGCTTTGTGAAGGTCTAGTTTGGTGAAAACTTTCCCTTTGGCCAGGTGGGCTAGCATGTCTTTCATGAGGGGGAGGGGATATAAGTTGTGTACGCAGACAGCGTTGGAACTGCAAAAGTCAACTACTAGGCACATTGAGCCGTCTTCCTTCTCTTTGAAAAGGACCGGTGCTGCGACTCGCGGTTTGGCTGGCTCAATGAAACCCCTTTGTAGGTTCTTGTCTATGTAGTTTTGCATTTCTTGCATTTCACAGGGCGTCATGGCATACAATTTAGGTTTAGGTAGTTTCGCCGCAGGGATGATTTTGATGGCGCAGTCGGCATCGCGGTGGGGGGGTAGGACGTCACACTCGGCCTCGCTAAATACCTCTGCAAGGTCTTGGTACTCTTTTGGGAACTGTTCTGCTTCATGGGAGCTGTTGGATGTGGCCCCCAGCTGCTTCGCAGTACCCTTCGGGAGGGGCCCTTGTGTCGGCATCATCTTCTTTTGTTCAGGCGGGAGAAGTTGGGTCTCGTGTGTGTGGGGCGTCTGTCCTGGTTGGAGCGGCAGAGGTTGGGGCCCCTTTGCTATCCTCAATCTGCAGGTCCCCTCTTGCCACCAGATGATTGGGCCCCACTTGTCTAGCCTGGAAAGTCCCAGTATGACTGGATCGGTCATCTTGGGGGCTATTATGAACCGAATCATCTCCCAGTGATCCCCTAGTTCCAGCTTCACTGGCTCGGTCAGGTGTGTGGCATAAGCTCCGCCTACTAGGGTCCCATCAACTTGTGCCCTTAAAACCTTCCTTTTCCAGCAAGCCGGGCTGGCCTAATTTTTTTAAAGTGTTTTTAAGTGTTTTGTTTATTGTTTTTAATTAACGGGGCCAAATTTATATATGTATATTTTTAACTGTATTTTAATATTTGTACTTGATGTTTTTACTTGGCTGTTCACCACCCTGAGTCCTCAGGGAGAAGGGCGGTATACAAATTCAAAATAAAATAAAAATAAAAATAAAATAAAACTTGCTCAAATCGAATTGGGTGGTTGAGCTTCTTAGCTCGGATCCCCAATTTTAGGACTGTGGGTAGATTAATCAGGCACCTAGTGCAGCCCGAATCTATCAGGGCTTGGAAAGTCCCTTGGGTCCCTGTTTTTGGGGCTGTTAGGCGTATGGGGAAAAGGAAAGGGTGGATGGGTCCACTCACCATTGGGTCGTCTTCACCATCGTCCTCGCTGGCATACGAGTCGGGGGATTGATCTCCATCATCTGGGACTCTCCTTGCTTCAGTCAGGTGGGTGAAGACCTCTGTGCCTGGGGGGGAGATTTCATGGCGCATCGGTGGCGTGCTTGGGGCCCCGTTCCGGTTGTGTCTTTGGTGGTGGGTTTGGCCTCGGCCCCAGGGTTCCACACGCTGCTGCCAGATGGCCCATTCCCCCACATCTGTAGCACCTCATTGGGCTCCACGGAACGAAGGGCCTTTGGGTAGGCCGTAGTGCTGTGGTTCCTCGTCTGGTATGTGGTCTCGGGTCCGATTGGTATCTCTCTTTGACCTCTGGTTGCTTTAGCATGTCGTTGGCACGCAGCCTCCTCTCAATTTGCATCGCTACCCGGAACCATTCGGAGAGTCGGTTCGGGATGTCCCGATAAGCAGTCACTTTGGCGATTTGCTTATCTAGGCTTGTTCTGAAGAAATACACCAGTAGTCGCTCTGGTAGGGGAGGTAAGGTGCCAACGACTCTTCTGAATTCACGAATGTGCTCCTTGATGGGCTTCCCTTTCTGCATTAGGTTTCTGAGTTCGTCTTCCACATAGGGGTCCTCCCCTGCCTCCTCGAACCTAGCCCGTAGTAGTTGCAAGAAACCATCTGCGTCTTGCAGTTGGGGGGCCCTATTCTTGTAGAGGGCTGCTGACCAACTCCTTGCTTCTCCCTCCAGCCCTTCTGAAATGGCACTGACTAGGGCTCTGGGGAATGGATAGAGGTGTCCATAGCGCTCGATATAGATCTCAGCTGCGTCGAGGAACTGCGCTACCTGGTCTGGATCCCCATCAAACTTCCCTCTGAACCGGGGTGGCTCCGCCCTCGGTGGCCCCTCCTCCCATTGCGGGGCTCTATGAGCCTGTCTAGGGTGCCGTTGGACTTCTTCCTCATCTCTCATTCGGGGCGGGGGGGGCGATGTCCTGCTTAGGCTGGTGTGCTTGCTGGGCAGAGGAGGAACCCATGGATGTACACTGTGACTTTCTTTCCTTCTGGTGTGGGAGGGGGGAGGGCTGCGCTCCCGTCTATGGTGACTCAGTTCAACAGGCTCGGCTGGCCTTCCCCTCTCTTTGGGCCTGCAGGATGGTTCCTCCTCCAGTCAGACGGCACGGTCAAAATCTTGCTTCAATTTCTCTATGGGGCTCTCGAGTGGCAGCTTTGAAGCTTTTTGCTGTCTGGCTTGTTGCCAGTCCCATAACCAGTCCACCCTTCCCAATTCACTCAGGGGCTTCCCCTTACCTTTTGCGTCCGGAAAGGGGAACTCAACTTCTGCAGATTTTGGCAAAGTCCACCAAGGTTCATCATTTTTTCTTCTCTTGGCTTGGAGCACGATCGTCTGACCTTGGTAATTCTGTGGCAGTGGTGGAGGAAGGGCGGGGGGTTGCAGCTTTGCTGGGGGAGGGGGGAGTTGAGGCCCCGTTACATCCAAGCTGGCTAGAGTAGGGTGGGGGGACTGGTTCGCAGCCACTTGAAGTAAGCTTTCAGTAGAGAGTTGGCTTTCTGCCATGGCTTTGGAACCCTGGCGCCACTCCATCCAAACATCTGGCAGGGAGCTGGAGGGTTGGAGGTTTGCCAGTTTGGCTTGGAAAGTTGTGAGTACTGACTGTCTGTCAGGTTTCGATGCTATCTCAAAATAAAGGAATTTCCAAACTGCCAATCTTTAAGGAAATTTTCTCTTTATTGAGCATAGTGATCCGACCCTGGCTCTTGCGCGGTCAGTACTGACCTTTGCCCCCCAATCCCTCCCTTTCCGATCCCCAATTCTCTGCGTCTCATTGGCTATCTTCCAAGCCACTTTCCTCATCCCTCCTCCGTCAGATCACAGGAATGTTCCCCTCCTCCCATCTCCGAGGAGACAGAATCTTCAAAGGGATTAAGTAGGCAAAAGTTCAAGTTTATCCTCTGCTAATATATGTCAGTGCTGGGACGCTGACACTAACATGATGAATATGTATTCTATGACTTTAAGAAGTACTTTAAGAGGTCATTGTAATGCTGAATCATTGTATCCTGATTGGATAAGCTCTGTAGTAACTGTATTTAAGGAGACCTTGAATGTAGTCATTGTGGACATGCCACCATCGTGACCTGTTATCAGCGTGAACGTGCTACTATTTATTACCTACTGCTGTTTTATAATTTCTACTTGATCTCTTACATGGTCTAATGTGATCATGGTTTATTTATTCTGTTTTTAAGAACTATTTATATTGTTCCTGTTTGATCCTTTGACTACGAACTGGTAAGAAGAATTTTGTATCTCTGGACTGATTATGACTGGCTAAGACTTGGATTGATTAAAGACTATGAGATTGTTTTTTCACTACAAAGTAAAAACTTTGATAAACCAGTTTATATGTATTTTATTCATTGTTGCTCTCAGCACCGTTTCCATGTGCTCTATGCTCTGCTGGTTGTTAACACAACAATATTCTTAACAGTCTCGCTGTTGTCAGCGATGGTCGGAGTTCCCAACTCACCCTGTTTCAGGGGAGCGAACTCAACGACTTCTCCTTTCAGGTCGGTCTCGCGGGCTTTCGCTTGTGTTTTATCAGCCTTCTTTCCTCCGGTAGAGGTCGCCTTGGGTACTAGCTTGGAGAAGCACTCAGCAGCTCGGTGCCCCTCCTTCCCACATTTGAAACACGCGGAGGATTTTGGCTTGGGCCCTGCCTTCCCCACTGCTGCCTTTGGCACTCCCTTGTGGAATGAGGAGGGTGGCTGATCCCAAGTGCGCCCACCACAGAGACGGCTTCAGGCCAGGTCGATCTCCACGTCTGCTGCCAACACGTACCAGCTCTGCAGGTCGTCAGGGCCCCCCATGAACGGCAATCTTTGTAGACGTTCTCATTCAACCCATCTTTATAATTCTCTAGTAGGGCCACTTCTGACCACCCTCTCATGTAGGGTGCCAACTCGCGGAACTCCTGGGTGTACTCCGCCACCGATCTCCAGCCCTGGTGAATGCCCTTCATTTTGATTCTCACTTTTCGCTCGGCTAAGGGGTCCTCAAACCGCGTTCTGAGAGCTGTCATAAATTGATCATAATTTCTCAGCAAGGGGGAGTTATTATTGTGGAGTCCCACCATCCATTCAGCTGCTACCCCCTCTAGGGCTTTGGTAACGCACCTCACACGTGCGGCATCTGAGAGGAAGTCCTCTCCCCAGTCCTGCATATGGTTCCACACTTGGGTCAGGAAAAATCCCAATTTCTTCGGGTCTCCTCCGAACTTTTCTGATATCGGGGGAATTTTTGGCTTTCTTTGCCTCTGGGGTGGTGCCTGTGTTGCCGGGGGCCCCTGGGCTGCTGCATCACCCACCTGAATTCCAGAGGCTTGAGCTGTTCCTTCCCCAGCTTGCTCTCTCTCTCCCCCACAAGCAGCAGCCTCCGGTTCATCCCTGGGGTGTTCCCCCCCTTCTCAGCAGGGTAGGCATACCTTTCCCGGCTTCTACGGCTCTACTCAGCTTCTCTCAGAAGTTGCAGGGCCTGTGTGACCAGGAGGTTTTCTTTCTCCTCCTGCATCCAGGCAGATTCTGGTTATGGGCCCAGAATAATCAGAATAACCAAGTTAACTGGAACAACTAGAATTGCTCAGAGCTAAATATAGTTATCTTGTGAACTGAGAGTTAATGTGAATAATACAGAAAACTGTGTTTGTGATATATAATCCAAGTGAAGATGGCACAAGAACAGTCATCAAATATTTCCATGATAACCAGGTTGAATGGAACAAACTATGTTTCCTGGTCTATGAAATGCAACCTACTTTTGCGTAGAGAAGGACTGTGGGACGTTGTTAATAATCCACCGGATGTAACAGCATGGAATCCTGATGATGATGAAGATGCAAAGAAATTAGCCAAGTTTAACGGAGATAATGAATGAGCTTTTTGCATAATTGGACTGACACTGAGTGACCAGCAGCTTGTCCACATTCGTGGCGAAGATTCTGCTGCTAGGTGTTGGACCAAGTTGAAGAGCTTATATGTTCGTGATAGTGTGGGTGCTCATATATATCTCACATGGAAATTGTTTAAACAACATCTTCAAGGAGGAGACATGATGGTTCATTTGGAATCCATGACCAGAATTTTCCAAGAGCTGCATGAAAAGGAACTTATTTTCTCAGAACTACAACAAGTTTATATAATCCTTTCTTCTTTGGACGATAGTTATGATGACTACATTTCTTCACTGGAGGTTTTGACCAGAGATGAACTCACAGTGACTGGCATAACCGGTAGGTTGTTGGAAGAGTCCAGAAGAAGACAAGAAAGAGATCAATTGAGAGTGAAACAACCAAAAGAAGAAAAAGTGTATTCAACTGCCTATTTTGTAAAACAATGTTTTGCTTGTGGGGCTAAAGGGCATATAGCTAAGTATTGTATGAAGAAGAAAATGTCTGTTGGGGATAATAATAGAACCAAAAAGAGTTGCAATTTAGCTACATCCAGTTCTACAAATGTGAACTATGATTGGTGGGTGGTTGATAGTGGTGCTTCTCAATCTATCACTAGGAATAGAAATAATTTTGTGGAATTGAATAAGAGTAACCAACATGTTAAATTAGCCAATGGTTGGAAAGTGAAAGTAGCTGGAGAGGGTGTTGCACGTTGATAATTTATTAACGAACCTTTGCCAATGTTGTATATTCCTGGGTTAAAATTCAATTTGCTATCTGTTAAATCTTTATTGCAAGTTGGGTTTGTAGTAACATTTAAAGATGATAAGCGTTTAATTGAGAAAGATGGAAATGTTGTTACTGCAATATTAGAAAATGATTTATTCATTTTACGAGAGAACCCAGCATTAGTGGCTAATTCTAAGTCAGTTTATAGGAATGATAAACCACATGATGAATGTATTCATCTGTTGCATCGGAGATTAGGGCATATAAATTTCAGGATGTTAAAGAAAACGGTTCAGTTATCTGAAGGGATAAAATTAAAATCATGTAGTAAATATTTGAACTGTAATGCCTGTAGTCAGCAAAAAAGTAGGGTAACCCCAGCAAATCGTATCAATGGTTTTAAAACCAAAAAGCCATTAGAGGTAGTGTTTGTAGATCTGATTGGACCCAAAAAACCCAGCATTGGAGGAGCCTGCTATATTCTAAGCATTGTAGACCATTACTCTAGATATGGTTTCTGTTATCTAATGAAAACAAAATCTGAAACATTCCAGCGTATTAACAACTGGCTGTGATTTGTAGAAAGGAAACAGAAGTTTAAAGTAATGTGCTTAGTAACTGATAATGGCACAGAATTCACTAACCAAAGGTTAGAGAAATTTTTGCAAGAAGCAGGAATACAGCATAAACGTTCTGCACCGTATAGTCCACAGCACAACGCTTATGTTGAAAGAAGGGGTCAAACATTACAAGCCATGACTAGAACAATGTTGGCAGATTCTGGTTTGCTTGAAACCTTATGGGGTGAGGCCGTTATGTGTGCTAACCATGTGTTAAATAACGTTGTAAATTCATCTACGGGTGAATTGCCATTTACATTATGGCATGGGAGGAAACCAAACCTTAGTTACTTGCACACATTTGGAGCCCCTGCTTGGGTTCATATTCCATCTAATGTGAGGAGGAAGGAACAACAGAGAGCCAAAAAAATGTTTTTTGTTGGCTATGACCCAAATCATCGGTCCTATAGATTTTGGGCGCCAGGAACTACTAGTGTTTACTGTAGTGCAAATGCAAAATTCCTGGAGCATGAAGGATGGGACAAATTTGAGCATGCAGATTACAAACAGGATGACAATATTGTTATTGAGAATCAAATGTTTAACGATACTCCTGATGAGGATATAGACAATGTAGGGTCTTCTATTAAGATGAAGAAGAGGAAGTAGGTTTAGGGGAGGGAATTGAAATACCTGCAATGAGTCCTGTATTGCCTAGAAGATCTAATAGGGAAAGACATCCACCTGATAGATATAAAGCAACCGTGGTTTGTCAGGTTAACATAGAACCTTCCAATTATGAGGATATTAAGATGTATCCTGAAAAAGAGCAGAATGCATGGAAGGAGGCAATGAGTAAAGAAATCAACTCATTAACTGAATTAGGAGTTTATGAAAATGTTAAATTACCACCTGGAGAGAAATTAATCGGTTGTAGATGGGTTTATAAATTAAAGAAAGGTATAGATGGGACTGTAACCCATAAAGCACGCCTAGTAGCTCAAGGTTTTGCTCAAACTGAAAAAGATTTTGATGAGGTGTTTTCTCCGAGTTTAAGAGCTACCACGTTAAGAACAATGCTAGTGTGGGCAGCAAAGAATGAGTATATAATTAACCATATAGATGTGGAGACGGCATACTTGCATGCTCCATTACGACATACCATTTATATGAGAAAGCCGTTAGGAGTTAAAACAAATAGCCAAACCAATTGCTGGAAATTAAAAAGAAGCCTTTATGGTTTAAGACAATCAGGGTTTGATTGGAACCAGTGTACAGTTAAAGAGCTTAATAATATTGGGTTCCAGGAAGGTGTAGCAGACAAATGTCTCTTTAAAAGAGAGAATGATGGTTTAATGTCATTTTTGCTATTATTTACTGATGATATAGCAATAGTAACTAAGACTGATCAAGAAGCAATGAAGATTATTAGAAAGTTGCAAGATAAATTCAAGATCAGGAATCTAGGTAATATTAGACATTATTTAGACCAGTGGTTCTCAACCTGTGGGTCGCAACCCCTTTGAGGGTTGAACAACCCTTTCACAGGGGTCGCCTAAGACAGTGGTCACCAACCGGTGGTCCTTTGGTGGTCCGCAGAGAAATTTTCGTATTTTTGCATTTTTGCAGGTGGTGCAATACGGAAAAAAGAGCGCAGCCCTCGCCATCCGGAATGAATGGTGCTGTTGTGGCGGTGGGGGAGGGGGCGGCAGAAGCGGGAAGAAGTGGCATTTGCAATGGCTGGAAGCTGTGGGAGTGAAGCACTACTTTCATTTGCACGACAACAGCATTCCGCCTCGGTATATTTGTGCCAGCCAGTGGCGCAAGGCAGCCCTCCTCTCCTGCTGCCCGGGACTCTCCGGATCAGATGCGGTAAATGGCATCTGATCTGGAGAGTAGCCGGATTTTGCTCTCTAATCTGGACGCCAGATCGGTCCCCTGCAAGCTCTCGTCTCTCGAGGAGCGCTCCCTGAAGCAGGGCTGGAAACTTTGGTCAGGCTCCTCAAGAGACGAGAGCTTGCAGGGGGGCGATCTGGTGTCTGCAATGGAGAGCAAAATCCGGCTTCTTCTTTCCGCTGTAAGTGCGGCATCAGGATTCTGCCTTGGTATATTTGCGGCACAAGGCAGCCCTCATCTCCTGATGCTTGGGACTCGGAGCAGTAAATGGTGACTGGTCCGGGGAGCAGTCAGATTTTGCTTTCCATTGCGGATGCCAGATCGGCCCCCTGCAAGCTCTCGTCTCTCGAGGAGCCCGACCAAAGTTTCCAGCGCTGCTTCAGGGAGCGCTCCTCGAAAGATGAGAGCTTGCAGGGGGCCGATCTGGCGTCCGCAATGGAGAGCAAAATCCAGCTGCTCCCCGGACCAGTCACCATTTACCACTCTGAGTCCCAAGCGGCAGGAGATGAGGGCTGCCTTGCGCCGCAAATATACCAAGGCAGAATCCTGATGCCGCACTTTCAGCGGAGAGATGAGGGCTGCCTTGGCCATTGGCTGGCACAAATATACCAAGGTGAATGTTCATGCCGCACAAGTTCAAGTGCTTCGCTCCCACACTTCTTCCGGCCCTCAGTCTCTCAGGGAGATGCTTGACTTCCTCTCAGCCCCAAGACACTGGCTGGCCCATGAGATGAGAGAGAGAGAGAATGAGAGAGAGAAAGAGAGAGAATCAGAATGAGACAGAGAGAGAAAGAGACAAAGAATGAAAGAGAGAATGAGAGAGAGAGAATCAGAATGAGACAGAGAGAGAAAGAGACAAAGAATGAAAGAGAGAGAAAGAAAGAATGAAAGAGAATGAGAGAAAGAGACAGAATCAGAGAGAGAGAGTGAGAGAGAGAATGAGAGACAGAGAAAGAGACAGAATGAAAGAGAGAGAATCAGAATCAGAGAGAGAATGAGAGAGAGAGAGACAAAATGAAAGAGAATCAGAATGAGAGAATCAGAATGAGAGAGAGAGTGGGGGGGGAGAGAGAGAGGGGGAGAGAGAAAGAGAGAATGAGAGAAAGAGTGGGAGAGAGAGAAAGAGAAAGGGGGAGAGAGAAAGAGAAAGTGGGGGGAGAGAGAGAAAGGGGGAGAGAGAGAAAGGGGGAGAGAGAGAAAGAATGAGAGAGAGGGGAGGAGAGAGAAAGAGGGGGAGAGAAAGAGGAAGAGCAGCAGCATGGGAACCACTTGGCAGCCAGCACAATGCCCGCTGCAGGTGAGAAGTGTCCCGGTGGCAGATAGGCCAGCAGGCAGGGCAGCTGGAGGCTGGGACATGCTGAGAGCTTGGCCTGTTGCAGCTGTGGGTAAGCAGACAGTGGGATGGAGAGGGCGGGGCCAGCAGGAGCTGCGCTCCCGCTCCCATTGGCCCCTGTGCTCACTGCCTCCTGCACTAAAAAAAAATAAGACCTTCCCGAAAAAAGCCCAAAAGAAAATAAGACCAGGTCTTATTTTCAGGGAAACATGGTATGTAGCATTGTGTGGGAAAACCTCAGAGCTGGTTTTATTTCTTCAGTGCCGAAATGGTGTATCCAAGAAAGTTTTACTTTGGGGATTTAAAAAAAAAGAAGAAGAAGGTAGCGTGCACGCAAAGTGCATACTCACCGAACTGGTTATTAAACTAGTTGCAGCCCACCACTGGTGCGTGCGTGCACTGGCCAGCCATTCACGTCGCCCGGTGGCCAACAGGTCACAGCCTAGTAGTAGGCCGGAGCCCATAGGTTGAGGACCCCTGATTTAGAGTCTCCCTAAATCAAATTAGAAAATGTAACAAACATAAAGGAAAGCAAAAGGAAACAAGGGGCTGGATCGGGGTGCATCCTTACCACACGGCTCCCAACGAATTTCTTTTCCTTGCAGTTCTATGTGCTGGGGGTTATTCTGGCCCCAATCCGGGTTGCGTTGGCCTTTGTGGTCCTCTTCCTTATCTGGCCCTTCGCCTTGCTCCAAGTGGTGGGACTGCCTGAGGAAACCTTGCAAGAACCCTGCTACGGATGGAGAAAGTAAGTAATGGGTGAGGGTGGGGGGCCCGTCTCAGCTCTCCTTTGGACTGTTTGCCTGCAGCCCTCTTAATGCCTCCTCCTTCCCCCCCCCTTCTTCTTCCTCATCCCTTTTCAGCACAGTTTCTCATGGTTCGGTCTACTGGCTGAGTCGCCTGATGTTTTTCTTGCTTGGGTTCATGCGGATCCAGGTGCGAGGTCAGAGGGCATCCCGTCTCGAAGCACCCATTCTGGTGGCTGCTCCTCACTCCACCTTCTTCGACCCCATTATTTTGCTGCCCTGCGATCTTCCCAAGGTGGTGTCGCGCACGGAGAACCTCCATGTGCCAGTCATTGGAGGTAAGGCTGCTTAACATCGCTGGGGATGAGGGTAAGTAGGGCAAGGAGACCCACGTAGGCAGTAGGTCTTACCTTTGGAAGTTTTTCCATGCATTGCATCTCTGCAGTTGGTGCCCCTTGCAAGACCATGTGGTTTGGGCTTTTGCTTGTCACTTTCTGGATATTTTAATCCATTCTGAAATGGAACCTCTGGGATTCTAGTCCTCATGATGGTGAGGATATCTGCAGTGGTTACTGCAACCGGCAGTTTAACAGAATAACAGAGTTGGAAGGCATCTTGAACCCTGAAGGAAAGCCGTTCCACTGATTAACTGTTCTGTCACGAAATTTCTCCTAGATTGGCCCTCTCCTTGTTAAAAGTTTCCTTTTGTCTTTCCTGATTCATCCAAGTTTCAGTTTCATCAAGTGGCTTCTGGTTCTACACAGAGGGGGAAGGAGCTTTTTCCTCATCCCCTGTATCCTCATCATGCATAATTTCCCCCTCAATAACGTCCCTTCTCAATCACCTCAGCTTTGTAGGGTGAAAAAAAATATATAGTACTTAAAATATTGGACTTCAGTGAGATGAAGTAGGGAAGGAACTGAGGGCTCCTTGGTGTTCTCTGAGCTTGGTTGTTTTCTTGCAGACGTTTCATTACCCAAACTAGGTAACATCATCAGTGCTCAAGGGGGAGGAAGAAGGAAGGAACTCTTCAGACTTTGTGTCAATTAAATTAAATTATTCTCCTAAAATAGGTAGTTCCTTCTCACTCCTTGCAACAGAATTTCTCTGCTCTTGGAGCGAAGCTTGATTTCACCCTCAAATGCCAAAAAGAATAACATTTGTTATTAGATTTTTACTGCCATATTGGGGATGCAAACATCCAACTGATTGTTAGATGGCAGCAAAGGGTTGGCATATCTTGTTAGATATTTTTTTATTGTTTTATATCACATATTCCATTTCTATGTTGAACAGTGTGTTTTCTAGGTGTCCAAAGTATTAACACATAAACATCATCATAATCATTATAATCATATATACATAAACATATATGCGATAATATCAATCGTTATTGAAAAGTATACTATCTTCCATTATATATATTTTTTTAAAAAATAATCTTTATTTACATTTATAGTTAAAAAAGAAGACAACACATCAAACAAATAACAAAACAAGACAACAAAACAGAAAAACATAAGTGAATGTAAATAATGCCTTAGTGACCTAATATTTAGTACAAACCTATACAATAAATTCATACTACATTCCGGGGGAGACAGAACAACCTATTTTAAATTTATAAACCAATCAGGTCTATCCGACCTCACTTTATACGTATAGTAAAATATTTTCAATAAATACAACGCCTATTTATGTTATTCTGATTTTGATTTTCTTTTCAATAGCCAAGTATACCATTTTTCCCAAGATAAATATGTTTGCGTTTGATCTCTATCTTTCAGTTTTTTTGTCAGTCTATCTGCTTCCGCACAGTCCAAAATCTTCTTTATTATTGCTTCATCTGATGGGGTATTTTTGTCTTTCCAGAACTGAGCAAATGTTATTCTCGCTGCAGTAATAATATGTAATATGAGGTACCACGAGTCTTTTTTAATGTTTTCCAGTTTGGAGCTGAGCAAGCATGTCTCTGGTCGCAATTCAAACTCCTGATTTAAAATTTCTTTTAGCCATTTTTTAATTTTCTCCCAGAATTTAATTGCTTCTGGACACGTCCACCATTGATGATAATAAGTACCACGTTCAAGTCCACATTTCCAACATTCAGTGGACTGTCCAGTGAACATTTTTGCCAATCTGTCTGGCGGGAGATGCCATCTATATAGCATCTTATAGATATTTTCCTTGTATGTAGTAGATACTACTAATTTCATTTAGAGATCATACCCTTTTCCTGGCCCATCAAAATTTTATCTAACTCCTGCAGGTCAACATTTATGCCATTTCTATCTCGATCACTTTTATATTTTGATTGGACCTGCAGGTAAGTCCACCAATCCAATTGAAATCCCTGGGAATTCAACTCCTGTCTTGACTTTAGCTCTCCTCGTACGTTCAGCAAATCTTTATATGTTGATTTTTTCACAATATTAAATAATTTGGGATATGTCAAAGCGTCTAGAGGTGATATCCAACACGGTATTTTAATATAATATTTTTTACTAATCTCCCAATTCCGAATTAGAATGTTCCTTATATAATGCCGAGTGAACCATTTGCTTTGGGGGGTGCTATCCCGCCAGAGTGCCATATGCCAACCTTGTTGTAAATCGTGGCCTTCTATCTTAAGAAGACGATTATTACTTAGAGTGATCCATTCTTTGACCCAAACTAATAAGGCGGCTGAATAATAATTCTCCCAACACGGTAAACCCAACCCCCCCCCCTTTCTTTTATCTCCTGCATCATTTTCTTTTTAATCCGGGGTTTTTCCCCTGCCATATGAATTTAATTACTGCCTGGTTTAAATCTATGAAAAAATTTTTAGGTAGATTCGCTGGAGTTGTTTGAAAAAGATAATTGAATTTCGGTAAGACTCAGATCGCTCAGATTCGGGACGGCTTGGACTCTGACTGAACAGAGTCAGACGGTGAGGAGACGGCAGGTCTTGTGCTTTGGGAAGAGTTCGATCCTGTTACCCCAGAGGAAGTGGACAGGATCATGGGGAAGCTGAGTGTGACCACATGTGTACTGGACCCGTGCCCCTCCTGGCTGGTTTATTCAGCGAGGGAGGTGACACGCGGCTGGATCCAGGCGGTGATAACTGCCTCCTTGGAGGAGGGAAGCTTTCCTGCCGCCTTGAAGGAGGCGGTGGTGAGGCCCCTCCTCAAGAAGCCAACCTTGGATCCAGCTGTTTTGAGTAATTTCCGTCCGGTCTCCAACCTTTGCTTCCTTGCGAAGGTTGTCGAAAGTGTGGTGGCACGTCAGCTCCCGATGGCCCTGGATGAAGTGGTTTACCTCGATTGGTACCAATTGGGTTTCAGACCCGGATACAGCACGGAGACGGCATTGGTCACGTTGGTGGATGATCTCTGGAGGGCTCGGGACAGAGGTTATTCCTCTGTTCTGGTCCTGTTGGATCTTTCGGCGGCTTTCGATACCATCGACCATGGTATCTTGCTGCGGTGCCTCGAGGGGTTGGGAGTGGGAGGCACCGTTTTATGGTGGTTCTCCTCCTACCTCTCGGGGCGGACACAAGCGGTGTTGGCAGGGGGGCAGAGATCGACTATGAGGCCCCTCACTTGTGGGGTGCCCCAGGGGCCGGTTCTCTCGCCCCTTCTGTTCAACATTTATATGAAACTGCTGGGGGAGATCATCCGTGGTTTCGGGGTGAGGTACCATCAGTATGCTGATGATACTCAGCTTTTTATATCCACCCCGAACCAACCCAGTGATGCCCTCGACGTGATGTTCCAGTGCCTGGAAGCAGTGTGGATCTGGATGGGGAGGAACAGGCTTCGGCTCAACCCTTTTTTTTTTTTTTTTTTTCCCTTCTGCGCATGCCCAAGATGGCGCTCCGACGCTGAGTCTCAGCTTCTTGGGGGGTGATGCCTCGGCTTGGGGGGGCTCAGGGGGGTCATTTCGAACATCTATGACCCCCCGCCCGGGCGAAGCAACACCTAAGGAGCCCGTTGGGAGCTTTGGCAGCTCCCCGGACCATCCCAGCGCTGAGGGGGATGACATCAGGACGGCAGTGGGCGACGGCAGTCTGCGGCCTGCAGGGGAGCGGCACCGGCAGCGGCGGTCGCGGGCGGTCACGGCGGCGGCGGCGGCAGCTCCTGGACGACATCGGCGTTGTGAGGCCCCTACGGAGGTTCCCCACGCCCCTGGATGCCTCGAGGTGGATCTTTGGAGGCAGGGGGCGGCTGGGGACGTCCGTGGGGGGGCCGATGGCGACGATGGCGGCAGGGACTGCGGAGGCCGCGGCGGTGGTTGTGATGGGGGCACTTAAGGTTGGGGCGGCTCCCAAGGGCCTACAGACTTCCAAACAGACGGCCCAGGACTCTTCAGCAGTGGTTTTAGATCTGATTTTGGGGTGACTGGAGAGTATATGACCCTTGAGGGAAGGGTTACCTCCAGGGAGACCCTGAGACCCCCCCCAGGGTGAGCTGGATGGGGGGGGCGAAATAGGGGAGCTTCACCCACTAGAATGGAAGGTTGAGGGTTACTGGGGCCGGAAAATGACTACAAACCTATGCGGTTTGAATCTCCCCCCCCCTTCCTTCGGACTGAGTTTGGCCTTTTGGCGAATTACGACCATAGCTTCCCACTCATCTTGGCCTGCTGAACTACTCCTAATTTTTTCCCCACTTCCATCTGGCCTGTCTGGATTCCCTACCATGTAGAACTTCTCTGACGAACATTTACGAACTTAAACCTCCCTTGAGCTGGATATTGGATTCCCTGATGCTGCTAATCCCAGGAGGGATTCTGGTTCTATGGACATGAGGCCTGAGGAGGCGGAATATTGCTATCCTCACCCTGAGCTTTCTATCAAAGTCTCCATGGATTGGCCTGGTGAGAGACGGCCGCCCTGGAAACTTTCGGGGCCGAATGATATGCACCTCCTTAGCCACTGTCGTGAGAGGACAGTGGAGCTTGGCAGCCTGACCTTGGACTGGAATTTTCCCTACGCTTGTAACATCAGCGGTCCCCCACCCTTGGACTGTCTCCCCTGATGGCTATATGTATTCGGTGTCGGAACTCCTCGCCCTGCGAGACTCTCCCCTCTCGCAGGTTTGGCCCCCCACATTATCGAGGGCCTATCTCGATGACGGACTTTGGAGTCCGGAGAGATGGCATGGAGTAAGGAAGAATTTATGGGGCTTTTTAGGGAAATTTTTAAAGATTTTAAGGGGTTCTGGGGGGGGGGTTGTAATTATTCTTTTAAAGATACCGGGAAGACGACTATGGCGGATGGGGGGGGGAATCCACCAGGGTCAGAGCCGTGCCCGGCACAGGGTAATGATCCGGGAGGCACCGGACGAGGGATTGGAAAAGGGATGGGGGGCTATATCTATGAGGGCTGTACCATCGGCACGGTGAATGGGAGGGGCAGATATGGTGGGAGCAGGGGACCACATCAGGTGTTGGGGGCTCGCACTTGCTGTTTGAGAGCAATTGCTTGCCCCGGTCCCCAAGGCTCCGCTCGGATACTAGGTGGCTTAGATATTCAGGAGCTGGGCCTTCGGCTGATGCTGTGCAATGCCAGGTCCGTGGTCAATAAGGCCCCCCTCATTCACGATCTTATACAAGAGGGAGGAGCGGACCTGGCGGGTATTACGGAGACCTGGTTGGGCCCGGAGGGTGGCGTCCCTCTGGTGGAAATGTGCCCACCAGGCTTCAGAGCATTCCATCAGCCGAGGGCCCAGGGGAGGGGCGGGGGGGTGGCGGTTATTATTAACGAGGATCTGAGTCCGAGGGAGACCACTGTGCCTCAGATAGCCGGATGTGAGTCCCTCCTTGTGAGGTGGGGCCGTGGGGTTCAGATGGGCTTGTTGCTTACGTACCTGGCTCCCTGCCGCGTGGCAACAGCCCTACCTGAGCTACTCGACGTGATAGCCACGGTGGCGGTAGATACACCCAGGCTTTTAGTCATGGGTGATTTCAACTTGCCATCCGTCGGTGAAACGTCTGAGGTGGCTCAGGAGTTCATGGCTTCCATGACGGCCATGGACCTGACCCAGTTAGTTCATGGCCCTACTCACAGGGGAGGTCACACTCTGGATTTGATTTTTGTCTCTGGCCAGTGGTTGAGTGGTCTTGTTATAGGGGATATAGACGTGGAACCCTTGTCATGGACTGACCACTCACTCCTTCGCCTAGATCTTCGAACCGCGACCCCTCGCCGCAGGGAGGCGGACCCAATTAGATGGATCCGCCCCAGGCGCCTGATGGATCCTGATAGGTTCCAGACGGAGCTTGGGCCATTTCCTGAGGATCTAGCACATGACTCGGCCGAGGACCTGGTAGCCGCCTGGGATCGGGCGGCTGGTGGGGCCTTGGACCGAGTTGTGCCTTTGCGGCCTCTGACCCGATGCCGATCCCGTGCGGCTCCTTGGTTTACTGAGGAGCTGAGGGAAATGAAGCGCCGGAAAAGACGCCTGGAGAGCGGTTGGAGGGCCAGTCTCGCTGAATCTGATCGAACACTGGTAAGGTCGCATATTAAGGCCTACCTAGTGGCGATAAAGACGGCAAAGTCTAACTACTTTTCCGCCTCTATTGCGTCATCAGGGAATCGTCCGGCCGCCCTGTTTAGGGTGACCCGCGCCCTGCTCCATCTGGGAGTGCGGGAGGATCCCTTAGAAGGCAGGGCGGAGGATTTCGGACAATACCTGCATGACAAAATCGCTCAGATCCGGGGGGATCTGGACTCTGACTGGGTAGATCAGGGCAGGGTGACGAGGAACAGTCTTGAGAATGTTATCTGGGAGGAGTTTGATGCTGTGACTCCCGATGATGTGGACAGGATTTTGGGGAGACTTAGTGGGGCCACATGTTTACTGGACCCATGTCCCTCCTGGTTGGTACTGGCTTCCCGGGAGGTTACACGAGGCTGGCTCCAGGGCGTCATTAATGCTTCTTTGAGTGAGGGTCACTTCCCCGCTGCCCTGAAAGAGGCGGTGGTGAGGCCTCTCCTCAAGAAGCCGTCCCTGGATCCAGCAATATTGGCCAACTATCGTCCTGTCTCCAACCTTCGCTTCATTGCGAAGGTTGTTGAGAGTGTGGTCGCGCAACAGTTTCCGCAATTCCTGGAGGAAACATCCTATCTAGATCCGTTCCAGTCGGGTTTCAGGTCTGGGCACAGCACGGAAACGGCATTGGTCGCGTTGGTGGATGATCTCTGGAGGGCTCGGGACAGGGGTTATTCCTCTGTTCTGGTCCTATTAGATCTCTCAGAGGCTTTTGATACCATCGACCATGGTATCATGCTGCACCGGCTGGAAGAGTTGGGGGTGGGAGGCACTGTGTTGCGGTGGTTCTCCTCCTTTCTCTCCGACCGGTCGCAGTTTGTGTTGGCAGGGGGGCAGAGGTCGACCTCGAGGCCTCTCATCTGTGGAGTGCCGCAGGGATCGGTCCTCTCGCCCCTTCTGTTCAACATTTATGTGAAGCCGCTGGGCGAGATCATCCGTGGCTTTGGGGTGAGATACCACCAGTACGCTGATGACACCCAGCTGTACATCTCCACCCCAGGCCACCCCAACGATGCCCTTGAAGTGATGTCCCAGTGCCTGGAGGCTGTGCGGATCTGGATGGGGAGGAACAGGCTCAAGCTCAACCCTTCCAAGACTGAGTGGCTGTGGCTCCCGGCATCCCGATATAGTCAGTTGACTCCATCGCTGACTATTGGGGGCGAGTCTCTGGCCCCCTCGGAGAGGGCGCGCAATCTGGGAGTCCTCCTGGATAGGCAGCTGTCCTTGGAGGAACATCTGACGGCTGTTACCAGGGGGACCTTTTATCAGGTTCGCCTGATTCGCCAGTTGCGGCCCTTTCTTGATCGGGATTCCTTGTGCACAGTCACTCACGCCCTCGTCACCTCTCGCCTTGACTACTGCAACGCTCTCTACATGGGGCTCCCCTTGAAGAGCACCCGGAGGCTCCAGCTGGTCCAGAATGCAGCAGCGCGGGTAGTGATGGGAGCAACATGGCGCTCCCATGTAACACCGCTCCTGCGCGAGCTGCACTGGCTCCCGGTGGTCTTCCGGGTGCGCTTCAAGGTGTTGGTTATCACCTTTAAAGCGCTCCATGGCATAGGGCCTAGCTATCTCCGAGACCGCCTGCTGCTACCAACGACCTCCCATCGACCCGTGCGCTCCCACAGAGAGGGCCTCCTCAGGGTGCCATCAGCCAAACAATGTAGGCTGGTGGCCCCCAGGGGGAGGGCCTTCTCTGTGGGGGCTCCCACTCTCTGGAATCAGTTGCCCCCGGAGATAAGGAGAATCCATGACCTCAATGCCTTCCGTCGTTCCCTGAAAACCCATCTTTTCCAGCAAGCCGGGTTGGCTTAGAAGAAATTTTTAAATTTTAAATTTTTTAATTAGTTTGTTATTCTTAACTTTCGGCCCAAATCTATATATATTTTTAAATGTTTTAATATTTGTATTCTATGTTTTTTATCTTGGCTGTACACCGCCCTGAGTCCTCAGGGAGAAGGGCGGTATATAAATTGGAAATTAAATTAAATTAAATTAAATTAAACCCTGCCAAGACTGAGTGGCTGTGGATACCGGCATCTTGGTCCGAAGGAGAGGTTCCATCGTTGGCTATAGTGGGTGAAGTCTTACCCCCCGTAGACAGGACACGCAACTTGGGTGTCCTCCTGGATTCGTGGTTGAGTCTAGAAGATCATATAACAACCGTGACCAGGGGGGCATATGCCCAGATTTGTCTGGTGCGCCAGTTGCGCCCCTATTTGGACCGAGATGCCCTATGCACATGCGCTAGTCACCTCCCGTATTGACTACTGTAATGCTTTCTACATGGGGCTGCCCTTGAGGACCACTCGGAGGCTACAGCTAGTACAGAATGCAGCCGCGCGGGTTGTGATGGGAGAATCCCGATACTCCCATGTAACACCTCTCCTGCGCGGCTTGCATTGGTTGCCGGTTGCCCTCCGGGTGAGATTCAAGGTGCTGGTAATGACCTATAAAGCTCTACATGCCTTAGGCCCAGGATACTTGGCGGACCATCTGCAACCAGCAACAGCTTCCCATCGCCCGGTATGTTCCCACAGGGAGGGCCTGCTCCGGGTACCGTCAGCTAATGTCGGCTGGCGGCCCCCAGGGGTAGAGCTTTCTCTGTTGGCACGCCCACCCTTTGGAATCAACTCCCCCTGGGGCTCCGGCTGGCTCCTGACCTCTGCACCTTCCGCCGCGAATTAAAAACATGGCTGTTCGCGGCGCCTAGCCTGGACTGAGGGGGTTTTCGATTATTTTAACAGGTTTTAATATTTGTTTATGTATGTATTTTATGTTTTTATTGGTTTGTTTTAATTGTTGTGAGCCGCCCTGAGTCCTATGGAGATAGGGTGGCATATAAGTTATATTAAATAAATAAATAAATAAATAAATAAATAAATAAATAAATAAATAAATAAGACATAGGATTTTATTGTTGATACCCTTCCCAGGAGTGATAATTGAATTTTCCCCACTTATCAAGATCTTTTCTTACTTGGGTTAATAATTTAATATAATTATCTTCCTGAATGCTCGAGCATCTACACGTTAACCAAATTCCCAGGTATTTAATTTTACTGACTACTCTAAGTCCTGTTGCTTCCTCTAAGTCCTGCTTACCTTTCTCTGAGACATTCTTGGTTAAAACATTTGTCTTCTTTTTATTAATTAACAGACCTGCTACAGCCCCAAATTCCTCAATTTTCTCCAGCAAGGATAAAGATTTTATAGGATCTTCCAAAATAAAAGGCCATATCGTCTGCGAAGACCTGAGTTTTGTATGTCTGATCTCTAATTTTAAGGCCTTTTATTCCTTCCTCGTTTCTTATTTTATGCAGTAAAGTCTCTAACGATAATATATAAAGAGTAAGGGGGAGAGAGGGCAACCCTGTCTTGTACCTTTACCAATAGGGAATCCTTCTGTCAAATCACCATTTATCAATAATCTGGCAGTTTGTTTAGAGTAAATAGCTTTAATTGCGTTTAAAAAATTTTGTCCAAAGCCCATGTGTTCTAATTGTAATAGTATGAACTCCCAACTGACCCTGTCAAATGCTTTCTGGGCGTCTATAAAAACTAAAGCGACCTGTTTACCTGGATGGTTTTCATAGTATTCGAGTACATTTAGCATAACTCTCAGATTATCTCGTAAATGTCTCGACGGTAAAAACCCGTTTTGATTGATATGTATAAATTCATTTAGAAAACCTTTTAACCTATTTGCTAAAATTGCTGTAAATATTTTATAATCTGAGTTCAGGAGGGATATTGGTCTATAATTTTTTATATCTTTCGGAGGGGGATCTTCTTTAGGTATTAAGCTAATATTGGCCTCCCTCCATGAATGGGGAATTTCTGCTTTTCCAAGCACCTCATTAAATAAATCCTTCATATGTTCCCCCATTACTTCAAACAATGCTTTATATAACTCAGCCGGGAGTCCATCTGTGCCCGGTGTTTTTGAATTCTCCTGTTTCTTTACTGCTTTTTCAATCTCTGTCAAAGTAATTTCTTCTTCCAAAATTTGTTTCGTCAAATTAGATATCCTAGGTAAATCCAGTGCAGCTCGTGCAGGAGGGGAGTCACAAGGGAACGCCACGTCGCTCCCATAACCACCCGCGCGGCCGCATTCTGGACCAGCTGGAGCCTCCGGGTGCTCCTCAAGGGGAGCCCCATGTAGAGAACATTACAGTAGTCCAGGCGTGAGGTGACGTGGGCTTGAGTGACCATACATAACGAGTCCCGATCCAGAAAGGGACGCAACTGGAGAATCAGGCGGACCTGATAAAAAGTCCTCCCGGCCACAGCTGTCAAATGCTCTTCTAAAGACAGCCATGAGTCCAGGAGGACACCCAAGTTGCAAGCCCCATCCGTGGGGGCCAACGACTCACCCCCAATAGTCAGTGATGGCACCAATTGACTATATCGGGATGTCGGAAACCACAGCCACTCGGTCTTGGATGTGTTCAGTCTGAGTCTGTTTCTCCCCATCCAGATCCGCACGGCCTCCAGGCACCGGGACATCACTTCAAGGGCATCATTGGTGATCCGGGGTGGAGATGTACAGCTGGGTGTCGTCAGCGTACTGATGGTACTCCACCCCGAAACCACGGATGATCTCACCCAGTGGCTTCACATAAATGTTGAACAGAAGGGGCGAGCAGACCGATCCTTGTGGCACCCCACATATACAAGGGGCCTCGGGATCGACCTCTGCCCCCCTGTCAACACAGACTGCGACCGGTCGGAGAGAAAGGAGGAGAACCACCGCAACACGGTGCCCCCCACCCCTAACTCTTCCAGCCGGTGCAGCATGATACCATGGTCGATGGTATCAAAAGGCGCTGAGAGGTCTAACAGGACCAGAACAGAGGAGCAACCCCTGTCCCAAGCCCTCCAGAGATCATCAACCAATGCGACCAATGCCATTTCCGTGCTGTACCCAGGCCTGAAGCCCGACTGGAACGGATCTAGATAAGCCGATTCATCCAGGTACTGAGGCAGCTGTCGCGTGACCACACTCTTAACAACCTTTGCAACAAAGTGAAGGTTGGAGACTGGACGATAATTAGCCAATACTGCCGAGTCCAGGGAAGGCTTCTTGAGGAGAGGCCTCACCACCGCCTCTTTCAAGGCGGCGGGGAAAACACCCTCACTCAAAGAAGCATTTATAATCCCCTGGAGCCAGCCTCGTGTCACCTCCCGAGAGACCAGCACCAACCAGGAGGGACACGGGTCCAATAAACATGTGGCTGCACCCAGTCTGCCCAGTATCCTGTCCACAAGTCACAGGATCAAACTCTTCCCAAATAATATTCCCAAGACCTGCCTCCATCATCCCTCCTGGATCTACCCAGTCAGAGTCTAGGTGTTCCCGAATCTGAGCGATTTTGTCATACAGATATTGTACAAAGTCCTCAGCCCTACCCTCCAAGGGGTCCTCCCGCACCCCCTGGTGGAGCAGGGAGCGGGTCACCCTAAACAGGGTGGCTGGGCGATTATCTGATAACGCAATAAGAGCAGAAAAATAATTACTCTTCTCCGCTTTTATCGCCACCAGGTAGGTCTTAATATAAGACCTTACCAGTGTTCGGTTGGATTCAGAACAACTAGCCCTCCAACTGCTCTCTAGGCGTCTTTTCCGGCGCTTCATCTCCCTCAGCTCCTCAGTGAACCAAGGAGCCAGGTAAGACCGGCGCCGGGTCAGAGGCCGCAAAGGCACGACCCGGTTCAAAGCTCCAGCGGCCGCCCTATCCCAGGCGGCCACTAGGTCTTCAGTCGAGCCGTGTGCCAGAGCCTCAGGAAGTGGTCCAAGCTCCATCTGGAACCTATCTGGATCCATCAGGTGCCTGGGGCAGAACCACATCATTGGTTCCGCCTCCCTGCGGCAGGGTGTGGCGGTTCAAAGGTCTAAGCGAAGGAGGGAGTGATCTGACCATGACAAGGGTTCAATCGCTATATCCCCTATCTCAAAATCACTCAACCACTGTCCAGAGACAAAACCCAGGTCCAGCGTGTTTCCCCCCGTGTGAGTAGGGCCATGAATTAACTGGGTCAGGTCAATGGCCGTCATGGAAGCCATGAACTCCCGGGCTGTCTCAGACGCCTCTCCGACGGATGGCAGGTTAAAATCCCCCATGACCATAAACCTGGGGGTATCAACTGCCACCGCGGCTATAATGTCGAGCAGCTCGGGCAGGGCTGCTGCCACGTGGCAGGGAGCCAGGTACGTGACTAGCAGGCCCATCTTCACCCCATGACCCCACTTCACAAGGAGGGACTCACATCTGGCCATCTGAGGAACAGTGGCCTCCCTTGGACTAAGACCCTCGTTAATAACAATCGCCACCCCCGCCCCTCCCCTGTGACCTTGGCTGATGAAATGCATGGAAACCGGGTGGGCACATATCAACAAGAGGGACTCCCCCCTCCTGGCCCAACCAGGTCTCCGTAATACCCGCCAGGTCCACGCCCCGCTTGAATAAGCTCGCAAATGAGGGGGGCTTTATTTGCCATGGACCTGGCGTTGCACAGCATCAGCTGAAGGCCCAGGGCCCGAGGTTCTGTGCAACCTGGAGAACGAGAGGAGCATTGGAGGCTGGAGCGCGCCACCGCTTGAAGACAGCGAGCACACACTCCCACAACATGATGTGGCCTCCTATTCCCGCCATATCTGCCCCTCCCACCTACAGTATCGATGTCATAGCCATCCGCACCACAAGCTCTAACCCCCTCCTTGACCCCAGGACCCGCACCCCCCATGCCACGCTCCTCAGCTAGACTAGGCACCCTCCCCCGCGGGTTCTCCCCCAAACCCATGCAGCCCACCCCCCTCCCAGAATCCTTTAAAATCTTGTTCAAAAACTTCCCTAAAAAACCCCACAGCCCTCTTTTTGCAGCATGCCATCTCTCAGGACTCCAAAATCCATCATCGAGATAGGCCCTTGATAGAGTGGAGGGCCAAACCTGCGAGAGGGGGGGATCTCGCAGGGCGAGGAGCTCAAGCACTGAATACATCCACTCATTAGGGTGAAATAGTCCATGGTCGGGAGACCACTGAGATATTATAGTCCACAAGGGAAAGTTCCAATCCAGGTACAGACAATCTGACTCCATTGCCCTCTCACAGTGTTGTGGCTCCATTGCCTGAGCCTGGGCTATCGACAGATGCAGACTCTGAAAGTGAGGGAGAGGAGTTGGCAAGGCCTCCCTCTCCAGGACCCTCCTCTCTGGCAATGCCTCCGGAGGACACCGAAGGCCAAGAGATAGGCCCAGAGCCAAGCACGTCCCCGCAGCCACAGATGGACAGCGACGAAGGAGATAAGTGCTGGCTGGATCCTCGACAGCGGCACAGGGAGAAGCATGCGCAGCAGAGGGGAAGGTGTGCCAGAGATTAGCTGAGTCACTGGACCACACCCCACAGGGTATAAATGTGGGTGTGGTGGCCGGTTCAGTTTGTGATGAGCAAAAACTAGAAATAATCCATGATCTCTGCGTTACTGGACTTCTGTCTGCCTTGTCGGATTGCATTTGGACTAATCCTTGTATTGCTGAAACTTTGCCTGCTTTATCGGAATGCTTGCAGTCTAATCTTTGTTTTGTGTGAGTAAAGTCTGAATTGGCAGCTAGCCACTGGGTCGCTGCCAGCTTTATCTTCAAAGACTTTGTCGTGTGGCTTATTAACTCCGGGCCGTCTGTGGGTGTGTGTGTTTGGGACGGGGACAGAGCACAGAGCAATGGGGGGGGGGAATACATGTTATTCGACTGCCGGTAATTTCTTGGACCAGCCATCCTCTCACGAGGCCGATCCAGTTTAAATAATCCAAATGGATTGATGGAAAACCGGTAGTGAGAACAGTCATACACCGGATTCCCTCCAGACTTGTGTACCCAGATCTAGTTCCCCATACGGGTAGAAGAAAAGTCAAGGAGCCCAGCTCATGAGAAGGATTTAGTACGGGGAGAAATCTTGCAGCGGTGGGATTTCAGAGAGGGCTTGATGAAACTGGGGGAAGTAGAAGTCACTCAGCAGACCAGGATAGGCAGGGTAGCGGTGACCATAGTAAGGCCAAAAGGCCTAAACTCGGTTAAAAAAGGAAGGGGGTGGGGCAATACAGGCAGCAAAGTGTCCATAGTCATTTTCCGCCCCCCTATCCACTTCAACTTCCAGTTGATGGTAATGCTCCCCAGTTTTGCCCCCTCCAGCTCCCCATGGAGGTCTCTGGGTACGCCTGGGGGCGGCCCTTTCCCATGGTCCAAACCCCTTCAGCCACCCAGGAAAAAACCAGGTCGAAGGTACTGCCAAATGTCCCATGCCATCTCCTTCAGGGACTACTGGGCGTTAGGTAGCCACCCTAACTCCAGCCGCCATTTCCGCAACCACCAATGTGGCCGCTATCTCCGCTGCCGACACCGTCGCTGACGGTCCTCCCGACGACCTCCACAGCCTCCCCTAGCCTCCACAGGTCTTCTCGAGGCATTCAGGGGAATGGAAAGCCACGCAGGAGCACCTCAGCGCCGCCATCATCAGCCGCCATCTCCGCCGCCGACACCGCCACCGCCAGCACTCTCGACGTCTTCCACAGCTTCCCCTAGCCTCTACAGATCTTTTCCGAGGCATCCAGGGGAATGGAAAGCCCCCACGGGAGCGCCTCAGCGCCGCCATCGTCGGCTGACATCATCCCGTCATCCTGCCAGCCGCTGGTAAGCTCGAACAACCGTCTCCGCCGAAAACACCGTCCCTCTCAGCACCGGGATGACCCGGAGGGCGGAAAAAGCCCTCAAAACGTTCCCCAGACGTTCCTCTACCCGGGCAGGGGGCCATAGATGGTCAAACTGCCCCCCCCGAAGCCTCCCTAGGCCAGGACATCACCTCAAAAGTTGCGGATCTAGTGACAAAGCGCCATCTTGAACATGCACAGATAATTTAATATGAGTTTCTTGCAAGCATGCTATATCTATTTTAGCTTTAACAATTTTTGATAAGACACATCTTCTCTTTGTCGGAGCATTGAGGCCATTGACATTCACCGTCAATAGTCTCACTCCTTGGTCCATTTTTATCTATTAATCCCTTTAGTTTTTGCTGTCAGGCGAGTCTCTATTCCGTACTCTTCTACTCCTCCTTCCCCCTTCCTCCCATCACGTTTCCCTTTCCCATGATGTGCTCATACTCCTCCCTCAGTTCTCCAATCATCCTTCTGATCACTCTGGTCCTCCTTTACTATTTCTTTATCTCTTTCATGTTCGCTAGATCCAAAAATGTTTTCACAGAAGTCCTGTGCATCTTGTAGATTCTCAATTTTAACCTTCCAGTCCTGCCACGTCACCAGAAGCCCTTCAGGTAGCAGCCATCTATATGGCGCATTATGTTTCCTCAACTGCGAGGTTATAAATTGATAATTCTGTCTCTGCTCCCGCACCCTTCTAGGTATCTGTTTTAAAATTGTGATCTGGCGACCTTTATAGGTAACATTCTGATCCCTAGCCTTGTGGAGAGTTTCATCCCTGAGCGCCTTTTTAGCAAGCCTCACGTGGATTTCCCTGGGCAAATTGTGGCATCTCGCGTAGTTAGTATAGATGCGGTAAGCTTCATCTATATCATAATAGACTTCTTCTTTTCTTTTTCCAACTACTTCCGCTATCACTTCCCCCACAATCTCATCAAGCCGTTCCTCTTTATCCTCCACCACATTCTGGAGGCGTAAGAAAAAGGCAGATGGACTTCCGGTTGGTGACCCGCGGCGATATGGCGTTGAGTGAGTGACTGCTGCTCCTCAATCCTTTCAATCGCCGTGTTTTGGGGATCCCTTCGGGGGCGCGGAGCCCGGAGAGTCCCGCGGACTAGAGAGCGAGCCGGGTGAGCGTGAAGGCAGATCGCAATGCTGATCGCAAGACCGGGCGGCTCTGTCGACTCAGCACGCGCGAGTCAGCCTGTTATTTGCTGACCTGAAGCTGCGGCAACCAACAACTGAATAGGAAGCATCGGAGATCGGAGGCTGCAGTGTGAGACGGATCAACGCGATTTCCCTGTCTTGGTGGAATTGGCATCCGAAGAAGGAGCCGGTAGAGTCGGTAGAGAAGAGCTCAGAGAGGGAAAGAGCAGCGATTGCAAGTAGAGAGCTGATCAGAAAGATAAAGTGCCCGACAAGCCGGCGAGGAAACATAAAAAATTGACGTGGCGAAAATACACGTGCAAGGAGAAGATTGGTGAGAAGAACTAGGAATTTAAGAAATACTTTTTTCCGTTCGTGAATTAGAGCACCAGATCGATCGGAGGCTGAAGCTAGGTGGATTGTGGATTGTGTCTGACTATCTCAGGGACCGGAAGCGCAGCCATTGCAGAGACTTGCTTGAAGAACAATTGAAGCAGCTGACTCATTGACAGTCTAGCACTAAGAAATACCATAGAGCTTAGGTTTTGACAAGTAGCCTTTGTGTAAAGGGAAAATAAATAAATAAATAAATAAATAGCAGAAAATCCCTTGGTCCAGATTGAAAAAAGTTATTGTATGTACTAGCACATTGCTATTTGGTTCTTGCTTAATTTTCTTCATGAATGAGATATTCTGGTGTTCCTATTTATATTTATATTAACTTATATTAACTTATAGTATATATACATAATATATAGTATTGATATTTTTAAATAGATACTGATTTTTTATACCTAATATATATTTTTTTTATTGAAAAAGTTTTCAAATACAAGTTTTTCCCCCTTTCCCCCCCCCCTCTTCCCTAACCCCCCCTCACCACCCATCCCCCCCTGTGACTTCTTCACAACAATAGGCTATTTCATAACTAATTACATACATAATATCTTTCCTTTCCCTTACTCCCTCCTCAGAATACTGACCCTTAGCATATTATTCTTATAACTCCCATTTTTACAATAATCTGCCCTTTTTCTCCTCCCCTAAACTTATAATGTATTATTACAATTTAACATTTAATCTTTTATATATATTAATATAACAATTTGAAGCGGCCTTCTCCCTACATCCACATTTAACATTTATTCAATTCTATCCAATTCCTCCACTCCCCTAAATATATGACTTAAAGATCCTTTTTCTTAGACTAATCAATCAGTAAACTAACCTATTTCAACCCTTCAATTCCTACAAAATCATGCAATACAATTCTAAATATAATCCACTGCCCACTTTACTAAGATATACACATATCTATATATGCATTCCATTTTGTAAAAAGAAAAAAGACAATAACTTTAAATTTATAATCCATATAATATCTTCTTTGGTGTCTTTCCACTGGATTGTTAAATCCATCACCCATAATAGGGTAAAATAACATGCTGGTGCAACAGTTTGTTCAAAATCTTCAATCATCTTCTGCCCCCATCAGTAGTAGATATCCTCGTATATATATAAAAGTAAAAACAACCACCCGAGTGACATTATAATTATATCCATATAGTTATAGTTGTGGTATTCATCAGGATTGTTGATTCCCATCATCCTAATGGGTAACATCCAGATCTTCTGCATGCCCCAGCGTGACTCTCTTGCCTTGTAACTCAAAATAATTATAATATATTTACCAGTAAAAGAAATCCAGAGTAGATAATTCAAATCCAACAAGGTAAGGCTCTTTTCACATCCCAAAATCACGGCATTACAGAGATCTGCCACAATCCTCAGGATAGTATTAAACAATTGTTCGCCTCCACTATCTTTTCAGATATTCATTCATTTTTTAAAGTCTCTGGCTTCACTGTTGCTTGGTTTAGAAACTGCTGTTTCTATGAGATCTATTTCTTTTCTTTTTCTTTTGCGGGTTGAATTTCCATCCTCGTTTCGTGCCTACCAATTGTGTGTCGGCTGGTCGATTTTCATTCTGCTTTATGAGTTGTTCTTGTTGGGTTAGTTTTGTCATCTCATCTTTCTTCTCCATCACTTGTATATCAACTGGTTGATTTGCGCACTTGTCTGTGACTTGATGGTTCATCACATTGGAGTCGGATGACACTGCTCTCTTATTTATAAACAGTCCAGCTGGGGTAACCAGGGAGTCCAAAGACAATTTATCCACCACAGCCTCTGTAATTTGATATTTTCCTTTTGTTTCCAACTCCTTTTGCTTATCCTGTATTATGCCTAAAGATGTTAAGTTCATTTTTAAAAATTTTTGATAAAATTCTTCTGCTTTTTCAACAGTGTTCAGTTGATATCTTACTCCTTGATGTCTCAATATTAAACCAACTGGGGCATTCCACCTAAATAGGATATTTCTTTTTTTTAACTCAGTCACTAGAAAGCCAAATTTCTTCCTCTCCATTAGCATCTTAGTCGGGAGCTCCTTAAAAATCCAAATCTTTCTTCCATGAAATTGCAAAGTAGAATTAAAAGAGTTCTGCACAATATTGTTCCTAATTTCTTTATCTGTAAAATAGATCACCACATCTCTAGGCAATTGCCTTTGCTTTGCCAACCAGGAGTTTATTCTGTAAATTCTATCAATCCTGCAAAACACTTCATCAGGTTGAACCTTTAAAATCCCAGCCAGAATTTCAGAAGATATTTTCCTTAAGTCATCTCTATTATTTTCCTGCAGACCTCTTAGTCTAATTGCGTATTCTGTAAAATTATATTGAATCATTAAAACTTCTCTTTCAATCCTCTGTTGCACATTTTCTCCATTACCAGTCTTTTGGTCAACCTCCATTTTAGGTTTGTCTTCTGAGCTATTATCCTGAATGTTTACCAAATCCTTTTTAATTTTTTGAATCTTGTCATCCAAATTCTCCTCAGTTTCCTTCATTTTAGACTCTAATAATTTAGTCTTTGCATCCACCCGAATCAGAAAGTCTGATAAACCATTAGCTGTATTTAAAATCTTTCGATTCAAAAAGTCAAACTTTGATTTCACCAATTCACCAATTTCTTTAATTTCCTGCTTAAATTTTTCGAGTTGCTGGTTCACAATCTCATCCCTTCTTACAATCTCTTCAAGAAGAAATTCTATTATATTAAAATCAGGTTTCTGACACTGGAGAGTTACAATTTGTTGGTGTAATTTATTAATAGAGGAAGTTCCCCCCCCCTGTTTGTCTAGCTGTGTGAGTCCCGATGCCATTTCCCACACAGACAAGATTTAGTAAAAAAGAGAGAAAAAATAGAAAACGGAAGGATTTTCCCTTAAAAAAACAAGAAAAAAAAAACTTCTTTCCGATCAAAAACAATATCAAGTCTCCAGAGAAAAAAAAAAAAGAGAAGAAGACACAGGAGCGAAGTTTTGTCTACAAATGTAGCCAATGATATTTATTCCGCTACATTGTAGTAATAAAAAACGGAAGGACTTTCCCTTTCAGCCTCTTCTCCAGCCGCGGCAGACGCCATTTTAAAAGGCTCTTTTTCCCCCTTTCCTCTCCTCTTTTCTCTTAAGTAATTTTTTAAAGAATAAGTAAAATACTTGCGATTCAGTATTAAAGGTCCAGCTCACATTTTCTTTGAGTATTCTGTTAAATTCGCAGGCTTGCTCTTGACGCCTGGCTCTGCATTAGCAGAGGTCTCCCAAAGCCCGGAGCAGCGGCAGGGGATATGGGGCTTCTCATCCGCTCCGTCCCAAAAGTAAAAAAAAAACTTTTGGGACTCTGCAGAGAGTTCTACCCACCCCTGCCGGCTCTATCTCCGTTTCCTCATGGAAACGGAGTTTTTTCGAGCCGCCATTCCGCTGTGAAGGCGGCTCTAACAGGCAGTGGAAGCTGACGATCCCAAAGGAACGTCTGGCAGCGGCCAGCAGCAAACCGGAAGTCCTCTTTATACCTAATATATTAACTGTTTGTGCTTGCATGTGATTATCTTGTTAGGAATTAATTAAGAAAGTTAATTCATTATAACATTTAAATATATTTTTCTGTGAACTTTTACAGTAGGCATTTAATTATATTGAAATTAACATATTTATTTAAGTTACTTATAGATTTAGGTTTGGATTAAGTAAAACTCCAATATTTAAAGGTATAAATTGATAATACGAGATTAGAGAATTGTTTGTTAGAGAAAAGAGATTGTTTGTTGGAAGTGTCAAAACTATTCCATTACATTAACTGCGTAACCAATATATTAACTATAATTTATCAAGAGATTATTGGGAATAAATAAAGGAGGTTAACGATAGGATCTAAGGAAGAGTCCCTGAACAAATAGTGGCAAGTGCCACTGGATGATTATCTGGAGAAATATAGAGAAAATAATAAGAGACCAAAAATTGACTTTGAAAGAAATGGCAAGCTTGACCTCAACAATTGCAAAAACTGGTAAAAAAGTGCCATCTAACCCTACGCCAGCAATGTCGTCCCCAGCTACTCAGAAGTCATTAGAAGGTTTGCAGAAAATAGATAAACCCCCAGTAACCCCAACGCTGCAAACGGTACAATCTTCCCTGTTATCAATCCAAGAAACCATGCTTGCGATGCAAGAGAAATTATTGAACAGTCATTCCGAATTAAAGATGGACATACACGCACTAGATTCAAAAATGAATGAGATTCAAGTCTCTATTGCTAGCAATGAAAACAGAATCCAAAAAGTGGAACAAAGGATTGAGAAAAACGAGAAGAAATTGGATTTAGTTGATCAAACCTTTTTGGCGCAGAATAAGGAAACGGAAGACTCCTTGATACAACTTGAGATGGATAAGGCCTTGTTTTATCTCTGCTTTCAAAATATTTTAGAAGACAAAGAAGAGGACCTGGGGGACAAGATGGCCGAGTTGATCGCGGAGACCCTCCAACAAGATAAGCAGGAAATAATCAGAGAGATTGACGAGGTATATAGAGTACAAACAAATTACGTGAGAAGAAACAGGCTCCCTAGGGAGGTCCACGTTCGATTTGCTAGAAAAAGGGTGAGAGATATCTTGTATAATATAGCCCGGGAGGAACAAATTATGTATAGAGGAAAAGAGGTGAATATTCTAAAACAAGTCCCAAGAAGAGTGAGGGAAAGGAGGAAAAACTATAGATTTCTGACAAGTCAATTAAATAGGAGAAGCATAATATTTAGATGGCTCGTGCCAGAAGGAATGTTAATATCATGGCAGGGAAGAAAAATCAAAATCGACAGTTTAAGTGCAGACCAAGATTTTCTTGATCAGTTAAGGGGAGGAGAAGAGGAACAAACCAGCAAGGAGGAAATCGAAACAGTAAACATGGAAGAAGAAACGTCTCAAGAACAAAGTATAAGGGAAGATATAGAAGAGGAGAAGAAAAGGGAAGACACAGAAGAAAAATGGGAAAAAACTAGACCAGTAAGAGCAGTAACCTTAAAAGCAAATAAGAACTAGGGACCAGATACCAACACTAGGAATGAACGGTACAAAAATCTTATCGTTAAATGTTAATGGCTTAAACGAATACAAAAAGAGGAAGTTAATATTGTCTAAATTGGCTAAACAAAACCCGGATATAATCTGTATTCAGGAGGTTCATATAAAAAAAGATGAAGCCAACTACTTAGAATATACCAAATTTGGCAAAGTATTTGTATCCCTAGCGGAGAAAAGAAAAAGGGGGGGGTCGCTATATATGTTAAGAAAGGAATAGAAGCAGAATGTAAATATAAGGATGAAAAAGGGAGAATACTAATAGTAGAAATAACGAGAGGTAACTCCAAGATGTTATTCGTAGGGGTCTATGCCCCAAATAAAAAACAAGGGAAATTTTATCGGAAATTGCATGAACAGCTTGCAAAATGGGCACATAAAGAAATATGTATGTTAGGGGACTTTAACAGAATTGTTGACCCAAATAGAGACTATAAAAGTGGTAAAATCAAAAAAAATAAAAGATCTCCCTTACCAAAAAGCTTCTTTGACTTGGTGGATGAAATAAATTTAATAGATATGTGGCGTACATTGCATCCCCAGGACAGACAATATACATTTTACTCGATTCCGCAGAACTCCTGGTCCAGAATAGACATGGTATGGGCCACTAAGAAATTAGGATTGGAAGTCAAAAAGGTTGATATGTGTACAAATGCCTGGGCAGACCATAAGCTCCTTGAAGTTAACTGGCACTATGTGACTAAGAGAAAACAACAGAGATGGAGTCTAAGGACAAACCTGCTAAATGATAAAGAGTTCCTACTGAAATTGAATGAAGAAGTAAAGTGATTTTTCATAGAAAACGGGAAACAAGATACAGCCAGAGAAATTGTTTGGGACACCATGAAGGCTTATGTGAGAGGGGTAGCCATTTCATATATGGCGTTTAAAAACAAAGAAAAAAGGAAGGCTAGGGAAGATTATATTAAAAAATTAGTAGAAGCTGAAAACGAACTACAGCAACATCCGGGAGATGAGGCGGTAAAACAACAGTGGTCGATGGCGAGACACAGATTGAATTTGTTGGACCAGGAGAAGATGGCGCAAAAAATAAAAAGATCTAAACATTATTGCTTTGAGAACGCTAATAAGTCGGGAAGATGGCTTGCTGATAAATTAAAAAAAAGAGAAGGAAAAAAAATCAAATATTGGTATTAGAAGACTCCAAGGGCAATCTTTTGACGAAGGAAGAAGATAAATTAGAAAGCATAAGAGAATTTTATGAACTCCTATACAAAGACGAAGGAATTGAGCCAAACAAGGTGGAACAGTATCTGATGGAAGCTAGTCTACCCCAAATTACAGAAGAAGAAAGGGAAATGTTGAATAAAAAAATCACTATAGAGGAATTAAAAACTGCCCTTTCTAAAATAAAGAAAAATAAAACCCCAGGCCCAGATGGTCTCCCTGGGGAAATATATTTAAAACTTGATGAAACATTGAAACTAGAATTATTAGAAATTTTTAATGAGGCTCTGGTTGGCACAACAATTCCGGATACTTGGAGGGAAGCGTACTTGATGCTCATATTGAAAGAAGGTGCTGACCCGAAACAGATATCAAATTACAGACCCATCTCCTTACTAAATTCAGATTATAAACTGTTCATGAGTATAATAGTGGAGAGGGTCAAAAAAATTTTAAATTGCTGGATACACAAAGATCAGAATGGATTCCTTCCAGGGAGACAAATTAGAGATAATTTGAGAACAGTGCTAAACATTATAGAGTACTATGAACAACACCCCGAAAAGCAGCTGGCGCTGTTTGTTGACGCCCAAAAGGCGTTTGATAACCTGAATTGGACCTTTATGATCAACCAAATTAATTTAATGGGATTTGGGACAAATTTTAGGAAAATGATTGAGAATATCTACCATAAACAGAGGGCGAACATATTAATGAATGGGGATAAGACTCAAATATTTCAGATTCAAAAAGGAGTGAGGCAGGGATGTCCCCTATCCCCCTTACTCTTTATCCTGGTGCTAGAGGTGCTACTTAGAAAGATCAGAGCCAATAAAGAAATCAAAGGATTAAAGATTAGGAAGGAAATATTTAAAACGCAAGCTTTTGCAGACGACATAGCCCTCATAATAGAAGATCCATTAGAAACTGGCCCAAAACTATTACAAGAAATACAGAACTATGGAGAAGTGGCTGGCCTTAAACTTAATAGGAAAAAAACTAAAATAATAGTGAAAAATGTGACAGATACACAAAAAAAGGAAGTGGAAGACTTATTAGGCCTCCAGGTAGTCAAGAAAATAAAGTATCTAGGAATATGGATCACCACGAGATTCTCATCATTAAGACAATTATATCCCATTACTGCAAAAAATACATCAGGATTTAGAAAGATGGAAAAAGCTAAAATTGTCTCTGATTGGTAAAATAGCAGCAATCAAAATGAACATCCTACCTAAAATTTTATTTTTATTCCAAAATATTCCGATGACTCTAGATAAAAAATTCTTTCTGGACTTGAACAAATATACTAGAAACTTTTATGGGAGGGAAAGAAATCGAGGATCTCATTTAAGATACTGCAAGGAAAAAGAAATATGGGGGGATTTGGACTCCCCGATTGGGAAGCATACCAAAAGGCGGCGAAATTAATTTGGATTAAGGAGTGGGTCACGCTACAAATTGGAGAACCCTGACATTAGAAGGACACGATCTACAAGAAGGGTGGCATGCCCACCTGTGGGACCCAAAGAACAAGAAAAAATCCTATTTCCACAAACATAAAATTAGGGAGACACTTATACAAACGTGGGAGGAAATTAGGCAGAGGATTTACGTTAAAGTACCTAACTGGCTCTCCATTATGGAAGCGTTGGCCGCCCCAAATAGGAGAGATGACTACAAATTTGGCACATATAAAGATATTTTAGATGAAAAGGGGAAGCTCAAATCTCTGGACATATTGAGGGACCAAGGTTTCAACCTAGATTGGTGGAATTACTTGCAGATTAATTCAAGATATCAGAAAGATAGAGACCAATATGGCATAGACGCAAAGTACGGAAATTTTGATAAAATTATTTGGGGAGTAGATAAGAAAATGCTAGCAAAAATATACAACCTGTTATTAGATGAGGATAGGGCAGAGGTCATAGCAAAAAACCAGCTAAGTATCTGGGGAAAAAAATTGGGATACAGACTAAACTTTAATGATTGGGAGGTGGCCTGGAATAGGAACTATAAAATGATGAAATCAGCAACATTCAGGGAAAATCACTATAAAATGCTACACAGGTGGCACCTAGCGCCAGCTAGATTAGCAAACATGTTCCCTAATCTCTCAGCTATGTGTTGGAAATGTGGTAAAGCGGTCGGCACCTTCTATCATTTGTGGTGGACCTGCCCAGAGACAAAAAGATTTTGGTCCAAAATTCGATACTGGCTATGTGAAATAATGGGACAGGAAGTAGTTTTATCTCCAGAAATATTCCTTTTGGGTATAATTGGAGACGGCTTCAACAACAACAAAATTCAATTTATAATCCAGGTAACAACAGCGGCTAGACTAGTCTTCGCGAAATACTGGAAAAATAAAATCATACCACCAGAAGGAATGTTAATAAATAAAATCTTAGAGTGCGCAGAAATGGCAAAACTGACAAGTGAACTAAATAATGATGAGAAATCTAAATATTACAAAGTATGGGGAAATTGGTATAATTGGTTAAAGAATAGGATAAAAACATGACCTTAGGACATGATTAGTTTACGTATCGAAAAGATGAGATATACTGGACGCATAACTTGTAAATAAATCTTGAATAGCTAAGGATGAAGTATATTCGAAGTATGACTTCTTAATATGTATAAAACACTGTGCCTCTGAAGGACGTAGAGATTGTACATTTTCTTTTGTAATGGAAAAATTTAATAAAGTATATTTAAAAAAAAAGAAAAAGGCAGATTTCTCCATCTCCAAAAATACCACTTCATCTTCCAGTTTCCCAACCGCTTGTACACATCTCCGTTCACACCTCTCCATCTGGGCCTCCACTCGTTCAGTAGTTTTTTCAACCTCTGTCAGACGGTCTTCGTGTTTGGTTAAGGTTAATCTCATCTCTCCCAGTGTTTCTTTAATTTGTTTAATCTCTCCTCTTAATTCACCCATTTCAGTCTTCAAATCATCAAAGTTTTTAGATTTCGATTCTTGATTTTTCTCCATTATTTCCTGAATATTCTGAAACATCGCCTGAATTCCTTGCATCGTAACAGGTTTCTCTACTGTTGATAAGCTTTCAGATGACTTTCTTAGCCCTGGGAGAGTTGTAATAGGAGAAGATGCTGCTATTGAGGCTACATGTTTCTTCATCACTTTTGTTGATGTCACTGTAGTAGACATGTTAGCCAAGCAAAGGAGATTTTTCCAAATTATCATACACTAATATTAAGGGGTCTGCTTAAGATTGCACAGTCAGATCAGCTTTCCCTCTTATTTAAATCTCTGTTACTATTCAACCTCAATTGTTTAACACTTTCCTACAAATCTAAAATCAAAAATCAGTTCAAAATTATCCTATCTATCAACAATTAATTACAATATATTATTTAGCAAACACTACCTTATAATTTGTAATTTTTTTTGTAATTTTATAACAGATACTTCGTTCTTAATATAGTCTTAATCTTATAATGTATACAAACTATATAGTAAACAAAATTATAATAAATAACAGATCAAAATGGATAATTAAATAATCAATCAATTAGTCATCAATTATTGTTCGTAATTAATAAAGGTTGGGAAATATAAATTATCTTCAGTTACAATTAATTAACTTGTTACACTTCCGGTGCAGCTGTCAGGGTGGAAAGACCGGTGCAGTGTTGGCTCCTCTGTACTGAGTGTTTTTCTCGAGCCTCCGCAGCTTTATTTTGCTGTTCTCAGCCCCGGAGAGGTTGGGGAAGCGTAGGGGCTTTCTTCGGAGGCGGGGAGGGGGGTGTGACCCCTCGCCGCAACAAAGCTTGAGCTCTGAGGATCCGGAGGACAAGAAGAGGGCCGTGGAATAGCGGCCCCAAAGCCGATGACGCTGCGTTTTTGACCGGCACGGGGAGACGAGACGGAACTGAACGGAAAAAGAAGAAGAGTGGGAATTGAATTTGGCACTGACGGGACTGTGTAGCGAATAAACAGAGTAGCGGGAGCCAAGATTGTAAGTGAAGGAAGCCTTTATTTATTTACCCTTCAGCTTTCTCACTGCTGTGGAATTTTGGTGAAACGGAAGAACGACGCCCTGTTTAATTGGAATAAGTGTCGGAGCGGAACTTGTGTAGCGGTGGCAACAATTGAGAGGAACTTTACAAAAAAGAGTAACGACTCTCTGAAACAGTAACTGTGAAATTGAAGGCAATGAGAAGGGGGTGACTCTCTTCCTGAACTCCCTTCCTCCCCAGGATTATTGACAGTGAGCCCTCTCCCGCTTAGCCTTTTTACTGTGATAAGTTGGAATAGTGTTTGAATTTAATATTCTTCTGAATCCCCATTAATTCTTTTGCTCTACTGTAAAATATCTTCCATTATAGTATCAATTATATAACCACCAAAATATTTACTCATCAGTTTTTCTTTCTCATGTAGTCCATATTTCACATAAATCCACTCCTCTAACCTCAGTATCTGTCAATTAACCATTTGTAGAATAGTTCCCATGTTGTGAAATATTCCGAGTCTTCTTTTCCTTTGATTTTTAGGGTTAGTGTGACAAAATGGGGTTGAGGGGTACCCCGGACCGTGAACCAGCTCATGAGTAAACACACTGAGACTGAAATGATTCTAACAGAGGCGTCTTGTGTAAAAATATAATTTACTTTAAAACATTTAAAAGGCACTATGTCTTTAATAAAACACATTAAAAACAAAGTCTTATCTGGGTATGTGAGGCAAGGCTATCTCCCTAGACCCCTCTCCACAATACCAAAAACAGTTCACAAAGAATAAGGCTAGCATGAAGGTAAGCAGCTTCGGCGTCGATACATCATCAAGGCAATCATAACGAGGGCAGCATGAGCCTCACAGCTGAAAGTCACCTGAAGTAAAAACAGTTCAAACAGCAAACATTGTTTGAAGCTTGTGGGAGGAAGAAGGTCCAGCAACAGCAGTCCCGATGATAGCTTGCGTGCTACAAGACAGCAAAAGGCAAGCATCCGTGGGAGTCTCTCTGTAACGACGTCTGGAGTCCTTATCTGCATTCTTCTCCCATCTGCGGCATTGCACCAAGCTTCCTGCAGGAGCTGCGCATTTAGGCCTAGAAGACTAGGCCCGAGTAGCAAGCGAAAGGTCCTTGCTTATGTAAGGAGTCAACCTGCAATTATCCAGGGCGGGGAAGGCTTGCAGGTAATTGGCAACAGTAGATGGCTTGATTAAAACCATACTGTTTGTGAGTAGGCAGATAGCCACAGCAATCCTGGAAACACTCGTGACAGTTAGCCTATCCATTTCTGCACATTCCAGATTTTTTTTGATTATAGTATCATCTATAGGGGTTTCTGGATTTTTCTAGTATTGTGTATATACAATCCTGGCTGCTGTTAGGACTGTGATGGCGAACATATGGCACACCTGCCACAGGTGGTACATGGAGCCATATTGGTGGGCACGCGAGTTCAGTTCTGGTGCGCATGTGCGTGCCAGCCGCCTGATTTTTGGGCCTTTGGGGGGTCTCTGGGGGTTGGGGAAGGCTGTTTTTGCCCTCCCCAGGCTCCTAGAGAGGCTCTGGAGCCTGAGGAGAGCAAAAAACGGGCCTACCGGGCCCACTGTGCCATTGCGTGCCAAAAGAGGGGGGAGCGCGGGGGGTTGGGCATGCATGCACAGGGGGCGGCGCGTATAGAATTATGGTTGTGGGCACGTACGCGTGCGACCCCCCCCACTCCCCCCCACGTTTGGCATGCGATGGCAAAAAGGTTAGCCATCACTGTGTTAGGATATGTAAAATTAAATATATGTTACCCTTATTATAGTTTCCTGGGAACAGGCCAAAACAAGAATGTCTCAGGTTTCAAATCTATGTGTTGTTTTGTCATAGTTTCCAGCCATATGTGTATTTTTTTCCAGTATTTTTTTGCTTTGGGACATGTCCACCACATATGATAATATGAGCCTGGTATTTGGTTGCATTTCCAACATTTAACAGATTTATTTTTATACATATTCACTAATCTTGCAGGTGAATAATGCCAGCTATAAAACATTTTATAGAGGTTTTCTTTATACACTCTTGACATTGTGACTTTATGATTTCTGTTCCATAATTTCTGCCACCTGTCCAAATCTATTGTATAGCCATATATCTGCATATCTTTGCCACTATGAAATGGTAGCAAATGCTCTCATGGCTTGGATTTTGGTCACCCTGATTTGCTTGTTCTATGACTGTCACTACCTTGTGCTGATTTTAACACTGTCATTTGCTAAAATGAGTGAATTGAGAATGAGAATGAGACGAAACTTTGGACTGATCCAGCAGGAGTTTATGAACTTATAAAGCATTCGTTCCCTTGGCAGCTTTGGATTTCATGAAGCAAGGGCCATACAGTAGTCCTCAACTTACGTCCACATTTGAGCCCAAAAATTTCTGCTGTTAAGTGAATTTTGCCCCATTTTTACGACCTTGCTCGCCACAGCTCTTAAGTGAATTCGTGCAGTAGTTAAATTAGTAACTAATTTAACTAATTGTTAAGCAAATCTGGCTTCCCCACTGACTTGGCTTGTCAGAAGGTCGCAAAAGGGGATCACATGACCCCAGGATACTGCAACCCTTATAAATATGAACCAGATGCCAAGCATCTGAATTTTGATCACGTGATCACGGGGATGCTGCAACAGTCATAAATGTGAAAAACACGTCATAAGTCACTTTTCTCAGTGCCATTGTAACTTTGAATTTAAGGTAAAGGTAAAGGTTCCCCACGCACATATGTGCTAGTCATTCCCGACTCTAGGGGGTGGTGCTCATCTCCGTTTCAAAGCCGAAGAGCCAGCGCTGTCCAAAGACGTTTCCGTGGTCATGTGGCCGGCATGACTAACCGCCAAAGGCGCACGGAACGCTGTTACCTTCCCACCAAAGGTGGTCCCTATTTTTCTACTTGCATTTTTATGTGCTTTCAAACTGCTAGGTTGGCAGAAGCTGGGACAAGTAACAGGAGCTCACCCCGTTACGCGGCACCAGGGATTCGAACCGCTGAACTGCCGACCTTTAGATCGACAAGCTCAGCATCTTAGTCACTGAGCCACCACGTCCCTTTTCACTTAACCTTGTCACTTAACGAACTGTTATAAGTTCGCATCCTTTGGGAAAATATTTCTCAGGCCAGTTGCCCAGCAGTGACTCAGAAAAGCTTTGCATCCACTTGTTCCTCTCTTCCCCCTGTGCTCATCCCCTCCAGCCCTGCTGAGATTCAATCAGGCCATCCTGGTTTCCCGCCATGATCCAGCTTCTCGGAAGAAGGTGGTGGAAGAAGTGAAGAAACGAGCAACATCCCAGGGGAAATGGCCACAGGTAAAACATGGAGGACCTGATCCATTAAGTTAGCTCTTTTTGAGAATTTGGGAAGGTTAAAGGCAGTGGTAGGATTCAAATTTTTCCATTACTGGTTCTGTGGGCATGGCTTGGTGTGCGTGGCTTGATGGGGCAGCACCTTGCTGTGAGTGACATTGAGTCGGCCACATCCACTCAGTCACATGACCCCCCCCCTCCTGAGGAGGCCCTGGGAAGGCTAGAGCTGGGGAATGGCTCGTTCCCTGACCCGGCCGAGGCGGGCAGCGGGTAGCAAGTGGGCAGAGGCTCCGGGACCTTGGGGAATGGCACGTCCCTGGGCCCTGACCCAAGGCGAAGGGCGAGCAGGCGGCATGCTTACCTTTGGTGAGCTGAGCAGAGAGGGCGAGGCACGGAGGCGACTGGCAAGGTGATTAGTTGGGCCGTGTGAGAAAGACAACATATAGGGTGGGGTGGGCAGGGCAAGCGTCGAGCAGGTGGACGGGCGGGGCTGGGGCCAGCCAGAGGTGGTATTTATTGGTTCAGTAAACCAGTTAAAATTGCCCCTACTGGTTCACCTGAACTGGTTCAAACCGGCTGGTTAAAAGTTTGGAGATCCTCTCTGATTTGTGTGACCTGTTTCTCCAGGTGCTTTTCTATCCTGAGGGGACCTGCTCAAACAAAAAAGCCTTACTGAAGTTTAAACCAGGTAAGACATCAGCAAGCCTGTTCAACAGGTGTAAAACAATGGATTGGTTTACCAATCCAATTAACTAGCATCGGAGATTGCCCCACCTAAAAAGACAACTCTTTATGATTGACACAAAAGGCTACCAATTAGGGCCTGTTATTGCCTGCTTTGAAAAGCAGACAGTGCCGCCAATTCGATTAAGTCTAATCTCTTTTGAAAACTGAAGAAAAAAAAAAGACTTTCTCTCTGAGTTTTGATTTGAGTAAAAACTTATGAGTATCCTCACCCTTCAACCTTAAAATATACGTACCTTAGATTCCTGTGGATTTTACTCCGCTAGTCATTGCCAACTCTAAGGGGCGATGCTCATCTCCATTTCAAGGCCATTGAGCCAGCGCTGTACAAAGACATTTCCATGGTAACGTGGCCAGCATGGTGTCACGGAGCGCTGTTACCTTCCTGCCAAAGTGGTACCTATTTATCTACTCGCATTTGCGTGCTTTCAAACTGCTAGGTGGGCAGCAGCTGGAGTGAGGACGGGAGGTCATCCTGTCACATAGCGCTCGGGTTTCAAACCTGGGTTGCCAGCTTTCTAACCAATAAGCCCAGCCTCTTAATCACTGACTCACCGCGCCACCCTTTCAGCCCTCAGGATAGATGAGTAAATCTTGAATGTGTGTGCTTTATGTTCTCAGGTGCCTTCATATCTGGTGTTCCCATTCAGCCGGTCCTCATTCGCTACCCCAACTCTGTGGTGAGTTTCTATGAACTTTAGGAGATAGTCTTAGCATTGTAATAATTACAGGTAGTCCTCAATTTACAGCCACAATTGGGTTCAGAATTTCTGTTGTTAAGCAAGATGGTTGTTAAATGAGTTGTGCCCAATTTTGCAACCTCTTACCACAGTTGTTAAGTGAACCACTGCCGTTGTTGTCTGTGGAGATTCTCAGCCATCCGGGTTATGGTTGTCTCCAACAGCCTGCCCCTGTGTTCAACAGTGAAGGGAAACAGGGCAGAAAACATCTTGCAGAAAGCACAGCTACACAACACAGTCCCTTCAGCAGTTCCAAGAAGGCTCCACACCCATTTGCACTACTAGGGTGACCCTGAGGACACAGACAATCTCCAAGGGGCCTCAACGACTATCAAATCAAATCAAGTTTATTACAGTCAAAAAACAGAGACCAGAATAAATAAAAAACACTCAAGGAATATCCAGTTAAAAATTATAGAATAAAGTAATAAATAACAGATAAAATTATATTAAAATCACAATTTGGCATCCAATCTGTCAGTTACACACACGGCCTAACTATACTATAATATCAATCCTTGAAAACATGAGGCCCATACTGATTAAATACTGTAACACAAAAGGGTTTGCTACATTCGTTGTGTAAAATAGCTATGGTGGATTAATCATGTGTCTCCGATGAATCCCCAATGCTGCTGCTCAGAATCTCACCACCTGTGCTGTAACCCTTCCATTCCCCACCATCCAGTCGGAGCTGAAGAAGCTTCTTGGATGAGAAGCAAAATGTCTTCAAAAAAAGAAAGAAAGAAAGTCCAGTTGCCTCTTGGAAAAAAGCACCTTTTGGACACTGCTTCCCCGAAAATAAGACCTAACTGGAAAATAAGCCCTAGCATGATTTTTCAGAATGCTTGTAATACAAGCCCTACCCCAAAAATAAGCCCCAGTTAAGATCGTTAGTCAGACAGACGCATTTAGTACCATATTTCCCTGAAAATAAGACCTAACCCAAAAACAAGTCCTAATGCCATGATGGTGAACCTATGGCACACGTGCCACAGGTGGCATGCAGAGCCATATCTGTGGGTACACGAGCATTGCCCTAGCTCAGCTCCAGCATGCATGTGATTGCTGGCCAGCTTATTTTTGGGCCTTCCAGGCCCACCGGAAGTCAGGAAACGGGCTGTTTCCGGCCTCCAGAGGGCCTCCGGGGGGGGGGGGAAGGCAGTTTTTACCCTTCCCAGGCTCCAAGAAAGCCTCTGGAGCCTGGGGAGGGCGAAAAACGGGCCTTCCGAGAGTTGGGAAACGGGCCTTTTCTGGCCTCCAGAGGGCCTCTGGGGGGGTGGGGAAGGCCATTTTTGCCCTCCCCAGGCTCCAAGAAAGTCTCTGGAGCCTGGGGAGGGTGAAAAAACGGGCCTACCAGGCCCACTGGTAACCTTTTTGCCATCGCGTGCCAAAAAGCGGGGGGAGCACGGGGGGCGGGAAGGCATTGAATTATGGGTGTGGGCATGCGGGCACAGGACCACCCCGCGCTCCCCCGCTTTTGGCACGCGACGGCAAAAAGGTTAGCCATCACTGCCCTAATGCATCTCTTGGAGCAAAAATTAATATAAGACCTGATCTTATTTTTGGGAAAACACGGATAGGTCACACAATCATTAAGCAATCTAGCCCTCACCTCCATATGGGCTTTGTCGGAAGCCATCAGGGAAGGTTGCATATGATGATCACGTGACCTTGCTGAAACTATCATAAATACCTGCTAGTTACTGAGCGCTCAAATTTTGATCACGTAACCATGGGGGCTCTGCAATGCTCATATGTATGAATGTCAGTTGTAAATTACTTTTGTCGATGCTGTTGTAACTTTGAACAGTCACTAAATGAATGGTTTTAAGTCTGTTTTTTGTCTGTATTTTTGAAGCTGGTTTTTCTAAGTAAATGTTAAGCTACAACGTCCCAAAGGTGCTTTTTTCAAGAGGCAACTGGTTTTTCTTTGAAGACTAGAAAGTCCAGTTGCCTCATGAAAAAGCATCTTTGGGACAACCATGACCTGGATTACTGCGAATCTCCATAGATATTAAGTTAGATCAGTGTGTTGGCCACCGGCCCCTCCAACAGCCAAATCAGAGGAGGAGGAGGCATGGGAGTCAGGGTCAGCATCAAAGGCAACCTGAGAACTCTGAGGGGGGAGAGGGAGTGGAGCTGGCAGAGAGAGAGAGAGAGACAGAGGTGGAGCATGGCCCATCCATCAGCCCTTAGATGGAGAGTCAACAGCCACCAGGTCTGGAGGTGGCTGATGAGGAAGAAGAGGAACAGCTGGATCTAGTGCCCGATGCACAGATGCGCAAAAGGCAGAGGAGAGGAGAACAGTGGAAATCTGCGGGTCGATCCTTGGGAAGGAAGAGTCACCGCTGCTAGCGAAGCCCCACCCTAGCTCTGGGGATAAAAGGCAGGGGGCAGAGATGAATAGCTGTGGCAGACAACTACTCATCTTCCAGCCGGACCAACTTGTTAGCCTGCGATGAGAGAGAAACTTTTTGCTGGGGCTGCCAGCACTCCTAATTAAAGAAATCTTTGAGTTAACTTCAGAGGGTTTGTCATGTTTGGGAAGCCGGGTCAGAACACAGTGTCTAACTTCTTAGTGCTTATAAAAATGGCAGTGGAGAAGCAGTTGAAGAGTCTCAGGGGTCACCTGAGTAGTGCAAATGGGTGTGGAGCCTTCTTATGGATTATATGGATCTCTATTATAGACTATTATGGACTCATTATATTACGGTGGCCCCTTATGGACCATGCCACTTTGTTAGATATAACCAAATATCTCCTCTTTTTTTTTTTTTTTACAGGATTCAACCACCTGGGCATGGAGAGGACCCGGAGTGTAAGTTCCTAATAATGGTTTTATAATAGTGGCTGGTTATATGTATTCTTCTTGTAAGCGAGACCAAGTCTGAGTCATCTTCCATTTCTTCTTCCAGGTTAAAAGTCATCTGGTTGACTGCATCTCAGCCTTGCACGACTGTAGAAGTAGAGGTAAGAAGAAAAGAGGGGAGATTGTGATCATTCCTCTTGGGGTGATCCCTTGGTGCCTTTTCTGCCTTACAGCACTGAACTGTACTTGGTTTAAAGTTCTGTTTTATTTGCAGGATTTACCGTATTTTTCAGACTATAAGACGCACCTGACTATAAGATGCACCTAAATTTAGAAGAGGAAATCAACAAAAAAAAGTTTTTGGCCTCCTCAGGCCTTTTTTCAGGCCTTTTCCAGCCTTTTTCCAGCCCATTTTCAAGGCTTTTTTTGGCCTGTTTTCTAGGCTTTTTTCAGCCCATTTTTGAGGCTTTTTTGGCCCATTTTTGAGGCTTTTTCGGCCCGTTTTTAGGCTTTTTTGGCCCGTTTTTGAGACTTTTTTTGGCCCATTTTAAAGGCTTTTTTCGGCCTGTTTTTGAGGCTTTTTTCAGGCTGTTTTTTTCCGAAAAAAATTGGCCAAAAAAGGCTTTTCCTGGAACTGGGATCTCAGTTTGGCTTTGACTGGTGTGTTGGGGGCCCACTCTCAAAAACAGTGGATGGGAAATTTCTCCTTTCTGCCCTATTAAAAATTACAATTTCATGTAGACTTGGGCACTCAGGTTCCAGTCTTCAGAGTGGCCTACAATCTCTCTTAAAGTTGATGCCATTGTCTTGACAATCCAGGCTTTTGCATACTATAGCTCAGTTCTCCAGAAATTAAATTTTCCTTTAATTCTGATTTTCTTTTCCTTTCCAGTTTCTCCCAGTTTATCAACCCAGCCCCGAAGAGGCTGTGAACCCCACACTATATGCTAACAATGTCCAGAAAGTGATGGCCAAGTGAGTTGGAGATGCTTTTTGTAAATGGGGAGTTTGGGGTGCAACGGAAGGAAAGATAGGCTCAACGTTATAAGAAATGATCAGAAGATGTTGTTACTGGTTTCGGATCCAGGTTCTGCATGCTGCTGAAACTGAGCTCTGAAGACTTGAGAAGGCACCTGGAAAAAACTGAATTCATAGTAGAGAAAGCCCAAGGCTCTTCATAAGTTGAACAGTCTAGAACAAGGGTTGGCAACCCACAGCTCTGGAGCCACATGTGGATCCTTCATCCCTCTCCCTGTCACTCAAAATATGCATCACAACCGCCGATATGCAACACCCACCGGCACGCAATTTATTGAGCTTTTCAACCCCCAGTAGGCCAACCATGGATAAATAAGGTTTTTTATACATAGCATAAAGGTAAAAAATGATATATGCAGTGTTATATTCATTTTAGATATCAAAAGAGCCTTGGTAGTACAGTGGTCTAAAGCACCCTGTTATTAAGACCAGCTGCCTGCAATTACTGCAGGTTCGAATCTTGCCAGGCTCAAGGTTGACTCAGCCTTCCATCCTTTCTAAGGTAGGTAAATTGAGGACCCAGTTGTGGGGGCAATAAGCTGACTTTGTATAAATATACAAAAGGATGAAGGCTATTGTTTAGCGCATTGTAAGCCGCCCTGAGTCTCCGGAGAAGGGCGGCATATAAATCAATTTTTTTAAAAAAAAGAGTTTTGGGGCTCCCGGTGTTTTCTTTTCTGTGGGAAATGGGTCCGAATGGCTCTTTGAGTGTTTAAGGTTGCTGACCCCTGGACTAGAAGAGTTGGCCAGTTCATTAATATGTATGGCAAAATCCATCAATGTAGAGCAGGGGTGTCAAACTCAAGGCCCGGGGCCCGGATCCAACCCACGGGATGCTTAAATCCAGCCTGCGGGGCCGCCCTGGAAACAGCAAAGGACCGGCCCATGGTGCCTCTGCCAGCAAAAATAGAGCTCAGGAGCCCATTTTCGCTGGCAGAGCGCTTGGGCCACCACAGGTGCCTCCGGCATGAGTGACGTCAAGCTGGCCATGCCCACCCTGACCACACCCACCCTGGCCCCCCAAAGTCAAACACAACCGATACAGCCCTCAATGAAAATGAGTTTGACACCCCTGATGTAGAGATTTCCCCATTTTGCTAGGCTTTGAATCTGATCTACAGGATGCTAGCTTGGGGTCCCTGATGACCTCAGCAAGGGACTAGAAGCCAAAATTATTTCTTTGGAAAATACACTGAGGTGTAATGGGAGAATTACTGCAGCTGTAAGGCTGATTCTTGGTGCACATGGATAAGATGTTTCTCCTCTTGCTTGATGAATCTGTGTTTCCCCATAAGATCTCTTCTTGTCCTTATGTTGTTTCCTTCTTTAACTAGAGCCCTGGGGATCCCTGCCACAGATTGCGAATTTGTGGGCAACCTTCCAGTGACTGTTGTAGGGCGCTTGAGAGTAGCCTTGGAGCCACGCATCTGGGAACTAGGCAAGGCTATCCGGAAGGCCAGGTGAGAGGTCACCAGGACAAGGAAACAGCTTTGGTGGATGAAATCAAGGGTTGAATCTCATCCTTCATTCAACGTGGATGCCCCAAGAACAAGACAGGGCTCTTTTGCTAGATTATGGGTTAGCCTCTCCTGCTATTAGGGAGGAGCAGGTGAGGTACTGCTTCTGTTCTTGGAAATCTAATGATGGAGGAGCAGTAGCTGTTAGGGGGACCAGAAGTTGACTAGCATAGCATTATCATTGGCACAAGGTCTGCTTTGTGAGCAGCAGATAAGGTAGGAGTGGAATGACACCTGGGAAAGAACCTGGGAAAGATTGTCCAGGTTGGTGGGTTTATAATTTCCAGTTATATTCCACTTGATACAATGAAGCACACCGGAAAATCAATTGTGTGTTTGTTTTCTTCCTTCCTTCCTTCCTTCCTTCCTTCCTTCCTTCCTTCCTTCCTTCCTTCCTCCTTTCTTTCTTTCTCCCTTCCCCTCCCTCCCTCCCTCTCTTTCCTTCCTTTCTTCCTTCCTTCTTTCTTTCTTTCTTTCTTTCTTTCCTTCCTTCCTTCCTTCCTTCCTTCTTTCTTTCTTTCTTTCTTTCTTTCTTTCTTTCTTTCTTTCTTTCTTTCTCTCTCTCTCTCTTTCTCCCTTCCCCTCCCTCCCCTCCCTCCCTCTTTCTTTTTTCTTCTTTCTTTCTTTCTTTCTTTCTTTCTTTCTTTCTTTGTTTGTTTGTTTTTGTTCTGTATATCGTTACTACATTGAAAATTTCTAATGAAAATATATATAAAGTAGTCTGTCACTCAAGGTGGCCTATGAACCAGTTATAGGGATAATTGAGGAAAACATGATTAAGTAAATCAGGGTTCAGCTTTACTGCTGTTGGAAAAACAAATACAATTCCACTAAAATGGAGGAACGCTTGCCAACTTGCCTGAGAGGGCAGGGTAAAAATGTAAAATAAATGAATGTATTTTTTTCTAACACCCCCCCGCCCCCCAGGTCCCTTTCCCATCAGTGAGTATGCAAATTCATTCTATTCCAGTGAAGCTAATTTGCATTTTTGTTTGTTTGTTTAAGTGTTCCGGAAAAATCTGTTATCACTGGATATTGTATACTACTAAAAAAGCAATGTTTTTCTTTTATTCTTTCCTACCTCAAAATATTTTGGACAGAAATTAATTAACTAAGTTATAATTCTGATTGTTTGTTACCATAGTAATGCTCAAAAACCTGAAGAGAATAGGAAGACACTCTCTGTGGGGGAGAAGCCCCCCAAAAGAAAAACTGAGTTAAAAAATGGCTCAGGGACTGAGAGAAAACAGTGCCCCCTCCAAATTCCCCCAGCACATGTCTCCTGGTCACATCACAGAATTGAGCGCATGCAACACACCCCATGCTTTTCTGTTCACAATAGATATAAAAAAAATGTTTCTGTGTCACATTATTCAACAAACATATTGTTTAAACAGAAGAAAGTATGGATAGTGTAGGAAATGAGCAGGCTGAGCCCGAGGAGGGAAGGGGGCGTCAAACACGTAATCAGTTTAGAATCCTTATGTAGCCACAAGCGACCTCAGTCCAGCCCCGGTGAATTCCATTGACTTTTATCTAGTGCCAATGTGCCTTGACCATTAGTGTATCAAATTCATGTAAGATAACATGAAATAAACTTTTAGTATTTTCCAACACTATCCCAGCTCCTGGTTTCTTGCACCTGACAGAGGCCTCTTTGTGGTTGATGCTGCTAAGTGGACTAACAAGCTTTCCTGGTCTCATTCCTTTTCATCTTTGCAAATATATCAATCTACAGATACCCAACGGAGGGGATCAAATACAACTTGGATGCACTTCCTGTCGGCACTTCAGGGCAGGTGGGACCAAGTGAGCTTGCCCACTGGCTGGGACTGGCCTGTCCTAAAGCTGTGGAAGAGATCTGCGTCTATTTCCAGCAGGTAAGATAGAATAGAACAGAACGGAACGGAACGGAACGGAACGGAACGGAACGGAACGGAACAGAACAGAACAGAACAGAACAGAACAGAACAGAACAGAACAGAATAGAATAGAATAGAATAGAATAGAATAACAGAGTTAGAAGGGACCTCGGAGGTCTTCTACTCCAACCCCCTGCTAGAAGAGGAAGAGGAGTACAGGTAGTCCTCGACTTACAACCACAATGGAGATCAACATTTCTGTGGGTTCAGTGAGTTTTACCCCATTTTACGACCTGGCTTGACACTGTGGTTAAGTGAATTGCTGCGGTTGTTCAGTGAGTAACACGGTTGTTAAGCGAAACCAGCTTCCCCCCATTGACTTGCTTGTCAGAAGGTCGCAAAAAACGATCCCATGACTCGGGGACACTGCAACCGTCATAAATAGGAAGCTGTTGTCAAGCATCGGAATGTAAATCACGCGACTATGGGGATGCTGTGTTGGTCATAAGTGTGAAAAACTGTCCATAACTTACTTTTTTTCAGTGCCGTTGTAACTTTGAACGGTCACTGAATGAACTCTTGTAAGTGGAGGACTGTCTGTACTGTGTGCATAGGCTAGAGTGGTTTCTTTCTTCATTCGCCCTTTTGCCATGTTTGCAACTCTTTCATACTTCCTGCTTCGATTCCCAGGATTCCAACGGAAACATGGATGCTCGGGAAGTGGCCTTAGCCCTAGAAGCTCTACGGGGAAAACATGACCCACAGCAACTGACATGTCGGGCTTTTGAGGTAATGGCTCTGATTAGCTTTGAGGGGCAGAGGAAATGAGCTTGCAGAATCTGGTCGTGTGAGATGTTTAGCAAGGACTTGGATCAGTGGTGAAATCCAAATTTTTTTACTACCAGTTCTGTGGGCATGGCTTGGTGGGCGTGGCTTAGTGGGTGTGGCAGGGGAAGGATACTGCAAAATCTCCATTCCCACCCCACTCCAGGGGAAGGATACTGCAAAATCTCCATTCCCACCCCTCTCCAGGGGAAGGATATTGCAAAATCCCCATTCCCTCCCCACTCCAGGGGAAGGATATTGCAAAATCTCTATTCCCACCCCACTCTGGGGAAGTGTACTGCAAAATCCCCATTCCCTCCCCACTCCTGGGGGAAGGATATTGCAAAATCTCCATTCCCACCCCACTCTGGGGCCAGCCAGAGGTGGTATTTGCCGGTTCTCCGAACTGCTCAAAATTTCCGCTACCGGTTCTCCAGTACCTGTCAGAACCTTCTGGATTTCACCTCTGACTTGGATCCCTGCTGGTTGGGGAATTCTGGGAGTTAAAGTCCTCACACCGTCAAGATGCCATGATTGAAAAACACAGAGTTAGTACTTGGACAGGGAGCACCTGGACATGCCAGGGCTACCCTAGAAAGTTTTTTTTTTTAAATCCCAAAAAAGACAGTAGCAAGCCACTTTCATGTCCCAAAGATGCTTTTTCAAGAGGCGACTGGACTTTCTGCTTTTTTTTTTGAAGACGTTTCGCTTCTTATCCAAGAAGCTTCTCGGATAAGAAGCGAAACGTCTTCAAAGAAAAACCAGAAAATCCAGTCACCTCTTGAAAAAGCACCTTTGGGATAACCGTGACCTGGATGACTGAGAATCTCCATAGACATTAATAACCCACTTTCATATTCCAGTTGAGAAAATTACAGGGATCTGTCCATAAAGTTTTCAAGAGTTAAGCTCAATTCAAGATCTTTCTCTCACGTGTAGGAGTTCTCACAGTGTCAGTGAAGTACAACTGATTGCAGATCTGTCCATTACAATTCCCCTCCCTCCCCACCCCGGCTCTTCCATGCCAAAGGGAGGGGCAGGAAGGAAAAAATACAGATGGGTTTGAATATTGTTTCTCTAAATAGAGCTTGTTCCTCGAACACAGCAGTCTCTAGAAATTTTTCCTCACGGCTTGCTAACTTTGTAAACATCAGTTGTCAGAAATTATGGATAGTCCTCCACTTACGACCTCAATTGAGCCCAAAATTTCTGTGGCTAAACGAGACAGTTGTTAAGTGAATTTTGCCCCATTTTACAACCTTTCTGGCCACAGTTGTTAAGTGAATCACTGCAGTTGTTAAGTTAGTAACACAGTTGTTACATGAATCTGGCTTCCCCATTGAACATGCTTGTCAGAAGGTCGCAAAAGGTGATCACGTGACCCCAGGACACTGCAACCGTCATAAATATGAGTCAGTTGCCAGGCATCTGAATTTTAAATCATGTGACCACAGGGTTGCTACAATGGTCGTGTGAAATATGGTCATAAGTCACTTCTTTTCAGTGTCGTCATAACTTTGAACTGTTGTAAATTGAGGGCTACCTGTATTGGATACTTGTGAATTTCTTGGAGTGGTTCCAGTTCTGGGTGGCTAGTGAAGCCCGACATCCAGAATATTTTGTCAGTGAGGTGGTCAAAAATATGGAAGGGGGAAAGTTGGTAGACACAGAATTTAAAGAGCAGTGGTGAAATCCTACCGGTTCACACCAGTTCAGGCGAACCGGTAGTGATAAAAGCTACTGGTTCGTCAAAACTGGTATTTCTGACGTTCAGCTGTGCCGTGCGATTTATATTCACTAGAAAGCAGAAAATCCTGCTTTCTAGCAATTCTAAATCGTGCAGCACAGCTGTCCCCCCCTCACTGTTCTACTTACCTTGTCAAGTGTCCTTTCTCCACACGAAGTGCGCATTTGGCATGCACTGTGCAGGGGCAGCGTGCATTTGGCATGTACCGCGTGGGCAGCGAACCGCGGAGGATTTCACCACTGCCTAAAGAGTGGAAGACATGGTGGACATCAGCATGGACATCAAAAGAAAAGATCAGTAGGAACTGTAGATTTAAAGAAGGTGGAGCTGTGAACGTCAGAGCTAGATAGGTTTTATGAAATGTCTTTCGGTTTCATTCCTTTGTCAAACTCTTTATATTGAATTGCACTGAAATGCTAATATGATTTTATAGTCATGTATTTACTAGCATCTTTCCTGTCAACCAGCTATTCTCAGAGATGGAGACCAAGACAGGAACCTCTTGTCTGCACCAAGATGGATTCTGTGCCATTTTGCGCCTCCTGCTGGGCACTCCAGTTGTGGACGGAACTGAACTCTATGGCCGACTCTGCACCGAGGACCACAGCCGGGACGGGCTTAACCTTGGTGAGATGGGGCAGGGAGATGAAATGACAGGATGGGAAGGAAGCACCCAACTGTGTACAGTAGTAGGTCATCCAAAGGATGTTCAAAATCCATGCAGCAAGTCATGGAAGAAACAGATGGACGGAAAGGATACAGGGAGTTGAGAAAGAGGAAAACTGTTATTTTCTGGCCACTGATACGATATGGAAGCACCATGAGGGAAGCACGATTTGGATAAGAAAATTTGGGGGGGCTCATAGGCCATACGTCCCACACCAAAGCTTGTTTCTGTAAGCTGTGGAGACATCCAAGATCATGATTCTAGGTCAATGATGGCTAACCTTTTTGCCATTGGATACCAGGAGGGGGGGCAGGGGGATCGTGCGCATGCGTGCCCACACACATAATTCTATGTGCCCCACTCCACACATGTGCGCGCTCCCCCCCGCTCCCCCCCCGCTCCTGGCATGTGATGGCATGGTGGGCCCAGTAGGACCGTTTCTCTCTCCCCCCAGGCTCCAGAGCGTGGGGAGGGTGAAAACAGCCTTCCCCACCCCTGTGGAGGCCCTCTGGAGGCCGGAAACGGCCCATTTGCCAAGTCCCATTTTTTGCTCTTCCCCAAGCTCCAGAGCCTTTCTAGGAGCCTGTGGAGGGCAAAAATGGCCTTCCCCATTCCCCTGGAGGCTGGAAATGGTCCATTTGCCAACTTCCAGTCCCACCAGAGCTGAGCTCGTGTGCCCACCGATATGGCTATCGCGTGCCATAGGTTCGCCATCACGGTCCTAGGTCTAAACGGCAACTCTTCCATTTATAGTTATCTGAGTTGCGGTGTATTAAGGAAATGTGGGCAGAAATGCACTTGTTTAGCCTCTTTTAAGCCTAGTATGTCCATTTTACTTTACTTTACTTTACTTTTATTAGACTTCTATACCGCCCTTCTCCCGAAGGACTCAGGACGGTGTACAGCCATATTAAAACACATACAATTTACAAAATTTAAAAACCATTAAAATCAAATATACAAAAATTTGGCCCACAAATTAAAAACTGACATACACCCATTAAAATTCATAATCATGTTAGGCCAGCCCAGCTTGTTGAAACAAGAGGGTCTTCAGGGTGTGACGAAAGGTGCGCAGGTCGGGGATCATACGCACATCTAGGGGCAGCTCATTCCAGAGGGCTGGTGCCCCCACAGAGAAGGCTCTCCCGCTGGGCGTTGCCAGTCGACATTGTTTGGCCGACGGCACCCTGAGGAGTCCCTCTCTGTGGGAGCCTATTGGCCGGTGGGAGGCTGTCGATGGCAGAAGGTGGTCTCGTATATTTTGTCTTTCAATAACCTCAGCAATCACCCAAAGGATTGAAGAATCATGAACATGATTCATTTGTAGCTCAGGATTGAATCGAGGGGTCCTTGGTGCTCTCTGAGCTTGATTGTTTTCTGGCAGACGTTTCCTTACCCAAACTAGGTAACATTATCCGTCCTAGACTAGATATGACCTAGTTTGTGTAAGGGAATGTCTGCAAGAAAACAACCAAGCTCAGAGTGCACTAAGGACCCCTGAAGTATCATTGCCAGGGGTGGGCTGCTGGGGGTTCACAGGGGTTCAGGAGAACCTCTAGCTAAGATTCTGTGCAGTTCAGAGAACCCCCAAATCCCACTCCTGGCTGGCCCCGCCCACCCCACCCCACCCCTCCCAGGAGTCCCCACGCGGCCCGTTTTGGATGCAAGTAAGTGCAACGCACGCGCGGAGGCTCGGGGAGGGCAAAAAACGGGCCTACCAGAAGTTCGGGAAGTCCAGAAACAGGCCTGTTTCCAGCCGTCAGAGGGCCTCTGGAGCCTGGGGAGGCCATTTATTTATTTATTTATTTGTTTGTTTGTTTAATTTGTATACCGCCCTACTCCCGAAGGACTCAGGGCAGTGAACAGCCAAAACATAATATATATATAATACAAATGTTAAAAAACCATTAAAATACAATTAAATAATTTGGCCCAGAAAACAAAATTTAAAACACCCCAAATTTATAAGACAAATTTAAAATTTAAAAAAATTAAAAACAGTTTAAAAAAGAGGTTAGGCCAGGCTGGCCTGCTGGAATAGGAATGTTTTGAGGGCACGGCGGAAAGCGCACAGGTCTGTAATCCTCCGTATCTCCAGGGGGAGCTCGTTCCAGATGGCAGGTGCTCCCACAGAGAAGGCTCTTCCCCTGGGGGCCGCCAGTTGACACTTTTTGACCGACAGCACCCTAAGAAGCCCCTCTCTATGGGAGCATACTGGTCGGTGAGAGGCTACTGGTGGCAGAAGGCGGTCTCGTAGATACCCCGGTCCTAGGCCATGGAGCGCTCTAAAGGTGGTAACCAAAACCTTGAAGCGCACCCGGAAGACCACCGGGAGCCAGTGCAGCTCGCACAGGAGGGGGATCACATGGGAGCGCCACGTCGCTCCCATAACCACCCGCGCGGCCGCATTCTGGACCAGCTGGAGCCTCCGGGTGCTCCTCAAGGGGAGCCCCATGTAGAGAGCATTGCAGTAGTCCAGGCGGGAAGTGACGAGGGCATGAGTGACCGTATTTAACAAGTCCCGATCCAGAAAGGGACGCAACTGGCGAATCAGGCGAACCTGATAAAATGCCCTCCTGGCCACAGCCGTCAAATGCCCTTCTAAAGACAGCTGTGAGTCCAGGAGGACACCCAAGTTGCGAACCCTCTCCGTGGGGGCCAACGACTCGCCCCCAATAGTCAGTGATGGCACCAACTGACTATATTGGGACGTCGGAAACCTCAACCACAGATGGGTTGAGTCTGAGTCTGTTTCTCCCCATCCAGATCCGTACAGCCTCCAGGCACTGGGACATCACTGCAAGGGCATCATTGGGGTGGTCCAGGGTGGAGATGTACAGCTGAGTGTCATCAGCGTACTGGTGGTACTTCACCCCGAAACCACGGATGATCTCACCCAGCGGCTTCACATAAATGTTGAACAGAAGGGGCGAGAGGACTGACCCTCGTGGCACCCCACATACAAGGGGCCTCGGGGTTGACCTCTGCCCCCCTGCCAACACAGACTGCGAGCGGTCGGAGAGAAAGGAGGAGAACCACCGCAACACGGTGCCCCCCACCCCTAACTCTTCCAGCCGGTGCAGCATGATACCATGGTCGATGGTATCAAAAGCCTCTGAGAGGTCTAATAGGACCAGGACAGAGGAGCAAGCCCTGTCCCAAGCCCTCCAGAGATCATCAACCAATGCGACCAATGCCGTTTCCGTGCTGTACCCAGGCCGGAAGCCCGACTGGAATGGATCCAGATAAGCCGATTCATCCAGGTACTGAGGGAGCTGTTGTGCTACCACACTCTCAACAACCTTTGCAACAAAGCGAAGGTTGGAGACTGGATGATAATTAGTCAACACTGCCGGGTCCAGGGAAGGCTTCTTGAGGAGAGGTCTCACCACCGCCTCTTTCAAGGCGGCGGGAAAGACACCCTCACTCAAAGAAGCATTTATAATCCCCTGGAGCCAGCCTTGCGTAACCAGCACCAACCAGGAGGGACACGGGTCCAATAAACATGTGGCCGCACTCAGTCTACCCAGTATCCTGTCCACGTCTTCGGGAGTCACAGAATCAAACTTCCCAGATAATATTCTCAAGAACTGCCTCCATCATCCCCCCTGAATCTACCCAGTCAGAGTCCAGGTGTTCCCGAATCTGAGTGATTTTGTCATACAGATACTGTGCAAAGTCCTCGGCTCTACCCTCCAAGGGGTCCTCCCGTGCTTCCTGGTGGAGCAGGGAGCGGGTCACCCTAAACAGGGCTGCCGGGCGATTATCTGATGACACAATAAGAGCGGAAAAATAATTACATTTTGCCGCTTTTATCGCCACCAGGTAGGTCTTAATATAAGACCTTACCAGTGTTTGGTCGGATTCAGAGCGACTGGCCCTCCAACTGCTCTCCAGGCGTCTTTTCCAGCACTTCATCTCCCTCAGCTCCTTGGTGAACCAAGGAGCCAGGTGAGACTGGCGCCGGGTCAGAGGCCGCAAAGGCACGACCCGGTCTAAAGCTCCAGGCGGCCACTAGGTCTTCAGTCGAGCCGTGAGCCAGAGCTCAAGCAAAGCCTCCGGAGCCCAGGGGGGCAAAAACACCCGCCTGCCATGGTGCAGGAAGCCGACTAGGCCACGCCCACCATGGCCATGTCCACCCATCAACCGGGCAGAGAACCCCTTGCTAAAATTTTTGAAGCTCACCCCTGATCATTGCCACACTACTTGTGGCTGTAGGAGATCTAAGGTTTAAAAGATGGCCTCTGGTTGCCTGCTCCTCTAATCATGGAAGCAATAAGGAAGGTGCCCAATTAAGGAGAGAAATGACTGTCCACATGTGAGCTCTAAAATATAGGCCCCCTATTATAGAAGGTGGTGGTTGCAGAACAACCCTGCGGTTTTCTTCGCAACTTTTTTGGGAGTAGTTTGCCACTGCCTTCTTCAAAGGACTGAGAGAGAAGTGCTGGCCCAAAGTCACGCAGCTGGCTTTGGGCCTAAGGGAGCAGCATCTAATTGAGTTTGGCTGATCTCAAAAAACAGCAGGGCCAAATTATACCTGGCTAAATTTTGGGACAGACTGCTCACATCATGTCTCAGGGCCATAGGCTAGGCTGGGAAGTCTGAAAAACATACTGGAAGAAAGCAAATGGCAAACTCACTTCTGTATTGTTGCCATAAAACCTGCCCAGGCAGTCAGCAGGGGCTGAACTGGATGTGTGGCATCTTTGCCTGGGTCAGCCCATAAGTGATTTGGGCTGATCTCGGGTGGGGGGGGGGGGGGGAGCGAAGGGTTTGATTTTCTTGGTCCTTGAAGGGGAAAACCACAGAATAATTTCTAGGCTAGGAAGTCAGAAACACATCCTAGAAAAACGGCGCAGTGGTAAGGCACTTATGATAGATACTGCAGAGCATTCTGGTGCTCAGAGGTTTTTGGAGATTCTCAATCATCCAGGTCATGGTTGTCCCAAAGGTGCTATTCCAAAAGAACTGGACTTTCTTGGGGTTTTTTTCTTTGAAATTCTGGACAGTGAGGGCCACCAATTTGAAAGAGGAGGTCAAAGAGGCCATCTAAGGTAGTGGCCAAAATTGTGGAAACTTTTTGGGAAAAGTGTATTTTCTAAAACCATAAAATTATATATCAATGGAAAGATAATTTAATAAGGTGACCAATCGTCCTCCTTTAGGGAAGACAGTCCTTCTTTTGTAAGTTCTGTCCTCTCTCAAAAAGTGTCCTCCTACATGTCCTCCTTTTCAATATTTGAAGACTAATCTGTAAATCTCCGTATTTATTTATTTATTTTATTTATTTATTTATTTATTTATTTATTTTTGCGATTTATATGCCGCCATTCTCCCAAAGGACTCAGGGCGGCTTACAACAACAATCAATAATACAAATCACAAAATCACAAAATAAGTTAAAAACCCCTTAAAAACCGTATTTAAAATTATTACAGTTTGTGCAACCCCTAGCAGATCAATTTATTTGACGGAAGAGCCATGTCTTCAGTTCGCGGCGAAAGGAGAGGAGGTCCGGGGCTATCCTGAGCTCGGTGGGCAAATCATTCCATAGGGTCGGCGCTCCGACAGAGAATGCTCTCCCCCTGGGGGCCGCCAGTCGACATTGTTTGGCCAACGGCACCCTGGGGAGGCCTGCTCTGTGGGAGCGCACGGGACGGTGGGAGGAAGGCAGAAGATGGTCCTGCAAGTACCCCGGGCCTAAGCTATGTAGGGCTTTATAGGTAAGTACCAGCACCTTGAAACGGACCCGGAGAGCAACCGGCAGCCAGTGCAGCTCGTGCAGGAGTGGTGTTGCACGGGAGTAATGAGGAACTCCCGTAACTACCCACGCGGCCAAATTCTGGACCAGCTAGAGCCTCTGGATGCATCCCAAGGGCAGCCCTATGTAGAGGGCGTTGCAGTAATCCAACCGAGAAGTAACAAGGGCGTGGGTGACCGTGGTGAGGGCATCTCGGTCTAGGAAAGGGCGCAACTGGCACACAAGACGTACTTCTGCGAAGGCCCCCCCTGGTTACGGCCGTCAGATGGTCATCTATGGACAGCTGAGAATCCAGGAGGACACCCAGATTGCGAACCCTAGCGGAGGGGGTAAGAGTCTCCCCTCCTATCACTAAAGATGGTACCTCTAGATCCCGAGATGCCGGCATCCACAGCCACTCAGTCTTGGATGAGTTGAGTCTGAGTCTGTTCCTACCCATCCAAGCCCGCACCGCCTCCAGGCAACGGGACATCATGGAAAGGGCATCCCTAGGGTGATCCAGGGTGGAGATATAAAGCTGGGTATCATCTGCATATTGGTGATACCTCACCCCAAAACCATGAATGATCTCACCCAGCAGCTTCATATAGATATTAAAGAGCAGGGGGGAGAGAACCAATCCCTGAGGCACCCCACAAGTGAGGGGCCTCTGCGAGGATCTCTGACCCCCTGCCGATACAAACTGCAAGCGGCCCGAGAGATAGGAGGAGAACCACTGCAGAACAGTGCCTCCTATCCCCAACCTCCCGAGTCGCTGCAGTAGGATACCATGGCCGATGGTATCAAAAGCCGCTGAGAGGTCAAGAAGGACCAGGATGGAGGAACAACCCCCATCATGGGCCCGCCAGAGATCATTCACTAGGGCGACCAATGCCGTTTCTGTGCTGTGACCGCGCCTGAAACCAGATTGGTAAGGATCCAGGTAGTCAGTTTCCTCCAGGAATTGAGGGAATTGCTGTGCTACCACGGACTCGACAACCTTTGCTAAAAAGCGGAGGTTGGAGACTGGACGGTAGTTATTAAGGGAGTCAGGGTCCAGGTTGGGCTTCTTGAGGAGAGGGCGAACCACTGCCTCTTTGAGTGCAGCGGGGAAGACCCCCTCCCTCAGCGAAGCGTTGACAACAGCCTGGATCCAGTCTCCGGTCACCTCCCTGGCTGCCGAAACAAGCCAGGAGGGACACGGGTCCAATAAACACGTGGAGGTCCCCAGCCGACCCATAATCCTGTCCACTTCATCCAACGAAACAGGCTCAAACTCAACCCAGATGTCCCCGCCAAGACAAGCCCCAGTCTCCTCAGTGGATTCTGCCCAGTCAGAGTCCAGCCCGGTCCGGATCTGAGCGATTTTATTTTGCAGAAACTGTGCAAAATCCTCAGCTCGGCCCTGCAAGGCCATTTGATCAATGCCGATCCAATCCGTTGCATGTGATGTGACATATTTGTATTTGACATGATGATTTGTCAACGCTCGGTACAGTGCGGCGAGACGCAATTATGAGACGCATGCGCTCTGCACAGGAGAATTGTTTTGAGAGAGTGTGCCGCATGCAAGAGTGCGCTGTGCACAAGTGGCTTTGTTTACTTCTTACCGAAACACGACATGGCACACACGCACGCATTAGACTCACTTCTTTTTTTTCTTCAATTTAAAGTATTTGTGTCCTCCTTCTCATTGTAAAAAAGTTGGTCACCTTAAATTTAATCAAGAATGTAATGCAATAACTTTTATGAAGGATTTGCTATTAGAATAGCAGTTACAGTATAAAGAAGAAAAGTGAACCACGTGAAAAAAAATGAGATATGCAAAAATTATCACCATAGAAAAAATGAGATATACAAAAATTATCACCACGTCAGTTAATACTTAAGTTGGGTAACCTTTAGCATGAATTACGGCCTTACAACGTCTTCCCATGGAGTGAACCAAGTCTTTTATTTCTGCAGCTGTTATAATGTGAAACCAAGATTGAATGATTGCTTCTATTAACTGGGTTTAATTGCTGTGTTGCTTCTAACTAACAAATTTCTTTAGTTGGCTCCATAGATTTTCAATTTTTTTTTTTTTTAATTTGATTTATATGCCGCCCTTCTCCGAAGACTCAGGGCGGCTTACAATGTGCTCAGCAATAGCCTTCATCCTTTTGTATATTTATACAAAGTCAGCTTATTGCCCCCACAACTGGGTCCTCAATTTACCTACCTTAGAAAGGATGGAAGGCTGAGTCAACCTTGAGCCTTGGCGAGATTCGAACCCTGCAGTAATTGCAGGCAGCTGGTCTTAATAACCAGCTTAATAACAGGGTGCCTTAAACCCCTGTACTACCAAGGCTTGGTCCATTGGGTTAAGGTCTGGGCTATTCCCAGGCCATTCCAGCAGTGGAATATGATTGTCTTGAAACTCCAAAAAAAAAAAAAAGTGGTGTTATTAGCCATCAAACCTCAAAAATACACTTTTCCCAAAATTTTGGCCACTAGTGTATGTTAAAATTGAACATCCCTCTCTTAACAGTATATGACACCACCTATCTCCTGTCTTCCACACCCATTTGAACTCTGATTCAGTTGACCCTGAGGGTACAGATAAACCCCCAAGTGGCCTCAATGAGAACTAAGGACCAGATGACTGCAAAGAATATAAATCTTTCCATTCCCCACCAGTCAGTTAGAACTGAAGAAGCTTCTTGGACAAGGAGCGAAACATTTTCAAAGGGAAAAAAAACCCCAAGAATGTCCAGTTGCCTTTTGGAAAAAGCACTTTTGGGACATTCTTGTTGTCATCTAAAGCAGAGTTCCTCAATCATTCTGGGTTGGCGGCCCAGAGGGGGGCTGGCAGGTGCCTTTATGCACGCACGTGCATGCGCGAAAGAGGCTGCGAACACCGGTGTGATGCTTATGGCGACAGGAGTGGGGAGTGGGGAGTGTGTGTGCACACATACATCCACACACTGACCAGTCACTCACGCGGTCCAGTGGCCAACAGGCCACAACCCGATAGCGGGCCATGGCCATGGGTGGGCTGCTGAGGGTTTGCAGGGGTTCGGGAGAACCTCTAGCTAAGATTCTGTGCAGTTCGGAGAACCACCAAATCCCACTCCTGGCTGGCCCTGCCCACCCCGCCCCTCCCAGGAGTACCAACATGGCCCATTTTGGATGCAGGTAAGTTCAGGGCGCACACGGAGGCTCGGGAAGGGCGAAAAATGGGCCTACTAGAAGATCAGGAAGGCCTCCAGAGGGCCTCCAGAGCCTGGGGAGGCCGTTTTCACCCTCCCGGAGGCTCAAGGAAAGCCTCTGGAGCCCGGGGAGGGCAAAAAGAGCCCCCCCCACCATGGTGCAGAAGGCCGACTAGGCCACGCCCACCCAGCAACCAGACAGAGACCCCCTTGCTAAGTTTTTTGAAGCCCAGAGGTTGTGGACCCCTGATCTAAAGTCATGCTTGATTCAAGAGAGACTTACCTTCTGTTATGCCACCTTTGGAGTCCTTTTTTATAATGACGCAATTTGTTTTCCTCTTTTCTGTAACCAGGTCAATTCCAGGACTTCTCTCTCCATCACCCCGACTATGCCCGTCTGTTCAGCACGTACCTGCGCCCCCCTCCAGCCTGCACTCTCCCCAAGCCTGCCCAAGCCTCCACTTACACTAATGGTGTCTCTGCCATCCCTCCCAAAAGCAAGGGTGACTGAAGCCCTCCCCTGCCTATTAAGCCATGTGTATCCAACGACCATGAAAACAAGCCCCCCCCACACACACACAGACACAGAGCCATGCCACACACCTTTTGCCACAACAGAGTCCCGTTCCTTGCTTGCTCCCTGCTGTCAGGTTGGTTAGGCGGACTGGGGCCGACATTCTTCCCCCCCCCTCCCGCTCCCCATCTCAGGGCAAACGAAAATGGGGAAATCACAGCCGCAGTTTTTTGGGGGGATTGGGGCTTCTCTGGGTTTACTTTAGAGTTTTGTTGTGGGGGGAGGGCAAGGGGCTAGGATTTAATCCTATCCTTTATTTTACATTGTTGAGTTCCGTTTTGTTTTCGTCAAGAGGAAAGGATGAACCGAAGGATGAGATAGCATCGTTTTTTGGGTTTCATTTTCTGTTTTGTAAAATATAAGAAAGTGCTATTTTATATATAAGATAAACATCTAAATCTCTATAATATATATATACATATACATATACATATACATACACATACACATACACACACACACACATATATATATATATATTTCAGTTTTATTTCTTATACAAATACTATAAAATGTACATTTTCTTATACATAATTAATCCTACATATACATGTTTTCCTTAAAGAAAGCATTAAAATAAGGCATTTTAATTACATTCGGAGTTGCTCTTCTACCCTTTCTTCCCTCATTTTGCAACAGCCCTTCTTCTTCTTCTCCTCTTTCCCTTCCCTCCCTCCTCTCCTCTCCTACTTTCTCTTCCCTCCTCTCCTACCTCATCCTACTTCCCCTTCCTTTCCCCAACTCCCCTTTTCTTTTCCCCCTACTCACCTTCTCTCCTACTCCTATCCCCTACCCTTCCTTCCTCTCCTTTTCCCTTTCTCTCGTTTAACTTTCTATTATCTAAATCATTTATCTATCCTCTTATCTTCATATTTCTTTTCTAACCATATATAAAATCTTCCCCATGTCTTGAAATACACTGATTCCTCTTTATCTCTTATTCTTAGACTTAATCTATTCATTTCCGCACAGTCTAAAATCTTTTTTATTACTTCACCTTCTGACGGAATTTTTTCTGTCTTCCAATTTTGTGCAAACACAATTCTTGCTGCTGTTATTATATGTATAGTTAAATACACATCTTCTTTACTATATCTCTCTGGGAGAATACCCAATAAAAAAATCTCTGGTTTTAATTCTATAGATTTATGTAATATTTCTTCCAACCATTTCTGTATTCTAGACCAATAATGTTTTGCTTCTAAACATGACCACCACATATGATAGTATGATCCCGGCAAATGCAAACATTTCCAACATTTGGCTGATTTATCCTTAAACATCTTTGCTAATCTTTCTGGTGGCATATGCCACCTATAAAACATTTTATATAGATTTTCTTTATATGCAGTTGCCATTGTCAATTTATAATTCCTTTCCCATAGTTATTGCCATTTCTCTAATTCTATTGCATATCCAAAATTTTTCGCCCATGTTATTATTGTCTCTTTTACTTCTTCATCTTCCAATCTAATTTGCAACAAATAATTATACGGTCTTTTAATCATTTTTTCATCCTTTCCAATCATTATCTGATCCAACTCTGATTCCCCCAAATTAAAACCATATTGTTTCAAGTCTTCATCATATCTTGATTGTATCTGCAGCCATGTATACCAGTCAGTCTCAATCCCTTGTTTTTCTAAGTCTTGTTTCTGTTTTAATTCTCCCTTCTCTGTTAAAATGTCTTTATATCTTACAATCTTGTCCATGTTAATCATATTTGGATGTGTCAACACTTCTATTGTTGAAAGCCACATTGGTACTTCCATATAATCTTTTTCTTTCACTCTTTACTACCAACAAGCCATTCCTTACACAATGTCTCTGGAAATATCCGTGAATCTGATTTTTTCCATACCATAAGAAAGCATGCCATCCTAGTTGTAGGTCATGTCCTTCCAAAGTCAATAGTCTTGTATTTCTCAATAAGATCCATTCTTTAATCCAAGTTAACATCGCCGCTTGATGATACAATTCCCAATTTGGTAGACCAAATCCTCCTCTAAACCTGGAGTCTTGAAGCAATTTAAGGTTAATTCTCGCTTTTTTCCCTTGCCATATGTATTTCCACATCATTTTATTCAAACTTTCAAAGTATTTTTTCTCCAACTTTATCGGAATTGTTTGAAAAAGAAACAACAATCTTGGCAATACATTCATTTTGATTAACGCTATTCTCCCCATTAAAGATAATTGTAAATTTTTCCATTTTTCCAAATCTGTTTCAATTTGATTTCTTAATTTATAATAGTTATCTTCCTTCACTGTAATACATCTTGAGGTTAATTGGATACCCAAATATTTTACTTTTTTCACTATTTGAATATCTAACTTCTCCATTAATTGCTTCTTTTGTTTTTCTCTCATATTTTTAACTATAATTTTTGTTTTATCTTTATTTATTTTCAATCCAGCTACTTTTCCATATTCCTCTATTTGCTCAATTAACTTTGGACCCGTTTCTATTGGTTCTTCCATAATGAATACTAAATCATCCGCAAATGCTTGTAGCTTATACTCTTCTTTTTTAATTCTCATCCCTTTTATTTCTTTGTCTTGTCTTATTTTCCTGTTTAAAATTTCTAGAATAAATAATAGTGGAGACAATGGACATCCTTGTCTGGTTCCTTTTCTTATATCTACTTTCTCTGTCATTTCACCGTTTATTATTACTTTAGCCGATTGGTCTTTATATATAGTCCTAACCGTATTGATAAATCTGTCCCCAAAGTCCATCTTTTGTAATTGTAAAATCATAAATTGCCAATTCACATTATCAAATACTTTCTGCGCATCTAAAAATAACAATGCCATTTGTTTCTCTGAATCGGGTGGGTTCTAAAAATTTTTTACTACCGGTTCTGTGGGTGTGGCTTATTTTGTGGGTGTGGCTTGGAGGTCATGTGACTGGGTGGGTGTGGCTAGCTGGTCATGTGACCGGGTGGCCATGGCTATGTGTATAGGGACTACTCAGAGGGCTGAAAAAAGTCATTTCTGACAGGTCCTCGCACTTTTGACTGGTCCTCACACTTATGACCATCCTCACATTTATGCCCGTGCAGCATTCTTAACAACTATGTCACTCATTTCACAACTGCTTCTCTTCACCATGGTGACAAGATAGGGCAAAAAACGTAAAATGTGAGGACAGTCGTAAATTCGAGGACTGGTCAAAAGTGCAAGGACCAGTCAAAAATAACTTTTTCAGCCCTCTGAGTAGTCCATATGCACAAAAGGACTACCCAGAGGGCTGAAAAAAGTGATTTCTGACAGGTCCTCACACTTTTGACCGGTCTTGGCACTTATGACTGGTCATCATTTATGCCCATTGTAGCATTCTTAACAACCGTGTCACTCATTTCACAACTGCTTCTCTTCACCATGGTGACAAGATAGGGCAAAAACATAAAATGTGAGGACAGTCATAAGTGCGAGGACCAGTCAAAAATAACTTTTTCAGCCCTCTGAGTAGTCCATATGCACAAAAGGATACAGCAGTAGAGAGTGATGAAGGAAGGAGAAGAGAGATGGAAGAAGGAAGGAGAGAGAGGGAAGGAAGAGAAGGGAGGAAGGAAGGGAAGGGAAATTAGAGTAGGAGTGAGGGTAAGAGAGGGAGGAAGAGAGGAGGAGAAGGAGAAAGGAAGAGGAAGTAGGGAGGAGAAGAAGAGGGGGGAAGAGAAAGGAAGAAGGAAAGAAAAGAGAGAGGTGGTAGGTTTGAGGAGAAAGATTGCTGTACAATAAAAAAGATGAAAGGGAAGAAAGCCAACCCCAAACAAATATAAAGATATTAAGATAAAGAATGAATTGTTAAACTTTAAAGAATAAAAGAGAACAAATATGAATAAATAGCAATAATTAGAAACACACATACAAACATACAATGTATTTTCTTTGAACAGAGTATTTGGCCAGTTCACAAATTTAAACAGTGTTTAGTCATTTCAATTAAATTTACAATTTCTATATTTCCTTTTTGTCATATTTATTCCTCATCTATTTTTTTTAAAAAACCAATATTACCCTTCATCCTCATCTTTAATCTTAATCAAATTCATTTTTCCCTTCTATTCTATATTATACCCCTTCCCATTGTCATCTATTTATATATCCATCCTCACATTGGTTAATTATGTAATATTACAGTTGTTTAATACAAATTCAACATTTAATATAAATCAATGAGTTATATAACTATCTTTTTTGTACATTAATCAATATGAAGATGAATATTCCAATTATTTCCATGCAATCCAATTTCTTACAAATCAATTAATTATATTTACCAATAATAATAAACCAAATAATTTCCCCCATATATTCCTCCAAACCACAACTTAACCATTTCTGCTTTCAACACAATATACAATTAATAGTATCTTAATTATTACAATTCCCTAGTTAAATAGAGCTTTTTTTCTTTTGTGTTTTAAAATCTCGAACTCTCCTCTTTTGCCCTAAATTTCCCATTGTTTGCACCTACCTTTTTTGGTGAGGAAAAAGAAAAAGAAATCTCTCTCTGCCTCATTTTGTCACGTTGCAGCAAAGCGCCTGCTTTACTTTCAGTTTCATTTTTTCAGCATAGCTAAGGGGAAAAAAATCTGCTCCAGCACTCTTTGCAGCTAGCAACAGAGCCCTGTGCAAAACAGCTGAGAGCAAATCAGCTGAGAGTCGGGAGGCCGATCTAATCAACTTGTGCTAATAACCTATGCTGAAGCTGAAAGGGGCTGTTTTTTCTTGCTGTTTGCTTGCAAGGAGGTAACTGCTGCGAGGCACAGGCCAAAGGGTGGGGGCCACCCTCCTTGCCACTTATCCCCCCTGTCGCCCCCTTTTGCCTCTAGCGCCCCCCTGCTGCCCCCCTTGCCTCTTACTGCCCCCCTAAGGCATCCCACCGCCCCCCAGGGGGTGGTACCGCCCACTTTGGCAACCACTGGCATAACTACTTAACAACCGGTTCTACCGAAATAGAATCCCACCACTGGGTCTACCCATTTATTTTTGCAGGCACCGGTCTACTCATTTGTTTTCTTTTAACACTGATCAGCTGTAGGGCGGCCCTTTGAAGCCCCGCGGCAAGAGTTTAAACAGGTTTTTTCCCTCTAGTCATCAGCTGGGACTCAGGAGGCAGCAATAGATTGGGAGTAGGTGGGGTAAGCGAATGGCGACCGGGCCGGGAACCGGTTCGGGGGCGTGGCCAGCCAATTTTATTACCAGTTCTCCGAACTATTAAAATTTTTTACTACCGGTTCTTGCGAACTGGTGCGAACTGGGAACAACCCACCACTGCTCTGAATGTGCCTCATAATATTCCAATGTATCCAAAATAATTCTTATATTGTCTCTAATTTGTCTTTTAGGCAAAAAACCATTTTGGTCTGGGTGTATAAATTCATTTAACAGCCTCTTCAATCTTTCTGCCATAATTGATGCAAATATTTTATAATCTGCATTTAATAGTGAAATTGGTCTATAATTCTTTATTTGTTGTCAATCTGTTTCTTCTTTTGATATAAGAGTTATATATGCCGCCATCCATGAGTTTGGTGCCTTGGCTTCTATCAATAAATCATTACATACTTGTAACAATATATTACTTAGTACATCTTGCAACTTTTTATATACTTCTGCTGGCAGCCCATCTGGTCCTGGGGTTTTTCCATTCTTCTGCCTTTTAATTCCCTCCATCAATTCCATCATTGTTATTCTTTTTTCTAATGCTTTTTTAAATTGTTCTGGTATTTTAGGGGTCATTACCTTTTCCAAATATTGTTCTATCTTTTCTTCTGGTATCTGCTCTTGTTGATATAATTTCTTATAATATTTCTCAATTATCTTTTTCTTTTCCTCATTTCGGTAACATATCTTTCCCCCTTGATTTAATAATTGAGTTATCAGTTTCCCTTCTTTTTTCTTCTTCATCTTGTATGCCAGCCACCTTCCTGGTTTATTTGCATTTTCAAAAAAGTTTTGCTTTGATGCTTTTATTTTCCTTGCCAATTCTTCATTTTCTATTAAATTCAATTTATGTCTCCCCAATTCCATTAGGTTTTTAGTTTTTTTGTCTTGTGGATTTTTTTGCAATTCCTTCTCTAACTTCTTACATTCCTGCTCCAACTTCTTTTGAGTTTGTCTGTCCTGTTCGTGTTTTTTTCCTGCATATGTCATTGCCAAACCCCTTATATATGCTTTGCTAGTGTCCCATACATTTTGCAGTGATGTATCTTCTTTTCTATTTTCTTTGAAGAAAAAAGTCAATTCTTTTTCCATATATTGTGTAAAATCTTTCTCATTTAATAGGCTTTGATTTAATGTCCATCTCATTCTTTTTCTTTGTCCTTTCCATGTCATCATTATTGGATTGTGGTCTGCCCATATATTTGCTTCTATATCAATCTTGTCTATCTTGGATATTAAGTCTATGGACATCCACACCATATCTATTCTTGACCATGACATATGCCTGTTTGAGTAGAATGTATATTGTTTTTCCTTTAAATTTCTTTCCCTCCAAGCATCCTGTAAATTTAATTCATCTACCATTATATCAGTGGTGAAATGCTCCCGGTTCGGACCAGCTCGGGCGAGTAGGTAGCGATGGTGGCAGGCAGTTCGGAGAACCGGTAGCAAAAATTCCTGCCCCCGCCCCCCATGCCCAGCTGAGCTGCGCGATCATCAGAGCCCTTTTTTTTCCCCTTTTAAATGGCTCTGACGAGCCAAGCTCTGACGATCCCAGCTGAGTTGCCTGCTAATCAGGCAACTCAGCTTGGATCGTCAGAGCCATTTAAAAGAAAAAAAGTTTTTTCTTTTAAATGGCTCTGACGAGCCAAGCTCTGACGATCCCAGCTGAGTTGCCTGCTAACCGGTAGCAAAAATCCCTCCCCCCCCCCAGCCTCCAGCTTGCTTACCTTAGCTGCTGGTCGCAACGCCTGCCTTGCTTCGCTTGCTGTAATACCTGCAATCCATTGCATCAGCAAGCAACTGAATCTCCCTGCCTGCAATCAAGCTCATCGGTGAGCAGCTCTATCTGCCTGCCTGCCTTCCTGCCTGCCTTGTACCTTCTATTGCAGGGGTCTCCAACCTTGGCAACTTTAAGATTTGTGGACTTCAACTCCCAGCAAAGCTGGCTGAGGAATTCTGGGAGTTGAAGTCCACAAGTCTTAAAGTTGCCAAGGTTGGAGATCCCTGTTCTATTGGGTAAGTTTTTTTCCCCTTTGGGAGCTTTAAAAAAAATAGTTAATTGGGGTTTTTTTAGTTGTACTTTTTTTAGACCTAGCCATTTAAAGTTTAGGAAGTTTTAAATTTAGCTGCTTTTATATAAAAATAAAAATAAAATAAAATAAAATAATATTTGTGCAGCTTTCTGAGATTTAGTGTGTTTCTGTAGGGTTTCACTCTAACTACACAAACACACAAAACTCACAAAGCTGTATGTGGAATTTTGTGTGTGTAAAGTGTGAAAGTTGTTTTTTTGGGCTTTTTGTGGCTGTGTGAGGTTCCTGCTTGTTGCAGGGGCCATTTTGGGTCTAGCACAGCTGCTTTTACATTGTGGGTGAGCCAGTTGTGTTGTGTTGTGTGTGTGTAAAGTGTGAAAGTTGGTTTTTTGGGCTTTTTGTGGCTGTGTGAGGTTCCTGCTTGTTGCAGGTGCCATTTTGGGTCTAGCACAGCTGCTTTTACATTGTGGGTGAGCCAGTTGTGTTGTGTTGTGTTTTGTAGGTTAAAAAAGGGCAAAGAAGTGACATTGACTTGGCTGCACCCATCCAGTCACCTTACCACCAAGCCCCGCCCACTAATTAAGCCACGCCCACAGAACCGCTAGCAAAAAATTTTAGATTTCACCCCTGCATTGTATAGAATGTTTTCGGGAGTGTCTTTCTTGGTTTTTTATTCACTTTTGTAGATTTATAATCTAACTCATTATCAACAATTGCATTAAAATCTCCAATTATGCAAATATCTTCATCTTCATATTCTAATATTTTCCGGTGTAATTTTGCATAAAATTCTTCTTGATTTTCATTTGGAGCATATATACCCACAAGTAATATTTTTTTATAGTTCATTACAATTTCTACCATTAATACTCTTCCTTCCTCATCCTCATATATTTGTTTGGATTGTATTGTCTGTTTGATGTAAAATGCTACTCCTCTTTTGCTTTGACCAGCCAAAGTTGTATACAATGTCCCTAGTTTTATTCGCTCCAAAAAAATTTTATGTTGCTTTCTAATATGCACTTCTTGTAAACATATAATTTCTAATTTTAACTTCTCTAATTCATTGAATATTTTTCTTCTCTTTATTGCCAAGTTTAATCCATTTATATTCTACGATATTATTTTAATGTCTTCTTCCATTTCTTATTTATTTATTTGCTTTGTTGATCTAATCATTCTTATCTCCCTTAGTTCCTTAACTTCTTTCGCCCTTACTCCTTTCTCTTAATGCTCTCTCTTCTTGTTCTTTCGTTGTCTCTCTTGGCTGTTCTTTCTTCTCCTGTTGTTCATCCCCTTTTTCTTCCCTCAACCTTCCTTCCTCTTGGACATCTATGTATTGTTTATAAAATAACTCTGCTTTCTCTACTGAATCTAGTCTGTATCTTTGTTCTTCCCAGTTCACCAATATTCCTTCTGGAATCAACCATTTATATATATATATATTACATTTTAAAACAAAGATGGTTCCTGGATCTTTCTTTTTTTTAAAAAAAGGCATTGATGCGGAGACAACTGTTTGCAGTCTGGATTTTTCATCTTACTCAAGATTGCAAAAGGAGATTAAATATTTGCAAGGTATCCCTTACTACCTAACCAGTGGAAAAATGGCATTTAACGGGTAGTCCTCGACCTACGACCACAATTGAGACCAAAACTTCAGTTGCTAAGTGAGACATTTGTTGAGTAAATTTTGCCCCATTTTACGACCTTCCTTGCCAGAGATCTTAAGTGAATCACTGCCGTTGTTAAATTAGTCACACGGGTTGTGAAGTGAGACGGTTGCTTAGTGAATTTTGCCCCATTTTACGACCTTGCCCGCCACAGTTGTTAAGTGAATTGCTGTAATTTTTAAGTTGGTAACATGATTGTTAAGTGAATCTGGCTTCCCCATTGACTTTGCTTGTCAGAAGATTGCAAAATGGGATCACATCAGTGGTGGGATTCAGCCGGTTCTGTCTGGTTCGGGTGAATTGGTAGTGGCGACTGCAGGAGGCGCCGCCCACCCGCCCAGACGTAATGCATGGGCACTACACATGCACGAAAGGCCGTGTGCATGTGCAGAGGAGGCGAGTGCCAGCGAACATTTGCGAACCGGTAGGGAAGGTAAGTGAATCCCACCTCTAGATCACATGCCCTGGTACACTGCAACTGTCATAAATATGAGTCAGTTAAGCATCTGAATTTTGATCACGTGAGCATGGGGGTGCTGCAAAGGTCGTAAGTGTGAAAAATGTTAATTTTTTTCCCCGTGCCATTGTAACTTTGAACGGTGACTAAATGAACTGTTATAAATCGAGGACTACCTGTATAACATCCTGGGGCACTGTTCAAAATTGGGAAGGGAGAAATCTCACTCTTCCTTTTTTTTGCCCCCCACCTTCCTGGTCACGTTAATTGTGCTAAGAATAAGAGATTGATTTTACTGTCCTGACCGGCTTGATTGAAATATAGCCGTGATGGATAAGAAGGAGACGGAGTTTGGGATTATTAGAAAATACCTTATTTACTTTTTCTTGAAATGTTCCCATATTATTCAAGGACTCTTTTTTTTTCTTTAAAAAAAATAATTGCCCAAACCCACACAAACGTTTCATTCCTGGAAGCCATAAAACCGCTCTCATTCATCTAGCTGTCCTCCATGTGGGTATAACTGCGATACCCATCATCCCCGACCACTCCTCCCTTTATTCTCAGCCACTGTGCTTGAGTTTTGGAAAGGCTGCTTTTGCTAAAAATACTAAGCAGATCCTCCTTCTTTCTCAAATTATAAAATCCCCCCCTCCCTGCCCCATAAATTTGAAAGCGACAAAACGTGACTTTCTCTTTAATTGTGCTGCACGGTTGTTATTTCTCCCCTTTTCTACCCTCTCCGTGTTTCTAATAAGTTTATGAAATCGGCATCGTCGCCTAGCTGGGCATTCTCCAAATTGTCAGGAATCATTCTCTCATTTTTGGGTTGGGCATTTCTTTCATCCACAGTTCACCCCAAGTTCAATCTGAGATGGACATAGGAAGACAAAACCATTTTTTTTTCCCACTCTCTGAAATTAGCAGAAATCAGACGGCTTCTTTTTTTTTTTTATTGAAAAGTTTTATAAGAAATACAAACAATTTTCTCCCCCCCCTTTCCCCTTCCCCACATAATAGAAATTGTACATTTTCTTATACATAAGAGATCCTACATATACATGTTTCCCTTAAAGAAAGCATTAAAATAAGACATTTTAATTACATTCGGAGTTGCTCTTCTCTCTCTTCCCTCATTCCACAACAAACCTTCTTCTTCTCCTCCTTTCTTTCCCTTCCCTCCCTCCTCTTCTCTCCTACTTCCTCCTGCCTCCTCTCCCACCTCATCCTACTTCCTTTTCCTTTCCCCCACTTCTCTCTTCTTTTCCCCCTTCTCACCTTCACTCATACTCCTGTCCCCTTCCCTTCCCTTCCTCCTCTCCTTTCTTCCATTCCTCACCCTCCCTCTCCTCTTCCTACCCCCTCCTCCTCTCTCCTTTCTAACTTTGCTGTGAAATATTTTCCTCCTTTAGTGTCTGAGCAACTCCTGTATTCTACTCATAGATACTTTCTTCTGCTAAAACATATCTTTATTCACAACTTTTCCCTCCCATCCCTTGTCCCACCCTCCCCACCCCCCCCCACCCCGACTTCCCAGAGCAAAAACAGGGTATAGCATCTAACAAACATATGCTAAAATAAACTAACTAATTATAGAGTTCAAAACTCCCACATGTTCTTTAACTCCCCTTGCTCCAATTCATCAACCTCCCTTTTATAAATTCTCAAAACCAATTAAATTAAATTCATTCTTCCTAACTTTTTCTTGATGTATAATCCGACACTTTAGCAGTCTTACAAACAGTAAAAATCATGAATAAATTCCATTTCTATACCCTCGAACATCATTCTTTTTGAACATTACTCCCTAGTGAAATTCTGAATTTAACATTAATCCTCTTTCCTTCAAAGAAAAAAAAAAGAAAAAATTTTTTCATCTTAAAATCTTACACATTTTATCTCATATATCTTTTAAAATAATATAGTCTTATGTTAAACATTTTAAAAATCTCTTAATACCTTTAAAACACTTATTTACCAAATATAAATTTCAAAATCTACAGGAGGATGTCTTTCAAATTTTCAATTAACCATCTTAATACCTCTAACTTTTTAGAGAGCAGCCTTTTTACTATCCAAAACTAATTATCATTTTGCAATAAAATTCTAAATTTAACATTAATCCTCTTCGCTTCAAAAGGTTAGGCATCTTAAAAGCTTATACAATTTATCTCATATATCTTTTAAAATAATATAATCTTATGTTAAACATTTTAAAAATCTCTTAATACCATTAAAACACATATTTGCCCAATGCCAATTTCAAAATCCACAGGAAGATATCTTTCTTAATCTTCTGTTCTTCTCTTCTTTCTATATTTTTTCCAATCCTTTTTTTTTATAAATTCTTTCAACAGTCCCCCCAATTTTATTTTTGAAACTTTTAAAATGGTGATTTGAGGTTGATGTTTCTGAAGTACTCGCTCTCTTCTTGAGGTCGCGTTTTCTAACTTGAAATCCCCAGTTCGTCTCTTCTTGCTTGTATAATCATTCAGTCCATTTCTTTGTCCATATAGCCAGAATTTGTTGCCATAAAGATTGTCAGCTTGCAATAAAGAGACTATTTGTTGCTTTTCTGTCAATTGAATGGAAACGTCCACCAAAACCTTTATTTCAACTGTGCCAGCCTGTCTTTTAATCCTGACCAACTCTTGATCTTCCAAAAACAAATTCCTCTGAATAATTTCCTGCTGTCCTTCTAACAACTGCTTATATTTTCCCAAGCTGTTTTTTGAAAAAGCCCTTTCAATTGTATCCAACAGGGCAGAAGTAAAAGAGTCTAGAAGTTCTTGAAAAGCCTGAACAGTCACGGCTTGAGAATTTGCTGATTCACCAGCCCTATTGTCAGCCATATTTCAGCCACTTTGTATTCATCCAGCTATCAGGACAACAATTCAACTCTTTTCCACACAGTATAAAAACAAGATTTTAGTTAAAGTCAGTACCAAATTCTTTCCCTCAATACCAAATTCTTTTCCTGGCCACTTCCACTTTAAAACTTTCTCTTAAGGTGTAATCCAGTAGCTGTATCACTGTTGCAAACGTTAACAAGCCTTAACAAGCACTTTCCCTAGTAGTTTCCTCCTCCCGCCCTCAGGCGCCATTTTCTGCATTTTAAAACGGAGTTAAAGTGTTACTTGCAAGTTTTCCTTTTTGTTTCTCCTGATTTGCTCTGTCTACGATCAAAGTAAAGATGTTAAAAGTCCCCCCATTGATTTTCAGCAGATTTTGGTCGCGGCTTCTAGCTCCGCTTTAGCGGAGTCGTCCCTGGTCCGGAGCAGCTTGACAGGCTTCAATAGGGAGCCCACACCCTTTGCGCCCCAGTATTTCTCCTAGCGCACTTGGGGGGCTCTACCTCCACCTGTCGACTCTTCTCTCTCCCCTTTGCCCGGGGAGAGGGTTCCAAACCTCCAGACAGCTGTTTTTCGGCTGTTCTGGGGCTTTGACGGAACCGGGGATCGGGCGCTCGTAAAAGAGTGTCTTCAAAGCTCGCAGAGCCAACCGGAAGTCAGAAATCAGACGGCTTCTGACTCCTTCCTGCAGAGACAGCCAAGGGATTTTAAAAATTGTTTTTAATTTGCCAAAAAGCATGAACAACTGGGGTGGATGGGTGGTGGTGGGGAGATGTCCTTCTTAAAAAGAAGCGCTTTTTTAGAAAGTTACAAAGACCAACAAAATCTTTTTGCCAGCCACATTTTGAACAATGATGGGATTCTGGAATCTCAGGTGAATGAAGGTGACACTTATCAGTGCAGGGTGTGTTTTTTTTTTTTAAAAAAAGGACTTTTCTGGGATTGCTGATGACAACCCACTTAAGAAAAGAGGACCAGTTGCAAAGACGCTTGCTCCTCCGAGTCCCCGTGATGTTGCTCTTTCTCTTGTGATAACGGTGGACGGATGAGTTAACTTCCAAGTTTGTGTTTGCGAGAGGGCTGGCATTCTGGGATAATTGACCCTTGGAGCAATGCCTGGGCTTAACTTGCTTTGCAAGGTCCATGGGTGAAAAGCTGAGCATGTCCCCTTGTTCCATGGTGAGAAGCAACTGGTCGCTGTGAGGAGAGAAGTTGAGCTTGGAGGCGAGTAATGAAGAGAAACTGGACAGCTCTTCCTCCTCTTCTTCTTCCTCCTTCCTCCTCTTCCTCTCCTTTGAGAACACCTTCCATGGTTTCTCTAGGGAGGTCCGGAAGCACCACATTCATCACAGTGACTCTCTTGACCAGATCACCTCCTACCTGATTCCAGTTACTCATTTCTTTGTCTGGAGTTACTGGCTCCCAACAGACTTTGGATTCACCTCTTAGAATCGTAGGGTTGAATTCAATGTTTCCATGACTGCTGTTGCCTTGGAGGCTAAGGGGTGGTGGAAACACACTAGTGGGTACAGCAGTATGATCTCCATGGGGACCACTGTTCTCTCCATCAGCCTCCCTCATAGATATATAGCCGGAAGGATCTAAAGTAGGTTTTAGGCATTCATCATTTTCCATCTGTGGCGGGACCTTATCCTGATCTAAGAATGGTCCCTGAGACTCCTGGAGTTTCTCAAGGCTGCTCTGGACAATCAAAGATGGTGGCTCACGCTTGGAAAAAGTGAAATATGGTGGGTGTTCAGAATCTCCATCTGGTAGCTGGTCTTCAAGCTTCCCTCCCTCGCTAAAACCACCTAAACACAATGGCTGCATATTTTTTCTGCCCAGCTCGACACTTGCTTTTAAACTAGTCTCTTGATGAGTTTCCAACACAGCTAGTTCAGTTGATTGTTGGCCCTCTTGTCTAACACAACTCGACTGTTTGTGCAGGGCTAAGTTATTGACGGGAAACCTTGTGCTCTTCGCTTGGCTTTTGTTTTTTGTAGACACAGTCTTCATTTGTTTTACATTCGTGTGGGCCTTCCTCTGAGCTATGGTCTTAGCCCCTTGGCTAATAGGTTTGTGACCAATTCCTGAAAGAGCTGGTGTTAGTCTGTCTTGCTATACTTCGACCACAAGGCTTTACATTTTCAAACTGAATTGCACTAACATTAGATTTCTGAAGCCCTTGGATCTGGTATTGATCTTGGCCTGCTATTCTTTGGCAGCTCTTGATCTGTCCCCGTACCCACACACACACAAACACAGCCAGCCGAGGGTTAAGGAAACACTTTGGAACGCACCCAGTTTCTTTATCTCCAACTTGGCAGCGATAGACACACCGTCTGCCAAGTGCCTTTAGCTTCCAAATGTCCAACAACCATAAAGATTTCTCTCAGCAGTTCCGAACGAGGCTTTAGTGACTATCCAAGGTTAGTTTTGTTCGTCACAAGGATCACTGACCACCACCCTCTATTATATAGTCTCTAGGGTGTGGTCCAGTGACTCAGTTCTAATCCCTAGCACGCCTCCTGAGCTGCTGCAATCGTTTATCACGCCTTCGGAGGCGTGCGTCCAGGAATGATGTTTCTCCGTCACTCTGATCCGAGCCACCTGTCTCCCTGCTAATCTCCTCTCCCTCGACCGGCATCTGAGACAATGCCAGAGGGGAGGGGCCTGGAGAGGGAGGCCTGGCTGACTCCTCTTCCTCATGCTCGGAGCTTTCTTCCTCCGATGGGACAGGCTCAGAGGGCGGGGCCACAACAGCTCTCTTGTTTATCACGTTCAAACTGAATGACTTCCTGACCGCTGACTTTTCTTTGAGTGTCCTGATAAGATCTCATTTTCCTTTCCTGATAGTGGAGCTCCACTTTACTTACGGGACTTTCAAGCCCCACGTCTTCCTGACTCTGAGGTGGATATATGACCTGTTCATTCAGTTCTCTACGTTCATCAAAACTCAATGTTAGATGCTTTTCCCACTTGCGGTTCCCTACTAATATCATATGGTCTTGTTTATTATGTTCATCCTGGCTTGAAGGAGACACGTGTGCTGCCCATACAGTTTTCACTTCTCCTTTTTGGTTACCATCCTGGGTTGGTTTTACATTATTCCAAATTATCTGAATTCCATTCTTCACGGGTGCTACGACTGCATGGCTGCCCTTCTCTGTGGTCTTAGGGGACGCTACTTGATCCTTCTTTTGTTCCTGGCTGATACCTTGCTTTGAAGAGATGAGTCTTACCATTTCTGGCCTTGCTCTGCTATCCCTTGGTGATGCCAAATGACTACTAAGGGTGCTGTTTCCTTTCACGCTCGGAAACGTCTGAGTTGGGGTTTCATTATGAGTTTCATTCATAATTAGATCTTTTTCCTGGGATTTCTGCATGTCTCTTTCCTCTGGAGTGTTCAAGGTGGGTAGCAAATTCCCCTCCTGAGAGTCATGACTGCAATATTCGTGAGGAGATATGCTTGCTTGGACAGTCTTTGGGAGAAACTCCCTGTCTCCCAGTTTTTGTCATGCGTTAGAAGCTGGCGGAGAACTGACGGTGAAGTTGGCCAACTCTAATTGACTGGCTCTGGTGCCCTTGTTCGCGGAAGACCTGTTTAAAGCCTGTCGCAACATGTCTTCTCCTTTGCCGTTACCACTGACCTCATCTTCCTCCTCAGATTGTGATGGAATGGAATCCGAATGGGAAGTAGGATAGACAGAAGGGTCTCTTTCCTCTTCAGATAGTGCCAGAAGTCTCTTCTCAGTTAACTGAAGAGAGACAGAGACAGAGGGGTTGAATCAAGATCATGTGAAGTACTAGTAACCGCTCTATAAAGCCTTATTAAGGCCACACCTAGAATACTGCATCTAATTTTGGTCACCACACTACATTAAAAAAGATGTCGAGACTCTGGAAAGAGTGCAGAGTAGAGCAACAAGAATGTTTAGGGGCCTGGAGGCTAAAATATATACGAAGAACAGTTTCAAGAATTATATATGGAAAGTCTAGTGAAGAGAAGGACCAGGGCGACATGATAGCAGTGTTCCAATATTTGTGGGGCTGTCACAGAGAGGATGGGGACAACCTATTTTCCAAAGTACCCAAAGGCCAGATAAGGAACAATGGATGGAAACTGATCAAGGAGAGATTCAACCTGGAAATAAGGAGAAATTTTCTGACAGTGAGAACAATCCACCAATGGAACATAAGTTCCCTTCGGAAGTTGTGGGTGCTTCATCACTGGAGGCTTTCAAGAAGAGATTAGACAGCCACTTGTCCAAAATGGTATAGGGCAGTGATGGCGAACCTTTTCGGCACCGAGCGCCAAAAAGGGAGTGCATGCTTGTCTGGGCCGCAACCCGTAAGAGGAGCTGCCCAAGGCGCATGCATGCACCTAAAAATGAACTTCCGGTTTCCGGTGCACGCATGTGCACCGGCAAGATAATCTTCCAGGTCTCTGGTGGTCATGCACACACGACGATCAGCTGGCTGGTGCGCATGCTCACACAGGAAAAAGGAAGACCAGCTTTTCCAGTTTACGGCACTGCTGCACGCAAAAAGGCCAGCTGATTGTCACATGTGCATGCGCACCAGAAACCCGGAAGAATGGGTGACGTTGCGCATGCCAGGTAACATGTCTCTGCATGCCACTTCAGGCACATGTGCCATAGGTTCACCATCACGGGTATAAGGTCTCCTGCTTGAGCAGGGAGTTGGACTAGAAATCCTACAAGGTCCCTCCAACTCTGTTCTTCTATAGACAAGGAAAGGAGCCTATATAAACAAGCTCCACAGTGTAGTGGGGAAATCATTGCTCACATTGCCCTTCAACTATATCAACTGTACTTTAGGTCTATCAATAGGTGGAGGGCTCGGTCTTTTTGAGGACCAAGCCCTGCCAATTTGATGGGGTTTCATGACGATGTGGAATCTTCTGTATGGCAGGAAATACATAATGTCTCTTTGTTGTTGGATTATCACTTCCTGTTCCCAGTTGGACATGACCATTTAGATCAGTGGTTCTCAACCTTCCTAATACCGTGACCCATTAATACAGTTCCTCATGTTGTGGTGACCCCCAACCAGGGGTGGGTTCTAAAATTTTTTACTATCGGTTCTGTGGGCGTGGCTTATTTTGTGGGTGTGGCTTGGAGGTCATGTGACTGGGTGGGCATGGTTAGCTGGTCATGTGACCGGGTGGCCATGGCTATGTGTATAGGGCTGAAAAAAGTCATTTCTGACAGGTCCTCGCACTTTTGACTGGTCCTCACACTTATGACCATCCTCACATTTATGCCCGTGCAGCATTCTTAACAACCATGTCACTCATTTCACAACTGCTTCTCTTCACCATGGTGACAAGATAGGGCAAAAACGTAAAATGTGAGGACAGTCGTAAGTTCGAGGACTGGTCAAAAGTGTGAGGACCAGTTAAAAATAACTTTTTCAGCCCTCTGAGTAGTCCATATGCATAAAAGGATACAGCAATAGAGAGGGATGAAGGAAGGGAAGGGAAATTAGAGTAGGAGTGAGGGTAAGAGAGGGAGGAAGAGAGGAGGAGAAGGAGAAAGGAAGAGGAAGTAGGAAGGAGAAGAAGAGGGGGAGAAAGAGAAAGTAAGAAGGAAAGGAAAGAGAGAGGTGGTAAGTTTGAAAGATTGCTGTACAATAAAAAAGATGAAAGGGAAGAAAACCAACCCCAAACAAATATAAAGATATTAAGATAAAGAATGAATTGTTGAACTTTAAAGAATAAAAGAGAACAAATATGAATAAATAGCAATAATTAGAAACACACATACAAACATACAATGTATTTTCTTTGAACAGAGTATTTGGCCAGTTCACAAATTTAAACAGTGTTTAGTCATTTCAATTAAATTTACAATTTCTATATTTCCTTTTTGTCATATTTATTCCTCATCTATTTTTTTAAAAAAACCAATATTACCCTTCATCCTCATCTTTAATCTTAATCAAATTCATTTTTCCCTTCTATTCTATATTATACCCCTTCCCATTGTCATCTATTTATATATCCATCCTCACATTGGTTAATTATGTAATATTACAGTTGTTTAATACAAATTCAACATTTAATATAAATCAATGAGTTATATAACTATCTTTTTTGTACATTAATCAATATGAAGATGAATATTCCAATTATTTCCATGCAATCCAATTTCTTACAAATCAATTAATTATATTTACCAATAATAATAAACCAAATAATTTCCCCCATATATTCCTCCAAACCACAACTTAACCATTTCTGCTTTCAACACAATATACAATTAATAGTATCTTAATTATTACAATTCCCTAGTTAAATAGAGCTTTTTTTCTTTTGTGTTTTAAAATCTCGAACTCTCCTCTTTTGCCCTAAATTTCCCATTGTTTGCACCTACCTTTTTTGGTGAGGAAAAAGAAAAAGAAATCTCTCTCTGCCTCATTTTGTCACGTTGCAGCAAAGCGCCTGCTTTACTTTCAGTTTCATTTTTTCAGCATAGCTAAGGGGAAAAAAATCTGCTCCAGCACTCTTTGCAGCTAGCAACAGAGCCCTGTGCAAAACAGCTGAGAGCAAATCAGCTGAGAGTCGGGAGGCCGATCTAATCAACTTGTGCTAATAACCTATGCTGAAGCTGAAAGGGGCTGTTTTTTCTTGCTGTTTGCTTGCAAGGAGGTAACTGCTGCGAGGCACAGGCCAAAGGGTGGGGGCCACCCTCCTTGCCACTTATCCCCCCTGTCGCCCCCTTTTGCCTCTAGCGCCCCCCTGCTGCCCCCCTTGCCTCTTACTGCCCCCCTAAGGCATCCCACCACCCCCCAGGGGGTGGTACCGCCCACTTTGGCAACCACTGGCATAACTACTTAACAACCGGTTCTACCGAAATAGAATCCCACCACTGGGTCTACCCATTTATTTTTGCAGGCACCGGTCTACTCATTTGTTTTCTTTTAACACTGATCAGCTGTAGGGCGGCCCTTTGAAGCCCCGCGGCAAGAGTTTAAACAGGTTTTTTCCCTCTAGTCATCAGCTGGGACTCAGGAGGCAGCAATAGATTGGGAGTAGGTGGGGTAAGCGAACGGCGACCGGGCCGGGAACCGGTTCGGGGGCGTGGCCAGCCAATTTTATTACCGGTTCTCCGAAAACAGCTGAGAGCAAATCAGCTGAGAGTCCAGAGGCTGATCAAATCAACTTATGGTAATTAACCTATGCTGAAGCTGAAAGGGGCTGTTTTTTTCTATTTTTGCAGGCACCTGTCTTCTCATTTGTTTTCTTTTAACACTGATCAGCTGTAGGGCGGCCCTTTGAAGCCCCGCGGCAAGAATTTAAACAGTTTGTTTCCCTCTAGCCATCAGCTGGGACTCAGGCAGCAATAGATTGGGAGTGGGCGGGGTAAGCGACCAGCGACCGGCGATCCAACAGAGGCAGAGGGTGAGGGTGAGTGAAGGCATGGGGGGGGCGAGAGAGGGCTTTGGCGACCCCTGTGAAATGGCCGTTCGACACCCAAAGGGGTCGCGACCCCCAGGTTGAGAACTGCTGATTTAGATGGTGACCAATAAGAGGTGTCTACATATAATTCTAATGAACTGGTGAGTTCCAGCAAATGCTTCTGGCTTCCTCAAGAACTTGCCAACTGAATGGAGGCTTCAACTGGGAACAGGAAACCAAGACTACAGTATGTGTTACTTTTGGTCTTCTGCTGTCTTTCTGCCTTTGCTTCTGCCCCCCACTCTCCATAGAGGCCACGTGCTGGGTGTCCATCACCCTTCTCCTGCCTCTGCAAAGGTCTGAGGGAAGGGCCAAGTTGCCACCCTGGCAGGGTCCTGCCTTTTTGAAGGTGGGTGAGTTCCCAGCAATGTTGGTCTCCGATCAAGCCCTAGATGGAGGCAGGAGAAGTGGCGAGGTGTCCTCAGCTCCTTCCCGTGGATGCCTCGGCGGTTTGTTCGAGATTTGGGGAATGACTCATGGCTGACAGCTTTGAGTACAATGGGAAGAGGTGAGCTTCATAACCCAATTCAGACTAGTCTCCCTCCAGTATTGTAGAAACTTGGTATGGCCAGTCTAGAGAAAAGAAGGATGAGGGGGTGACACGATAGCAATATTCCAGTATTTGAGGGGCTGCCACAAAGAAGAGGCGGTCAACTTGTTTTCCAACGTACCAGAAGGCAGGACAAGAAACAACAGATGGAAACTAATGAAGGAGAGAAGCAACCTGGTATTAAGGGGAAACTTCCTAACAGTCAGAACAATTAACCAGTGGAAGAGCTTGCCTTCAGAAGTTGTGGGCGTTTCATCACTGGAGGTTTTAAAGAAGAGACTGGACAGCCACTTGTCTCAAATTGCATAGGGTCTCCAGCTGGAGCAGGGGGTTGGACTAGAAGACCTCCAAGGTCCCTTCCAGCTCTATCCTGATTGATATCAGTTTGAACAAGACTAGGGAGCCTCAATAGGAAATACAATTTCTGTACCCAATTCCATTTGAACTGATCTATAAATATGCTCAAATTCTGATACAGAAGTGATTCCCATGCAGTGGTCTTACTGGAATAATACCTGGGTATCCATAATTGAGAACTTCCCCACCCCCAAATTAACACTTGGAGAGTCACAAGTATCTTGTCAATATCTGAGTGACAGGCATGCTACAGCTGGGTTTCACAAATTCCCTACCATTTCATTCCCCCCCCCTTTTTAATTATGTAGTTCTGGACAGCTGGAAAGGATGTACCTAGATATACCTAATTACCGATGGTCATTTTATTATTCTCACTTTTAAAAACGAATAAGTTACTTTTTGAATTAACATGGCACTTAAAACTCCAGGAACACACAAAAAGGTCCTTAACTAGCTTCAGTCCAAGATCTAAAATTGTAGAATGGCACCCTTGCTTCCAATCCTATTCTGCATGCCCACCCCACTGCAGGATTGCAGTCCCCCCGGTTCAAATTTCATGGTCACTTTGCGCGTGTGTGCACCTTCCACACCTCGAAAAGGTGGCTAAATAGGACGTCTTTATGCCGGGGCAGGTGGGCGGGGGCGGGCCTACCCGCAATCTCTACCGAAAAGTGAGAAATTGGCTGGCAGAAGAGATTGCACACACTATTCCAGTGATGGTTAATCTTTTTGGTGCCGAGTTCCCAAAGTGCATACGCGTGTGAATGCACGTGCGTGTGGTCGAACACCCAAAATGCAATGCGAGCATCCCCACGCACGCGTATCCGCTGTGCATGCGCCCCATCCTCCCGCGTCCCATTTTGGGCCTGGAAAGCCTCCTGCACCCCCCTGTGCATGCCTCCCCGCATGCGCCCCATCCCCTGCACATGCGCAGCAGAGACCCAAAGACCAGCTGGCTGGCAGGAGGTGCACGCGCATGCACAGTGGAGCTGGGCTGGGGTGACGGCTGGTGTGCCCACAGAGAGGGCTCTGTGTGCCACCTGTGGCACGCGTACCATAGGTTTGCCATCACGGCTCTATTCATTTAATAAATCCCGAATAATACAGGCAGTCCTTGATTTATAATCACAATTGAGCTGAAAAATGTCTCTTGTTAAACGAGACTTTTGTTAAGTGTGTTTTGCCCCCAAAAACTCTTGCCATGGTTTTTTAAGTGAATCGCTGCAGTTGATAAGTTAATAAACTGGTTATTAAGTGAATCTGGTTTCCCCCCGTTGACTTTGCTTGTCAGAAGGTTGCAAAAGGGGATCTCATGATGTCAGGGCATAGCAATGGTCATAAATATGAGGCACTTGCCAAGCATCTGAATTTGGATAACAGGATCATGGGGATCCTGCAAAGGTCATAACTGTGGGAAAATGGTCGTAAACAGTGCCGTTGTAACTTTGAATGGTCACTAAGCAAACTATTGTAAGTCGAGGACTACCTGTAATTGAAACTGCTATGGAAAATCAGGAGTGAGAGGAACATAATGGATAAGGTAAAGGTAAAATTTATTTATTTATTTATTTTATTTTATTTATCAAATTTCTATACCGCCCTACTCCCGGGGGACTCAGGGCGGTGAACAGCCAAGATAAAATACAGATAATACAAACATTAAAAGTCCATTAAAATCAACTTCCGGTTGGCACCTCAGGCTTCGTGGACGGTCTCTTTAGACCACCAGCCCCGTGACTTTGTAAAAGCCGCTTTGACAGTGCAAATCTGCTGTCTGGTGGCTGAAAAACCTCCCCTTCGGGAAAAGAAGGAGAGGAGAGCCAGTGGGTGAGAGTTGAGCTCCCCGAAAGTCCTCTGGAATAATTCCAGAGGCTTGGAGGGTGAGAGCTCCCCAGCCAGCCCACCAAGAAGCGCCGAAGCCGGGACGACTCTGTGGAAGCAGAGCGAGAAGCCGCGATCCGATCCTGCTGTCAAAAAGTGAGTCTGATTGATTACAAGCGCAGGCAGAGCGGAAACAGGAGAACAAGCCTTAAAAGTAACAAAGCTTAACTCCGGAGTTACTTTGTTTCAAACTGAAACTCATTGAGCTGGAGGCTGAAGATGGCGTCTTTGTTATGGTTTTGAAAGTGAAAGTCAGAAACGAAAGTGCTTATTGAGAACTTTACGCTAGGAGAGTGGATTAAAGCTGCTGGGAAGTGAGAGCTTGTGGAGAAAAGACTATTTTGCCTGATAAATTAGAGACTATAAATTACAAGCATTTTAAAGTTGTTCAAGGGACTTTGTGGCTTTGGGGGGGAAAAAAGATCTTTTTAAAAGGGGAAAAAATGGCTTCTAAACAAGTTAAGCCAGGAGTTGTTAAAGGAGGGGGAGGTTCTCCAGTTGTGTCAGTGGTGACACAGAAAGCACAACTTCCGGCTGATTCACAGAGTCAGGAGGCTGCTCTCAATGATTTCAAAGAGTTTATGAAAGAAGCCAGGAATAATCAAGCAACAGCAATGAAAGAAGCTATGAATAATCAAGCCACAGCAATGAATAATTTAACAGTACTTGTGGAAGGGAAATTAAAGAAAGTTGAGGATATAAAATCAATTAAAGAAGTGGTTGCAGAAAAACACGATGAAATAAGAGATGATATTGTTTATGCAGTATCAGGATTGTCAAAACTTGTTATTCAGCTGGATGAGAAAGTGGAAGAAATTAATGAAGCCAATTTAAATTTGGAAAGCAAAATGGGAGATGTCATGACCAAAACAGAGAAAGTGGATGATGAATTGGTAATATTACAATACAGGTCCATGGAGTTTGCTTTGAGATTGAGAGGTCTGAAAGAAAACAGCAAAGAAAATTTAAAAGATATTTGTGCTGATGCTATTGCAGAGATAATTAAAGAAAGACCAGAAGATGTGGCAAGCCGAATTGATAAAATCTACAGGGTTAACTCCTGGCTGGCAAGACAAAGACAGCTGACAAGAGATGTGGTGATTTATTTTACTACTAGGAGGATCAGAAATGATATTTTACAAGCTTCTTACAAGAATAAAGTTCAGGTGGCTGGGCAAGAAGTGGTGGTTTTGAAAGAGATCCCTCCAAAGATGTTGAGAAGTAGAAAAGACTTTGGCTTTTTGGTAAATGAGTTGAGAAATCAACAAGTGGCATACAGATGGGACGTTCCAACCGGTTTAATAGTGACTTATAGTGGAGAAAGATACCGGTTAAACACAGTCTGGAAGGCAACAGATTTTTATGTCAATGTTTTAAAGGCTGGATACCCACCCTCACCAAGGGGGGGGGGGGTAGGAAGAAAATGGAGATGATACAACAAGAAAAAGATGGAAAGCCGATACAAACTTATGCGGAGGTTGCAGCTGGAGGAATTATGGAAGAAGGCTTGGATCTTGGGGCCTACCCCCAATTTTGGAACCATCTAAGAAGGGAGAGCTGAAAGCACAACGACTGACCCGATCAACTTATAAACTTCAAGAACAACAATCAAAAATGCAACAATCTCAAGATTTATGTCAAGAAATCCAGAAAACAGAAGCGGGGGGGGGGGGGGTAGGCCAAAGAGTAAGGTGGAGGAGGATCTTCAGCTGATGCTCATGCGGCTTCGAAAGGCTAAAGATGGCAACTAAATTCCTATCTTGGAATGTTAATGGCCTAAATTCACCACAAAAAAGAAAGAAAGTTCTTCCGGTTTGGTTCCCGTCATCGCCAGACGGTCTTTTTTCGGACTGCCAGCCCCGTCGCCTGTAAAGAGCCGCTTTGAGAAAGGAGAAGCGGCTTGGAAAACTCCGAATTCCAAAGGAATCGTGAGGAGAGCCGGCGAGAACAGGTAGAGCCCCTGTGAAGCCCCCAGATTGCTTTTTTCTGCTTCTGGGGAGGAAACAGGCGAGGCTCCCTATCCACCTCGCTGAGGCTCCGGACCTCGGGGACAATTCTACACTCCGTAGAACTAGACGGCGTGGCCAACCTTACTAGTGAAAACAAAGAGAATTTTCTAAACGAACAGGGTGAAATCGGGACTTGAACTTCAAAACAGCAAGTATTTGTACTAGCCCTGTGATTAAATTTAAGTGAAAGATTGAAAGTCTCCTGAAAATGGCACCCGGCTTCAGCGCTAGGGAAAGCTGAAAGCGAAAGTGGATTTGCATAGTTATTTCAATACGCTACAAAGTAACATTGTTTGCAACAAGCGAAGAGAAAGGGAAATTCTCTTAAAGTAAGCCTGATTCTGACTTAATTTTATCTTTAACTTGACCAAACCTGGGGGAATTTTTTAGAGGATTTTGTGGAGGAAGAAAGGGAAAAAAGACTTCCTTCTTTGAAAAAGTTAGATTACGTGGCAGAATGGCCTCAAAACAGACCAAGCAAGAAGCGAAGGTGGGGGGGGGGATCCCCCACGCACAAGCTGCAACAACAGCCTCCTAGCCAGCAGAGCCAGAAAAAGGAGTTTGATCTTGAAAACTTAAAAGAATTTATTGCTCAGGCTTTGATGAGGCAAGATGAAAACATGGATGAGAAGTTTAAAAAATCTCAACAGGAAATTAAGCAGGAGATTAAAGAAATCAAAGAGGTGGTTCAAGAAAAATATGATAAGGTGACCAAAAAGTTAATGACAGTGGTGACTGGTCTGTCAGATGCAGTTGTGCAAACTAATAAAAAAGTGGAGGAATTTAGATTAGAAGTAGATGTTAAAATGAAGGAGGCTGACCATAAAATCTTTAATGTTGACAATAAAATGCAAAGGATTGAAAATGAGATGACAATGATGCAATTCAGGCCTATGGAATTTGCTATAAGACTTAGAGGTATAAAAGAGAATACCAGAGAAGACCTGAGAAGGATCTGTGCTGATGCTTTAGCTGTGATGTTAAAGATTAGCCCTGAAGAGATTTTTTGCAAGATGGATAAAGTTTACAGAGTGAATTCTTGGGTGGCTAAACAAAGACAATTGCCTAGAGATGTGGTGATATATTTTACAGATAGAAGAATAAGAAATGATATTCTGCAAAGGTCCTTTGTCTCCACTGTGCAAGTGGATGGAAGGGAAATTGGAGTTTATAAAGAGCTGCCGCCTAAGATGTTAAAAGACAGAAAGGACTTTGGATTTTTAGTGACTGAACTAAAGAAACAGCAAATTCCATTCAGGTGGGATGCTCCAACTGGCATAATATTGAGGTTTCAAGGAGAAAGATATCGATTAAATACTGTTGAGAAAGCGGAAGAATTTTATTCTACAGTTTTTAAAACAGGTTCAACATCCCCACGTACATCTTCAGTGTTGGAGATAAAGGAGAGTGATAAGGAGAAGCAGTTTGAACAAGAGACTGAAGAGCAGTGTAAACAGATGGAGCGGGAGGCAATGGAAATGCAGGGAGCTACAGGGGGATTTCTGGATGAGCCCCTGTTAGATCTCCCTCTGGAAACTGTAACTGGATCACCTAAAAATACAAGAAAAGTGGCTTTGGAGCTAGCCCGGATGTGTGAAGCTAAAGATCAGCCTATAACTCGAGCAGCTTATAAGCAAATCAAAGAAAAACAACAACAGGAAAGGTCCAAGCCACAGCAAGACAAGAAGGGAGCTAAGGGCAATATACAAGCATGTGAAGCCATGGGAGGAGCTAAGCCGAAGACTATCAACTTGGAAGAAAGCCTTCAGCAAATGTTCTTATCGCTTCAAGAGGCTCCAGATGACAATTAAGTTTTTATCTTGGAATGTGAATGGATTAAACTCACCACAGAAAAGGAAGAAATTATTTAATTATTTGAGACAATTTAACAATGATATTATTTGCCTACAAGAAACTCATATTCGAATACAAGATCAAAAATACTTAATAAATTCTAGATTAGGAACACAATTTATAGCTTCGAATTTGGAAAAAAAGAACGGCGTAGTGATTTGCATAAATAAAAGACTGTCAGCTAAAATTATAGAAGCAGATGACTGTGGGAGGTTTATAGCAATTGAACTTTATACAGAAAATGGTTCAATTTTGGTGATTGGAATTTATGCTCCTAATCAACAACAAGAAATTTTTTATAAAACATTGTATTCTAAAATATTGCAATGGGATTACAGATCTATTTTAATTATGGGAGATTGGAATGGAGTAATTGATCCCAAAATAGATAAAAAGAGTTTGGCAAAGTCAAGGATTAGACTACCACAGACTTTTTTTGATATGAAAGAAGATTTGGAACTAAAAGATATTTGGAGAATACATAATCCAAAAGATTTGGACTTTACTTTCTTTTCAGACAGACACAGATCCTTCTCTAGGATTGATTTTATTTTATTATCATCTGATTTACTTGTAAAAACAAAAAAACCAAAGATTTTTCCAAGGACTCTAATTGACCATAGCCCGGTATGGATAGAAATTGAAATGGGAAAGATTGAGAGAAGTTCATGGAGAGTAAATGAAAACTTGTTTAGATATGAAAAGAATGTAAATGAACTCAAAAAGCAAATGAAAGAATTTTTTGAAATGAATTTGAATAAGGGTACCCCCATTGAAATTGTGTGGGATGCGAGCAAGGCATATATGAGAGGGGTACTCATTTATATGAATTCTAAACATAAATTAAACCAACAAAAGAAAAGACTTGAAATGGAAGCAGAGATAAAGAAAAAAGAACAGTTACTTATAAAAAATCCAACAGATGAAAGAATACGAGGAGCCATAAAACTTTTGAAAGATCAATTTCATATGCTTATGGCGGAAGAAACAGCAATTAACTTACAATTTGCGAAACATAATACATTTTGCAACGCTAATAAACCGGGCAGATGGCTGGCTTACACATTGAGGAAGCGACAGAGCACACGGGTTATTGGCAGCATTGAGAGTGGAGGGAAGGAAATTTTTTTTTTTTTTTTATTGAAAAAGTTTTCAAATACAAGTTTTTCCCCCTTTCCCCCCCCCCCTCTTCCCTAACCCACCCTTTCCACCCAACCCCCCCTGTGACTTCTTCACAACAATAGGCTATTTCATAACTAGTTACATACATAATATCTTCCCTTTCCCTTAATCCCTTCTCGGAATACTGACCCTTAACTTGTTAATCTTATAACTCCCATTTTTACGGTAATCTGCCCTTTTTCTCCTCCCCTAAACTTATTGAGTATTATTACAAATTAACCTTTAATCTTTTATATATATTAATATAACATTTTAAATCGGCCTTCTCCCTGCAACCAAATTTGTTCAATTCTGTCCACTTCCTCCACTCCTCTAAATATATGACTTGAAATCAGACAATACAATTCTAAATATAATCCACTACCCACTTTACTAGAATATACACATATCTATATATGCATCCCATTTTATAACAATCAGTAAACTAACCTATTTCAGCCCTTCAATTCCTACAAAATCATGCAATACGATTCTAAATATAATCAACTGCCCACTTTACTAAGATATACACATATCTATATATGCATTTCATTATGTAAAAAGAGAAAAGACAATAACTTTAAGTTTATGATCCATATAATATCTTCTTTGATGTCTTTCCACTAGATTGTTAAATCCATCACCCATAATAGGGTAAAATAACATGCTGGTGCAACAGTTTGTTCAAAATCTTCAGTCATCTTCTGCCCCCATCAGTAGTAGATATCCTCACACCTGTATAAAAGTAAAAACAACCACCCGAGTGACATTATAATTATAAATATATCCGTATGGTTATAGTTGTGGTATTCATCAGGATTGTTAATTCCCGTCATCCTACTGAGTAACATCCAGATCTTCTGCATGCCCCAGCAAAACTCTCCTGCCTTATAACTCAAAGTAGTTATAGTATATTTCCAAGAGAAAAAAAAAGTAAATAAGAAAAAATTAGATGATTCAAATCCAACAAAGTGAGGCTCTTTCCACTTCCCAAAATCATGGCCTTGCAGAGATCTGCCACAATCCTCAGGATAGTATCAGACAATTGTTCGCCACCACTGTCTTTTCTAATATTCATTCATTTTTTAAAGCGCCTGGCTTCACTGTTGCTTAGTTTGGAAATTGCTGTTTCTATAAGATCTGTTTCTTTTCTTTTTCTTTTTCGGGTTAAATTTCCATCCTCTTTTCTTGCTTACCAATTGTATATCTGCTGGTTGATTTTCATTCTGCTTTGTGGATTGTTCTTGTTGGGTTAATTTTATCATCTCATCTTTCTTCTCCATCACTTGTATATCAACTGATTGATTTGCGCACTTGTCTGTGACTTGATAATTCATCACCTTGGGTTCGGATGACACTGCTCTCTTATTTATAAACAGTCCAGCCGGGGTCTCCAAGGAGTCCAAAGACAATTTATCCATCACAGCCTCTGTAATTTGATGTTTTCCTTTTATTTCCAACTCCTTTTGCTTATCCTGTATTATGCCTAAAGGTGTTAAATTCATTTTTAGAATTTTTTGATAAAAATCTTCCGCTTTTTCAACAGTGTGCAATTGATATCTTACGCCTTGATATCTCAATATTAAACCAGCTGGGATGTCCCACCTGAATAGGATATTTCTTTTTTTTAATTCAGTCACTAAAAAGCCAAATTTCTTCCTCTCCATTAACATCTTGGGCGGGAGCTCCTTGAAAATCCAAATCTTTCTTCCATGAAATTGCAAATTGGAATTAAAAGAGTTCTGCACAATATTATTCCTAATTTCTTTATCTGTAAAATAGATCACCACATCTCTAGGCAGTTGCCTTTGCTTTGCCCACCAGGAGTTTATTCTATAAATTCTATCAATCCTGCAATACACTTCATCAGGTTGAACCTTTAAGATCCCAGCCAGAATTTCAGAAGATACTTTCCTTAAATCATCTCTATTATTTTCCTGCAGACCTCTCAATCTAATTGCATATTCTGTAAAATTATATTGAATCATTAAAACTTCTCTTTCAATCCTCTGTTGTACATTTTCCTCATTACCAATCTTTTGGTCAATCTCCATTTTAGATTTGTCTTCCAAGCTATTATCCTGAATGTTTATCAAATCCTTTTTAATTTTTTGAGTCATGTCATCCAAATTCTCCTCGACTTCCTTCATTTTAGTCTCTAATAATTCAGTCTTTGCCTCCATCCGAATCAGAAAGCCTGATAAACCATTAGCAACTTTTGAAATCTTTTTATTCAAGAAGTCAGACTCTGATTTCACCAATTCACCAATTTCTTTAATTTCCTGCTTAAATTTTTCAAGTTGCTGATTCACAATCTCATCCCTTCTTACAATCTCTTCAAGGATAAATTCTAATATATTAAAATCGGGTTTCTGACGCTGGAGAGTTGAAATTTGTTGGCGCAATTTCTTAAGGGGGGAAATTCCCCCCCCTGTTTGTCCAGCTGTATAAGTCCTGATGCCATTTCCCACACAGACAAGATTTAGCAAAAATAAGAGAAGAAATAGAAAACAAAAAGACTTTCCCTCATTAAAAAAAACTTCTGAGCAGCACAGGAGCGAGGTTTTCTCTAGAAATGTAGCCAATGATATTTATTCCGCTACATTGTAATAATGAAAAACGGAAGGACTTTCCCTTTTAGCCCTTCTCCAGCCACAGCAGATGCCATTTTAGAAGGCTCTTTTTCCCTCTTTTCCTCTGCTCTTTTCTTTTAAGTAGTTTTTGAAAGGGTGAGATACTTGCGGTTCAGTATTAAGGGTCCAGTTCTTCATTTCTTTAATTATTCTTTTAGATTCACAGGCTTGCTCTTGACGCCTGGCTCTGCATAGGCAGAGGTCTCCCAAAGCCCGGAGCAACGGCAGGGGATATGGGGCTTCTCATCCGCTCCGTCCCAAAAGTTAAAAAAAAAACTTTTGGGACTCTGCGGGGAGTTCTACCCACCCCTGCCGGCTCTCTCTCCGTTTCCTCTTGGAAACGGAGTTTTTTCGAGCCGCCATCCGCTGTAACGGCGGCTCTATACAGGCAGAGGGAGCTGACGATCCCAGAGGAACGTCTGGCGGCGGCCAGCAGCAAACCGGAAGCCTCCGGAAGGAAATTTTTCAACAAAAACTAATTAAAGAAGCTTTCTTAGATTATTATATCAAATTATATGCTAAAGATGATATAAAGACTGGACTTATAGATAAATATTTAGAAGAAAGAAGAGTTATGAAAATTTATAGTGATCAAAAGGAAAGAATGAGTCAACCTATAACAGTGGAGGAGATTACTGCCACAATTAAACAACTGAAAACAGCTAAAGCACCAGGGACGGATGGTTTAACTGCGGTGTATTATAAAACTTTACAAGCAGAAATGATTGAACATCTCAAAGATTTATTTTGTAGTATACAACAAGGGGGTAAAATACCTCCTTCATGGAAAGCAGCTTATATTTCATTGATACCGAAAGAGCAAGCAGGTCCTAAAAAACCTGAGAATTTTAGACCAATATCTCTTCTGAATAATGACTACAAAATGTTTGCAAAAGTATTAGCCAACAGGTTAATGCCAGTTATTCAAGAGGTGATTCATCATGATCAAGCAGGATTTATAGAAGGCAGATACATGAAGGATAATGTAAGGCAAATAATAGACTTATTGGAATATCTTGAGAAGAATAAACAGATCTATGCAGTGCTGGTGTTTTTGGATGCGGAGAAGGCCTTTGATAGAGTGGATTGGAACTTTCTATTAAAGACTTTAAGAAAAATGGACTTTGGGGATCAGTTTATACAGGCGGTTTCAGCAATTTATCAACAACAAATTGCACAAATTATTATTAATGGAAGTTTGACTACAAACTTTAGTATTGAAAAAGGAACAAGACACGGTTGTCCGCTATCCCCATTGTTATTTATTTTAACATTAGAAGTCTTGTTGAATACAATACGGGATTCAAATTCTTTACATGGCATAGTTATCAGGCAAGAAGATTATAGGACTAGGGCATTTGCAGATGATCTGGTTGTTACCCTAACACAGCCGATGGAATCAATAATCCAGATGAAAGACATTATAGAAGAATATGGTATGGTATCAGGATTTAGACTGAACCAGAAAAAAACTAAGATGATAGTTAAAAATATGACACAAGATCGAAAGCAGGAACTTGAAAGCAAGGCAGGTTTTGAAATAGTATCAAAGGTTAAATATTTAGGAGTTCAAGTTGCAGATTTAAATATAAAATTATTTCAAAATAATTATGAGGTGTTGTGGCGAGAGGTACAAAAGGATATGGAGACTTGGAAAAAACTGCAGCTATCGTTACTTGGAAGAATAGCAGCAGTTAAGATGAACGTTTTGCCTAGATTTCTCTTTTTGTTTCAAATGATTCCGGTGCTTAAAAGTGATAAACAATTGAGAGAATGGCAAAGAGGAGTGAATAAGTTTGTCTGGAATGAGAAAAAGCCGAGAGTTAAATTGAAAATTATGCAAGATGTTCCAGAAAGGGGAGGCCTTAAACTTCCAAACCTACAATTGTATTATGAAACAGCAGCTTTGACGCAAGCAAGTGATTGGTTTGGAAGGATAAAGACTGGAATATTGAATATAGAAAGTCATGATCTTGAATTTGGTTGGCATGCATATTTATTCTATGAGAACAAAGTGGATAAAGTATTCAAAAGCCACATACTTAGGAACTCTTTGATGAGAGTCTGGAAGAAGCACCAATTCAAATGGGATTACAAAATACCGTTATGGCTGGATCTTGGTCATATTATGTGGAATACAAATATAATGTCACTCGGGGGGTTTTTATACAAAGAAGTTCTTTTTATGGATGGGGCAGATGGCAACTAAAGACATTAGAAATACTGTTGGAAGAAGGGATTAATTTAACTTGGCTACAGTATAATCAACTTCAACTGAGATGGAAAGAAAATCAAAAACTTGGTATAATGATGCATGAAGAAGAATTGGTTAGACATATAAAAGAGAAAGGTCCAATGCATATTAAGAGGGTTTATAATGTTTTGTTAGAAAGAGACTCGGAAAATGAATTGGTTAAAGATTGTATGATAAAGTGGGCGCAAAATTTTGCAGAACCAGTGATGTTGGAAACATGGGAAAAAATATGGGTGCAGAATGTTAAATTTACACAGTCGCAGAATTTGAGGGAAAATTTTTATAAAATGTTTTATAGGTGGCATTTAGATCCTAAGAAACTGTCGTGTATATATCCTAATGTTCAACCAAAATGTTGGAGATGTGATTGCTTAGATGCCACATATTATCATATATGGTGGACCTGCAAGAAAGTGAAGGCTTTTTGGATAAAGATTTGGTGGGTTATGCAAAATGTTCTGAAGAAAAAACTTCAGTTTTCTCCACAATTGTTTTTATTGGGTATAGTTAAGGGTTTTACATTGGGTGAAACAAAGCTGATATTGTATATGGTGACAGCAGCGAGATTATTGATAGGTCAATATTGGAAAAATGATGTTATGCCCACTATTGAAGAATGGACTTTGAAGATGGCTAGTTTTGTAGAGATGGCGAAGATCTCAGCATATTTAAAAGATCGGACTCAAGAGACTTATGTATGGGAGTGGAAGAAGTGGATAGATTATGTGCAGAATAAATATCAAACTAGGAAATATCAGATAGCTTTTAGCTGAATGTATTATGCAGGGATAGATTAATTAAATTCTATGAAGATATAAACAGTACACGGGGTGGAGGGGTTTAAGTTTCATAAAATGTGATTTTGATTTGGATTTCATCCTGAGGAAGTCCTGGGGGGAGGGGAGGGTTAGGGAGGGCTTGGGGGGGGGGAAACTGGGGAGAAAATGTATTTGCAAAACTTTTTTTTAAATAAAAAAAAAAAGAAAGTATTTCACTATTTGAAACAATTTAACAATGATGTTATTTGTCTGCAAGAAACACATATTAGATTATTAGACCAAAAATATTTGATAAATTCAAGATTAGGTACACACTTTGTGGCATCAGCGCCAGAGAAGAAAAATGGGCTAGTCATATATGTAAGGAAAGGATTATCAGCTAATTTAATTGAGGCAGATGATCAAGGAAGATATATTGCAATTGAACTACTAATACAGACTGGAAAAAATGCTTTTAATTGGAATATACGCCCCTAATCAGCAACAAGACAAGTTTTATAAATTTTTACATACTAAAATAATACAATGGGATTATAAATCTTTTATATTTGAGGAGCACCCGGAGGCTCCAGCTGGTCCAGAACGCAGCAGCGCGGGTAGTGACGGGAGCAGCATGGCGCTCCCATGTAACACTGCTCCTGCGCGAGCTGCACTGGCTCCCGGTGCTCTTCCGGGTGCGCTTCAAGGTGCTGGTTATCACCTTCAAAGTGCTCCATGGCATAGGGCCTAGCTATCTTCGAGACCGCCTGCTGCTACCGACAACCTCCCATCGACCTGTGCGCTCCCACAGAGAGGGCCTCCTCGGGGTGCCATCAGCCAAACAGTGTAGGCTGGTGACCCCCAGGGGGAGGGCCTTCTCTGTGGGGGCACCTACCCTCTGGAATCAGCTCCCCCCAGAGATAAGGAGAATCCAGGACCTCAGTGCCTTCCGTCGTGCCCTTAAAACCCATTTTTTCAAGCAAGCCGGGCTGGCTTAAGAAGAAATTTTTAATGTTTTTAAATGTTTTAAATGTTTTAATTGGTAGTGAGTTTTAATTGGGCCAAATTTATATATCTTTTAATTGTTTTTAATATTTGTTCTACATGTTTTTTAATTCTGGCTGTACACCGCCCTGAGTCCCCAGGGAGAAGGGCGGTATAGAAATTCAAAATAAAATAACATAAATAAAATAAATATTAATGGGGTGACTGGAATGGAGTAATAGACACAGAGAAAGATAAAAAAAGTTTATCAAAGATCTCAACACGTGCAAAATTACCTAAATCTTTTTTTGATATGATGGAAGATATAGAACTGAGAGATATTTGGAGAGAACGTAATGTGGAGAAAAGAGACTTTACTTTTTTTTCTGATAGACATCAATCCTTCTCCAGGATTGATTTTATATTAACCACAAATGATTTTATTTCCAGGGTGAAGAAGATGAAGATATGTCCAAGAATTTTAACTGATCATAGTCCGGTTTGGGTGGAATTTGAAAAGGAAAGGGGAGAAAGGAGGTCTTGGAGGTTAAATGAAAATTTATTTAGATATGAAGAAAATGTGAAAGAGCTTAAAAAACAAATGAAAGAATTTTTTGCCATTAATATGAATAAGGGTACTTCTATGGAAATGGTTTGGGATGCTAGTAAGGCTTATATGAGGGGTACGTTAATACATATGAATAATAAACATAGACTAAAACAACAAAAGAAGCGGAAAGAGATAGAGGAAGAAATAAAAAAGAAAGAATAATTACTTATAATTAATCCAGGAGATAAGAAAGTGAAAGAAACAATAAATATACTACGAGGGCAATTTAATATGTTAATGGCTGATCAGGTGGCAACTAGCTTACAATATGCTAAACATAACACATTTTGTAATGCCAATAAACCAGGTAGGTGGTTGGCCTACATGTTGAGGAAAAAACAGAAATCACGAGTCATTGGTAAGATAGAATTTAGAGATAAGGAAGTTTACCAACAGAATATGATCAAAAAGGCTTTTTTAGAATTTTATACAAAGTTACATGCTAGTGACTCAATACAAGGTATAGATATAGATAGATACTTAAAGGAAGGGAATATTCCAGAATTAACGTTGGAACAGAGGGAAGGATTGAATCAACCAATAACTTCTGAGGAGATCATTGCTGCAATTAAGCAGTTAAAAACAGGGAAAGCTCCGGGAACAGATGGATTAACAGCTGTTTACTATAAGAATTTACAGCTTGAAATGGTAGAACCGCTTAGAGTTTTATTTTGTAAAATTCAATTGTGGGGAGGAGTTCTACCCTCTTGGAAAACAGCTTTTGTTTCACTGATCCCAAAGGAAGATCAAAATTGTACTAAACCTGAAAATTTCAGGCCAGTTTCACTCTTAAACACTGATTATAATGTTTTTGCTAAGATATTAGCAAATAGATTAATGCCAGTTATGCAACAAACAATTCATAATAATCAATCAGGTTTTATAAAAGGGAGGCAAATGAAATATAATGTTAGACAAATTATAAATTTGTTGGAATATTTGGAAAAAAACAACCAGGTCCCTGCAGCGTTCATATTTTTGGATGCAGAGAAAGCATTTGATCGATTGAATTGGCAATTTTTGTTTAAGATAATAGAAAAAAATGCATTTTGGGGAGTATTTTATACATTCAGTTAGAGTAATATATCAGGAACAAACAGCACAAATAATAGTTAATGGAGGTTTAACAGATGTTTTTAAAATTGAGAAAGGTACAAGGCAGGGTTGTCCTTTGTCTCCATTGTTGTTTATTTTAACTTTAGAAGTTTTGTTGAATAAGTTACGTGATTCTGATAAAATAAAAGGAATTGTAATTAGACAGCAGGATTATAGATTAAGAGCGTTTGCAGATGATCTGGTTGTTACTTTATCTCAACCTATAGAAGTGGTTCCCTATATGTTGGATATAATAGGTCAATATGGTAAAGTATCTGAATTTAAAGTAAATCTACATAAGACAAAGATGATAATTAAAAATATGTCCATAACTCAAAGAGAAGATTTAGGGAGAATAACGGGGTTTGAAATAGTTAAAAGGGTTAAGTATTTAGGAGTATATATTGCAGCCTCAAACACGAAATTGTTTAAAAACAATTATGAAGTTCTCTGGCAAAAAGTACAGAAAGAAATGGAAAATTGGAAAAAGCTACAACTATCATTATTGGGAAGGATAGCAGCAATAAAAAAGAATGTATTACCTAGGTTTTTATTTTTGTTTCAAATGATACCAGTGCTTAAGAAAGATGGAAACTTGATGGAATGGCAGAAAGGGGTTAATACTTTCATCTGGGGTGGGAAGAAACCAAGAGTGAAACTGAAAATTATACAGGATGTAGTGAGAGAGGAGGTCTTAAAATGCCTAACTTAAGATTGTACTATGAAGCAGCTGCTTTATCACAAATTAGCGGCTTGTTTAAGTTAACTGAAGAAAGAATGTTAAACATAGAAGGTTATGATTTGTTATATGGATGGCATGCTTATCTGTTATATGAAAAAAAAGTGGATAAAGTGTTTAAGGGTCATATACTTAGAAATGTGTTGTTGAGGGTTTGGAAAAAGTATCAATATAAGCTAAATTATAGGATACCCATATGGGCAAATCCTAGACATGCAATAGAAAATATAAGTATAGAGCAAAAAACAGAGGTGATTACTTATAAAGAGCTTCTTCTTTTGGAAAGGGGTAAGCTGCAACTGAAATCTTTAGAAGCATTAAAAGAAGAAGGGATAATTTACACTTGGTTTCAGTACGGTCAACTTCAAGCTAGATGGAGGGAAGATCAAAAAATTGGCGTTATGCAAAAGGAGGAAAATTTGGTGAAACAGATTAGAGATCAAAGTCAGATGCATATTAAAAGGTTGTATAATGCTTTATTGGAAATAGATTCAGAAACGGAACTGGTTAAGGATTGTATGATAAAATGGGCACAAAATTTTCAGGAACCAGTGATGATGGAAACGTGGGAAAAGATTTGGGTCAGAAATGTCAAATTTACGCAAGCACAAAATTTGAGAGAGAATTTTTATAAAATGTTTTATAGATGGCACTTCGATCCTAAAAAATTATCATGTATGTACCCGAATTTGCAAGCTAAATGTTGGAGATGTGAATGTGATGATGCAACTTATTATCATATATGGTGGACCTGTAAGAAAATCAAGGCATTTTGGATAAAAAATTGGTGGGTGATGCAGAACATTTTGAAAAGAAGGTTGAAATTTACTCTTCAATTGTTTCTACTGGGTATAACGACGGATTGTACAGTATTAGAGACTAAATTGATTTTGAACTTAATATCAGCAGCTAGGTTGTTGGTAGCGCAATACTGGAAGAAGGACTCTTTGCCTACTATTGAAGAGTGGATACTGAAAGTAACGAATTTAGCAGAAATGGCGAAAATCTCAGCATATTTGAAGGACTATACACAAGAAAGATACGTATTGGAATGGAGAAGATGGATTGATTATGTTCAAAATAAGTATCAGACAAGAAAATATCAAATAGCTTATGAATGAACATTAAGTATTAGAAGTATTAGGTTATCTATAGTGGAGTTAAGGTTTCAGGGGGGAGTTAGTAGTCTGAGGATAGGTAGGTTAATTTATCTTATGATTGTTAACTGAAATACCTTGTATTTTGCTCTGGGAAGTCTGCGGGGGAGGGTGGGATGAGGGGAGGGAAAGGGTGGGGGGAATATTGGGGGGGGAAATTCTTTTTTTTTTTCTGTAAAACTTTTCAATAAAAAAAAAAGTCCATTAAAATTATTAAATATTTTGGCCGAAAACAAATTTAAAACACCCAATTTGTAAAACAGTTTAAACGATTTAAAAATTTAAAAGGGAGAGTTAGGCCAGGCCAGCCTGCTGAAATAAAAATGTTTTGAGAGCACGACGAAACGTGCGCAGATCCGGGATCCTCCATATCTCCGGGGGGAGCTCATTCCAGATGGTAGGTGCCCCCACAGAGAAGGCTCTCCCCCTGGGGGCCGCCAGTCGACACTGTTTGGCCGACGGCACCCTGAGAAGCCCCTCTGGGAGCGTACTGGTCGGTGAGAGGCTATTGGTAGCAGAAGGCGGTCTCATAAATACCCCGGTCCGATGCCATGGAGCGCTCTAAAGGTGGTAACCAAAACCTTGAAGTGCACCCGGAAGACCACCGGGAGCCAGTGCAGCTCGCGCAGGAGGGGGGACACATGGGAGCGCCACGCCGCTCCCATAACCACCCGCGCGGCCGCATTCTGGACCAGCTGGAGCCTCCGGGTGCTCCTCAAGGGGAGCCCTATGTAGAGAGCATTGCAGTAGTCCAGGTGGGAAGTAATGAGAGCATGAGTGACCGTATTTAACGAGTCCCGATCCAGAAAGGGACGCAACTGGCGAATCAGGCGGACCTGATAAAAAGTCCCCCTGGCCACAGCCGTCAAGTGCTCTTCCAAAGACAGCCGTGAGTCCAGGAGGACACTCAGATTGCGAGCCCTCTCCGTGGGGGCCAATGACTCGCCCCCAATAGTCAGTGATGGCACCAACTGACTATATCAGGACGTCGGAAACCACAGCCACTTGGTCTTGGATGGGTTGAGTCTGAGTCTGTTTCTCCCCATCCAGATCCGCATGGCCTCCAGGCACCGGGACATCACTTCAAGGGCATCATTGGGGTGATCCAGGGTGGAGATGTACAGCTGAGTGTCATCAGCGTACTGGTGGTACTTCACCCCGAAACCACGGATGATCTCGCCCAGCGGCTTCACATAAATGTTGAACAGAAGGGGTGAGAGGACCGATCCTTGTGGCACCCCACATACAAGGGGCCTCGGGGTCGACCTCTGCCCCCCTGTCAACACAGACTGCAACCGGTCGGAGAGAAAGGAGGAGAACCACCGCAACACGGTGCCTCCCACCCCCAAACCTTCCAGCTGGTGCAGCATGATACCATGGTCGATGGTATCAAAAACCGCTGAGAGGTCTAATAGGACCAGGACAGAGGAACGACCCCTGTCCCGAGCCCTCCAGAGATCATCAACCAACGCGACCAATGCTGTTTCCGTGCTGTACCCAGGCCTGAAGCCCGACTGGAACGGATCCAGATACGACGATTCATCCAGGTACTGAGGGAGCTGTCGCGCTACCACACTCTCAACAACCTTTGCAACGAAGCGAACGTTGGAGACTGGACGGTAATTTGCCAACACTGCCGAGTCCAGGGAAGGCTTCTTGAGGAGAGGCCTCACCACCGCCTCTTTCAAGGCGGCGGGGAAGACACCCTCACTCAGAGAAGCATTTATAATCCCCTGGAGCCAGCCTCGTGTAACCTCCCGAGAGGCCAGCACCAGCCAGGAGGGACACGGGTCCAATAAACATGTGGCTGCGCTCAGTCTGCCCAGTATCCTGTCCACGTCTTCGGGCGTCACAGAATCAAACTCTTCCCAGATAATACTCACGAGACCTGCCTCTGTCCTCCCCCCTGAATCTACCCAGTCAGAGTCCAGGTGTTCCCGAATCTGAGCGATTTTGTCATACAGATACTGTACAAAATCCTCGGCTCTACCCTCCAAGGGGTCCTCCTGCGCTTCCTGGTGGAGCAGGGAGCGGGTCACCCTAAACAGGGCGGCCGGGGCGATTATCTGATGATGCAATAAGAGCGGCAAAATAGTTATATTCGCCGCTTTTATTGCCACCAGGTAGGTCTTAATATGAGACCTTACCAGTGTTCGGTCAGATTCAGAATGGCTGGCCCTCCAACCGCTCTCCAGGCATCTTTTTCAGGGCTTCATCTCCCTTAGCTCCTCAGTGAACCAAGGAGCCAGGCAAGATCGGCGCTGGGTCAGAGGCCGCAAAGGCACAACCCGATCCAAAGCTCCAGCAGCCGCCCTATCCCAGGCGGCCACCAGGTCCTCAGTCAAGCTGTGTGCCAGAGCCTCAGGAAATGGCCCAAGCTCCGTCTGGAACCTATCTGGATCCATCAGGTGCCTGGGGCAGAACCACCTCATCAGTTCCACCTCCCTGCGGTGGGGTGCGGCGGTTCGAAGGTCAAAGCGAAGGAGGGAGTGATTCGACCATGACAAGGTCTTGATCACTATATCCCCTATCTCAAGATCACTCAACCACTGACCAGAGACAAAAACCAGGTCCCCTCACACATATGTGCTAGTCGTTCCTGACCCTAGGAGGCGGTGCTCATCTCCGTTTCAAAGCTGAAGAGCCAGCGCTGTCCGAAGACGTCTCCGTGGTCATGTGGCTGGCATGACTAAATGCCAAAGGCGCACGGAACATTGTTACCTTCCCAACAAGGTGGTCCCTATTTTTCTACTTGCATTTTTTAGATGCCTTCGAACTGCTAGGTTGGCAGAAGCTGAGACAAGTTAAGAATAACAATGTACAAGCTAAGATATAAAAGTAAAGTAGGAGTGACCAGTTTCTAGACTGCAGACAGATGCGGATCTTCAAAGCACATTTTTAGGTCCCTGTAGTTCCTCAAGATCATGATACTGGAAAATCCAACAAGTCACTGAATTTGGGTGGATTTTGAGATCAAATTGGTAGATGAAGCTCCTTGGCTAGACTTCACATGCATATTTCCAATTAAATGAGAATACTTGTAGCATAGGTTTGAAAGGAGGGTCCTTGGTGCTCTCTGAGCTTGGTTGTTTTGCTGCAGACATTTCATTACCCAACGAAGGAACATCATCAATGCTGTTGGTGCACTGATGATGTTCCCTAGTTTGAGTAATGAAACGTCTTCAACAAAACAACCAAGCTCAGAGTACATAAGGTAAAGGTAAAAGTTCCCCTCGTACATATTTGCTAAACATTCCCGACTTTAGGGGATCATCTCCGTTTCAAAGCTCATCTCCGTTTCAAAGCCGAAGGTCCAGCACTGTCCGAAGACGTCTCTGTGGTCATGTGGCTGGCTTGACTAAATGCCAAAGGTGCACGGAACGCTGTTACCTTCCCACCAAAGGTGGTCCCTATTTTTCTACTTGCATTTTTTACGTGCTTTCAAGCTGCTAGGTTGGCAGAAGCTGGGAAAAGTAACGGGAGCTCACCCTGTTACGCGGCACTAGGGATTCGAACCGCTGAATTGCCCACCTTTCGATCGACAAGCTCAGCATCTTAGCCACTGAGCCATCGTGTCCCTGTACATATTTCCCTTTAAAATGGCCTCCGCCACCCTTCACCACAAAAAGACCTGAATATTTCAGCTCCTCCTTTTCTGATGACCTCAGTAGGTCATTCTTCCATCCCCTTTAGCTCTCCAGAGTCCTGAAACAAGTATTTGGCCGTAATTGAAGGAATGTTTCTCAAGTGGGATTAAGTCAAGACTCGTACGGAAAAGCAAACTGGATTGGTAAAGGGAAGATCACATTTGGAATGGCATCGCTCAACAGATGGATAGCTGCTTGCAATAAGACACAGACTCTTGTGACACAGATAGCAAAAGCAGTTTGGCGAAGCAACAGGGCTGGTCTGCTGATGTGAGTCCAGTGGTCTATTCCAGGGGTGTCATATTCAAGGCCTGTGGGCTGGACCTGGCCCACAGGATGCTTAGATCTGGCCCATGGGGCAGCCCTAGAAACAGCAAAGTACTGGCCCGTGGTGCGTCTGCCAGCAAAAATGGAGCCTGGGCGGGCTGCACGTGGCCCTCCTGAGCTCCAATTTCCCTGACAGAGGACTGGAGGAGGATTCCCCCCCAGCCCAGCCCAGGCCATCACAGGTACCCGACATGAGTGATGTCAAGCTGGCCATGCCCAGCCGGCCCCCTGAGGTCAAACACAACCCTGATGCAGCCCTCAATGAAATCGAGTTTGACACCCCTGGTCTATTCCTTTCCACCCTCTTTATCTTCTGCCTCTCACATACCAACTATTCTTGGAGGAAGGAAAGAATAGCTGCCCATGGTCATCATGATCATCTTCATTATCATCATCATCATACAACCGATCTACAAATTACAATTTAACCCTGTGTATCATGCTAAATCCCCATTTTAAAAGAATACTGTGAATTCTCCAAAGAAGAGAAGTCCAAAATGATGCAGAATAATGTACGTAAAGGTAAAGGTTCCCCTCGCACATATGTGCTAGTTGTTCGCGACTCTAGGGGGTGGTGCTCCTCTCCGTTTCAAAGCCGAAGAGCCAGCACTGTCCGAAGATGTCTCCGTGGTCATGTGGCTGGCATGACTAAACGCCAAAGGCGCATGGACCTCTGTTACCTTCCCACCAGAGGTGGTCCCTATTTTTCTACTTGCATTTTTTTTTACGTGCTTTTGAACTGCTAGGTTGGCAGAAGCTGGGACAAGTAATGGGAGCTCACCCCGTTACGCGGCTGTTGTGGCCCGCCAGCGGCCTGCGCGGATCGTGGCTGATCCCGACGACGAGGAGGCTGGTGTGGGGTCGCGCCAGCAGCCGGCGCTCGCGTCGGACAGCGAGGAGGCTGAAGAGGATGTGGTGCCAGAGGCAGAGACTCAGCCAGGGCCTTCAGAACCTCCAGAGGCTCATTCAAGTGGAGAGAGCGAAGTGGAGGAGCCTCTCCTCAATGCTCGAGCACGCAGGGCTGCCAAAAAGCAGGAGTGGCTACTCAGGAGGAGGAGATCTCCTCGAGAGTAAGGTTTGAGCCTATTTAAGTCACGCAGTTAGTAATTTCTTGCTAGAAACAACGTGTAATTATTACAGAGCATTTTTTTTTTTTGGATAGCAGATAACTTTATATAGTATAAAAAAGCACGGAGAAAGAAAGATTCAGGTTAGCAATAACTCTGTATTCCAGTGAAAATACATCACATTTTCCTCTTACAAACACACTGAGTAAAATACATAATTTTAAAGGGAAACATTTTCTTTGAGCACAAATTAAACCAACTCCTCTTTCATTTGGGGATATCTTACAATATTGAAAGGATGAAGTGCCCTTTTTTTTTTTTATTGCAAAAGTTTTACAATTACATTTTCACCCCTTTTTTCCCCCCCTCAACCCACCCCAAACTTCCCAACCTCCCTAACCCACCCTAACCCTCCCCTCCCCCCCAGACTTCCACACAGTATACTCATATCAAGTAAAAGGAAAAAACCCTCCTTTGTATATAAAACTTGAACCCCTCCCTCCCCCTTATAAATTTTCATCTTCATTACATTAACATATTTCTATCTTAATATAACATTTTCAAATAAATTTTCATCCTCATTACCTTAAAATGTTTCTATCTTAATATAACATTTTCAAATAAAAGCTATTTGATACTTCCTAGTTTGATATTTGTTCTGAACATAATCTATCCACTTCTTCCATTCCCATTCATAAGTCTCTTGTGAACAATCTTTTAGATATGCTGAAATCTTCGCCGTCTCTGCAAAACTGGCCATCTTCAAAGTCCATTCCTCAATCGTGGGCAACGCTTCATTTTTCCAGTATTTACCTATCAACAATCTTGCTGCTGTTATCATATACAATATCAATTTTGTTTCACCCAATGTAAAACCCTTAACTACACCCAATAAAAACAATTGTGGAGAAAATTGAATTTTTTTCTTCAAAACATTCTGCATGACCCACCAAATTTTTATCCAAAAAGCCTTAACTTTCTTACAGGTCCACCAAACATGATAATATGTAGCATCTAGACAATCACATCTCCAACATTTAGGCTGCACATTAGGGTACATACACGACAATTTTTTGGGGTCTAAATGCCATCTATAAAACATTTTATAAAAGTTTTCCCTCAGGTTCTGCGACTGTGTAAATTTAACATTCTGAACCCAAATTTTTTCCCATGTTTCCAACATCACTGGTTCCTCAAAATTTTGTGCCCACTTAATCATACAATCTTTAACTAGTTCAGTTTCTGAATCCCTTTCTAACAAAACATTATAAAGTCTTTTAATATGCATTGGACCTTTCTCTTTTATGTGTCTGACCAATTCTTCCTCATACATCATAATACCAGTTTTTTGGTCCTCTTTCCATCTCAACTGCAATTGATTATATTGTAACCAAGTTAGATTAATCCCTTCAGCCAACAATGTCTGTAATGTCTTCAGCTGCCATCTGCCCGCATCTGTAAAAAGAACCTCTTTATATAAACCCCCCCCGAGTGACATTATATTTGTATTCCACAAAGTATGACCAAGATCCAGCCATAGCGGTATTTTATAATCCCATTTGAGTCGGTGCTTCTTCCAAACTCTCAACAAAGAATCTCTAAGTATATGGCTTTTAAATGCTTTATCCACTTTGTTGTCATAAAATAAATAAGCATGCCATCCAAGTTCCAAATCAAAACTTTCTGTATTCAGTATTCCAGTCTTTTTTCCTCCAAACCAATCACTTGTTAAAGTCAAAGCTGCTGCATCATAATATAACTGTAGGTTTGGAAGTTTAAGACCTCCCCTTTCTGGAACATCTTGCATAATTTTCAATTTCACTCTTGGGTTTTTCTCGTTCCAGACAAACTTATTCACTCCAGTTTGCCACACTTTTAGTTGTTTATCACTTTTAAGCACCGGAATCATTTGAAACAAAAAAAGAAATCTTGGCAAAATGTTCATCTTAACTGCTGCTATTCTTCCAAGTAAAGACAGCTGCAGTTTTTTCCAAGTCTCCATGTCTTTTTGCACCTCTCGCCACAACCCCTCATAATTATTTTGAAACAATTTCATATTTGATTCTGCAACCTGAACTCCTAGATATTTTACCTTTGGTACAATCTCAGAACCTGCCCTCCTTTCAAGCTCGTGTTTACGATCTTGTGTCACATTTTTGACTATCATCTTAGTTTTTTTCTGGTTCAGTCTAAAACCTGAAACTTTACCATAGTCTTGTATAATGTCCTTCATCTGGATTATTGATTCCATTGGCTGTGTTAGGGTAACGACCAGATCATCTGCAAATGCCTTTATTCTGTAATCCTCTTGCCTTATCATTATACCTTTCAAGATATTAGAGTCCCGTATTGTGTTTAACAAGACTTCTAGTGTTAAAATAAACAACAGTGGGGACAACGGACATCCCTGTCTTGTTCCTTTTTCGATTTTAAACTCTGTTGTCAAACTTCCATTAATAATAATCTGTGCCTTTTGCTCTTGATAAATTGCTGAAACCGCCTGTATAAATTGGTCCCCAAAGTCCATCTTTTTTAAAGTCTTTAGTAGAAAATTCCAGTCCACTTTATCAAAGGCCTTCTCTGCATCCAAGAAAACCAGCACTGCAGGGATCTGTTTATTCTTCTCAAGATATTCCAATAAATCTATCACTTGCCTTACATTGTCCTTCATGTGCCTACCCTCAATAAATCCCGCTTGATCATCATGAATCACCTTTTGAATTACTGGCATCAATCTGTTGGCTAATACTTTTGCATAAATTTTATAATCCGTATTCAAAAGAGATATTGGTCTGTAATTCTCCGGTTTTTTGGGACCTGCTTGCTCTTTTGGTATCAAAGAAATATAAGCTGTTGTCCATGATGGGGGTACTTTTCCCCCTTGTTGTATATTACAAAATAAGTCTCTAAGTTGTTCCACCATTTCTGCCTGCAAAGTTTTATAGTACACTGCAGTCAGACCATCCGTTCCAGGAGCTTTGGCTGTTTTTAATTGTTTTATTGCTGCTATTATCTCCTCCTCTGTTATAGGATAATTCATTCTTTCCTTTTGTTGCTCAGTAATTTTTGTAACTCTTTTATTATCTAAATATTTTTCTATAAGTCCATTCTGCACCTCCTCTTTGGCATATAATTTAGTGTAGTAATCAAGAAAAGCTTCTTTAATTAATTTCTGTTGAAAAATTTCTTTCCCTCCAATATCAATACTATCAATAGTCCGTATACTCTGTTTCTTCCTCAATGTGTAGGCCAACCACCTGCCCGGTTTATTGGCATTGCAGAATGTATTGTGCTTCGCATATTGTAAATTTGTTGCAACTTGTTCCGCTATAAGCATTTGGAATTGATCTTTCAAAAGTTTTATAACACCACGTATTCTTTCATCTGTTGGATTTTTAATAAGTAACTGTTCTTTATTCTTTATTTCTGCTTCCAATTCAAGTCTTTTCTTTTGTCGGATCAATCTATGTTTAGAGTTCATATAAATAAGCACCACTCTCATATAAGCTTTGCTTGCATCCCACACAATTTCCATTGGGGTGCCTTTGTTCAGATTCATTTCAAAAAACTCTTTCAAATACTTTTTAAGTTCTATTATATTTTTTTCATATCTGAACAAGTTTTCATTTAATCTCCAAGAGCGTCTCTCAGTCTTACTTGTCTCAATTTCTATCCACACTGGGCTATGATCAGTCAAGGTTCTTGGCAAAATCTTTGTTCTTTTTGTCCTAACAAGTAAGTCATCTGACAACAAAATGAAATCAATCCTAGAGAAAGATCTGTGTCTATCAGAAAAGAAAGTATAATCCAGTTCTTTTGGGTTGTGTATTCTCCAAATATCTTTTAATTCCAAGTCTTCTTTCACATCAAAAAAAGTCTGTGGTAGTCTAATCCTTAACTTCGCCAAAGTCTTTTTATCTAATTTAGAATCAATTACTCCATTCCAATCTCCCATAATTAAAATAGATCTATAATCCCATTGTAGTATTTTAGTATGTAGCATTTTGTAAAAATAGTCCTGTTGTTGATTGGGAGCATAAATTCCAATCAAAAGAATTTGACTATTTGCTGAAAGTAGTTCAATTGCTACAAACCTACCATCTTGATCAGCTTCTATAACTTTGGCTGTTAATTTTTTATTTACATAGATAACCACACCATTCTTTTTTTGGTTAGTTGAAGATATAAAATGTGTTCCTAATTTGGGATTTTTCAAATAGTTTTGATCTTGAACTGTAATATGTGTTTCTTGTAGACAGACTATATCATTATTAAATTGTTTCAAATATGCAAATACTTTCTTCCTTTTCTGTGTTACATTCAACCCATTCACATTCCAAGATAAGCATTTAATCATCATTATTATCTTTCTGGAGCAAAGAACAGAATAATCAGATTTCATCCAAAATCTTCAATCCTGCATTCCCCATGGCTCCAGTCTCTTGTATAGTCTTAGCCCCCTTTTCATCTTGTCTTTCCTGTTGTAACTTTTCTTTAAGTTGCTTGGATTTTGCTCGGGTTATACGCTGGTCCTTGACTTCAGCCATCCAGACCGGCTCCAAAATTGGAGAAGATTCCAACAAACGCTCATCCAGGAGACCTCCTTCAGCGCCCTTCAACTCCTTTGATTCCTGCTTAGATTGTTCTTGCGGTTCTTGAAGTTGCTTCTTATCACTCTCCTTAATCTCCAAAACTGTAGATGTACGTGGGGATGGTATTCTTTCTTTAAGGATGTCAGTATAAAATTTCTCCGCCTTCTCCACAGTATTCAAACGGTATCTCTCTCCCTTATATCTCAAAATTATACCAGTTGGAGCATCCCAACGAAATGGTATCTGATTATTCTGCAGTTCTTTAACAAGAAAGCCAAAGTCTTTTCTGGATTTCAACATTTTAGGTAGTAGCTCTTTGTAAACTGTAATTTTCGAACCTCCCACTTGCACAGAGGTAAGAAAAGATTTTTGCAGGATATCGTTTCTTATTGCTCTGTCTGTAAAATATATGACCACATCTCTAGGCAATTGTCTTTGTCTGGCCACCCAGGAATTCACTCTGTAAATTTTGTCTATTTTGTAGAAAACCATATCAGGATTAATATTTAAAATCACAGCCAGGGCTTCAGCACAGACCTGTCTCAAATCTTGTCTCTCCTCTTCTCTAATTCCTCGAAGCCGTATAGCGAATTCCATTGCCCTGAATTGCATCATAACAATTTCGTTCTCAACTCTCTGCATCTTATCATCAACATCAGAAAATTTATGGTCATTATCTTTCATCTTAACATTAACTTCTGATTTAAATTCATCCACTTTTGAATCAACTTTCATAATAAATCCTGCCAGGCCAGACGCCACATCTGATATTTTTTTGGTCACCTTATTTTGGTTCTGCTGCATTTCCTGCATAATTTCCTGTTGAGACTTTTGGATTTTATCATCTATTTCCTGTTGAGCTTTTTGAAATTTATCATCCAAAATTTTTGAAATAAATTCTTTTAAATCTCCCATATCAAAATCTTTTTTCTGAACTTGTGACTGCGTATCCTGTTTGCGTGTGGGGGATCCCCCCCCTGTTTTGCCTTCCTGCTTCTTTGAAGCCATCCTGCCACGTAAGCTAGCTTTTCTGAAGAGGGAGGTTCCTCTTCTTCTGCCACCTCCACAAAGCCTTCTAAAAAAGTCCCCCAGATTTAATCAGGGCAAAACTGTGGTGATGCAAAGTCAAGTATTAAAAAGGGAGAGATTTTCCTCTTGTTTCTATTGTTACAGCCGAAGCAACTTTATAGCAACTTATTAACTTTGTAACAAAGCAAAATGACTTCACCAATCCACACTCGCTGATTCGTTTACTCTAATGCTGAGCGCCATATTTTTTCCAGTCACTTTCACTCATTCAAAAATTTTCCCTTCAAAATAAGATATCAGCAAAGTGCTAATACTTGCAGTTCCGAGTTTCAGGGTTCAAGTAGGTTTCGGCTGCTTGTTTAGGTTATTTCCTTTCTCTATTGAAGTTTCCTGCAGCCGGCTTGTTCTGCGAGAGCAGAAACGTCCCACACCGCCCGGAGTCTCAGCAGGTTGGGAGGGAGCCGCGCCTGTTTCCTCCCCAGAAACAATTCCCTGGGGGGGTTGCAGGGGCTCGACCTGTACCCTGCTGCCTCTTCTTCAAGAATCCTGAGGATTTTGAAGCTTTCAAGCCACTTCTCGATCGGGAAGCGGCTCTACAAGCGGCTGGGCTGGCGGTGCTTCAAAAGGCACCATCGTCGCCGAAGACGAGGAAACCGGAAGTCCATTACAGAGCATTTTTGAAGAGTGAGTGTCTTATTGTATCTTGTTTTCTGGGCTGGTTGCCAACCTTTGCCGGACTTCGTTTATTCTTGGTACGTTATAACTTTGATAAGGACCGTTGGTGTGTGTCACAATCCTTGGGAATCCAGAGCTGGGACAGAACAGTTTGTTTCTAGCCTAAAAAACACACACCACAGCTTTGAAGACGATGGAGCAGCTGCATGAAGAGAATGTGAAGCTTCGGCAGCAGTTAACTTTGATGGCTGCTCAGTTGGCTCAGCTTCAAAGCCAAATGGCTTCTTCTTCTCCTCCGCCCCCTCCGCCTTCTCCACCTCTTCGGAGAAACTGCCCGGTAGCTGTGCCTGATAAATTTGCCGGTAATGTAGAAATGTTTCTGGCTTTCTTTGGACAATGCCAGTTGTTTATGAGCTTGCGAGCTGAAGACTTTCCGCAGGACCGAGATAAAGTCGGGTTTATTATCAGCTTGCTCTCTGGCTCGGCAGCTCATTGGGCCACGCCCTTGTTAGTTCAGAACAGCCCGTTGCTCAATGACTTTCGGGGGTTTTGTGAGCACCTGCGGCTGATGTATGAGGACCCTATTAAAGCCCAAACCTCCTCCAGACGCCTGAAGGCCTTGAAGCAAGGCCAGCTGCCTCTTCAGAAATACATCAGTGAGTTCCGTTTGATAAGCCAGGACTCAGCATGGAACGAGGCAGCACTTATGGATGCCTTCCAGGAGGGTTTGTCGGACGCGTTGCAGGACGAGTTGGCCAGAGTGGACATTCCTCCGACTCTGAACGAGCTGTGTCGCCTGTGCCTCAGGATCGATGCGAGGTTACAGTGTCAGCCCTCGTGTCGTGCCCCTCCGGAACCCCGTGTGGCCCCAGTTGTACCTGAGGCTCCGGCTCCAAGGGAGGAGCCCATGGAGATTGGTGCAGCCAGACCCCGCCTGTCCAGAGCTGAGAAGGACAGACGCCGGACAGGGGTCTGTGTTTATATTGTGGGGAGCCTGGACACTTTGCTGCCTCTTGCGCCAAGAAATGATGCGGCCCGCCGGCTCCTGGTCCCGTACCACAGCCCACGCTTAACCTGTTGGGAAATGGGCGGAGCCCGATCTAGGGGAGACCCAGGGTCGGACACGTACCAACACAGATTCACGCCCTGCGGAAGTGGACTCTGGACCCCCTCGCCATTTGATTCTCAATACTAAGATCTTCCTTGCCAACAACCCCCAAGGGATCCCAGCTCATGCTTTGGTGGACTCCGGTGCGATGACCAACTTCATGGATGAGGCGTTCGCCACTCATTTTGCTGTTCCCCTATGTCCCGTGGATTCTCCCATGGTTGTGGAGACCATCGATGGTCAGGTGCTTCTGTCCGGGCCGATTAAGGCCGCCACTCAGCCCGTGCGCCTGACCATTGGTAAGCATGAGGAGGCTATCCAATTTTACGTCACGTCCGGACTGCATTTCCCCTTAGTTTTGGGCCTGGCTTGGCTTCGGACTCATGACCTACGCATTCTTTGGTCCCAGAATTTCTTGTTGTTCCCGAGCCTGCAGTGTGTGGATCATACTCGCCAAGTGTGCGCAGGCCAGGTGCAGGGTCCACCTGTGGTCTCTTTGCCGGCCGACCTCTCGGACTTTAGTGAGAAAGAGGCGGACCAGTTGCCCCCACACCGGCCATATGATTGTCCCATTGACTTAATCCCAGATGCACCGCTCCCTGTGGGGAGGTTGTACTCGATGTCGGACCCTGAATTGGTGGCATTAAGGGAATTCGTGGACAAAAACCTGGCCCGGGGTTTTATCTGGCCCTCGTCATCACCCTTGTCCGCTCTGGTCCTCTTCGTCAAGAAGAAAACCGGAGACTTGCGTCTGTGCTGTGACTACCGGAAGCTGAACGCCATCACGGTGCGGAACCGGTACCCTCTGCCCTTGATCCCTGAACTCTTAGAGAGACTCCAGGGGGCTACTGTGTTTACCAAGCTGGACCTGCGCGGCACCTACAATCCGGTTCGGGTCCGAGAAGGGGATGAGGGGAAGACAGCGTTTGGCACCAGGTATGGCCATTTTGAATATACGGCCATGCCGTTTGGACTAACCAACGCTCCCACTGTCTTCCAGCATTTTATGAATGATATTTTCCGGGATCTTTTGGATCAGTTCATGGTGGTGTACCTTGACGACATCCTGATTTACTCCACATCCCGGAAAAGCCATCTTCAACATCTCCGTCTGGTCTTGCAATGGCTCCGTGAACACCAGTTGTACGCAAAGCTAGAGAAGTGCCAGTTCTTCCAGTCGACCATCGACTTCTTGGGCCATTGCATTTCTCCCGAGGGCATCGCGATGGATCGGAGCAAGGTCGAGGCGTTGAGAAGTTGGCAACCTCCCCGTTGGGTGAAAGATGTTCAGCGACTCCTCGGGTTCGCCAACTATTGCCGGACCTTCATCCCTGGCTTCACCACTCTGACCGCGCCCCTCACCCGACTCCTGCAAAAGAAAGTTCCATTCCTGTGGGGCGACCCCGAGCAGCATGTGTTCCTGGCCTTAAAGCAGGCCTTCATGTCCGAGCCGATCCTCAAGCATCCTGACCCGCAGCGTCTGTGGTCGAGACGGACACGTCGGATAGCGCGGTCGGCGCGGTGTTACTCCAGGCTTGTGTGGATGGCGGTACTCTTTTCCCGTGTGCTTACTACTCCCGGAAGTTGAATCCTTCCAAGTGCAACTATACCATCTGGGAAAAAGAGCTCCTGGCCATTAAGACCGCGTTCGAGACCTGGAGACACCACCTCGAGGGGGCCCGACATCAGGTGGCAGTCCGGACGGACCACAAGAATCTGGAGTTTATGCAGACCTCGCAGAAGCTCAATCAACGCCAGATCCGGTGGTCCTTCTTCTTTACCCATTTTAATTTTAAAGTCACCTACATCCCGAGTGGGCGCAATCTATGGGCAGATGCGCTCTCCAGGAAGCCCGACTACGCCCAAGCCAAGGACCCGCTTCCGCCTCGGATGATTCTTCCTGTTGAGTCGTTCACTGCCGTCCAGGAACCTGTCGACCTACGGGATCAGATTCATTTTGTCCCAGTGCCACGACAACCCTGCGGCGGGGCATTTCAGTTTATTCAAGACTCTGAATCTAGTGTCACGGACTTTCTGGTGGCCTCGTCTCCGTCATGATGTGCAGTCCTATGTGACCTTTTGCATTCGTTGTCGACAGGCCAAGTCAGTCATGGGCGCTCCTCCAGGACTACTTCAGCCCTTGCCGACACCCGAGAGACCGTGGTGTGTCATCTCGATGGACTTTCTCATGGATTTGCCCCCGTCCTCGGGTTTCACGATGGTGTTCATGGTGGTGGACATGTTGACGAAGATGGCGCACTTTGTACCCTGTCGGGGACTGCCGACAGCGCGCACCACCGCCCGCATGTTCATCCAGCATGTCTTCCGGCTCCATGGACTACTGGATTGGGTCGTGTCGGACAGAGGGACCCAGTTCACCGCCCAGTTCTGGAAAGGGGTGATGTCGGCCCTGGACGTTAAGATCTGCTTATTGTTGGCTCATCACCCCGAAAGTGATGGCGGGACTGAAAAGGTCATTGGGATCTTGGAGCAATACCTGCGCTGCTTTGTCAATCAATAACATGACAATTGGACAGAGTACCTAGCAGTCGCGGAGTTTGCGTTCAATAATTCCCAGCACACCTCCACCCAGACCACCCCTTTCTTAGCCAACCTGGGCTATCACCCGCGCTTCTTCCCGCTCACGCCCCTGGACTCCCCAATTCCAGCAGCAGATGACTTCTTGGCTGAGCTCCAGGCTGTGCATCAGCTGGTGAAGGGGTACCTCAACAAGGCCAAGGACGATTACAAAAGGGTCACAGACCACTCTCAGCGAGCCACACCCCCGTTGGCTGTTGGGGATCGTGTGTGGTTGTCAACGAAGCATCTCCCCTCAGACCGGCCAGTGAGAAAACTGGACCATCGGTTCATTGGACCTTTCCCGGTAGAAGCGCTCATCAATCCCCTGGCCTACCGCCTGACCCTGCCTCGGTCTTTGAGAATCCACCCGGTATTTCACCGATCCCTCCTGGTTCCCGAACGGCCTACTTGTCCGCTCCGTCAACTGGACCGTCCTCCGCCTGCGCCCTGTGACAGGGAGGGATCACCGGAGTATGAGGTGGCGAGTATTCGAGACTCTCGGTGGTTGAAGGGTCAGTTTCAATACCTCATCGAGTGGAAGGGGTATGGGCCGGAGGACTTCACATGGGAGGATGCGGCCTCTATTCATGCTCCGGACCTGGTTTGCGCCTTCCACGAGCAATTTCCGTCCCGACCACATCCAGATCGACAGACTCGGGGGAAGGGCCCTGCGGTGAGGGATAGTGTTGTGGCCCGCCAGTGGCCTGCGCGGATCGTGGCTGATCCCGATGACGAGGAGGCTGGTGTGGGGTCGCGCCAGCAGCCTGTGCAGCCGGTACTCGCGTCGGACAGCGAGGAGGCTGAAGAGGATGTGGTGCCAGAGGCAGAGACTCAGCCAGGGCCTTCAGAACCTCCAGAGGCTCCTTCAAGTGGAGAGAGCGAAGTGGAGGAGCCTCTCCTCAATGCTCGAGCACGCAGGGCTGCCAAAAGGCAGGAGTGGCTACTCAGGAGGAGGAGGTCTCCTTGAGAGTAAGGTTTGAGGATAATTGGCCACTCCCTTAGCCTATTTAAGTCACACGCAGTTAATAATTTCTTGCTAGAGAGGTTTCCAGTTGGCGTCGCGACGTCTCAGATGGGGAATTGGCGGGGCTCCTCGGAGCCCAGCAAAAAACCCCGTTTGTTAAGCTGCCGGCGGCAGGTCGATGGACCTACCTTGTCCTGTAGGGACCGGGGGATAGAGAGGGACCCCTTGGACGGCCGAGAGGAACAGGCAGGTTCCTCGGGGCTGGAGGATTGCGCCGGCAGCGGTAAATGCGGCAGCCATGGTGGCTGCCCCGAGATCATGACAATCGGAAGAAAAAGATGTGCAGGAGGAGAAGCGGAGAGCAGAGCAGGGAGTTTGAAAGCCGGGTGAGTGGAATGCTGCCCAGGCGGGAACTGCCCGTAAAAGCTGGATTATAAATAAGTATGCCCCAGCCTTAACAGCAGCTGAGAAATATTGGGGCAAAAAGACTCAAATGAATGGTGGAGAAAAGACCTGTTGCTAGATAGCGCTAATTACAGACTTCTTGGAAATGACTTTATTACAGATTTGGTCTTCTTTTTTCTTTTCTTTTTTTGTGGCTAAACGAGACTGGATTATGTTTGAGAGAGAGGAAGGAGAAGAGGAAATAAATATGCTTTTAAAAGTAAAGACAAAAGACAAACGGAGGTGGAAAAAATGGCTGCCAGCTGAGAGTGAAAGTGTAAATTCCAGACTGCTTGTTACTTGAAAGAGAAACTTTGTTGCTCGTTGCTTGTTACTAAAAGTGGATTATTTTGAGAAAAAAATCAAGAGGCTTTACTTTGGACATATAATCTGTGTAATGGAGGATTTATTGAAGATCAGAAAGAAGAAACTAAATGGAATAATGAAAACTGATTTAATAAGCGTGGCAACAAGAGAAAAAGGGTGTGGCAACAAAAGAAGGACATGAAGTTATTATATATGGAATAGCCAATTCAGAATTAACTTTATAGAACTGATAACTTTGAGGACATTGAAATGGAAAATAAATATACTCAGACAGATTGGAGAAAGAAAAAAAATGGAATATATCATGTAACAAGATAACAAAATACCATAGTTTGAATTAAATGGATGTAACGGTGTCTGGGAGTTTGATGTCTGAATAATCTTAGGAGATACTTTCCTTCTTCTCTTTGCTCTTTCTCTATTTTTTTTCCTTTCTTTTTCCTTTTTCTTTTTTGTTTCTTTTCCCCTCTCTATTTTTTCTAATTCTCTTTTCAATTTCTCTTGTTATATTTCTATTCTCTTTCCTTTTTTATTTTTGTTTCTCTTTTCCTTTTTTTATTTTAACTATTATTAATATTGTTACTATTCTCTCTTTTTTCAATATTATTTTTATTAAAGTTGATTTTATGAATATACAAACAATTTGATTAGAAAAAAAGAGTATAAATGATTGAAAAACATGATTTTTGGATGTCTTAATACCTTTTTAAATTTGGAATTTTTAAGCTCTATTTACAGACCTAATAATTTAGAAGAAAATGTTTTTTAAGGTGCTGGACATTAAAAAGAATTATTTACAGATTTAATAATTATAGAAAATTGATCTTAAAGTGATTCAAAATGTTGATACTTATTGGAAATAAGCATGGCATTGAGGAAAGCCTAGGAGAGAATAGGAGTTAAGATATTTGTTGATATACTTTTTTATCTTAAATCAGTTAAAGATACGGAGGAGAATGGATTTAAAAATAAATATGAGTAATACATTGTGAATTAATTAATTGTAATTTAATTTAATTAATTAAAATAAAATGCTATGAATCAGTTAAACAAATGAAGTTAGGAGTGGAGGGAAGCATGATTCTGGAGAACAGTTAAAGCAAAACAGAACCAGTTAAAAATAAAAATAAGAGTTAGGAGTGGAGGAAAGCACATGCTGGAAAACAGCTAAAGTAAAGCTGTGAACCAGCCAATAGAGTTAGGAGTGGAGGAAAGCATACGCTGGGTAACAGTTAAAGCAAAACTGTGAACTAGCCAAAAAATAAAAAGTTAGGAGTGGAGGAAAATATACGTGGAGAGCAACTGAAATACAGTTGTGAACCAGTTAAAAATAGGTTGGAGCGGAGGAAAGCACTGCTGGAAAGCAACTTTTTGAGCTGCGAACCAGTTTCATAATAGATTTAGGAGGAGTGAAGGAGTTAACGTTGGTATGCAGTTAAAATTATACTGTGAACCAGCCTAAATAAGTAAGGTTAGGAGTGAAGGAAAGCATTGCTGAAAAGCAACTGATTAAGATGTGAACCAGCCAAAAAATAAACCTAGGAGGAAGTGGATGAGATAATACTGGAGAATAGTTAAGCCAAACTGTGAACCAGTTAAATAAATAGAGATAGAAGTGGCGGGAAACACTGTTGGGAAATAGCTATTTAAATTATGAACCAGTTAAATATTAGACTTCAAAATAAAGTATTTTGGGAGTGACAAATTTTAGATGGAAATGTTGATTGATTTAGAAACAATTAAGAGAGGAGGAAAATATTCTTTGTCAAGATTATGGATACTAGCTGTCATTTAAGAGAGGTACAATATAGATTCGATGTAATGGGTCTTAGAAATGAGGAATATATATGAAATATTGATTGTTAAAATGACAAAGATTTGGAATGATGTCTATTTGGAAATAATTGTCTAGAATTTAGGGTGACATAGTAGAATGATAAATGTTTAGAATAAGATTTTTCTTTTTCTTTTTTTTTTTAAGATGTAAATGGATAAAATTTGGAACAAAATTGGTTGAGGGAATGTGAGTAATTGTATTTACTTTATACTGGATCAAATCCTTGCTCTAAAAAGGTGTATTTTATGTTTTATGTTTAAAAAAATAAAAAACTTTTCAAAAATAATAATAATAATAATTTCTTGCTAGAAACAACATGTAATTATTACAGAGCATTTTTGAAGAGTGAGTGTCTTATCGTATCTTGTTTTCTGGGCTGGTTGCCAACCTTTGCCGGACTTCGTTTATTCTTGGTATGTTATAACTTTGATAAGGACCGTTGGTGTGTGTCTCAATCCTCGGGAATCAGGAGCTGGGGAAGAACAGCAGCACTAGGGATTCGAACCAGTGAAAAACCTTTCGATTGACAAGCTCAACGTCTTAGCCACTGAGCCACTGCGTCCCTTATAATGTACTACAGTAATGTACTACGTTACATTATTAATTAATTATTAATGTACTACATTACATTAGTACATTATGAGGTAGTTACATTACCTAATAATGTACTACAGAAGAACAAATCCTCCCACCATTGGACGTTCTTTGTTACCTTACAAACAAATTCTTCATCGTCACACAACTGATCAATATACTGAAGCAGGCAAGGGTCTGGGAAAACCCTTTCCTCCAGGTCCTGGGTATCTTGGCACATCCCTTGTTCTTTCTTCTCAGCTTCTTCTTCCTCCCAGCTGGGGTTCAGGCCTTCCATGATCTCTGCGTAGTGGTGCACGGCCTCAGCAGGGATCTCCCTGGGTGCTCCTGGGTTGGAAGTACTGGGCGGGCGCCTCTGGCGGCGTCGAGGCTGTTGGCTCTTGGAAGCTGACTTCTTTGGAGGGGTGAAATGCTCCCGGTTCGGACCGGATCACCTGATCCAGTAGCGATGGCGGCGGGTGGTTCGGAGAACCGGTAGCAAAAGTCCCTGCCCCCCCCCATGCCTAGCTGAGCCGCGTGATCATCAGAGGCTGGGTTTTTTTACTTTTAAAAGCATTTTTTCTACAACCTCTTCGGCTGAAAAAATGCTTTTAAAAGTTAAAAAAAAAGTTGGCCACACCCACCCAGTCACATTACCACACTGTGAAGCGGTATATAAATCTAAGTCCTATTGCTATTGCTATTGCTGGATTGACTTTCTTTGTTTTATTATTATTGGCCAATGTTCCGTCAAAATTAATTTAACTTTTGTATCTGTTGAATTGTCCCGTGGTGAGTTGGTCGTGGCAAGTTTGCTGTGGCAAGTTGTCCCATTCCAGACCTATGATTTCTGGTGGATGGCCCGGGGAACAACTAGATGTTAGCTGAGGAGAAAATAGAAGACTTTTCCACAGTTTTCAAGGCTACTGTTTGAAATGTTCTTTTCCTTCATTTGGATCGGCCAATGGAAAGAATCACTGACGCTTCTCCAGTTGGATAAGTTCAGGAACTTATCCAATTGGTTTCTGCCCAGGTAAATCCTAACTCAGTTTTCACTTATGTGTAGCATCTGAATATGGAGGGAACTCCCAATTCTCGCTGAGAATTCTGGGAGTTGCAGTCCCAGTATATCCAGAGAGCATCGGGTTGGAGAAGGCTAGGCAAAGAGAGGTCTGGGTTTGTATTAATGATTGTACACAAAAAAGCTTAAACTCATATCTGAGCAGTCATAAGCAGGTTTGGGAAGCTGAGACACACAAGAGCAAGGATTCTAACAACTCGACTCCCTACCTAATGCTTTGCCATAATTCAGGTCAATAGAAGCAACTATACAAAATTCCCACATGCACACACAATGTGTTCCATCGGCATAATGACTTTTGGTGTAATACGTGCTAGCTGCTACTGTACTTCAGCAATAGCATTTTTAAAAAATCTCTGGAATTCTTACGATTTGCGCAGTGCTGCAGCTCAGGGGTTACTTCAGATTCCTGTTGTGACCCAGGCCCAAGTAAGTAGTAGGAAAATCAGTCAGTGAAAAAAAAAAAACAAACTTTATTCGAACAGCTGAGAATTACTTTATTCCCAGCGTCGTTCAACTAAATTAAAGCAAATTCCTCCCAACACAAATTCCTCAGTCCTATCGCAAACCTTGGTCCAATTAGGCAAACTGCCAAAGACCTTTCTTGGCAAATGTTCAGAAGTCACAGAAAAATAAATAAATACAAGACGAAGACTAAGAAGAAGATGAAGCTACCAACGTTGTTTTCCGGCAAAGCCCAAACACCGTTGCTGGTCTGTTTTAAGCCTTATGGGAGGGGCCAGTCATCTCTTGCCCCTACTCCTGAGTTGTCCTCTTTGCTTGAGCTGCTCTTGCCTTCTGGCAGCTCTTCTCATGCGTACATTAGGAACAGGCTCCTCCTGTTCCTCTGCCTCACTCTTATCAGCCTCTGGAGGCTCTGGAGTCCGCACCTCACTCCCCGATGGCCCTGGGCCCATCTCTGCCTGTGACGCAGAGCCCTCATCCGGGCCTTCCCCAGCCTCCAGGACTGGCCCATGTTCTTCCTCAGCCTCATCGCTGTCCGACTCCGCTGCCAGCTCCGCAGGCTGCTGGCGGACCACAACAATTTCTCGTATGGTATTAAAAGAGGAGTGAGTTGGAAAGGAGGCTGTTGAGCACACTGCATATCCCAAACACATCACTTAGAGAAACATTTTTTCCCCAGGATTGCAAAGTGGAGCAGTATAAACACATATCCAAGAAAGCATGGAGACTAAGGCCTGGTTCACATTTGATAAGACCACACCTAGAAACACTGCATCCAGTTTTGGTCACCACACTGTAAAAAAAGATGTTGAGAATCTAGAAAAACTGCAGAGAAGAGCAACCAGGATGATTAAGGGACTGCAGACTAAAACCAGAGGTGGGCTGCTGCCGGTTCAGACCGGTTCAGGCAAACCGGTAGTTGCGACCCTGGTGCTATCCAGTCCTATATCTCCGTGTTCCTGAAGCCACGCACATCAGTGGTGGGTTGTCCCCAGTTCGGACCGGTTCACAAGAACTGGTAGTAAAACCTGCAGGAGGCCCCACCCACCGCCCCAGATGTCGTCATCGGCGATCTGTGCATGCGATCCGGTTGCGAACCCGTAGTAAAGGTAAGTAGAACCCACCCCTGACGCACATGCGCGGAAGGCTGAGTGCATGTGTGGAAAGTGCGCGTGTGATCGAAGTGAGCATATGCATGTGCACGCTCACATTTTCGGTGCTGGGCGAACCAGTTGTTACAACTGGCAGCAGCCCACCCCTGCCTAAAACATATGAAGAACGGTTACAGGAACTGGGCATGGCTAGTCTAGTGAAGAGAAGGACCAGGGGAGACATGATAGCAGTGTTCCTATACTTGAGGGGCTGCCACAGAGAGGAGGGGGTCAAGCTATTTTCCAAAGCATCTGAAGGCCAGACAAGGAATAATGGATGGAAACTGATCAAGGAGAGATTCAACCTGGAAATAAGGAGAAATTTTCTGACAGAGCAATCAACCAATGGAACAGAAGTTGCCTTCGGAAGTTGTGGGAGCTTCATCACTGGAGGCTTTCAAGAAGAGATTGGACTGCCATTTTGTCACATGTAAATGCCTAACGTATTGCCCTCTGGCAATGTAAGGGTTAACCTAAACCACCCCCACATAATCTCCCCTTAACCACACCTTACCTTGACCCCGCCTCTCAGGTATATAAGTTGCTGTTCCAAAGTCCAGACTCCATTCCAGCTGACCGTCTGTAATAGACAAATATGCTTTAAATAAATACTCTTTGATAAATAAATACTTCTTTCTGTGCTGAAGTTATTGGGCAAGATCCTCGGAAATAAGCAACACATTTGTTGGAAATGGTGTAGGGTCTCCTGTTTGGGCGGGGGGTTGGACTAGATGACCTACCCTTCCAACCCTGTTAATATAATATAACCTGTAATGCTGGTTTTGTCCACTTAACCGTAATTTATGTAGTCAGCAGCACTTAAACAATGCTGCAAGTCCTCATGGCTTCTGTATATGCACGAGTCCTACCCTGCTTTTCAACTCAGATACAATATGACTTAAACATTCCTTGCTAGAAAAATAATTGATGGGTGGGCCCAATAAAGCTACCGTCTCTCAGCTGCAACCATCTTGGTAATTACCAGACACCACAATATGGAAAATGCCACCACCTAGTGGTTATTTGGAGACTTGTTGCTTGTATATGGTTCTAAGCCATGGTTTACATTAGCTTTTATTAATAATAATATTTTTATCATTCTATGCTTTTGTTATAACTGGCAGGTTTATAATCCACAGGTATTCCTCAATTTACGCCCACAATTAAGCCAAAATTTCTGTTGCTAAGCAAGACACTTGTTAAGTGGGTTTTGCTCCTATTTACAACCTTTCTATGAGCTACGGTGGTGCAGTGGTTAGAGTGCAGTACTGCAGGCTACCTCTGCTGACTGCCGGCTGACTGCAATTTGGCAGTTCAAATCTCACCAGGCTCAAGGTTGACTCGGCCTTCCATCAGGGGTGGGATTGAAAAATTTTAGCAACTGGTTCTCTGCCTGGTTGTTGGGTGGGCATGGCCATGGGGGTGTGGCCTACTCATCCTCCTGCACCATGAGGCCGGGGAGGGCATTTTCACCGTCCCCAGGCTCTGGAGGCTTTCCTTGAGCCTCCAGGAGGGCAAAAGCTGCCTCCCCTGGGCTCCAGAGGCCGGAAACGGTCCCGTTTCCAGACTTCCGGAACTTCCGGGTGGTCCTTTCTCGCCCTCCCGGAGCCTTCGCGCAGGCCCTGCACTTACCTCGCATCCAAAACGGGCCATATTGAGACTCCTGGGAGGGGCGGGAGGGGCGGGGCCAGCCAGTCCTTGCAACTACCGGTTCGGCGAACCAAATGTAAAAATAGCATCGGGTTTGCCTGAACCAGTCCGAACCGGCTGAATCCCACCCCTGCCTTCCATCCTTCTGAGGTTGGTAAAATGAGGACCCAAATTGCTGGGGGCAATATGCTGACTCTGTAAACTGCTTAGAGAGGGCTGTAAAAGCACTGTGAAGTGGTATATAAGTCTAAGGGCTATTCCTATTGCTTTCTTGCCATAGTTTCGTGCAGTTGTTAGTAACACAGTTGTTAAGTGAATCTGGTTTCCCCACTGACTTTGCTTCTCAGAAGGTTGCAAAAGGTGATCATATGACCTCGGGAGATTGCAACCGTCATAAATACACGCCAGTTGCCAACCATCTGAATTTTGATCACGTGATTGTGGAGACGCTGCAACAGTCATAGGTGTGAAAAACGTTAAGTCAGGTTTTTCTGTGCTGTTGTAACTTCGAACGGTCCCTGAAATGAATGGTTGTAAGTCAAGGACTATCTGTAGTTTGCTCATAAAACCATGCTTTACCAATGGCATTGTTTGGATTCACACATACAACAGGTAGTCCTCAATTTACAACCGTTATGGAGCCTGCCCATTAGGGTTGTGAGTCAGGATCTGTTTTTACTACCTTTTTTTGTGGCAGTTGTTAAGTGAGTACGATGGTTGTAAAGCTAACCTCATTGTTTGTTATGGGGTGTTTTTGCCAAAAACTGGAAGTCAACCCAGGTTTTCGGCATAAAATGTTGTAAAATTTTTCACATGACCGCATGAACAGCCATAAATGGGATCTGGCTGCCAGGGGCCTGAAATGCAGTCAGAGGACCATGGGGGGAGGGGGGAGGGGGACTCAGCCATTGCAATTTTGGAATTGGGTCATGAATACCTTTGGGGTATTTAAATTAGAATGGCCACTGTGTAACCGGTCATAAATCAAGGACTATCCATAATCCCAAATCAATCAAACTACAAACATGGACCCACCTCACAGGGCAATAAAGGAATCTTACCGCAAACAGGGCCCTAATTTTTGTTGTGGTCTGCCAGCAGCCTGCAGAGCTGGCAGCGGAGTCAGACAGTGAGGAGGCTGGGGAGGAACATGGGCCAGTCCTGGAGTCTCGGATGAGGACTCTGCGTTGGAGGCAGAGATGGGGCCAGGGCCATCTGGGATTGATATGCGGACTCCAGAGCCTCCAGAGTTGGACATCAGAGAGGCAGAGGGACAGTAGGAGCCTGTTCCTAGTGCGTGCATGCGCAGAGCTGCCAGAAGGCAAGAACAGTTAAAACTAAAGGGACGACTCAGGTGTAAGGTCTGGAGATGATTGGCCCCTCCCATAAGGCTGAAAAGAGGAGCAAAGGCACGTGGGCCCTTTGCAGGAAAGCAACGTTGTTCCCAGTCGGCATCTCTGTTTGATTCTGGACTCCGTGTGGCTTTGCCAAGTAGGTCTTTGGCAGCCTGTCAACAGAGATAAAGGTTGGTGATTATCCCGAAGGACTTCTCCCGAAGGAGTTTTTGCAACTAATTGGGACTCAGCTGTGAATGAACGTAAATCACAGCTGTTGCAATAAAAGAGGTTTTTGGGACTACTTGTGTGTTTTAATGACTCAGGAAGCTGAGGTCACAACAATTTTCTCATCATACCTGTTGTTGACTTACTTCGGATAATTCTCCGAGTGGCTTCCCTGGGGTGAACAAACCATTTTCTCAAACATCAGGTGATTGGGGGGTGGGGGTAGACAGTACCTTGCTGTTGTCCAGACTTGGGGACAGGGGACATTGTTGGCTTGGTGGGTTTGGGGACTGGGTTTTGGAACTGGGAACAGGTGGCCAAGAGTTTCATCTTTTGGATTTGCTGTTCTTCTTCAGCTTCAAATTCCATGAACCTTAGGGAAGGATGGAGATGAAAAAGATTGAGTAAGGCGGTCAAACATCTTAAACCCACACCAGAGACATATAGCGTAAATTGAGGGCCCCCCGGGGGATACTAAAAGGGAGACTTGGAGCCAATTCTCACTTTTCTGCCATTTCATAGAAGATCATGCGTTCAAAATTGCTGCTGTGCTCCCATTCCTGCACAGCACGAGGGACCCCATCCTCTAAGGTCATGTTGGGATGAAGGCGGGCCAGTGAACGGAAGACGGGGCTGTAGGGCAGGATGGCAATATTGTATATCAACAAGGTTTCCCAATTCCAAACAGTCCTCTTCACTGTAATGAGGTACCATCGCCTGATCTGTCCCCGTCCACACACACACACACAAACACAGCCAGCCGAGGGTTAAGGAAGCACTTGGCACACACCCAGGTCTTTATCTCCAACTTGGCAGCGATATACACACCGTCTGCCAAGTGCTTTATTTCCACAGAAACAGAAAGATAATATACTCAGTGTACAAGAGTCCAACAAAAATAAATATTCCTCTCAGCAGTTTCGGACGAGGCTTTAGTGACTATCCAAGGTTTATTTTTGTTCGTCACAGGGATCACTGGCCACCACCCTCTATTATATAGTCTCTGGGGTGTGGTCCAGTGACTCAGTTCTAATCCCTAGCACGCCTCCTGAGCTGCTGCAATCGTTTATCACACCTTCGGAGGCGTGCGTCCAGGAATGATGTCTCTCCTTCACTCTTATCCGAGACACCTGTCTCCCTGCTAACCTCCTCTCCCTCGGCCGGCACCTGAGACAGTGCCAGAGGGGAGGGGCCTGGAGAGGGAGGCCTGGCTGACTCCTCTTCCTCATGCTCAGAGCTTTCTTCCTCCGATGGGATAGGCTCAGAGGACGGGGCCACAACACTATCCCCCACCGCAGGGCCCTTCCCCCGGGTCTGACGGTCGGGATGGGGTCGGGACGGGAACTGTTCGTGGAAAGCCCGCACCAGGTCAGGGGCCTGAATGGCAGACACATCCACCCAGGTGAAATCCTCGGCCCCGTACCCCTTCCAGGCGATGAGGTATTGGAAGCGCCCCTTCAGCCAACAGGAGTCCCGGATACTGTCCACCTCGTACGTCGAGGCGTCGTCCTCGTCGGCTGCGGCTGGGGGGGCAGGCGGCGGCGGGCGGCGGAGATGGCTCGCGGGGGCCTCAGGGACCAGGAGGGACCGATGAAAAACGGGGTGGAGCCGCATGGAGAGGGGTAGAGTCAACCGGTAGGCCACCGGGTTGATGACCGCCTCGATAGGGAAGGGACCGATAAAGCGGTGGGCCAGTTTCCTCACCGGCCGGTCCATGGGGAGGTGTTTCGTGGACAGCCACACCCGATCTCCAACTTCCAGCGGTGGCGTCGCCCGGCGGGCGCGATCGGCGAACCGTTTATAATCCTCTTTCGCCCGGATCAGTTGCTGCACTGCCTGCAGCTCCGAGAGGAAGTCCCGGGTCTCGGGAACAGGGGAGTCCATGATGGTCAACAGGAAAAGCCGTGGATGGTATCCGACGTTGGCATGGAATGGGGTCATCTGGGTGGAGGTGTGTTGGGAGTTGTTAAAGGCGAACTCCGCCAGGGGAAGGTACTCGGCCCAGTTGTCCTGCTGCTGGTTGACAAAACAGCGGAGGTACTGCTCCAGTATGCTGATGACCTTCTCCGTGCCCCCGTCAGTCTCCAGATGGTGTGACGACGACAGGCACACCTGCACCTCCAGCGCGGACATCAGGCTTTTCCAGAAGCGGGCCGTGAACTGGGCCTCACGGTCTGAAACCACCCAGTCCGGCAGGCCGTGGAGGCGGAAGATGTGCTGCAGGAACAGGCGAGCCGTGGTGCGGGCCGAGGGCAGGCCACGGCACGGGATGAAATGTGCCATCTTCGTGAGCGCATCCACCACCACGAGGACGGTCGTGAACGTAGCGGACAGGGGCAAGTCTGTCAGGAAGTCCATGGAGATGGCTCCCCACGGTCTCTCCGGTGTCGGCAGCGGCTGGAGGAGTCCAGGAGGGCGGCCGGATGCGGCTTTGGCCTGTTGGCACGTCACACAGGACGTCACGTAGGCGTGCACGTCGTGCCGTACCCGAGGCCACCAAAAAGTCCGCGTCACTAAGTTCAAAGTCTTAAAGAAGCCGAAGTGCCCCGCCGTGGGGTTGTCATGGCACTGGTTCATGACGAGGGCTCGGAGCGGACTCATGGGCACGTACAGCCGACCCCGGTGCCTGAGCAAGCCCTCCTCCACGGTCCATGGGGACGCGGGGACGCGGTCCGCTCTCCGCTGCTGCGACCAGTCGTCCCGTCGCTGCGCTTCCAGCAACTGAGCCCGCAGGTCCACCGGTTCCTGGACCGCGGCCAAGGAGTCCGCTGGCAGCACCGTCCGGGGGGGAAGGGAGTCCTTGGGGCAAAAGTATTCCGGCTTACGGGATAGCGCGTCCACCCTCTGGTTGAGGTTGCTCGGAACGTACGTGACGTGGAAGTTGAACCGGGCGAAAAACAACGACCAACGGATCTGCCGCTGGTTCAACTTCCTGGCCGTGGTGAGGTGCTCCAGGTTCCGATGGTCCGTCCGCACCTCCACCTGGTGTCGGGCCCCCTCGAGGTGATGTCGCCAAGCCTCGAACGCGGCCTTGATAGCCAGCAACTCCTTTTCCCAGATGGTGTAGTTGCGCTCGGAAGGATTGAGATTCTGGGAGTAGTAAGTGCAGGGAAAAAGAGTGCTGCCATCCACTGGAGCCTGTAGCAGCACCGCCCCAATCGCCACATTGGACGCGTCCGTCTCAACCACGAACGGACGGTGTGGATTGGGGTGCCTCAGGACTGGCTCCGTGATGAAGGCCTGCTTGAGGACCTCGAAGGCCTGCTGCTGCAGGGGCCCCCACTGGAATGGGACCTTCTTCCGAAGGAGCTGGGTCAACGGCAAGGTCAGGGTGGCGAAGCCCGGGATGAAGGTCCTATAGTAGTTGGCGAATCCCAACAGACGCTGGACGTCCTTCACCCGACGCGGGGGTTCCCAACTGTGCAAGGCCTCCACCTTGCGCGGGTCCATCGCGATGCCCTCGGGGGTGATGATGTGCCCGAGGAACTCTATGGAAGTCTGGAAGAAGTAGCATTTCTCCAACTTCGCATAGAGCTGGTGCTCCCGCAGGCGCTGCAGAACCTGGCGGACATGCTGGAGGTGACTTTCTGGGGTCTGGGAATAGATCAAAATGTCATCCAGGTAGATCACCACGAACCGATCCAGCTTGTCCCGGAACACGTCGTTCATCAAGTGCTGGAAGACCGCGGGGGTGTTGGTCAACCCGAACGGCATGACGGTATACTCAAAGTGTCCGTACCGAGTGTTGAACGCCGTCTTCCACTCGTCCCCCTCTCGCACGCGCACCAGGTTGTAGGCCCCTCGGAGATCGAGCTTAGTGAAGATCGAGGCCTCCCGCAACCTCTCCATCAGCTCCGGGATCAGCGGCAGGGGGTAGCGATTCTGCACTGTGATGGCATTCAAGCGCCGGTAGTCGCAACACAGGCGTAAGTCCCCTGTCTTCTTTTTCACGAAGAGGACCGGGGCCGAGAGCGGGGAGGTCGAAGGCCGGATGAACCCACGGGCCAGGTTCTTTTCCAGAAAGTCCCGTAAGGCGGCCAGCTCGGGCTCCGACATGGAGTACAGGCGTCCCGAGGGCAGGGGCGCATTGGGCATCAGGTCCACCGCGCAGTCGTAGGGTCGGTGCGGGGGCAAGCGGTCCGCCTCCTTCTCGCTGAACACGTCGGCGAAGGGCGTCAGCTCCGGAGGCAAGGAGACGTTCAGGGCAGAGACGTCCTGGCCGGCACAGGTGTGGCGAAGGTGGTCGACACACTGCAGGCTTGGGAACGAGATGGCGTTTCTCGACCATGCCACCTGAGGGTCGTGCGCCCGAAGCCAGGCCATCCCCAGGACCAAGGGAAAGTGCAGATCCGCCGTTACGTAAAACTGGATAGCCTCCTCGTGGTTCCCAATGGCGAGGCGCAAGGGCTGGATAGCGAATTTGATGGGCCCCGCCACGAGTTCCCGCCCATCGATAGTCTCGACCCTCAACGGAGGATCCACTGGAACCAAGGGGACTTTGTAATGGGCCACAAAGGCCTGGTCCATAAGGTTCGTGGTGGCCCCCGAGTCCACCAGCGCATGCGCCTGGAGCCCCTCCGACCGGTTAGCCAACAACACCCGGGTGTTCAAAATCATGTGCCGAGGGGGCTCACAGTCCACAGCCGCCGACTCCGGCAGGGCATGGTCACGGGACTGACCCAGAGTTTCCCCTAGGCCAGGCCTGGCCCGTTTCCCGGCTGGTCACGCCGAGACTCCGGAACAGGCTTGAGCGGTCCACTCCGCTTCCGGGGACACGAGGTGGCAAAATGTCCAGCCTCGCTGCAATAGAGGCACAACCCCGCTTGGCGTCTCCGCATCCGCTCCTGGGCCATCAGTTGAGGTCTGGCTGCTCCGAGCTCCATGGGCTCCTCAGCCATCGCCACAAAACGCGGTGCGGTCTGGAGCGCTGTCGGTGCGAAACGCGGGGGTGCCGACGTTGTTGGTGGTTCCAGAAGAGCCCGACGTGGCCGTCGCCGTTGCAGGTGGGCGTCGATGCGCAGGCATTGGGTCACCAGCGCGGCGAGGGTCTGTGGCGCCTCCACACGAACCAGCTCATCCTGCATCTCATCGGAGAGGCCGTCCTGGAAGGCATCCATCAGCGCCACCTCATTCCAAGCCGAATCCTGGCCTAGCAGTCTGAACTCCGCAATATAGTCCTGCAGGGGGCGCTTGCCTTGGCGGAGGTCCTTGATGCGCCTCACTGCCGTCTGCACCCGGAGGGGGTCCTCAAACATGGTGCGCAGGTGTTGCAAAAAGCCCTGATAGTCCAGGAGCAAGGGGCTATCTTGCAGCAACAGGGGCGTGGCCCATCAGGCGGCAGTGCCAGAGAGGGAGCTGATAACAAATGCCACCCGAGCCCGGTCATCCGGAAAATCCTCCGGCCTCATCACCATGAACAGTTGGCATTGTCCCAAGAAGGCCGGGAACATCTCCTGCTGCCCAGAAAACCTATCTGGCACGTTCACTGGGCATCTCAGATGGGGAGGGGGAGGAGGGGGAGCTGCAGGAGCATTTCCCAAAGCAAGTTGGGCAGTTAGCTGTGCTACTTGCTGTTGCAGAAGCTGATTGGCCTCCAGCATCTGCTGTAACTGCTGCTGCAGCTGTTGGTCCATCGTGGGTTAACGATGGAGTATGGGGTGACGAACAAGATGATCTGTCCCCGTCCACACACACACACAAACACAGCCAGCCGAGGGTTAAGGAAGCACTTGGCACACACCCAGGTCTTTATCTCCAACTTGGCAGCGATATACACACCGTCTGCCAAGTGCTTTATTTCCACAGAAACAGAAAGATAATATACTCAGCGTACAAGAGTCCAACAAAAATAAATATTCCTCTCAGCAGTTTCGGACGAGGCTTTAGTGACTATCCAAGGTTTATTTGTGTTCGTCACAGGGATCACTGGCCACCACCCTCTATTATATAGTCTCTGGGGTGTGGTCCAGTGACTCAGTTCTAATCCCTAGCATGCCTCCTGAGCTGCTGCAATCGTTTATCATGCCTTCGGAGGCGTGCGTCCAGGAATGATGTCTCTCCTTCACTCTCATCCGAGACACCTGTCTCCCTGCTAATCTCCTCTCCCTCGGCCGGCACCTGAGACAGTGCCAGAGGGGAGGGGCCTGGAGAGGGAGGCCTGGCTGACTCCTCTTCCTCATGCTCGGAGCTTTCTTCCTCCGATGGGATAGGCTCAGAGGGCGGGCCACAACATCGCCCATTGTAGCATCTCCCACCACATGACTTTCCGTCCTACCCATCCCTCCTTCCCCAAGCCCTCATCTTCAAGACCCCCTCAAAGTACCTTCTCAGCTTCTTGGCCTCTCCAACAGTGTGTCTCAGTGGTTACGGCGCTGTGATAGAAGTGTAATTGATAAAAGTGTACAAAACAAGAAGAGAGTAGCAAGGGGTGAAGGAACCAAAATTTCGAGGTGCACTTAAAAAAAAACCAATAAGACAAAGACGAGGGGGAAGTTAGCAATAGATTGTAGGAAGAGTGCCCTATGAGGAAAAGCAGAAGGAAACTTTGCAGCTCTAGTAAGAGTGGGTTTCCTTTGGGCCAGAATTTTTAGAAACTCGTTTTTTTGGGGGGGGGGGTGCTGATTTTAATTTTGATTCTGCGTTGTTTCTTGACATCACACAAACATTTGACACGAGCACACTTAGAAACGTAGCTGCAGCCTGAATTTAAGCCGTCTAGTTTAGAATATTGGTGAGACTAGAAATTCAGGTTTACCGTATTTTTCGGAGTATAAGACGCACCCTTTTCCCCCCTAAAAGGGGGTGAAAATTTAGGTGTGTCTTAGACACCGAATGTAGCCCCACCCACCCACTAGCCCCCACCCTTTGGCCTCTGCCTCACAGCAGTTACCTCCTTGCAAGCAAAGAGCAAGAAAAAACAGCTCCTTTCAGCTTCAGCACAGCCTAATTAGCACAAGTTGATTGGATCAGCCTCCCGACTCAGCTGATTTGCTCTCAGCTGTTTTGCGCAGGGCTCTGCTGCTTGCTGCAGAGAGGTAAATTGCTGGAGCAGATTTTTTTTTTCCTTGTGCTAATCAAGCTATGCTGAAAACAAAAATGAAAGTAAAGCAGGCTGTTTGCTGCAACGAGGCAAAATTGCTCAGAGGCAGAGGGAGATTTCTTTTTCTTCTTTTCCTCACCAAAAAAGGTAGGTGCGTTTTATACTCCAGTGCATTTTATATTCCGAAAAATACGGTATGTCCTTTGATGAACAAAGCAGCATCTGAGACCAAGATGTACCTTACAGAATTGTTGGGAGGATAAATCTGAAGGGAAGATTACAACTGATGCTACTTGAATGCTGAAGAAGAAAGGTGGCATATAAATTAACCAAAGAAACAAACAGCTTCTGGTTGCCTATCCTTAGACGCATAGATCTGAAATTTTAGATGGACCTCTTTTTTTGGAGGTAAAATTGAAATCTCTGTAAAAACTGACTAACTGGGCTCAGTTTACATCCTGGATTGCAGGTTTCACAAAGAGAAATTTGAGACGTGGAGCAAACCAGTTCTTAGTTTGCTACCAAAGCCATATTGCTTTGGGCCAAGCCATTTTCCTCTCTCAAGTCTATTATTCTAATGGGTTGAACTGAGCACCTTTTGAAAAATAGGATTCTCTCTCTCTCTCTCTCCCTCTCTCTCTCTCTCTCTCTCTCTCTTTCTAAAATAGGATTCTCACTGGCAGTTTGTCCCAGTGAAGGATAATTTAATTTTAAGTGTCTTAATCCCAACTCATAGTCTAGGTTCATATATTGCTCGATACCGTGATTTATCAGAAATCACTAAACCAGGGCTTCCGGTGACGTCAGCGGGCTTCCGGTGACGTCAGCGCTAGGAGAAGAAGGACAGGGAAAGAGCTCCAGGTCTGATCTCCTTTTCCCTGATTCAGACGGCTTTTTTTTCTGCCGAAACCACCCCTGGAGGGAGCGGGGAGATTGAGGAGTGAAGGGCGCACGTGGATGTGGTGATCCCGCATGCTAAAGGCTTGATCCTGTTTTGGTCTCTGAAGGCAAGGAGAGGGTGCCGAGTAATGGCGGTCCTGAAGGAATGACTCACCGTGTTGGATAGGAAGTCTGATTGGAAGTCCGAGGAACCTGGAGCGTGGAGAGAGAGAGTGTGAAGTTCTAACTGCCGGGGCAAGCAGTGAGGTGAAATTGCCTCACTTGACCAGCGGCCGAAAGAAAGTAACCCGGACATTGCTGATGATAGTGGAGAAATCTGCCTACTTAACAGGGGAAGAGCTGGACGCGGGGTGTGTTTCTTTTCTTTTTTTTTTTCTCTTTGCACTCCGTTATCTCTTTGATTGGATTATTTGACTTTGTTGTGGATTTTTTTTTCTCATAAATTTATAAATTCGGGACAAAAGATTAATAACCTTCCCTACCAAGTTGAATTATTAGTTTTCTGATATTCTATTTTTGTAGCTGGAAAAGTCTCTTCTTGGAACTGTCGGCAATATTTGGTCATTTGCTCCACCCAGTGGTGGATTTGGAAATCTCAAAAGAACATTGTGGATGTACTTAGAAGAAATTTAAATTTAAAGCCTGGGTTCTCCTCCTCTTTTTTTTTTTTTCTTTTCTTTTTTGGTTAACCTTTGATAGTATTTCCCCTCTTATCCTCTAATTCTTATTAATTGATTAGGGTACTGATTTAATATTGCTATTGTTATTGTGGCAATCAATTTATATATTTATATATTTAATAGACCGACTACTAATTGCTTATTAATTGTTTATATTGGCTGATTCAAACTAATATTGGCTGATTCAAACTAATTGACAAATAGAGAATTTAAGGAAGAGGAAGACTAAGTAAGCTGAAAAGGTTGGAGAGTACTTAGCTTGTATGCTGGGTTGGAAGAAACTTTGGTCTCCAAACAAGAACCAAGGAGTACCCCAAGGAGAGATGTCCATTGCTCCGACTACAACTGCTACTAAAGAGGGCAAGAAAGTATTGTTGCCCCCCTCGGCGTCATTGCCGGTGCTATCGCTCTCAATGTCATCTAAATCTACAGAAGATGCAAATATATTGGGAAAGTCCCCCTCGCTACAGAATCTACAGGGAATGATGCAGACGATGCAAGAGGTAATGATGAAGAATTTTGAGGATTTAATGATGAACTTGAGAAGTGAAATGGGAGCGGTGTGGGGAGACATTAAAGTACTAAATGAGCAACTGTTAGAAGTGCGAGAGGCAATGGTTAAACGAGGGGAGGCTCCACGAAGTGGAAGTTCGTACCAACAGATATGAAGGACGCTTGGTGGGTTTGAAGCGTGAGCAGGCCGCAACCACGAGAGCTATGGAAGAAGAAATAATTTTCTTACAGATGGAACGCTCCTCCTTTTTTCTAAGAATGCAGAATGTGGTACAAGATAAAGAAGAATGTGTGAGAGAAGTAGTTGGAGATATTTTAACTGAAATCTTGGAAAAAGATAAGGAGTTAATAATGAAAGATATTGATGAGGTTTATAGGGTATTTACGGGATATGTAAAATGCCATAACTTGCCACAAGAAATTCACATTCAATTTTGTAAGAAGGACATACGGGAGGAGGTTTATAGGAAAGTAAGGGATCAGGTGATATCATATAAAGGACAACAAATTAGGATCCTAAAGCAAATCCCTAGGAAAGTTAGAGAACAGCGGCGTAGATACCAATTTCTGACGATGCAATTAAGGAAAAATGCAATTCTATATAAATGGCTGATACCAGAAGGATTATTGATAACCTGGCGAGATAAGAGGATCAAAATTGAGAATTTGAGAGATGCACGAGACTTTTATGAGCTTAATTTTAAGGTGAATGACTTGGAGGCCGAGGGGGAGTCGGAGAGTGAAAGCCCAGAAGACCTACAGGAGGATGAAGAATCCAAGGAACGAGCAGATGTGAAGGGGAGAAAGATAGAGAGGGGAGGAGCTGGAGGAAGGAAAGAACCCCTTGCCCCAAGGGAAACCCGACAGACTAGAAAGAAAACACAGGGCAAGTAATAAGTAAATAGTAAGGAAGATGGTAAAGGGAGAAGTGGGGGTATCTTTATTTTCAGCCAATATTAATGGTTTAAATAACCCATGTAAGAGAAAGAGAGTGTTCAACCGGTTGGCCAAAGCAAACTGATGTGATATGCTTACAGGAGGTTCATGTAAAGGGAAACCAGAAAGCGATACTGGAGAATAAAAGATTGGGGAATCTGTATGTTACCTTGGCGGATCAGAAAAAGAAGGGAGTGGCGATATATGTAAAAGGACACTTAGAATCGAAATTAATTTATGCAGGAAAAAAGGGTAGAGTCCTGATGGTAGAGGTAACAATGGACCAAAGGAAATGTTTGTTGGTTGGAATCTATGCCCCAAATGGAAACCAAGTAAACTTTTATGGGGAATTATATCAGAAGTTATTAGAGTTAAACTATGCCAATATCTGTCTGCTCAGGGACTTTAATGCGGTAGTAGATTCAAATTGGGATTATATACCAGAGAGAGGCAAAGCCGGGAAAAAGAGGAGGAAGCTCTTGCCAAAAATTTGTAAACAAATTAGAGAGATAATTGGGTTGAGAGACGTATGGAGGGACAGAAACCCGGGCAAGAAGCAGGGTACTTATTTCTCTCCCAGACATCATTCCTGGTCCAGATTGGATATGGCCTGGATGACTGCAGGGTTATGTGATCAGGTGTTGGATGTGGAAATAGATGTCTGTGAAGGAGGTTCTGGGTTCGAATGAACCATGGCCCGATACGCATACAAACGCACAAAAGCATGCAAGTTGAGAGAGGAGTCTTAAAAAGGTAAATAGTTTAATAATACAAAAACACATAAAAGCAAACCTACAAAAAAAGGCATCAACAGCCTAAAAGATTCTCCTCTTAGCAAAGTCCATTTGCTCTAGCCTGCATCCCAAAATGTGGGAGGTTCTCTGTGTTGCTTGCCAGTCCTCTCCTGCAAGCCTTCTCAGGAGCAAGGCAATGACTCAGCTCTGGAGGCTTTCGGCTGCTCTCAGCTTCTCTGCTCACAGCTGCTCTCTCTCTGTCTGTCAGCATCTCTCAGAGAGTCTTACGTGAGAGGCTCTCTTTGAGGATCTCTCAGCTCTCTGCTTGCTTCAGCTCTGTAGCAGCTCTTTGGTGGCTTGCAGCTCTGCTGTGGCTCTGCTCCTGCTGCTACTTATATACTGACCAAGCAGCCGTTGGAAAGCACAGGAAACTCAGAGCCAGGAAGATGTGCTCTGATTGGTTGATTCAAACCATGCAAACTTAACAATCAATTAGTTGCAGCAAAATGCTCAGAGGCTTTTCCTCTGACAATCCCCTTCTCTGCAACGATTGATTACAGAAATACATGTACATACAAGTCATGAGCATATACATTACAGTAGTATGAAATACGATCTTACATAGTCATAGATATCTTATCCAAGAGATATTGGTGTTGATCCCTAGGTAATGGCTTCATGAGCAAGTCTGCTATTTGTTCCTTTGTCTCGCAAAAAACTGTCCTAACAAAACCTAACCTGGTCAATTGTCTGACATGTTTGTACTTGATGTCAATGTGACGTGACCTCTTTCCCACTGCATCAGCCTGCGAGATATTAATAGCAGCCGTGTTATCCTCATGAACCTCAATAGGATACACTGGTTCTTCCCACAAGTTTATTAGGAGATCGTCAAACCACACCAGATCATTAGATGCTTTTGATAAATTTCCACCAATCACGGCTAGACTACCTAGGCTACCGAGTATCAAACGAGGGGATAGAAATGGACCCAGCCAAGGTCCAATCAGTTCTACAATGGCAGCCCCCTCGCACCCGCAGACAACTGCAAAGCTTCCTAGGCTTTGTGAACTTATTATTATTATTATTATTATTATTATTATTATTATTATTATTATTATTATTATTATTATTTTAATTTGTATACCGCCCTTCTCCCAGAAGGGACTCAGGGCGGTGAACAGCCAAAAATTAAAAAACACACAAATGCAAAAGTTAAGACAATTAAAAAGAATTAAATCACTGGCTACCCAATTTAAAACCCCAAATCCATAAAATTTAAAATCCCAATTAAAAACCATTTAGGCTAGGCTGGCTTGATGAAATAAAAATGTCTTCAGGGTTTTACGGAAGGTCCGGAGGTCCGGGATCAATCGTATTCCAGGAGGCAGCTCATTCCACAGGGCGGGTGCCCCCACAGAGAAGGCTTTCCCCCTGGGGGCCGCCAGCTGACATTGCCTGACCGACGGCACCCCGAGGAGGCCCTCTCTGTGAAAGCGTATTGGCCGGTGGGAGGTTATCGGTAGCAGCAGGCGGTCTCGCAAATACCCTGGCCCTAAGCCATGGAGCGCTTTAAAGATGAGAACCAACACCTTAAAGCGCACCCGGAAGACCACCGGGAGCCAATGCAGCTCGCGCAGGAGAGGTGTTACGTGGGAGCGCCACGTCGCTCCCATAATCACCCGCGCGGCCGCATTCTGCACCAGCTGGAGCCTCCGGGTGCTCCTCAGGGGGAGCCCCATGTAGAGAGCGTTGCAGTAGTCCAGGCATGACGTAACCACGGCATGAGTGACTGTGCACAAGGAGTCCCGATCCAGAAAGGGGCGCAACTGGCATATCAGGTGAACCTGATAAAAAGCCCCCCTGGCCACGGCTGTCATATGCTCTTCTAAAGACAGCCATGTGTCCAGGAGGACGCCCAAGTTGCGAGCCCCCTCTGTGGGGGTCAGTGACTCGCCCCCAATAGCCAGCGATGGCACCAGCTGGCTATACCGGGACACCGGCATCCACAGCCACTCGGTCTTGGAAGGGTTGAGCCGAAGACTGTTCCTCCCCATCCAGACCCGCACGGCCTCCAGACACTGGGACATCACTTCGAGGGCATCATTGGGGTGGTCTGGGGTGGAAATGTACAGCTGAGTGTCATCAGCGTACAGATGGCATTGCACCCCAAAACCACGGATGATCTCACCCAGTGGCTTCACATAAATGTTGAACAGGAGTGGAGAGAGGACCGACCCTTGCGGCACTCCCCATGCGAGACGCCTCGAGGTCGACAGACAATTCATCCCCTCGTTCGCGAAAATTGCCAAACCTTTGACGGACCTCCTAAAGACAGGAAGCCCAATGACGAAACCCTGCCCGGGACAACCCCTACAGTGGGACCTGACCTGCCAACAGGCATTCGAGACGCTGAAAGGAATGTTTGCGAAAGAACCTGTCTTAAAACACCCTGATCCTGAACAGCCTTTCGTCATCCAAGCAGACGCAAGTGATGTGGCAGTAGGAGCCGTGTTACTCCAAAAGAACAGCCAAGGTGATCTACAACCCTGCGCCTACACCTCCCGCAAACTCACCGATACGGAGAGGCGATGGGCGGCGTGGGAGAAGGAAGCGTTCGCAGTAAGATGGGCATTGTTGACCTGGCGGCACCTACTAGAGGGAGGCCAGAAACTGTTTGAAGTCTGGACTGATCATAAAAACCTGGAGGCCCTAAAACCCCCACGGAAACTGTCGCCCAGGCAAGTCCGGTGGGCTCAATACTTCAATTGTTTCAATTTCGAGCTTAAGCACATCCCAGGAGGGAGGAATTTCCTGGCTGATGCCCTCTCCCGGATGCCCCAATACAACAGTGAGCGGGAGCAGGTAGTGAATGCCATCATCCCCTCCACCCAAGCAGCGGCTCAAGTGATCACCAGACGGCAACAACGTGACCAGCAGGGCCAACTTGCAAGTGACTTAACTGCAAAATTAAAAAATGAAACACTGACAGACCCCTGGTTCCGAGACAATCAACATCTCTTGACAAAAAGAGATGACCTAGCATGGAAGGGGACAAAGCTCTATGTCCCACAGACTTTACGCACCTTGATTCTCAAGAGGAGCCACGACGTTAAACCAGCGGGACACTTCGGGTTCCTAAAGACTCTGCACCTAGTATGAAGGCAGTTCTGGTGGCCCCACATGAGAAAGGACGTAGACAGTTATGTAAAAAGCTGCACCATTTGTGCCATCTACCGCCTGCATGGAGTCCCCAGGAGAATCATCTTCGACTGAGGGGTCCAGTTCACAGCAAAGTTCTGGAGGGAGTTCCTACGATCCATAGGGTCATCCCAAGGGCTCAGCTCAGCATTTCACCCGAGCACCAATGGGGGGGCAGAAAGGCTGAACGCTATGATAGAACAGTATTTAAGATGCTACGTCGACTACCAGCAGTCCAATTGGGCAGACCTCCTATCTTTTGCGGAGGTCGCATGTAATAATGCTGTCCACAGCACCACGGGGCTAACCCCGTTCAAAGTACTGAGTGGCATGGATTTTGTCCCCATGCCAGAGTACCCGAGGGAGCCCCCTTCCTCAGTCAGCTTGACCGACTGGATGGCAATGTTGAGAGAAACTTGGGAGAATGTTAAGAGGGCGCTGGCAAAGGCGGCTCAATCTTATAAGAAACAGGCAGACAAGCACCGAACTCCCCAAAGACCATTTCAGTTGGGAGAGAAAGTCTACCTTTCCACCAAGTACTTGAGACTTAGACTCCCGAGCAAGAAATTAGGCCCGAAATTTATAGGACCGTTTCCTATAGTAAAAATAATCAACCCCGTTACAGTACAACTGCAGTTGCCACGGCTCTTGGGGAAGATTCACCCCGTTTTTCACAGTAGCCTTCTGAAACCTGTAGTGGGGTCTACTTTAAGGCCGATGCCACGTGAACCCCCTGGGCCCCTGGTTGTTGGGGGCCAAACTCACTACGAAGTGAAGCGAATTCTTGACTCAAGATGGCACAGGGGGCACCTCCAGTACTTAATTAAATGGAAGGGCTACCCGTTGTCAGAGGCTTCCTGGGTGAAGAGCTCAAACATCCAAGCTGACCGCCTTATAGCAAAATTCCATGCAGACCACCTGGGCAAGCCGAGAGGGGGCGGGTTCGCAGCCAAGGAGGGGATAATGATACTTACCTTGTTGTGTTTTTTTTCCTATGGGGGCAGGTTACGTTGGAGAAGTGAAGCGAGAGGTGCCGGATGTCAGCGTTCCAAATTATGATCTCCTCCAGCGCTGACATGAATGAGAGAGGGAGAAGCTTTGCTTTAATGCTGAGATGAACTTTTACCTAGTTTCCTGCTCTTTAGTAGATAGCGTTGCCTGGGTAATAGAGGGAGGGGGGAATTCCTGTGAAAAGAAAGTGCTTGGGACAAAGAGATGGATCTGCATGATGGCCAATGAGACATTGGGGTTGAAGAACGGAAAGGGAGGGGTTTGGAAGGAGGTGCCAGTTTTGGCTGCACAAAGAGTTCAGGGATGTCGTTCTTTCTATTCTTAAATAAAAAAAAAAAGATTCATTAGAGACCTTGCGTTTGAGAATGAAGTTTATTTAAGATAGCAGCGAAACCTGACAGTCAGTTCTACCAGACTATGAAGAAAAGAAATTTGGAAAGCCGAGCTCTTTCTCAAAGTGGTGTGATTTTGTGTGGGGATGGTGTGATCTCAGTGGTTGGCAAACCATGCTGAGTAAACAACGTCAGCACAAAGTCCTAATCTCATCAGGAATGTAAAGACAGGATGTCTGGCAGAGACCCTATCTCAGATATGCAAGGCATGGGGACCCGGCACGTAGGCATTGTTTGTCACAGGAAGAACATGAGGGAAACACGAGGGGTCCACATGGAATTCACGAGCCTTCTTTAGCCAATCAGTACAAGTAAACGTTGATTAATGTTTTGCCATGATAGTTGTAAAATGACAATAAAAGGGAGCCTTTTGAATGGGGTCAGGGTGCCTTCTACAAGGTGCCTTCCCACCGAGGGGCCTTCCCGTGAACCATCTTCCTGCGTACACGTCTTTCTTCATCGAAAGAACATCTGGTGACCCCGACGTGATACCTCCTATGCTTACTCGGCCAGACGAGCCCAGGTGCACCTCAGCGAACTTCGCTCCCAAAAAATTTCGTGAGTATGGGAGGGGAAATCTCAGTTCCGCAGAAGTTTCATGCACAAGAACTGAGGAAAATACTTAAAAGTAATGGAATGGCAGGAATTAAGTTAAGTGAGTTAGAACCGCCACGAGCAGAAATAAAGCATTTGTTGCTGTGGCAAAAATGTAAGGAAGCAGTAGAGGTTATGGGGACTCATAAACTCAAGGCACCGTCGCCATCTCTCTCTCTGTTTTCTGATCAGGGTTCTGCTCCCCCTCCGCCTTATTTTTAGCTGACTTTGCCGGCTGCAGCTACACTACAACCAGAAGAAAGTAGCTCCCCGACAGCTCCCTTATCGATTTCTCCTTTACAGGAGACGTTTTCAGCTGTCAGAGCAGGGTTTCAGGAAGAGCAACAAAAAGGGACTCTCACTGGGGTAGAAATTGCACAGGTTTTCCAAGCTTTTCCTGTCATACAGACGGTTAATCCCCAGGGACAAGCTCAATATCAGTGGAATCCTTTGCCATATCAAGTTTTGATACAGCTGAGGAAAGGCATCACAGAGACAGGTTTGCGTTCCACCTATACTACTGGGATGGTGGAGGGCATATCTAATGGCTATAATTTGATTCCACAAGATTGGAAGCAAGTTTTTCTAATGATTTTGACTTCAATACAATATGTTGTTTGGGACAGAGCCAAAAAGAGTGTCTTTCCCATAGTCATGTCTCCTCCTCCAGTCTCTTATCTGCAGTTCCAGCCACAGCAGATAATGCTGGGCTTGATTTAATCACTCAGGAATCTGTGGAATTTAAATTTCCTTTGGAGGTTAAATTGATTCCTTCTCAATTTAAGGGCCCTCTTCCCTCTGGTTTAGTGGGTCTTATCTTACCTCGATCTATTGCTCAATCCTCTCTGTTACTTCCTTTCTTAACTCTCTATTTGAATAAGCAAACTTTTCAAGGTTTGCTTGATACTGAAGCTTGGAAAAAGCATACAAGAGATTCAATTCTCCACAGCAGCTGGTAAATTCCCTGCAACCTTATATTTTGTTATTCATACTAATATTTGGGATCGGAATCTCCTTTCTTTTTTAAATATAAAATTGATTTTGGATAATGGCACTTTCTCTTAAGTGGCTCTCTACTGCCCCGTGTGGTATTTTTAATAATAGCATGCCAATCAAACAATATCATTTGTGTGTTTTACCACAGGGCATGCTTAATTCTCCTACTTTGTGCCAGTATTTTGTGGACAATGCACTTCAGCCATTTTGTGAGAAATTTTCATCTTATTTGGTATATCATCGTATGGATGATATTTTAATTGGAGCTTAAAAATACAACTTAATTGGCTTTCTGAAATATAAAATGATTTATGTGTCTATGGATTGTAAATTGCCCCCAGAATAAATACAGCTGCACGTTCTGTCACTGCGTTCTTTTATTTACCAGCTGAGCTCATTATTTCTGGACTATCAGACTTTCTGTAGCTTGCCAAGAATTGTTATCAAAAGCTGCCACGCATGTCCATCCACCCACATTCCTTCACTCTCCTTCCTTTGTTCTCTTGCCAGAGGTCCGGCTGCTGAGAAAAGCAGCTGGCACGAACTATATTCAAAATGTAACAATTACTTTTCTTAGTTAGTGAGATGTTTTATTTTCTTTATAACAAATAAATGAGTTTTCTTAGAAGAAATATCTTCGGGGTTTGTTTTCTTAAAGTATACTGCAAGGAAAGGTCTCGATCCACTCCTCGTAATCAGGCACGATTATCTCATAGCCAGAATGGGATTAATCAACGCCCTGACACGTTCCTTATCTGTACTTAGGACATAAACTGTTGCAGTCTTTTTCTGCTCCGGCTTTTCCCCATTTAAAGTTACCCAAAGTTAAAAAATGCCTTGATTTTCTTGCAAGTCCACCATATATGATAATAGGTTGCATCATTACATTCACATCTCCAACATTTAGCTTGCAAATTCGAGTACATACATGATAATTTCTTAGGATCTAAGTGCCATCTATAAAACATTTTATAAAAATTCTCTCTCAAATTTTGTGCTTGCGTAAATTTAACATTTCTGACCCAAATCTTTTCCTACGTTTCCATCATCACTGGTTCCTGAAAGTTTTGTGCCCATTTAATCATACAATCTTTAACCAATTCAGTTTCTGAGTCTATTTCCAATAATGCATTATACAACCTTTTAATATGCATCTGACTTTGATCTCTAATCTGTTTCACCAAATTTTCCTCATTTTGCATAACCCCAATTTTTTGATCCTCCCTCCATCTAGCTTGGAGCTGACCATACTGAAACCAAGTAAAAATTATCCCTTCTTCTTCTTTTTTTTAAATTTTTTATTATATTTTTATTGTTAAAGAATAACAAGAAAGAAAAAAAATCAATACAAAAATCAATAGTAAGGAAAGAAAAAAAATTTTTTCCCCCCAACGTGCTATACAAACAGAAAGGAAGTTTTAGGAACTTGAAGTCTTCAATTCTTCCAGAAATCTCTTTGATAAGGTACTGGTGCCGATTCATCCAATCTCCCAAGTGCAAAGTCCACAAATGGTTGCCAAGTGTTCCAAAAAACATTTTCTTTATATATACCACTTCTAATTTTAATATCACAAGTCAATTTATCATTTAATGCAAATTTCCATGTTTCATTGTACCATTCTTCTAATTTTAGGTCAACATTTAATTTCCAATATCTAGCAATTATAATTCTCCCCATTATAACCAAAATCCTCACCAATTCTCTTTCTCCAGTTGTTAATGTTGTTTCATTCAATATTAATAATAATATGGTTTCCAATTTCAATTTGACCCTCTTCTTAATCATTTCAAATATTTCATTTTCTATCCTAGACCAAAAAAGTTCAACCCCATTACATTTACACCACATATGAGCATATGTCCTGAGTTCCACTTTACATCTCCAACACATTTTATCCACTTTATTATCCATTTGAAAAAGTCTTATTGGGGTCAAATACCACTTCCAAATAACTTTATAATTATGTTCTTTAATCCTTATTGTTAATGTCCTCATTATTCTGCTAACCCAATTCATATTCCAATTTTGATCAGAAATTTCAATACCCAGTTCTTTTACCCAATTCTCTTTCATTACCCTTTGTAAATTATTATCAGAGTTAATAATTTTATAAATTTTACTAACTAATCCCTTTGGCCCAATTTCATCTTTTATTATTCGAGATGTCAAATTTTCAAATTCCGTTTCCTTTCTACTCTCATCGTTCCTTTCTTTGCATTTCCTATTCCATTTATTCATTTGAATTCTTTCAAACCAATTAATGTTTAATTTTCCATAAATTTCCTCTTTCCTCATTTCATTTTCTATAAATTTCAACCATTCACTAATTGTTTCCACTTTCTCTTCTATTATAATCCTCTCTCTGTTACTATTTAATTTTATTGGGCAATTCTCTTTCAGTTTACCTAAATACAATGCGTCTGGTATTAATTTTTTTGCTACTCTGTCCCAATTTTTAGTCAAACTATTTAACCAATAATTGCAAATTTTAACCTTACCTTTAAAATTTTCCAAAAACCATTTGTAACCAAACTTCTTTATTTCCTTCATTTCCAAATTACCCCAAAGTTTAACATCTCCTTTTAAAATTTTTACTACTGTTTTTATATTAAATGCTCTATAATAGTTTAATAATTTTGGAATTCCTAAACCACCTTGTTTTTGGTTCTGATACCACATTTTCTTAATCAGTCTTGGTTTTTTATCCCCATTACAAAATTTATCTAATTTTTTTTGATATACTTCAATGTCCTTCTCGGTCAAAAAAATTGGAAGCATCTCGAATAAAAAGTTAAATTTAGGAAGTAACATCATTTTACATAAAGCTACTCTACCAAACCAAGATAACTTGAGTTTTTTATATTTCCCAATTTTCTCTTCAATTTCTTTTGTTACTATGTCATAATTTAGTTTCTTTAAATTTTTAATTTTAAGTGAAAGTATAATACCTAAATATCTTAAATTATCCTTTATCCTAATTCCAAATTGATTTTGTAATTTTTCTAATTTATTTTCCCTATCACTTTCCATTAATAATTCTGATTTTCCCAAATTTACTTTCAAACCAGTCATATCTTCAAATTCTTCCAAATGTATTTGAACTCTTTTTATATCATTTGTAATATTATTTAAAATGACAAGTGTCATCTGCATATAAATTAACTTTGACGCCTTTATAACCTATTAATTCTGAATCCTCTTCAATCAAAGTTGTTAAGATTTCCATTGCTAATAAAAATACGGTCGGAGACAGAGGACAACCCTGTCTTGTCCCTGCTTCCAAATTTATATCTTGTGTAAATATACCATTTACCTTCACTCTTGCCGTACCCCTCTGGTACAATTTGGAAATAATATGAATAAATTTATTACCAAATCCTAATGCAGAAATCATTTCTTTTATAGTATCCCATTGTATAGAATCAAAAGTTTTAAAAATATCCAAGGCAAGAATACCTATCTTATCACCATTATTCTCAGCAATATCAATAACATTTAATACTCTTCTAACTAAATCACACATATAACGCCCTTTAACAAAACCTTCTTCTTTTAATTCCTCTAGAGATTTCAATTGCAACTTACCCCTTTCCAAAAGAAGAAGCTCTTTATAAGTAATCACCTCTATTCTTTGCTCTGTACTTATATTTTCTATTACATGTCTGGGGTTTGCCCATATAGGTATCTTGTAATTCAGCTTATATTGGTACTTTTTCCACACCCTCAACAATGCATTTCTAAGTATATGACCCTTAAACACTTTATCCACTTTTTTTTCATACAACAAGTAAGCATGCCATCCATATAACAAATCATAATCTTCTATATTTAACATTCTTTCTTCAGTTAAGTTAAACCAGTCACTAATTTGTGATAAAGCTGCGGCTTCATAATGCAATCTTAAATTAGGCATTTTAAGACCTCCTCTCTCACGTATATCCTGTATAATTTTCAGTTTCACTCTTGGTTTCTTCCCAGCCCAAATAAAAGTATTAACCCCTTTCTGCCATTCCATCAGATTTCCATCTTTTTTTTTTTAATTGAAAAAGTTTTATTGGTGAAACAAACACAGTTTCCCCACAACCCTCCCACCCAACCCCCCCCTCCCCCTCCCCGACTTCCCAGAGCAGAACACAAGGTATTTCTATTAACTTTTAACAATAAACTAAATTGCTTAACCAACCATTAAACTAACACCCCCTAAAAAAAATTCTTAACCCCCCATAGATAAAATCCTACTTGTTAGACATAATACTTCTAATATCACTTATATAGCGCTTATACAGTTAAAAGAAAATCATTCATAAGCTATTTGATATTTTTTAGTCTGATACTTATTTTGAATATAATCAATCCATCTTCTCCAGTCCTGTATATACCTTTCTTGTGTGTGATCCTTCAAATATGCTGAAATTTTAGCCATTTCAGCTAAATTAGTTACTTTCAATATCCAATCATCAATAGTAGGCAAAAAGTCCTTCTTCCAATGTTGTGCTATCAACAATCTTGCTGCTGTTATCAAGTTCAAAATCAATTTAGTCTCTGCAACTGTACAGTCCGTAGTTATACCCAGTAGAAACAACTGCGGAGTAAATTTCAGTCTTTTTTTAAAAATATTCTGCATCACCCACCAAATCTTTATCCAAAATGCTTTGATTTTTCTACAAATCCACCATATATGATAATAAGTTGCATCATCACAGTCACATCTCCAACATTTAGCTTGCACATTAGGATACATACATGATAATTTTTTTGGATCTAAATGCCATCTATAAAACATTTTATAAAAGTTTTCTCTTAAATTTTGTGCTTGTGTAAATTTCACATTTCTAGTCCAAATCTTTTCCCAAGTCTCCATCATCACTGGCTCTTGAAAATTTTGCGCCCATTTAATCATGCAATCTTTAACCAGTTCCGTCTCAGAGTCTATTTCCAATAAAGCATTATACAGCCTTTTAATATGCATTTGTTTTTGATCTCTAATTTGTTTTACCAAATTCTCCTCATTTTGCACAAAGCCAGTTTTTTGATCTTCCTTCCATCTAGCTTGAAGCTGACCGTACTGAAACCATGTATAAATTATACCTTCTTCTCTCAATGTATCTAAAGATTTCAAATACATTACCCCCCTTTCCATAATAAGAAGCTCTTTATAGGTAATCACCTCCTGTTTTTGTTCTATACTTATGTTTTCTATTGCATGTCTAGGATTTGCCCATACAGGTATCTTATAATTTAACTTATATTGATATTTTTTCCAAACCCTCAACAAAGCATTTCTAAGTATATGGGCCTTAAATACTTTATCCACTTTTTTGTCATATAACAAATAGGCATGCCATCCATATAATAAATCATAACCTTCTAGATTCAAAATTCTCCCCTCAGTTAAGTTAAACCAGTCACTAATTTGTGATAAGACCGCTGCTTTGTAATATAATCTTAAATTAGGCATTTTGAGACCCCCCCTTTCATATGTATCTTGTATAATTTTCATCTTTATTCTGGGTTTTTTCCCAGCCCAGATAAAAGTATTAACACCTTTCTGCCATAGTTATTTTTGTATAATTTTGTATTTGAAGCTGCTATATACACTCCTAGATATTTAACCTTTTTAGCTATTTCAAACCCTGTTATTTTTGCTAGTTCATCTCTTTCAAATACAGACATATTTTTAATTATCATCTTTGTCTTATGTGAATTAACTTTAAATCCTGATACTTTCCCGTATTGATCAATTACATCCAATATATATGGAGCCGACTCTATAGGTTGGGATAAGGTAACAACCAAATCATCTGCAAATGCTCTTAATCTATAATCTTGATGTCTAATTACAATACCCTTCAATTTTTCTGAGTCACGTATCTTATTCAATAGCACTTCCAAAGTCAAGATAAACAACAATGGGGACAGAGGACACCCCTGCCTTGTTCCTTTCTCAATTCTAAAAACCTCTGTTAAACCTCCATTAACTATTATTTGTGCTGTTTGCTGCTGATATATCGCTCTAATTGATTGTGTAAAATATTCCCCAAAACACATTTTCTCTATTATTTTAAACAAAAATTGCCAGTTCAAGCGATCAAATGCCTTCTCTGCAACCAAAAATATAAACGCTGCAGGGACTTGGTTATTTTTTTCCAAATATTCCAGTAGGTTTACAATTTGTCTAACATTATATTTCATTTGTCTCCCTTTTATAAACCCTGATTGGTCATTATGAATTATTTGTTGCATAACTGGCATTAATCTATTAGCTAGTATCTTAGCAAAAATCTTATAATCGGTATTCAAAAGTGAAATTGGCCTAAAATTCTCAGGTTTGATGGAATTTTGATCCTCCTTTGGAATTAGTGAAACAAAAGCTGTTTTCCAAGAAGGTGGTACTCCTCCTCCTACCTGTATTTTATTAAATAAGTTTTTAAGTGATTCTAGCATTTCAGATTGTAAATGTTTATAATAAACAGCTGTTAGTCCATCTGTTCCCGGAGCCTTACCTATTTTTAATTGTTTAATTACCCCAACAATTTCCTCGGTAGTTATTGGCTGATTCAATCTTTCTCTCTGTTCCAGCGTTAGTTCAGGAATATCTATCTTTAAATATCTATCAATATCAACATCTTGAATTGAGTCTTTAGCATATAGCTTTGTATAGAACTCCAAAAAAGCCTTTTTTATTAAATTCTGTTGGTAAATCTCCTTACCTCTAAATTCTATCTTGTCTATAACACGTGATTTTTGTTTTTTTCTCATCGTGTAAGCCAACCATCTCCCAGGTTTATTGGCATTACAGAATGTATTATGTCTGGCATATTGTATGCTGGTTGCTACTTGCCCAGCCATTAACATATTGAATTGCTCTCTTAAAATATTTATCAGATCTTTTGCCTTTTTGTCTCCCGGATTAGTTATAAGCAATTGTTCTTTCTTTTTAATTTCCTCCTCTATTTCTTTCCGTCTGTTTTGTTGTTTTAATCTATATTTATTGTTCAGAAAAATTAATGTTCCCCTCATATATGCCTTACTCGCATCCCATACCATTTCCATCTTTATTCATATTGTTAACAAAAAATTCTTTCATTTGTTTTTTAAATTCATTCAAGTTATCTTCATATCTAAATAAATTCTCATTTAACCTCCAAGACCTCCTTTCCCCTCTTTCCTGTTCTAGTTCCACCCAAACCGGGCTATGATCAGTTAAAGTTCTTGGACATATCTTCGTCTTCTTCACCCTAGAAAAAAGATCATTTGTGGTTAATATAAAATCAATCCTAGAAAAAGATTGATGCCTATCTGAAAAAAAAGTAAAATCACTTTCCAATACATTCCTTTCTCTCCAAATGTCTCTCAGCTCCATATCCTCCAAAATATCAAAAAAAGATTTAGGCAGCTTAGCACGCATGGATATCTTGGAAATACTTTTTTTTATCTTTCTGGGTATTTATTACCCCATTCCAATCACACATTAAAAGTAAAGATCTGTAATCCCATTGTAGTATTTTAGTATGTAAAAATTTATAAAATTTGTCTTGCTGTTGATTAGGTGCATATACTCCAATTACAAGCAGCTTCCCGTTCTGTGTTGTTAATTCAATTGCAATATATCTACCTTGAGTGCCAGCCTCAATTAAATTGGCCAATAAGCCTCTTTTAACATATATAACTAGGCCATTTTTCTTCTCTGGTGCTGATGCCACAAAATGTGTACCTAATTTCGAATTTATCAAGTACTTTTGATCTGAGGATTTAATATGCGTTTCTTGCAAACAAATAACATCATTCTGAAATTGCTTCAGGTAGTGAAATATTTTCTTTCTCTTTTGTGGAGAATTTAAACCATTGACATTTTTTTTTAAATTTGATTTATATGCCGCCCTTCTCCGGAGACTCAGGGCGGCTTACAATGCATTAAGCAATAGCCTTCATCCTTTTTTTGTATATTTTATACAAAGTCAGCTTATTGCCCCCACAAACTGGGTCCTCATTTCACCTACCTTAGAAAGGATGGAAGGCTGAGTCAACCTTGAGCCTTGGAGAGATTCGAACCAGCAGAAATTGCAGGCAGCTGTGTTAATAACAGGGTGCGTATACCACTGTACTATCAAGGCTCTTAGACATTCCAAGATAAAAATTTATTTGCCATCTCTAGGCCCTCCAAGCTTTGAGAGCATCAGCTGAACCTCCTCCGCCATTTTGGACTTTGGCCTAGCTCCTCCCACTGCTTGTGTTTTTTGGACTTGTTGGGTTGAATCTTGAGGCTGTCGTGCCAGATGCTGTTTATAAGTAGCTCTTGTCAATCATTGATCTTTTCGCATCTCTATCATCTTTAATGGCTCAAGGGTTGGTGGTGGACCCCCACTCAACAATAAGTCTTCTTCCAAATTAGCTCCTCCAGCTAAAGCTTGAGCATAGGTTTGTGGTTGCCCTCCATCTTTCTCCTGTTGTATCATTTCCAATTGCTTTCTAGCACCCGCTGGTGAGGGTGGCCATCCAGCCTTTAAGACATTGGCGTAAAAATCTTTTGCCTTTCCAACTGTGTTTAAGCGATGTCTTTGCCCAGCGTATGTCACTATTATCCCAAATGGGACATCCCATCTGTACTGGAGCTGTTGGTTTCTTAATTCATTCACCAAAAAACCAAACTGCTTTCTATCTCTTAACATTTTAGGAGGAAGCTCCTTCAAGACCACCAGCTCTTGTCCATCCACTTGAATCTTGTTTCTGTAAGAAGCTTGCAGAATATCATTTCTAATTCTCCTTGTTGTGAAATAGATCACCACATCTCTTGGTAGCTGCTTTTGTTTTGCCAGCCAGGAGTTAACGCTATAGATTTTGTCCATTTGAATTGCCACATCTTCTGGCCTTTCTGAAATCAGCTCTGCTAAAGCATTGGAGCAAATATCTTTTAAGTTTTCACCACTCTTTTCTTTCAAACCTCTCAGTCTCAGGGCAAATACCATTGATCTGTATTGTAGCATGACCATTTCATCATCCACTTTCTCTGTTTGTATCATAACCTCTCCTAATTTAGTTGCTAGCTCCAAATTAGCTTCATCAACTTCCCGTACTCTCTCCTCAATCTTTAACATATGATTAGCCAGTCCTGAAACTGCAAAAACAATGTCATCTCTTATTGCATCATGTTTTTCCTCCACCACATCTTTAATTTTCTTTAACTCCTCTGAAAATTCTTTCATCATTTCTGCCTGATTGTTCAGGGCACCCATTATAAATTCTTTAAGGTCTTGTGACTGTGTATCAGCCGGAAGTTGTTGCTTTTGAGTCACTACAGGGGAACCTCCTCCCCTTTTAGAAGTTGGTGGCTTTAGTTGTTTAGCAGCCATTTTATTTTAAAATGAGTTTTTTCCTTTTACAGCCACAAAGTCTTATAAACAGTCTTACAATGTTTATTTCAGAGTTTTTCAAAATAAACAATCCTCTCTCCAGTCTGTTCTCAGTCCCCAGCAATTTTCTCTTCAAGCAGAAGACTCTTAACAAGCAATTTCCTTTTAACTTTCACTTTCACTTCCGCCCATAACAAAGGCTTCCTCTCCAGCCTCCAGCTCAGGAAAGTTCCGTTTGCAACAATGTATTCACGGAGTTAAGCTCTGTTTCTTTTAAAAGGCTTGCACTCTTGCTTCCGCTCTGTCTGCCTTGTTAGAAATCATTAAAACTCACTGTTTGCCGGCAGAATTGGATGCGACGTCTGGCTCTGGCTAGCAGAGGCACCAGCGATCCGGAGCAATGGGAGGGCTGAACTGGGGAGCTCTCACCCTCCGAGTCCCTGGGATTAATCCAGGGACTTTCGGGGAGCTCTACCCACCCCCTCCGACTCTCCTCTCCTTCTTTGCCCGAAGGAGAGTTTTTTTCAAACCGCCGGACAGCAGTTTAGCGCTGTCAGGGCGGTTTTAACAGATCGGGTGGCTGGCGGTCAAAGGAGACCGTCCTCGACGTCCGCGGAGCCACCGGAAATCCCCAGATTTCCATCTTTTTTAAGCACTGGTAACATTTGAAGCAAAAATAAAAACCTAGGTAATACATTCATTTTTATTGCTGCTATCCTTCCCAGTAGTGATAGTTGTAACTTTTTCCATTTTTCCATTTCTTTCTATAATTTTTGCCAAAGAATTTCATAATTGGTTTTATACAATTTCGTATTTGAGGCTGCAATATATACTCCTAGATACTTAACCTTTTTAACTACTTCAAACCCCGTTATCCTCCCTAACTCTTCTCTTTGAGTTATAGATAAATTCTTAGTTATCATCTTTGTCTTGTGTAAATTTACTTTAAATCCAGATACTTTACCATATTCAGCTACCATATCCAACATATAGGGAGCCACTTCTATAGGTTGAGATAAAGTAAGAACCAGGTCGTCTGCAAACGCTCTTAATCTATAATCCTGCTGTCTAATTACAATTCCTTTTATTTTGTCAGAATCACGTATCTTATTCAGCAAGACTTCTAAAGTTAAAATAAACAACAATGGCGACAATGGACAACCCTGCCTCATACCTTTCTCAATTTTAAACACATCTGTTAAACCTCCATTGATTATTATTTGTGCTGTTTGTTCCTGATATATTGCTCTAATTGAGTGTATGAAATACTCCCCAAAGTGCATTTTTTCTACTATTTTAAACAAAAATTGCCAGTTCAATCGATCAAATGCTTTCTCTGCATCCACAAATATAAACGCTGCAGGGACCTGATTATTTTTCTCCAAATATTCCAATAAGTTTGTAATTTGCCTAACATTATATTTCATCTGTCTCCCTTTTATAAAACCTGATTGGTCATTGTGAATAATTTGTTGCATAACTGGCATTAGTCTATTCGATAGTATCTTAGCAAAAATTTTGTAGTCCGTATTCAAAAGTGAAATTGGCCTAAAATTTTCAGGTTTGGTACAGTTTTGATCTTCCTTCGGAATCAATGAAACAAAAGCTGTTCTCCAAGAGGGTGGGACTCCTCCCCCTGATTGAATTTTACAAAATAGAGTTTTAAGCGGCTCTACCATTTCAAGATGTAAGTTCTTATAATAAACAGCTGTTAGTCCATCTGTTCCTGGAGCTTTCCCTATTTTTAACTGCTTAATTGCCGCAACAATCTCCTCCGAAGTTATTGGTTGATTCAATCCTTCCCTCTGTTCCAACGTTAGTTCCAAAATATTCCCTTCCTTTAGATATCTATCTATATCTATACCTTGTATTGAGTCACTAGCATATAGCTTTGTATAAAATTCCAAAAAAGCCTTTTTAATCAAATTCTGTTGGTAAACTTCCTTACCTCTATATTCTATCTTACTAATGACTCGTGCTTTCTGTTTTTTCCTCAACATGTAGGCCAACCACCTACCTGGTTTATTGGAATTACAAAATGTATTATGTTTAGCATATTGTAAACTAGTTGCCACCTGATCAGCCATTAACATATTGAATTGCCCTCGTAGTATGTTTATTGTTTCTTTTACTTTCTTATCTCCTGGATTAGATATAAGTAATTGTTCTTTCTTTTTTATTTCTTCCTCTATCTCTTTACGCTTCTTCTGTTGTTTTGATCTATATTTATTATTCATATGTATTAAGATACCCCTCATATAAGCCTTACTAGCATCCCAAACCATTTCCATAGGAGTACCCTTATTCATGTTAATAACAAAAAATTCTCTCATCTGTTTTTTAAGCTCCTTTACATTTTCTTCATATCTGAATAAGTTTTCATTCAACCTCCAAGACCTCCTTTCTCCCCTCTCCTGTTCAAATTCAATCCAGACTGGACTATGATCAGTTAAAGTTCTTGGAAATATCTTTGTCTTCTTCACCCTGGAAATAAAATCATTTGTGATTAGTATAAAATCAATCCTGGAGAAGGATTGATGTCTATCAGAAAAAAAGGTAAAATCTTTTTCCTCCAGGTTACGTTCTCTCCAGATATCTCTCAATTCTATATCTTCCATCATATCAAAAAAAGATTTAGGTAGTTTTGCATGTGCTGAAGTCTTTGATAAGCTTTTTTTAACTTTCTGCATATCAATTACTCCATTCCAGTCACCCATTAGTATAAAAGATTTATAATCCCACTGTATTATTTTAGTATGTAAAAATTTATAAAACTTGTCTTGTTGCTGGTTAGGGGCATATATTCCAATAAGAAGCATTTTTCCAGACTGTGTCAATAACTCAATTGCAATATATCTTCCTTGATCATCTGCCTCAATTAAATTAACTGATAGTCCTTTCCTTACATATATGACTAATCCATTTTTCTTCTCTGGTGCTGATGCCACAAAGTTTGTACCTAATCTTGAATTTATCAAATATTTTTGGTCTGATAATCTAATATGTGTTTCTTGTAAGCAAATAACATCGTTGTTAAATTGTTTCAAGTAGTGAAATACTTTCTTTGTTTTTTGTGGAGAGTTTAGGCCATTAACATTCCAAGATAGGAATTTAGTTGCCATCTTTAGCCTTTCGAAGCCTTGTAAGCATCAGCTGAAGCTCCTCCTCCACCTTACTCTTCGGCCTAGCTCCCCCCACTGCTTCTGTTTTTTGTACTACTTGAGATGAATCTTGAGATTGTTGCCCTTTTGGTTGTTGTTGTTGCAATTTATAGGCTGCTCGGGTCAGTCGTTATGTTTTCGGCTCTCCATTCTTAGGTGGTTCCAAAGTTGGGGGTAAACCCCCAAGATCCAAATCTTCTTCCATAATAATTCCTCCAGCTGCAGCTTCAGCATAGGTTTGTATCTGTTTTCCATCTTTTCCTTGTTGTATCATCTCCACTTTCTTCCTTCCACCTCCCCCCCCCCCCCCGGTGAGGGTGGGTATCCAGCCTGTAACACGTTTACATAAAAATCTTTTGCCTTCCAAACTGTGTTTAATCGGTATCTTTCTCCTTTATAAGTCACTATTAGACCAGTTGGAACATCCCATCTATATGCCACCTGTTGATTTCTCAGCTCATTTACCAAAAAGCCAAAGTCTTTCCTGCTCCTCAACATCTTTGGAGGAATCTCTTTCAAAACCACCACCTCCTGCCCAGCCACCTGAACTTTATTATTGTAAGAAGCTTGTAAGATTTCATTTCTGATCCTCCTAGATGTGAAATAAATCACCACATCTCGTGGCAGCTGTCTTTGTTTTGCCAACCAGGAATTAACCCTGTAAATTTTGTCAATTTGAATTGCCACATCTTCTGGTTTTTCTTTAATTATCTCAGCCATAGCATCAGCACAAATGTCTTTTAAATTTTCTTTGCTATTTTCCTTCAGGCCTCTCAGTCTCAGAGCAAACTCCATAGATCTGCATTGTAACATTACCAATTCATCATCCACTTTCTCTGTTCTAGTCATGACATCACCCATTTTGCTTTCCAAATTTAAGTTGGCTTCATTAATTTCTTCAACTTTCCCATCAAGCTGGATAACAAGATTTGAGAGTCCTGATACAGGAAAAACGATATCATCTCTTATTTTATCCTGCTCCTTGATCAACTGCTCCCTTGATCGAACCTATATCTTCCTCTATTTTCTTAAATTTCCCTTCAACAAGTAAAGTTAAATTGTTCATTGTTTCTCTCATTGCTATTGCTTGATTATTCATGGCTTCTTTCATAGCTTCCTTAAAATCATTAAGTGCTGCTTCTTGACTCTGGGTCTGGCTCTGTGAATCAGCCGGAAGTTGCGCTTTCTGTGTCACCACTGACACAACTGGGGAGCCTCCCCCTCCTTTAGCAACTCCTGGTTTCACTTGTCTAGAAGCCATTTTTTCCCTCCCCCCCTCTTTTCTTTGAAAGCGACAAAGTCTTTAAAGATGTTAATTTAAAGTCTCTGAGTTGCCAGACAAAGTAGTTTTTTTTCCCCTTGTTCTCTTCCCACCGCACTCTCCGTTCCCAGCAGTTAATAGGCAGCTAATCCACTCTCCCAGCGCAAAGTTCTCAAGCACTTTCATTTCAGGCTTTCACTTTCAAAGCCCTGACAAAGACGCCATCTTCCGCCTTCAGCTCAAGATTCAGATCGAAACAAAGTAACTTTGGAGTTAAGCTCTGTATTTTTAAGGCTTGTTCTCTTGTTTTCCGCTCTGCATGCGCTTGGGATCAATCAAACTCACGTTTTAAAAGCAGGATCGGATCGCGGCTTCTCGCCCTGCTTTTGCAGGGACGTCCTGGCTCCGGAGCTTCTTGGCGGGCTGTCTGAGGAGCTCACACCCTCCAAGCCTCTGGAAATGATCCAGAGGGCTTTCGGGGGGCTCTACTCTCGCCCACCGGCTCTCCTCTCCTTCTTTTCCCGAAGGAGAGTTTTTTCAGCCGTTTGACAGCTGATTTGTGCTATCAAAACGGCTTTTACGGAGACGCAGGGCTGGCAGTCATAAATGACCGTCCACGGAGCCTGCGGTGCCAACCGGAAGTTGGTGGGTGATGCAGAACATTTTGAAAAGAAGGTTGAAATTTACTCCTCAATTGTTTCTATTGAGTATAACTACAGACTGTACAGTTTCAGAGACTAAATTGATTTTGAACCTAATATCAGCAGCTAGGCTGCTGGTAGCTCAATATTGGAAGAAAGACTCTTTGCCTACTATTGAAGAGTGGACATTGAAAGTAACAAACCTAGCAGAAATGGCGAAAATCTCGGCGTACTTGAAGGACCACACGCAAGAAAGATATGTATCGGAATGGAGAAGATGGATTGATTATATTCAAAATAAGTATCAGACAAGAAAATATCAAATAGCTTATGAATGACTGTTAGTATTAGAAGTATTTGGTTATCGGTAGTAGAGTTAAGGTTTCAGTGGGGGAGGTAGTACTTTGAGGATAAGTAGATTAATCTAGTTTGTGTTTGACTAAATGAAATACCTTGTATTTTGCTCTGGGAAGTCGGGGAGGAGGGTGGGATGAAGGGGGGCAAAGGGTGGGGGGAACAGGGGGAATTTTTTTTTCTTTTTTGTAAAACTTTTCAATAAAAAAAAAGTTACCCAAAGTTATTTCTTTAGTAAATTTGCAACAATTGCTGGGTACTATTAATTGGGTCCGCTCATATTTTTTGTTACCTACACATTTACTTAATCCATTATTTGAATTATTGACTAAAGGAAAAAAGCCAGGAGATTTAATTATAGTTCCATCTGTAGTATGTGCTACAGTTGAGAAAATTAATAACATCTTGAGTATTCAGTTTGTGGATTGAATCCCTCATAGAGATTGTCAGTTATCTCTTCATATTTCCTCCTAGTAAACTACCCACAAAAATATTGGGAGTTTTAGAACAGCAAAAAGTATATTGTATTGAATGGCTTTATTTGCCTCATTACCATCAAAAAATGTTTTACCCTTGTTGAAAGACTTTCAAAAGACTTTAAAGGGTCACATAGAAAATCAAAAGATGTTTTAGGATATAAAAAAGGGTTACTCTTACAGTTCAAACAGGCTAGCCTCGAAACGCTGTGCTTGCATTTATTTCTTGCCTGCCTTCCTATAAACAATAAACTGATTCTACTCTCAAGCAGTTGACCTTCAATCATTTCGAAGCAATCTCCCAGCCAGGAGTTTTGAATTCAAGAAGGGAAAGCTTTGCCTCCCAGCAATCCTTAAAGGGAAAGGCTTCTTTTTCCTTCCAACATCTTTATCCAAGCTACTGCTGAAATTATAACCTTGGGGCGTACTCGAGCTTGTCAAAGAAATGGAACTGACTTAATAAATATCATTCTTTCTATCTCAAAATCTGACTTTCACTTTTATTTTCAGAATTTATTTCTTCAGTGTGCTTTAACTGACTATGTAGGCTGTATTTCATATCATCTGCCTACAGATCCTAGGTTTACTTGCTTAATGATTTCCTCCTTTCCTATTCATCCATTGTTTTCCTTCTCCACTATCGCAAGCTCTTTGCTTTTCTGATGGGGGAGGAACGAGAGGAGTGATTGCTTACAAAGATCCTCATGACGACATCTGGAAAGTTTCCTCTCAATGTTCAGAATTGTCTGTTGTTATTTTAGCTTCATCTTTGGATGATGATCTTCTGTCCCTCTTTTTGACATTACAACAACTTTTGCAAATTAGAAAGAATCAAATTTATATTGCACATATTAGGAGTCATCAGTCTTTCCCAGGTATGTTATCAGAAGGAAATGCTGTTGCAGACGCTGCAATGAAGCAGCATGTTTTATCTGTTACTCCATGGGAAAGTCATTCTATGTTTCATCAAAATGCCAAGGCTTTAGCAAAACAACTTCACATTCCTTTTGATCATGCTAGAGCGATTATACAACAATGTCCTCAATGTTCTCAAATCACCCCATCTCCTTCCATTGGGGTGAATCTGAGAGGGCTTAAAGCAAACGAACTTTGGCAAATGGATGTAACTCAATATCCCTCTTTTGCTCCTTGGAAATATCTTCATGTAACCATTGATACTTTTTCTCATTTTATTTGGGCTACTCCTCAGAAAGGAGAAGCCACTAAACATGTTGTTAATCATTGTATTTGAACATTTGCTGTCATGGGTCTGCCTTCTACATTAAAAACAAACAATGGCACCGCATATTGAAGTCGCTCCTTTGCTGAATTTTGTGACACATGGCAAATTAAACATCTTTTTGGCATACCTTTTAACTCTACAGGACAAGCCATAGTGGAGTGCACAAATTTTACATTAAAGTCTGCTTTGGATAAACACAAACAAACAGGAGGGATTCCTATAGGTCTCCCTGGTAAACAGGAATGGTTAAATAAAGTTCTGTTTACTCTGAATCATCTTAATATCACAAATTTATCAACTCCAGTAGATGATCATTTTGGAAGTAGAATAAGTCATCCCCAGCCACAGGTAATGTATAGATTATTGCCTAATCCCAAATGGCATGGACCTGTTCCCTTATTGACGTGGGGACGGGGCTACGCCACTGTGCTTACGCCTACAGGTCCGGTGTGGATCCCTGCTTGGTGTGTGAAACCGTGGAAGGATGGCGTGGCACGAAGGACTGAAAAACCCGATCCTGAACTTCTGACTCAGCCTGCAGAACCCTCAGCAGGATCGGGACCGAGCACCTTGCCAGGCTCATCAAGTGACATGGGGACAGATTAAAGCCCTTTCTGTTCAGTCTACAAAATTGCTACAGGAAAAGAATGTGCCGCAGACGCCGGAGAACTTTTTAGTAGCGGCTTTTGCTTGTTTAAATGCTAATTCTGTAACCATTATAATGTGTATTCTTTTTATGTGTATAAATTGGACAACTGCATTGTTTAAGGCTACTGTTCACTCCCTAAAATTGATCAATGAAGAGATGTCACAAATTAGAGAAATAGTGTTGCCAAATCGTTATGCTTTAGATATTATTTTAGCAGCCAAGGGTGGTGTATGTGCTTTGATTCATTCGCATTGTTGTATGTATATTACTGATCATAAAGCAAATATTTCAGCTACAATTGAGCACATGGAAAACATGATTGCAGATAATCCAATTTGGCTCCACTATTCCACAATCCCCATGGGAATGGTTATGGTCTTGGCTCCCAGATTTTGGATGGGTGCGACAAATAGTATCCATCGTTATATTAGTCATCATTGCTTTAATTTGTTGTTGCTGTTGCATACAATGTTTGCCTGGGTTATTAGCGATATTTCGTCCAAGAATTCGGCCCTCCAAATCTGAAGTTATGTATGCTTGCAAAATATTAAAAAATAAAAAATAAAATAAAAGAGGAGGACATGTGGGGATGGTGTGATCTCAGTGGTTGGCAAACCACGCTGAGTAAACAACGTCAGCACAAAGTCCTAATCTCATCAGGAATGTAAAGACAGGATGTCTGGCAGAGACCCTATCTCAGATATGCAAGGCATGGGGACCCGGCACGTAGGCATTGTTTGTCACAGGAAGAACATGAGGGAAACACGAGGGGTCCACATGGAATTCACGAGCCTTCTTTAGCCAATCAGTACAAGTAAATGTTGATTAATGTTTTGCCATGATAGTTGTAAAATGACAATAAAAGGGGGCCTTTTGAATGGGGTCAGGGTGCCTTCCACAAGGTGCCTTCCCACCGAGGGGCCTTCCCATGAACCATCTTCCTGCCTACGTGTCTTTCTTCATCGAAATAACAATTTTGTTTCTCTTGCTGCCTTCCCAGTCTCTTCTGACCCCCTGCCTTGTTCTCACAGGTCGAGTCAATGCACAGCCTAAAACCTGATAAACTGTGGCAGACCAAGCTGAGCAGTGCAGGGCTGGTCTATGTGCACTTTGGCTCCCAGATTTTAGCCAACAAGTTGAGCCTAAAGGAGGAAGATCCTGTTGTGTGTCTGCTTTATGACAAGGTGTCTAGATCCATATTTGGGATGGGGACATGTGAAAGAAAACATCTGGCGTGAGTAAGAGAAATAATGGAGTCCTTTTCAGCAGCCAAAGCAGCTTTCTCCAACTTAGTAACTTCTGTGTCGGACTATAGTTCCTGTAATGCCCAAGGCAGCATGTCCAGTGGAGAAGTATTGTGGGAATGGTAGTTCAGCAATATCTGAAGGCCCTGTAAAGCCATCGAGTTTTACTTACTTAATGACGAGGGACAACAGGGGAACTCTGCTTATTGCAGAGCCAGATGGCACGGCCAATGTAATTAGTGAAAGTTAAAGGATTAAAATAAACAGAGTGAAATCCAGATTTGGAATCTAAAATTGCAAGTATATATATTACCCCTGTGTTTGGATTTAAGACTGAAGAAAGAATGAAGGTTTAAAATGGTGCCCGGCTTTAGCTGCTTGAAAGGGAAAAAAAAAAGCTGAAAGCGAAAGTGGACTTGCCTGATTGTTTCAGTATGCTATAAAGTATCTAAAATAACAGCGCTGGTTAGAGGAGAAGGAAAAAGTTTTTTTTTTTTTTTCCAAACTGTCTTTATGTTCTATCTCCCTTAGAGACTTGATTAATTCTGAGAGGATTTTGTGCTGGTGAGAAGGGAGAGAAGATTTCCTCCTTAAAAAAGAGTCTGTCTGCATGGCAGAATGGCTTTAATGCCAGAAAACAAAGCTGTATGGGGGGGTTCCCCTACTCATAAGTTACAAGAGCAGTTTTTAAGCACTGATTTTAAAGACTTGAAGGAATTTATTATTGTGCTTATGGACCAGAAGTTTGAGAAATTTCAACAGGAAACTAAGAAACTGGTGCAAGAAAGGTATGATAAGATGAAGCGAGATTTTTTGACAGTTCTGACTGGCTTCTCAGAAATAATTCTTCAGATTGATAAAAGAATCGAAGAAACCAACTTAGAAGTAGAGTCTAAAATGAAGGAAGCTGATTATAAGATCTATAATGTGGATAATAAAATGCAAAGGATTGAAAATGAAGTTACAATGATGCAATTTAAATTTATGGAATTTGCTGTAAGACTGAGGGGGATAAAGGAAAATAACAGAGATTTGAGAAGGATCTGTGCTGATGCTTTGGCTGTAATGTTAAAGGTTAGCCCTGAAGAGGTTTTGTCCAAAATTGATAAGATTTACAGAGTGAATTCTTGGGTAGCAAGACAAAGGCAATTGCCCAGAGATGTAGTGATATATTTTACAGATAAAAGAATAAGAAATGACATCTTGCAAAAGTCTTTTGTTTTTACCCTACAAGTGGATGGAAGGCAGATTGGGATTTACAAAGAGTTGCCGCCTAAGATGTTAAAAGACAGAAAAGATTTTGGATTTTTGGTGATTGAACTAAAGAAGCAACAGATCCCATACAGATGGGATGTCCCAGTTGGCATAAGATTGACGTATCAAGGAGAAAGATATCGATTAAATACTGTTGAAAAAGCGGAAGAATTTTATCGCAATGTTTTTAAAATTGGCCCAACATCTCCACGTATATTGTCAGCATCAGGAATACAGGACAGAGATAAAGAAAAGCAAATTGAACAAAAGACTAAAGTCCAGTGGAAGCAGTTGGAGGTGGAGCCAATGGAAATACAAGAAAATACAGGGGGCTCTTTGGATGACTCGTGCTTGGATTATCCTTTAAAGGTTTTAGCTGGATCACTTAAAAACACAAGAGAAGTGGCTGTGGATCTTGGCTCCTGCACAGTTAAAGATCAGCATACAACTCGAACAGCATATAAACAAGTTCCAGAAAAGCAACAACAGCAGAGCTTCAAGCCACCACAAGGCAAGAAAAAAAGCAGGTTCCACAAAACTAGAAAGTTTTAGACCAATATTTCTTTTCAATATGGATTATAAAATTTTTGTAAAACTATTATCCAACATATCAATGCCAGTTATCTAAGAACCGATTTATGTTTATGTAGGACTTATAGAAGGCAGATATATGAAAGATAATGTGAGGCAAATTATAGGTTTATTGGACCATCTTGAGAAGAATAAACAGATCCCTGCAGTGCTGGTGTTTAAGCATGTGGAGAAGGCCTGTAATTGAGTGAATTGGAACTTTCTATTATAGATCTTAAGAAAGATGGATTATGTGTACGTTGAAGGGAATAATTATGAGGCAAGAGGACTACGGAACAAGGGCATTTGCAGTTGATCTGGTTGTTACCCTAACACGATTGATGGAATTAATAATCTAGATGGAAGACTTTGTGAAGATATTATATGGAATATAAATATAAAGTCACTCGGGGGGGATTTATACATAAAAGTATTTCTTAATGATGTGGGCAGATGGCAACTAAAGACACTAAATACTCTGTTGGAAGAAGGATCTGATGTGATTGTTTAGATTTTAATAATTATATATGGCGAACCTGCGGGAAAGTGGGTGAAACAAAACTGATAGGGTATATGGTGATAGACTAGGTTATACTGGAAAAGGGATGTTATTGAAGAATGGACTCTGAAGCTGGCTAGTCTTGTAGAAATGGTGAAGTTATCAGCATATATAAAAGACTGGACACAAGAGATTTATGTAAGGGAGTGGAGGATAGGGATAGATTATGTGTAGAATAAATATTAAACTAAGAAGTACTAGATAATTTTTAGATGAACGTTGTCTAGAAATGTATAGTTTACAGGGGATAGTATACTAGAATGTCAGGAAGAAATGTATAATTAGATTTCATTCTGGGGAAGCCATGGGGGGAGGGTAGGGTAAGGGAGGGTTAGGGAGGGAAAGGGGGGGGGATTTGTATTTGTAAAACTTTTTCAATAAAAAAACAGCTTTTATTAGTGGATTCAATATGCATAATTCACAGGAAGAATGTAAAGAGTCCTGTTGATAGTCTCTTTTACCAGCACACTCCAAAAAATATTCCTCACTGAACTGACCCTCTTCTCATTCCCATCCTCCTCCCTTTTTAGTTGTATGAGAACTTCATAGAGGAGATAGAGACAAACAACAATGGCATCTCCCAGTGGGATGAAGAGCCTCGCTACGCCATGACCACCAACATGAGCTCCAGGGTGGGCTCCCTGAATCCTCGTTGGAATGACAAGGACCAAGACACCGAGGTAGGATTCAGAAGACAGAGATTTGCTTGGCCAATCTTGAGCCAGCTTGGATAACATGATAGCAGTCTTCCAATATCTCAGGGGCTGCCACAAAGAAGAGGGAGTCAAGCTGTTCCCCAAAGCTCCTGAGGGCAGGACAAGAAGTGATGGGTGGAAACTAATCAAGGAGAGAAGCAACCTAGAACTAAGGAGAAGTTTCCTGACAGTTAGAACCATCAATCAGTGGAACAACTTGCCTCCAGAAGTTGTGAATGCTCCAACACTGGAAGTTTTTAAGGCGATACTGGATGACCATTTGTCTGAAGTGGTGTAGGGTTTCCTGCCTAAGCAGGGGTTGGACTAGAAGACCTTCAAGGTCCCTTCCAACTCTGTTACAGTATTCTATTCTATTCTATGAACGATGGCTGATTTCGTCAAACATACAGGCCTTTCCATAAAATTTGTTAGCCTGAAGAAGTGCTACCAGGCTCCTCCTGGTCTTTGGCTAATGTAGACTAACCCAGTTCTCCTGCAATGAAAGCATGTCAATAAAGAAGATGGAGCCTGCTGCTTATATTGCTGTCTTTTGACCCAGACACCCCCCCCCCCAAGGTGGTCTTCATCTTTTTTTCATCTGTTTGTGGTGTGTTTGGTGACCCATGGAGGGTCCCAGGGAAGGCGACCCTTGGGCCAGTTCTTCGAGAGCTTCCAGGGCTGGGGGTTTCATGGCTGTTTTGGCCGACCCATCATCAATTTAGGGCCATGATCTTTTTTTCTAGAGAGCCCAGCTACAGGTAGTCCTCGACTTACAGCAGTTTGTTTAGTGACCGTTCAAAGTTACATCGGCACTGAAAAAAGTGACTTGTGACCATTTTTCACACTTAATGACTGTTGCAGCATCCCATGGTCACGGGATCAAAATTCAGAGGCTTAGCAACTGGTTCGTATTTATGACCGTTGCCGTGTCCTGGGGTCACGTGATCCCCTTCTGCAACCTTCAGGAGGGAAGCCAGATTCACTTAACAGCCACATCACTAATTGGACAACTGCAGGGATTCACTTAACAGCTGTAGCAAGGAACGTCGTATAAAGGGACTCACTTAGAAACAGAATTTTTGGGGTCAATTGTGGTCGTACGTCGAGGACTACCTGTATTTGGGAAATTCTGACTTGGCACCTCTTTGTGTAAGCAGCTCACAGATGTCTCTGCTGCTAAGAGGAAAGAGGCAGCCAGATGAGGATTTGTCCGAGGAATGCAGAGAGAGAGAAAGTGGCTAGCAGTGTCCCCTCCTATAATCGCATAGCACAGATTGCATGGCTCCAAATTAAAAATGCCCTTGGATTGAGAGTGTAATTGCCAAATCCGTGCTTCTTTTCCAGGCTGGGTTCCAGAAGGCCATGATGCTGGTGGGCCACGAATTCTTAGACCGGCTTGACTGCTATCACCACAGTTGGCTCCCTGCACGCAGCCTTGTGGAGGATGCCATCCAACAGCATCAATAGCTTTGAGGTACCCGTCGTGTTCACAAGTTCCTAAGAGGGAGACAACTTTACAGACATACTTGTCAGATACCTATTTTTTTTTGGCTAAGCATTCATTTTTCCAAATAAAAAATGAAGAGCCTTGATAGTACAGTGGTCTAAGCACCCTGTCATTAACACAGCTGCATGCAATTACTGCTGGTTCGAATCTCTCCAAGGCTCAAGGTTGACTCAGCCTTCCATCCTTTCTAAGGTAGGTAAATTGAGGACCCAGTTTGTGGGGGCAATAAGCTGACTTTGTATAAATATACAAAAAGTATGAAGGCTATTGCTTAACGCATTGTAAGCCGCCCTGAGTCTCCGGAGAAGGGCGGCATATAAATCAAATTTAAAAAAAAAAAAAAAAAGGCGGCAAAGGAGTTTTCTGGTGATGCATCAGGGTTGCTGAAGCCTCACAGTTGGAAGGATAAAGGTGATAACATTCAGAGTTGCATGACAGCCACTTGCTGCTTCTTTCCATCCCAGTTCTAGAACCATGGAACTCAGTGTCAAGCCTGAATCTGACCAGGCGGTGGCCTGTTCCTTTCCGGTGGGGAGATTTGTTTCTATCATGGGTTATTCTCACGTGAATTCAGGTTGACACAGTTTGGAGCTGAAGGGGGAGAACAGAGGTGGATGGAGTCTTCAGCCAAAGCAACATAGTTAGCCGATGAGTCAGATACATTCCAACGGCCGGCTGGACAGAGCAGGAGGAGAGAAGTCACCAAGCAACCAGCCCTTATCCCGATTGGAGAGTGTGACATATTGTTTTGGAAAAATGAGAAACCTTTACTTTAAGTGGGGTGGAAAGCGCGGGAACCTTTAGTACTGGCTTTCCACCAGTTTGTGCCAAGATGATATATCTAAATAAATTTGTTCTTTGAGGAAACAGAATGTCTCAGAGTTCGGTTTGTGAAGGGTACATTAATTGGAACCCTTTATTGTGTGTTCATTCTTTTCTAATGCTTGTTGAATTGACCCTACTTTTTCATCAAGCTTTGATATGTCTGATCTCATTTCCATTTTTAGTTTCCCCATTTCCTCTTTCAGCTCATTAATATAGCTCTTGTCTCTAAATGATTCTTTACCATTATTTCTTGGAGTTTAACCATCGATTCTTGCAATGTGAGTAGCGAGGTTTGAATATTAACATTCAAAGCGGTGTTTTGTTTCTCAGCTGTCAGCATTCCTTCTATTGTTTTTTGCATCATTGGAGAAGCTGTTGTTGCTGAGGGTGTTAGGGTTAGTGTGGTCTTCTTTCCAGTCTTAGATATTGTGGTATTTGTAGTAGTCATCTCTTCTAGTATCTCTTTCTGTTTTTTAAGGATATTATACACGTTGTCCCAAATTGGCATTAAACAACTTAAAATTATTTTCCTTAAAAGTTAGCTGTTGATATAATATGGTACTTGCTATAAATTTTTATGCTGTTATATTATTTTTATAGATCTCGATGTTCACAACACTATTCAGTAAATATATACGTAGCTTACAGTTTAAGTTGTAAATGTAAATCTTAATAAGTATTATATATAAATATTAATATAAAAGTCAGAAAATCTAGGTTGTCTGTAAGTATATATATAAAGTCTATAAACATTTTTTTTTCAATGGTGGCCCTGAAGACCTGACAACCAGCAAAGTGGGAAGCAAGATCCAATGACAGCTCGTGGTGAAGAGTAATGAGAGGTCAGTGCAAAAGAATTTGCATTACAGAAGATTAGCAAGAAAGAAGGTTCGCACCTCATTGTGAAGATTGATTGATCGTAACCCGAGAAAGCAGCTAAGAAGCTGAGGGAAGAGTGAGCGGAAAGTGACTGGGGAAGGATCGATAGCCTGAAAAGGCAGGACACTTTAACAAACAAAATAAGAGGAGATAGCGATCCAGGATACCTGCTGATTATTAGACTTCAGACTTTACGTTTTGAACTTTGAAAAACTGAGAACTAAACACTAGTTATGAGGTTGCGAACTCTGTGCTTTACTAAAGATTGACAGATATTAAGAAGCAGCTGAAGTAACGGAAGTGGAGAGAGTCCATAACGAAGAGCATTACTCAGCAACTTTTCCACATAATAAAGAAGACTGAGTTGATGGGAATTTCTGAGAGACTGAAATAGTAATAAGAAACTGATGAATTGGTGACTTTTTTACCTTCTGTTCTTTGAATCTGCTAATTGATTATCTTTTCTCTTTTACTACTGGATATAATAACTTAAATGCTTTTTGGAAACCATTAACTTTATAGCTAATTGGTATTTACAACTAGATATATTCCATTACATACACTATAGATTTAAAGTATAACTAATTTCAATAGAGCTTACTGTAAGTAATTTTGAACTATTACTTAACTTATTAATTTATTCAACATAAGGCTATTTAACCTAATTAAGGAATTGATTATATTTATTGCTATATATTAATTGGTTGAAAGTTCTAGGTAATTTATTCTTATAGATTGACATTTAAAAGTTTAATTTTTTTTAATTATATACTTTATGTATATACTTACATACTGTGGTTGCTAACTCCTTGTTTGTGAGCGATCTCACGAAGGTTGATGGTTCGTTGAGGGCGCTTCCAAGAAAAAGGCAGCACACAAGGATGCAATCAAGTTGAATCTTTATTTAGGAATAAAGTAGAGAAAATGAGTTCCCTGGCATGGAGGCAACCATGCCTGGATTGAGCCCATGGATCAGTCCTGTAGGAAGCTTGAACAAGAGCCAAAGGGCAGCCCCTGTGCAAGGGGTCTTATGGGGGCCCCAGGCCCCTCCCTTACCAATGAGTGTGAGGGGCCAGAGGGCCATTAACTCTCCCTAATGGGGCTGCAGGGGCCGGAGCCCCTTGACCCACCAGTGGGATCAAAGATGCCTCTTTGCTCCCATCTGGTGGCCTTTTAAGAAACTGCCATGGCTGGCACAAAACACCTAACAATTCCCCTTTTTGCCAGCCAATGACAGGTACTAGTGAGTATGTATGAGAGGGCGAGCAGGTGTCATAGATATGCAGATACATTGTACACGTTTACAAGACCAAACACAAACGCTTGCACAGAAGGTTGTGTCGGTCAATGGGTACAGGTTTGGTGAACATGTCAGCTAACTGGTCATTTGTATTACAATGTTTGATATGTACAAATCCCATTCTGGCAAGCTGCCTGACATTTTTGTAGCAGATGTCTATGTGGCGGGACCTAGAGCCCACCACGCATGCCCCCAAGATTCCAATTGCGGCCATATTATCTTCTTGAATTTGGATGGGCAGAGGAGGAGGTGCTCAGATGCTCGTTACCAGAGCATTGAACCAAATCAAGTCATTTGCTGTGTCTGATAGGCTGGCATATTCTGCCTCGGCCGTGGAGCAAGAAACAAATTTTTGCTGCCTAACATGACAATGGATAGGACAGCCTGTTATGTAAATAGGTTTCTTGGCGGGAAGTTTGAACTAACTGACCATCAGCTGATTGGCTGACCACCACAGCTGCAAGGTATATAAAGGGAGCTGTTTCCCTAGGTCAGTTGCTGGATTCTCACCCTACAATAAAGAGCTGTTGTCACTCACTGCCTGGCTTGCTGCGTCCTCATTCACCCAACTTAACATTGGCAATGAAGGTGGGATCTGAGGCCAGAAGCCAAGGAAAGAGCTGAAGCCACAGCCGAGAAAGAGCTGAGGCCACGGAAAGAGCTGAAGCAACGAGCCGAGAGAGAAGCGGAACGCCCGAATCCAGAATCCAGCCAGGCGAGCGAGCGGAGCACCAGAGAAGCAAGAAACGATGTCTGCCTACACACCATCAGTGCCTTTCAACCCCAAGGAAGAAAAGTGGGGATCCTACATGTCCCGGTTCGAGTGTTTCATGGTGGCCAACAACCTGCAAGGGCTACCGGACGTGCGGAAGAAGGCCCTGTTCCTGAGCCACTGCAGACCACGGGTGTTCGACATGGCCGAAGCCTTATCGGAGCTGAATTCAGTCCACACCATATCATGGTCAACGCTGCAGGCCCTGCTGAAAGACCACTATGCCCTTCGAAGTACGTCCAGCGGTACGAGTTCCGGCAAAGACTGCAGCAGGACGGAGAGTTGATCAGCGAGTACGTCGCTGCCCTACGTAAGGCCGCAAACCAGTGCAAATACAGAGACTTGGATGAAATGCTCCTAGAGCAACTAATTTGAGGAGTCAGGGACGGCCGGCTACAGAGGAGGCTACTCGCGAGGTCAAACCTGACCCTGCATATCGCACTAGACGAAGCCAGAGCCTAAGAATCTTCGGTTAAGGCCGCCGAAAGATTGCAAGGGACCATCCAGGGCCGGGCAGCGCAGAGGTTGGCGACGGTGCACCGTGAAGCCCTAAGCACCGAGAGCGAAGGGGAGTCCGAGGAGGAGGTCTATCACACCGGGCAGTCGAGACCGAACCGACGGGGACCCCGGGACGACTGCGCCAGCTGCGGAGGACCCCATTCCCGACAGAACTGTAAGTTCAGGGATGCCATCTGCCATTTCTGTGAGAAGAAGGGCCACATCGCCCGAGTCTGCAGGGCTAAGCAGGCACAAGGCTACAAACCACGTGGCCAAGCCAGCCAATCCGAGACAGCGCTGCGCCGGAGGCCCAATAAAGATGGCAGAAGCCGGAAGGGCGCGAAATCTGAAGACGTCGAGGCCTACACTATCCAAATGGGCCAGACCTGCACATCTCACGGAGAAAAGACCTACACCGTGGTTGAGATCAAGGGACATGAGTGCCAGATGGAGATTGACACAGGATCCCCCATAACCATCATGTCGTGGGACAATCTAAAGAAGGCCATCCCCAGCGTACACAAGCAGCAGCTCCAACCACAGTGGCGCAGACTGAAAGACTACCAGGGGAACCGCATCCCCATAGAAGGAATCGGCGAGTTCCAAGTGCAATACGGGGAATTCCGCGAGAAGCTTCCCCTCACCATCATCAGCGGCAAGCTCCCAAGCCTCCTGGGCATGGACAGGTTTCGAGCCCTGGGCATGGGATTCACCAGAGTCCGCAACGTACGAAGCACCCTGAAGGACGACCTGATGCCGGAGTTCCAGGACGTGTTCGACGAGCAGCTCGGCAAGTATGTGGGGACCCCTATCTCATTCAACCTCAACCCCAACATTGCCCCAATCCGATTGAAACCAAGGAGGGTACCATTCGCCCTGAAACCCAAAATAGATGTCGAGCTGGACAAATTAATCAAGCAGGGGGTGCTTGTGTCAATCGACCACGCCAGATGGGAGACCCCAATTGTGCCACCCGTAAAGCCGGACGGGTCAGTGCGCATATGCGCAGACTATAAGTGTACAATTAATAAGGCTCTTCAACAGAGCGCTTACCCGGTTCCAATTGTACACCATTTACTGCATTCCCTAGGCCCCGGCAAGATATTCGCTAAACTTGATCTTGCGCAGGCATACCAGCAGCTGCCGGTAGATGGCACTACTGCGGAAGCACAGACCATACTAACTCACAGAGGTGCCTTCAAATGCACCCGCCTGCAGTTTGGAGTTAGCATAGCCCCGGGACTATTTCAAAGCACTATGGAGCGGCTGTTGCAAGGGATCCCCGGGGTGGTCCCATATTTCGATGATGTACTCGTCACCGCTGAAGATGAACAACAACTAGGGGGGAGGCTCAGAAAAGTCCTGGAAAAATTCAGAAATGCTGGACTCAGGGTCAAACGCAACAAGTATATGATCGCGGTCCCCTCCGTAGAATTCCTGGGGTACCGAGTAGACGGCACCGGCATACACCCTACCGAGAGTAAGATCAGGGCAATCCAGGAGGCCCCTACCCCAAAAGACAAGGCGGAACTGCAGGCGTTTCTGGGACTTTTAAATTTCCACGCGATTTTCTTGAAGGACAAGGCAACAGTGGCTGAACCCCTGCACAGACTGTTAGCTAAGAAGTCCACTTGGAAATTGGGGAAGGCCGAGACTACTGCATTCGCGAACATAAAAAAACTGCTGTCAGCCGAGAGTTTCTTAATACAATACAACTCTACGCTTCCCCTTGTTTTAGCTTGTGATGCGTCCCCTTTTGGCGTGGGAGCTGTTCTAAGCCATAGACTGCCTAACGGCCTAGAGGCACCCATCGCCTACTACTCCCGGACACTCTCCAGCGCCGAGCGGAACTACAGCTAGCTGGACAAAGAGGCCCTCGCTGCCATCTCGGGGGTAAAGAAATTCCACGAGTACCTATTCGGGAGGGACTTCGACCTAATCACCGACCATTGCCCACTTCTGGGTCTCATTACAGGAGACTGACCAACACCGGCAGCCCTATTGCCCAGGATGACACGCTGGGCCATCTTCTTAGCAGCCTACTCTTATCAATTGATACATTGTCCAGGAGCAGACATGGGCAACGCCGACGCACTCAGCCAGTGCCCATTACCAGATAAACTAGAAGACCCCACACCCGGCATCCCCATCCTGCTGATAGACGTATTGGACTCGGGACCTATCACATCAGCAGAAGTAGCGAGAGCCTCAACGAAGGACCACATGATCCGGATGGTCGCGAGTTGGGTGATGAGGGGGTGGCCGGAGAAGACTGAGGGTGGGGAATTTAAACAGTATGCAAGCAAACAGGACGAACTAACCATGCAAGGGGGGGTGTCTGTTATGAGGCGATCGGGTTATTGTTCCCTTGTGCCTAAGGGGAAAGATTTTAACTCTGTTGCATGAGGGGCACCCTGGGATTGTTCGGATGAAGGGACTAGCCAGGAGCTACGTCTGGTGGCCTAACATGGACATAGACATTACCAAGTGGGTGGGGAGATGCCAGCCCTGCCAGGAGTCTAGGCCAGATCCACTGACAGCACCAGTGAGGGAGTGGGAAAGACCCAAGGGCCCCTGGTCCAGGATCCATATAGACTTCGCTGGCCCATTTCATGGACAGATCTTTATGGTTATAGTGGACGCATTTTCAAAGTGGCTAGAGATTAAGCTCATGAGGGCCACTACCACCGACGCGGTTATTAAGGAACTGAGACAGTTGTTCACCACCCATGGGTTACCAGATATCCTAGTTTTGGACAACGGGCCCCAATTCACGGCCACACAATTCGAGGGGTACCTAGCGGACCTGGGGGTCAGACACGTACTCTCTGCCCCGTTCCATCCGGCTAGTAATGGACAGGCTGAGAGATTTGTAAGAACGGCCAAGGAGGCCCTCTCACGCCTAGGCCCTGGGGATTGGCAGGAAAGAATAGATCAATTTCTAACAGCCCAGCACACCACACCTTGTACCGCCACAGGCCAAAGCCCGGCAGAGTTATTAATGGGAAGGAAGCTCCGAGGGGTACTGAACAGGCTAAACCCCAACTACTCCCCCGACATTTTCAAGGGGGGGAAAGGAAACTCACGGAGTTCACCATAGGAACTCCAGTCCATGCCAGGAACTATGGGAAGGGCCCACTCTGGGAAGCAGGAACAATCACAGAAATCACGGGGCCCAAATCATACAGAGTAGACATGGGGGACGGGAGAGTTTGGCGCAGACACATAGACCAACTGAGGAAATGGATAGCCACAGACACCGAGGAAAGTTCTAACGAACCGCTCCCTGACTACCAACCAGAACCAAAAACTACATCAAACCTGAGTACAGCGGAAGACTTAGCTGTCAATTCTGGCGTCCAGCGCCGCCCCATCGAAGAGGTTCGACTGACCGAAGAAGTCGCTGCCCACAAAGAAATCTCGGAGGTTCCATTGGCAGAGCAGGAAGAGACAGGGAGTCCCTCCGACCTACTCGACGCCTCCCCTCCGACTGAACTGCACAGGTCGACCAGGATACGTACACGCCCTGGTCACCTGAGAGACTTTGTATGCTAATACTAACCCCAAGTGACTTCTGGGAGGGGAGGAGTGTTATGTAAATAGGTTTCTTGGCGGGAAGTTTGAACTAACTGACCATCAGCTGATTGGCTGACCACCACAGCTGCAAGGTATATAAAGGGAGCTGTTTCCCTAGGTCAGTTGCTGGGTTCTCGCCCTACAATAAAGAGCTGTTGTCACTCACTGCCTGGCTTGCTGCGTCCTCATTCACCCAATTTAACATTGGCAATGAAGGTGGGATCTGAGGCCAGAAGCCAAGGAAAGAGCTGAAGCCACAGCTGTGAAAGAGCTGAGGCCACGGAAAGAGCTGAAGCAACGAGCCGAGAGAGAAGCGGAACGCCCGAATCCAGAATCCAGCCAGGCGAGCGAGCGGAGCACCGGAGAAGCAAGAAACGATGTCTGCCTACACACCGCCAGTGCCTTTCAACCCCAAGGAAGAAAAGTGGGGATCCTACATGTCCCGGTTCGAGCTGTTGTCACTCACTGCCTGGCTTGCTGCGTCCTCATTCACCCAACTTAATACAGCCATTTAGCAAAATGAGGAAACCAGAGGTGCTCCGTCTACTTTTGGTGTCACCAGCCCAGTCTGAGTCTGAGTAAGCGGAGAGCTGGGCCGGCTTCCCCTTCTCTGGCTCCAGCATAAGGAGAGCATCGGCCGTGCCCCTGAGGTACCTTAGTACCCTCTTAATAGCATTCCAGTGGAATTTCTTTGGGTTTTCCACGTGCCTTGTCAAAGCGTAAATCAACCCCGTTCCCCCCCTGGGGTAATTGCACTTGATTAGAGACGGATGGATCTTGTTTTTCCATGCTGTATACTTTAAAGAAAGAAAACCAGAATATATTCTAATAAACTGTCGAGTGTCAAACAACCCCTCAACACAATATCCTGGGGAATATGAAACACCTGAACATGAGCATCTGTGCAGATCCAGAATGAGATGGAACAGATCCGGAAGAACACACACGGTGGAGGGGGTGTTATAGCGTGTAGGATGGCACGGTGATATTAGGTGATGGATGGTATAAGGGAAAAGGGGGGGGGGGGAATAAATCCATCAACATCAAACAGATCCCAGTGACAGGAGAAGATAGTAAAAACCCGGAAGTAAGGGTGACCTGTAGGTAGCCAGAATGGGATAAGCAGCGCGGTTACTTTAAATTTGTAATAGAGCAAAGGAGGGGTGCTTGAAGGGCATTCTATAAAGCCGGAGGCATGGGAGAAACAGCCGTCTCCAACTTTGTTTCTCACCAAAGAACTTCAGCGCTTACCCGCTTGTTTATGAAGCGCAGCCACCTAGGACAGTACAAGGAGGACCTGGCGAAGGAGTCCAACTTAGAGCAGAAGTTGGTGGAGGATAAAGCCCTGGTGGAGGTCATTTCCGTGGGGGCCAGGTGTGAAGTGCGAGTATCAGGGCAGCCCAACAAACAGGGAACGGTCATGTATGCGGGCTTAACAGAATTCAAACCTGGTTAGTGGGTTGGGATCAAGTATGATGAACTGTTGGGAAAACACGATGGCAGCGTCAATGGCAAGCAATATTTTGAGTGCCAGCCAAAGTACGGAGCCTTTGTGAAGCCTCAGTACGTGACCATGGGGGACTTCCCAGAAGAGGACTATGGGCTGGACGATGAAATGTGAGGGGAGCAGACTGGGAGGAAGGAAATGGAGAAGGTCTCCAGGGCCTCTCCTTGCTGGCAGAAACCCCCCTCGGTTGCCGCTGTTTCTGCCACTGCACTGTGATCCCGAGTTGGGGTGCCGCTTGAGTGAAACGGGAGAACTGTGTGTTTCGACGTGTTGGTTGTTTGTCCCTTTGCCCTGGTTGTCTCTGTTCAGTGGAGATGCCAATGTTTCCATGCCACACCCCATAGGTCAGTAACAGAGAACCAGAATGCCTTTGATTGTAGTAACCATTTGGGGGAGGGGGATAATGGTGACGTTCCCCCAAATTTCCTGCCACAGCGAGTGGAAACCGATAATATAGGAAACATATATGAAATCAGAAAGATACTGGATTCCAAAATATATCATAGGATTAGGTATTTAGTACGCTGGAAAGGGTATCCTGATTCCGAGGTGTCATGGGTAAAAGCTAAAGACGTAAATGCTCCACGCTTGCTAAAACGTTTCCATGAGAAATACCCAAACAAACCAGGCAGACACGCCTCCAACTAATGATGTTGATAGATTGTTTTTGTGTCCCTGCAGGAGGAGACCTGGTAGGGGGGGCCGCATGTCGAGTGTCAAACAACCCCTCGACACAATATCCTGGGGAATATGAAATACCTGAACATGAGCATCTGTGCAGTTCCAGAATGAGATGGAACAGACCCGGAAGAACACACACGGTGGAGGGGGTGTTATAGCGTGTAGGATGGCACGGTGATATTAGGTGATGGATGGTATAAGGGAAAAGGGGGGGGGGAATAAATCCATCAACATCAAACAGATCCCAGTGACAGGAGAAGATAGTAAAAACCCGGAAGTAAGGGTGACCTGTAGGTAGCCAGAATGGGATAAGCAGCGCGGTTACTTTAAATTTGTAATAGAGCAAAGGAGGGGTGCTTGAAGGGCATTCTATAAAGCCGGAGGCATGGGAGAAACAGCCGTCTCCAACTTTGTTTCTCACCAAAGAACTTCAGCGCTTACCCGCTTGTTTATGAAGCGCAGCCACCTAGGACAGTACAAGGAGGACCTGGCGAAGGAGTCCAACTTAGAGCAGAAGTTGGTGGAGGATAAAGCCCTGGTGGAGGTCATTTCCGTGGGGGCCAGGTGTGAAGTGCGAGTATCAGGGCAGCCCAACAAACAGGGAACGGTCATGTATGCGGGCTTAACAGAATTCAAACCTGGTTAGTGGGTTGGGATCAAGTATGATGAACTGTTGGGAAAACACGATGGCAGCGTCAATGGCAAGCAATATTTTGAGTGCCAGCCAAAGTACGGAGCCTTTGTGAAGCCTCAGTACGTGACCATGGGGGACTTCCCAGAAGAGGACTATGGGCTGGACGATGAAATGTGAGGGGAGCAGACTGGGAGGAAGGAAATGGAGAAGGTCTCCAGGGCCTCTCCTTGCTGGCAGAAACCCCCCTCGGTTGCCGCTGTTTCTGCCACTGCACTGTGATCCCGAGTTGGGGTGCCGCTTGAGTGAAACGGGAGAACTGTGTGTTTCGACGTGTTGGTTGTTTGTCCCTTTGCCCTGGTTGTCTCTGTTCAGTGGAGATGCCAATGTTTCCATGCCACACCCCATAGGTCAGTAACAGAGAACCAGAATGCCTTTGATTGTAGTAACCATTTGGGGGAGGGGGATAATGGTGACGTTCCCCCAAATTTCCTGCCACAGCGAGTGGAAACCGATAATATAGGAAACATATATGAAATCAGAAAGATACTGGATTCCAAAATATATCATAGGATTAGGTATTTAGTACGCTGGAAAGGGTATCCTGATTCCGAGGTGTCATGGGTAAAAGCTAAAGACGTAAATGCTCCACGCTTGCTAAAACGTTTCCATGAGAAATACCCAAACAAACCAGGCAGACACGCCTCCAACTAATGATGTTGATAGATTGTTTTTGTGTCCCTGCAGGAGGAGACCTGGTAGGGGGGGCCGCATGTCGAGTGTCAAACAACCCCTCGACACAATATCCTGGGGAATATGAAATACCTGAACATGAGCATCTGTGCAGTTCCAGAATGAGATGGAACAGACCCGGAAGAACACACACGGTGGAGGGGGTGTTATAGCATGTAGGATGGCACGGTGATATTAGGTGATGGACGGTATAAGGGAAAAGGAGGGGGAATAAATCCATCAACGTCAAACAGATCCACTCCACCGCCCTATTTGTACTCGGTTGGAAAGCCAAGCTTAGACCCTGGGAGGACCCAATCATTTGGACTAACTCCCTCCAGATGTCAGCGTCTCAGCGCTGACACAGAAAAGGGAGGATGAAGCCTGAACTTTTGCCTGCTAAATCCCTTTGAAGATTCGGTCTCCTTGGAGATGGGGGGTGGGGGTGGGGAAGCATTCCTGTGAACTGACGGGAAAAGGAATCAGGAGAGTGACTTGGAAGATAGCCAATGAGAAGCAGAGAATTGGGGATCGGAAAGGGAGGGATTGGGGGGCAAAGGTCAATATTGACCGTCTGTCAGGCTTCGATGCTATCTCAAAATAAATGAACTTCCAAACTGCCAATCTTTAAGGAAATTTTCTCTTTATTCGAGTACAGCAACCGGATCCTGGCTCTTTCATTGCTTTAGCATGTCCTTGGCGCACAGTCCCCTTTCAACTTGCATCGCCACACGGAACCATTCGGAGAGTCGGTTTGGGATGTCCCAATAAGCGGTCACTTGGGCAATCTGCTTATCTAGGCTTGTTCTGAAGAAATACACTAGTATTCGCTCTGGTAGGGGAGGCAAGGTGCCTACGACTCTTCGGAACTCACGAATGTGCTCTTTGATGGGCTTCCCTCTCTGCATTAGGTTTCTGAGTTCGTCTTCCACATAAGGGTCCTCCCCTGCTTCCTCGAACCTCGCCCGTAGTAGTTGCAAGAAACCATCTGTGTCTTGCAGTTGTGGGGCTCTATTCTTGTAGAGGGCTGATGACCAAGTCTTTGGCTCCCCGTCGGGGAATCGAACCCTGGTCTCCCGCGTGACAGGTGGGGATACTCACCACTATACTAACGAGGAACTAACGAGGGCACTGTGAAGCAGCTGGGGGCAACATCCAACAGCTCCCATGAAGCAGAGCAGATCCCAAAGGATTACCAAGGACAGACGATCGTGCTCCAGCCCAAGAGAAGAAAAAATGATGAACCTTGGTGGACTTTGCCAAAATCTGCAGAAGCTGAGTTCCCCTTTCCAGACGCTAAAGGTAAGGGGAAGCCTCTGAGTGAATTGGGAAGGGCGGATTGGTTATGGGATTGGCAGCAGGCCAGACAGCAGAAAACTTCAAAGCTGCCACTCGAAAGCCCCATGGAGGAGTTAAAGCAAGATTTTGAACGTGCCGTCAGACTGGAAGAGGGTCCATCCTGCAGGCCCAAAGATAGAAGGAGGCCAGCTGACCCTGTTGAACTAAGTCACCATAGATGGGAGCGCAGCCCCCCCCCCACACACACACACCAGAAGGAAAGAAAATCCCAGTGTACATCCATGGGTTCCTCCTCTGCCCAGCAAGCATACCATCCTAAGCAGGGCTTCGCTCCCCTGCCCCCGAATGAGAGATGAGGAAGAAACCCAAGGACACCCTAGACAGGCACACAAAGCCCCACTATGGGAGGAGGGGCCACCGAAGGTGGAGCCACCCCGGTTCAGAGGGAAGTTTGATGGGGATCCAGACCAGGTAGCGCAGTTCCTTGACGCAGCTGGGATCTATATCGAGCGCTATGGGCACCTTTATCAATTCCCCAGAGCCCTAGTCAATGCCATTTCAGAAGGGCTGGAGGGAGAAGCAAAGACTTGGTCATCAGCCCTCTACAAGAATAGAGCCCCCCAACTGCAAGACGCAGATGGTTTCTTGCAACTACTACGGGCGAGGTTCGAGGAAGTAGGGGAGGACCCTTATGTGGAAGACGAACTCAGAAACCTAATGCAGAGAGGGAAGCCCATCAAAGAGCACATTCGTGAGTTCCAAAGAGTCGTAGGCACCTTGCCTCCCCTACCAGAGCGACTACTAGTGTATTTCTTCAGAACAAGCCTAGATAAGCGGATCGCCCAAGTGACCGCTTATCGGGACATCCCAAACCGACTCTCCGAATGGTTCCGTGTGGCGATGCAAGTTGAAAGGGGACTGTGCGCCAAGGACATGCTAAAGCAATGAAAGAGCCAGGATCCGGTTGCTGTACTCGAATAAAGAGAAAATTTCCTTAAAGATTGGCAGTTTGGAAGTTCATTTATTTTGAGATAGCATCGAAGCCTGACACCAGAATTTGGTCGTAAACTGTACCCCCCAATCCAATATTATCCACCGTGGAACACCATGGAGGTGGTAGATGTGAGGAACAGCTTAGCCAGTTTACATGCTGATGGCAGACTGGGGCATGCCATGAAATGGGCTTGCTTGGAAAATAATTCAACCATCATCCATATAACAGTATGGACATTGCTCTCCAGGAGCTCCACGATGAAATCCATGGCTATCTCCTCCCATGGCTGAGTTGGGTCAGCCACGGACTGTAAGAGCCCAGGGGTGTTTCCCTGAGTGGGGTTTCCTGTTTGACGTCATGGCACCGCCATAGCACCTGTGATCTCAGGTTGTGGGGCACGTATACTTTGCTGCACTTCCATGCTAACCCCTCTCATTGCGTAAGTAGTTGCTGGTGATCCAGGAACCAGGAGTCAGTCAGCAACTCGGATTGTAGGGTATGGGTCAGCTTGTCCGCACTCACCCCAGGCCACCAGGTTGCTGGCCCCCAGGTGGTTACCTGGGCTGCCTGTTGAGGAGGTGAGGGAATAATGGCATGGACCACCTCCTCTTGACCGCTGTTGTATTGCAGCATCCAGGATAAGGCATCCGCCAGGAAGTTCCTGCCCGCAGGGATGTATTTCAAGGTGAACCGGAAATGTTGATAATGTGCCCACTGAACCTGTTTGGGCGACAGTTGACGCGGGGTCTGGAGGGCCTCAAGGTTCTTATGATCTGTCCATACCACAAAAGGCACTTTGCTCCCCTCCAGGAAGTGTTGCCACATCATCAGTGCCCAACGAAGAGCGAAAGCCACCTTCTCCCAGAACTCCCACCGCCTTCTGGTGTCGGTGAGTTTGTGGGAGGTATAGGCACAGGGCTGCAGCTTGCCCTGCTCATTGGCCTGTAGAAGGACAGTGCCCATGGCCACGGCACTGACATTGGCCTGGATCACAAGGGGATGCTCAGGATCCAGGTATTTGAGGATGGGTGCCTTGGCAAACAAGGCCTTCAGTGTTTCGAAGGCCCATTGGCACTCCATTGTCCACTGGAGCAGCTGGGATTTAGCCGCCATGTGTTTGGTTTTCAACAGATCTGTCAACAGCAAGGCCACCCTGGTGAACGAGGGAATGAATTGTCTATATAAATTTGCAAAGCCCAGGAAACTGCATCTGCCTGTGTGTCTTGGGCGCCTGCCACTCCAGGAAGGTACTCCTGTACCTCCGTGGGATCCATCTCCACCCCGGTGCTTTTTTTTTTTAAAAAAAGTTTTTTTAAATTTTTTTTTAACCAAACGTACCAATTACATCTTTTCGGAACAGAGCTTTGATCCGGTCATCAATTTGTACAATTTTTTGTCATCTTTAACAAAATTTTGTATATTCTATTTTGCCATAACACTTATTTCTCAATCTTAAATCACATATTCAACTAATACCATCTTAAAAAAAGTTTACTCTTATTTACTTAATCAAAACAATTACCCTTCTATTAACCCACCTAAAATCTTAAATCAGTTAATAACTCATAGTACATTTATCAAATTTAAATCTTATCTCTAATCTTAAAAATATAGCAATTTAACATTTGACATTTAGACATAGTTCTTAATTCAAATCATGCTATTTCAATTTTCTTTTTTGTTTAAGTAAAAAATGTTAAAATTATTACAATTGTTAGACATATTTAAACAATATCCCAATTATTATAGCTATCAATTTTCTCAAACAATACCTTCCAATATCTTAATAAAAATTGATTCATTATTTCCATTTATATATTTTCTTTTTACATAATCTAATTTTACCTTTTCATTTATCCTTCCACTGTTAATCCCAGTGTAATCATCTTGATTTTTCTCACTGTTAATCCCAGTGTAATCATCTTTATTTCACTGTTAATCCCAGTGTAATCATCTTTATTTTTTCCCTACTGTTAATCCCAGTGTAATCATCTTTATTTTTTTCACCAATAATCCCAGTATAATCTCTAGGAACCTTCTTTTATCATTCTACTGTTAATCCCAGCATAATCATCTTTTACTTTAGTAAATATATTATTCAAACATATTCAAATTATTACAATTGTTATGTCGAGTGTCAGCCATTCCCTCGACACATGATCCCGGGGACTGTGACAAGCCAGAAGAACAGAGACACGGTGAAGGGGGGTGTTGTAGCGTTTAGCAGGGCACGGTGATATCAGGTGGTGGACGGGATAGGGAATCTGGGGGCAGGGTCAATAAAACGATGTCAAAGGAAACAAACGCCCTTCAATGCGAGGGACAGCGCGATCCGGAAGTAACTGAAGGATTAAATAGCGCGGTCACTTTAAATGCACAATTGAGCAAGGGAGGGGCGCTTGGGGGCGTTCTATAAAGCCAGTTAAGTGGAGGAATTGGGCGTCTCCGACTTTGTTTTTCATCAGAAAACTTCAGCGCTTACTGTATGACCACCGTGTAAGCTACGATTAAACCGGATAGCTCCACCTTTGAGTGTGTGCGTGTGGCGTTTGTTCGGCGGAGCACAGGTGGTTCCAGAGGAGGCTGACAGAAAGTCGGAGACGCTTTATTCTTCTGTCTGAGGACTGCAAGCAGCTGTGATGGCAGAGGGCGTGATGGATGATGCCACGGTGTTGGATTTGGGGACAGAGCTGGAGGCAGAGGAGGAGGAGAACGTGGAGACAGAGGAGCGTTGCGAACAGCCAGTGGTACGCCCCAAACAGAGAGTGGTGTCGCCCCCCCCCCCAGAAGACAAGCAGGGAAGACAGGATTCATTGGGGACTGAAGCTGCTCGAAAACCATCTGGAAATTGGTGGCAAAGTACCGCTACACTAGGGAAGTTGGGGTTTCAGACGTCAGCTAACCCCCCTCCAGCCCCTCAATTCCAAGGATGGCGGGAAAGGCAATGGATGGAGGAGGAGGAAGAGGGGGAATGGGATTATTCTTCTGGCCCCGGTGTAACCACCATGGATATGTTGAGGGAGAGATTTGGGGAAGCTAGCTTCCGGGATGCCCCCTCTTGGCAGCCCTGGGCGCCCGGGGCAGACCAGTCAAACACGTGGCAGAGTGGGGTGGGAGCATCAACGGGCGGAATATCCGAATCCAGGGTGCGTTTGGCCAGTCCAAAGCTGCAAGTAGACCATAGTCGATATAGGGACAGAAGGGATGAGGACCCTGCTCCCCAGGGGAGAGGTTCCTTGTCAAGCGAGGGGATACATGGTACACAACGACAGCAACCTAGTCAGGGGCATCGTGAGGACCAGGAAGGTGAGCCTGCTGCTAGACGGTCCCGCTCACTGGAACGAAGAGCCCCTCGGGGTGGAGAGCGGTCCAGGCGTGCACGGGATCCAGCACCTGCATGGATCCCAGGGCCTTGGGGACAGCAAATACCATGGGGTCTCCCTCCCTTACAAGCCACGTTCGATGGGAATCCAGACCGTGTAGCCCTCTTTCTAAGCCAGGTGATCAGCTATATGGATGCTTACGGGCACTATTATTCCTCTCAGTGGGCCAGAGTAGTAGTGGTTACGACGGTTTTGACAGGTGAGGCAGCTGACTGGGTGGCCAGTTTACACACCATGCACGCTCGAGAACTGGCAGATTTGGGACTGTTCCTGGAAGCGTTACGAAGTCGATTTGAGGACGATGCCAGCACCCAGGCCATTGTTGAAAGTGATCTAGTTTCACTAAAACAAAATGGACGAGCGGCTAAAGACTATGTAAAGGAATTCCGTACCTTGGCTAATCGGTTGAGGGGCTGGCCCGAACGTTTATTAGTTCACCATTTCCATAAGGGGCTGGATAGAGACCTACGTCAGGCCTGCGTTTATAGGGGCCTTGGTCCTCACATAACGGCTGGTATAAAGCGGCTGTCGAATTGGATGTAGGCCTGAAGGAGTTCCGGATGCGAAGCGACACCGTGACCCCACCAGCTACCCATGTTACAGAACCTGTGACACTTGAGATCGGGAATCATTGGGAAGTAACACGATTTGTGGTTGTAGAAAAAATGATTGAACCCATCATTCTAGGCCTATCATGGTTAGATAAGTGGAAACCTACCATTTGGTGGGAAGGGGGTTTTCGCAAATTACGCTTGGCAGTAGGCCCTGATCCACCTGAAGACAGTAGAGATATAGGAGAGACTGGAAAGGAGATGCCCTGTCTAGAAAAAGTCCCACATGTATACAGAGATCTATGGCGTGTGTTTAGTGAGAAGGAATGTGAGGCCCTTCCGCCCCACCATCCTACAGACTGTGCGATAGAGTTAAAACCAGGTGTTAGTTTACCTAAACCCCGCATGTATTCCATGACTCCCCTTGAATTAGAGGAATTGTGGCATTATATAGATCAGAACCTAGCCAGGGGTTTTATCTCGCCCAGTCGTGCGCATATGGCGGCGCCAGTTCTGTTTAAGGAGAAGAAAGATGGAGGGCTAAGATTGTGTGTTGATTTTCGGGAATTAAACGCTGTCTGTATGGAACCCCTTTACCCCTTACCCCTTATGACGGATTTACTTTCCACTCTCACGACAGGGAAGATCTTTACTAAGTTGGACCTCCGAGAAGCGTATTACAGGGTCCGGGTAAAAGCGGGTGATGAGTGGAAGACCACATTTAACTGCCCTTTGGGCAGCTATAAGTTCCGGGTCATGCCATTTGGTCTACAGGGGGCCCCTGCAGTTTTTATGCAGTTTATCAATAGTATACTCTATGATCACCTGTATCGCGGAGTTCTCGTTTATCTAGACAATATTCTAATATACTCCAATACCCTAGAAGAACACGTTCGTCTGGTACGGCAAATATTACTGAAGTTGTTGAAGGCTCAGTTGTATGTAAAGCTATCGAAATGTGAATTTCACAAGACAGAGATAGATTACTTGGGGTTTAGGATTTCAGGAAAAGGGATTGAAATGGACCCAAATAAGGTTAAGACAGTGTTGGAATGGCAGGCTCCAAAGACCCGAAAACAGTTACAAAGTTTTCTGGGCTTTGCAAATTTTTACAGAAGATTTATCCCCTCATTTGCTAAGGTGGCTTTACCGTTGACTGATCTCTTAAAGACGAGAAAAAGTGCAGTCGGGAAAGGCAACCCACAACAAAAAATAAATTGGACGATATCATGTCAACGTGCATTTGACACGTTGAAAACCCTCTTCGCTAATGAACCCATACTAAGACATCCTAACACTTCAAAACCCTTTGTAATCCAGGCGGATGCAAGTGATGTGGCGGTAGGGGGTGTTCTCCTACAAAGAAATGAACATGGGGTTCTTCAACCATGCGCCTACACCTCCCGAAAACTAACCGATACAGAACGAAATTGGACGGTTTGGGAAAAAGAGGCGTATGCCATAAAATGGGCCTTGCAAACGTGGAGGCATTTGCTAGAAGGGACTAAGGTAGAGTCTGAGGTATGGACGGATCACAAAAATCTAGAGGCACTTCAATCGCCTCGTAAACTGTCCCCGAAACAGGCACGTTGGGCGCAGTATTTCCGCAGATTTACCATCAAGCTGAAAGCGATACCAGGGGGAAAGAACTATTTAGCTGATGCCCTATCACGCATGCCACAATTTGAGAGCCAAAAAGAGGAGATAACACAAGCCTTAATACCTTATAAACAGACAGGAAAGCAAGGAAGGGACGTATTCCCGCTCCCCACAACCTGGATAGTGGAGTTGAGGAAAAAATTAGCAACAGACAGTTGGCTGAAGACCAATCCCCAGATAGTGACACAGAAAAGAGGACTAATGTGGAAAGGAGATAAATTATATATCCCCGAAGGATTGAGAAATAAGGTGTTACGACAATGCCACGATGTAAAAACAGCAGGGCATTTCGGTTTCGTGAAAACATTGCATCTAGTGAGGAGACAGTTCTGGTGGCCACATATGCGAAAACAGGTAGAGACATATGTACAAGGCTGTCCCATCTGTATAAGAGCTAAACCCTTGTCAGGGAAACCGTCTGGTTTGTTACAGTCGGTGGCTGAACCACAGAGACCTTGGGAAGATATAGCCATGGATTTCATAGTCGAATTACCTCCCAGCAAAGGACACAATGTAATATGGACTATTATTGACCTGTTTTCCAAACAGGCGCATTTTGTCCCCTGTAAAGGACTACCGTCCGCAAGGCGTCTAGCGAAACTGTTTGTCCAACATGTATATCGACTTCATGGCACACCCAAACGTATAATCTCAGACAGAGGTCCCCAATTTACCGCCCGGTTCTGGAGACGTTTCCTAGGACAATTAGGAACAGAACAGGGACTGAGCTCTGCGTTCCACCCAAATACCAACGGAGCCGCTGAAAGGGCCAATGCCATGGTAGAAAGGTATCTACATTCTTATGTGTCATACCAACAAACAGACTGGTACGAACTCTTACCTTTCGCAGAATCAGCATATAATAACACCGTGCACAGCAGTACTGGTTATACACCCTTCCTAGTAGTTTCTGGAAAAGAGTTCCCAGCCATCCCCGATCTAGATGTACAAATGACTACTTCCCATAGTCCAAAAGAATGGACAGAGAAGGTTAAACAGAGTTGGCCACACATCAAAAATGCATTAGAAAAAGCTTCTGAAGCGTACAAAACCCAAGTTAACAAACGGAGACGAGATAACCTACCCTTCAAAATAGGAGAAAAGGTGTATTTGTCCACAAAATATATCAATCTGCGTATGCCCAGTAAAAAATTAGGCCCAAAGTATATAGGTCCCTTTCCCATCACCAAAATAATAAATCCCGTAACGGTATCTTTAAAACTACCCCCCTTACTGAGAAGAATACACCCAGTATTCCACAGTAGTCTCCTAAAACCAGCAGCCAAAATAAGAGAGACAGGAACACGTCCAGGGCCTGTGACAGGAAATTCATACGAAATTAGAAAGATCCTCGATTCTAAAATATATCATGGGAAGCTTAGGTATTTAGTACATTGGAAGGGATACCCTATATCAGAAGCAACATGGGTGAAAACGAAGGATATAGATGCTCCACGATTACTAAAACAATTCCATGAAACATATCCAAACAAACCAGGTGGACACTTTCCCACTTAATGAGAATAACCGAATGCTTTTATGTCCCTACAGGAAGAGACCTGGTGGGGGGGGGGCGCATGTCGAGTGTCAGCCATCCCCTCGACACATGATCCCGGGGACTGTGACAAGCCAGAAGAACAGAGACACGGTGAAGGGGGGTGTTGTAGCGTTTAGCAGGGCACGGTGATATCAGGTGGTGGACGGGATAGGGAATCTGGGGGCAGGGTCAATAAAACGATGTCAAAGGAAACAAACGCCCTTCAATGCGAGGGACAGCGCGATCCGGAAGTAACTGAAGGATTAAATAGCGCGGTCACTTTAAATGCACAATTGAGCAAGGGAGGGGCGCTTGGGGGCGTTCTATAAAGCCAGTTAAGTGGAGGAATTGGGCGTCTCCGACTTTGTTTTTCATCAGAAAACTTCAGCGCTTACTGTATGACCACCGTGTAAGCTACAATTAAACCGGATAGCTCCACCTTTGAGTGTGTGCGTGTGGCGTTTGTTCGGCGGAGCACAGGTGGTTCCAGAGGAGGCTGACATGTTATAGGTATTTAAATAATATCCCAATTATTATAGCCATCAATTTTCTCAAATAATACCTTCTAACATCTTTTTTTTTATTGCAAAAGTTTTACAATTACATTTTCACCCCTTTTTTCCCCCCTCATCCCACCCCAAACTTCCCAACCTCCCTAACCCACCCTAACCCTCCCCTCTCCCCCAGACTTCCACACAGTATACTCATATCAAGTAGAAGGAAAAACCCTCATTTGTATATAAAACTTGAACCCCTCCCTCCCCCTTAAAAATTTTCATCTTCATTACATTAACCTATTTCTTTCTTAATATAACATTTTCAAATAAATTTTCATCCTCATTACCTTAAAATATTTCTATCTTAATATAACATTTTAAAATAAATTTTTCATCCTCATTACCTTAAAATATTTCTATCTTAATATAACATTCTCAAATAAAAGCTATTTGATACTTCCTAGTTTGATATTTGTTCTGAACATAATCTATCCACCTCTTCCATTCCCATTCATAAGTCTCTTGTGAACAATCTTTTAGATATGCTGAAATCTTCGCCATCTCTGCGAAACTGGCCATCTTCAAAGTCCATTCCTCAATCGTAGGCAGCGCTTCATTTTTCCAGTATTTACCTATCAACAATCTTGCTGCTGTTATCATATGCAATATCAGTTTTGTTTCACCCAATGTAAAACCCTTAGCTATACCCAATAAAAACAATTGTGGAGAAAATTGAATTTTTTTCTTCAAAACATTCTGCATGACCCACCAAATTTTTATCCAAAAGGCCTTAACTTTCTTACAGGTCCACCAAACGTGATAATATGTAGCATCTAGACAATCACATCTCCAACATTTAGGCTGCACATTAGGGTACATACACGACAATTTTTTGGGGTCTAAATGCCATCTGTAAAACATTTTATAAAAATTTTCCCTCAAATTCTGCGACTGTGTAAATTTAACATTCTGAACCCAGATTTTTTCCCATGTTTCCAACATCACTGGTTCCTCAAAATTTTGTGCCCACTTAATCATACAATCTTTAACTAGTTCAGTTTCTGAGTCCCTTTCTAACAGAACATTATAAAGTCTTTTAATATGCATTGGACCTTTCTCTTTTATATGTCTGACCAATTCTTCCTCATACTCCATAATACCAGTTTTTTGGTCCTCTTTCCATCTCAATTGCAGTTGATTATATTGTAACCAAGTTAGATTAATCCCTTCAGCCAACAATGTCTGTAATGTCTTCAGCTGCCATCTGCCCGCATCTGTAAAAAGAACCTCTTTATATAAAACCCCCCCGAGTGACATTATATTTGTATTCCACAAAGTATGACCAAGATCCAGCCATAGCGGTATTTTATAATCCCAATTGATTCGGTGCTTCTTCCAAACTCTCAACAAAGAATCTCTAAGTATATGGCTTTTGAATACTTTATCCACTTTACTATCATAAAATAAGTAGGCGTGCCATCCAAGTTCCAAATCAAAACTTTCTGCATTTAATATTCCAGTCTTTTTTCCTCCAAACCAATCACTTGCTAAAGTCAAAGCTGCTGCATCATAATATAACTGTAGGTTTGGAAGTTTGAGACCTCCCCTTTCTGGAACGTCTTGCATAATTTTCAATTTTACTCTTGGTTTTTTCTCGTTCCAGACAAACTTGTTCACTCCAGTTTGCCATACTTTTAGTTGTTTATCATTTTTGAGCACCGGAATCATTTGAAACAAAAAAAGAAATCTTGGCAAAATATTCATCTTAACTGCTGCTATTCTTCCAAGTAAAGACAGCTGCAGTTTTTTCCAAGTCTCCATATCTTTTTGCACCTCTCGCCACAACACCTCATAATTATTTTGAAACAATTTCATATTTGATTCTGCAACCTGAACTCCTAGATATTTTACCTTTGGTACAATCTCAAAACCTGCCCTCCTTTCAAGCTCAAGTTTACGATCTTGTGTCATATTTTGACTACCATCTTAGTTTTTTTCTGGTTCAATCTAAAACCTGAAACTTTACCATAGTCTTGTATAATGTCCTTCATCTGGATTATTGATTCCATTGGCTGTGTTAGGGTAACAACCAGATCATCTGCAAATGCCTTTATTCTGTAATCCTCTTGCCTTATCATTATACCTTTCAAGGTATTAGAGTCCCTTATTGTGTTTAACAAGACTTCTAGTGTTAAAATAAACAACAATGGGGACAACGGACATCCCTGTCTTGTTCCTTTTTCGATTTTAAACTCTGTTGTCAAACTTCCATTAATAATAATCTGTGCCTTTTGATCTTGATAAATTGCTGAGACCGCCTGTATAAATTGGTCCCCAAAGTCCATCCTTTTTAAAGTCTTGAGTAGAAAATTCCAGTCCACTTTATCAAAGGCCTTCTCTGCATCCAGAAAAACCAGCACTGCAGGGATCTGTTTATTCTTCTCAAGATATTCCAATAAGTCTATTACTTGCCTTACATTGTCATTCATGTGCCTACCCTCAATAAATCCCGCTTGATCATCATGAATCACCTTTTGAATTACTGGCATCAATCTGTTGGCTAGTACTTTTGCATAAATTTTATAATCCGTATTCAAAAGAGATATTGGTCTGTAATTCTCTGGTTTTTTGGGACCTGCTTGTTCTTTTGGTATCAAAGAAATATAAGCTGTAGTCCATGATGGGGGTACTTTTCCCCCTTGTTGTATATTACAAAATAAGTCTCTAAGTTGTTCCACCATTTCTGCCTGCAAAGTTTTATAGTACACTGCAGTCAGACCATCCGTTCCAGGAGCTTTGGCTGTTTTTAATTGTTTTATTGCTACTATTATCTCCTCCTCTGTTATAGGATAATTCATTCTTTCCTTTTGTTGCTCAGTAATTTTTGTAACTCTTTTGTTGTCTAAGTATTTTTCTATAAGTCCATTCTGCACCTCCTCTCTGGCATATAGTTTAGTGTAATATTCAAGAAAGGCTTCTTTTATTAATTTCTGTTGAAAAACTTCTTTCCCTCCGATATCAATACTATCAATAGTCCGTATGCTCTGTTTCTTCCTCAATGTGTAGGCCAACCACCTGCCCGGTTTATTGGCGTTGCAGAATGTGTTATGCTTCGCGTATTGTAGATTTGTTGCAACTTGTTCCGCTATAAGCATTTGGAATTGATCTTTCAAAAGTTTTATGACACCACGTATTCTTTCATCTGTTGGGTTTTTGATAAGTAACTGTTCTTTATTCTTTATTTCTGCTTCCAATTCAAGTCTTTTCTTTTGTCGGGTCAATCTATGTTTAGAGTTCATATGAATAAGCACCCCCCTCATGTAAGCTTTGCTTGCGTCCCACACAATTTCCATTGGGGTGCCTTTATTCAAATTCATTTCAAAAAACTCTTTCAAATACTTTTTAAGTTCTATTATATTTTTTTCATATCTGAACAAGTTTTCATTTAATCTCCAAGAGCGTCTCTCAGTCTTGCATGTCTCAATTTCTATCCACACTGGACTATGATCAGTCAAAGTTCTTGGCAGAATCTTTGTTCTTTTTGTCCTAACAAGTAAGTCATCTGACAACAAAATGAAATCAATCCTAGAGAAGGATCTATGTCTATCAGAAAAGAAAGTATAATCCAGTTCTTTTGGGTTATGTATTCTCCAAATATCTTTTAATTCCAAGTCTTCTTTCATATCAAAAAAGGTCTGTGGTAATCTAATCCTTGACTTCGCCAAAGTCTTTTTATCTAATTTAGAATCAATTACTCCATTCCAATCTCCCATAATTAAAATAGATCTATAATCCCATTGTAGTATTTTAGTATGTAGCATTTTATAAAAATAGTCCTGTTGTTGATTAGGAGCATAAATTCCTATCAAAAGAATTTGACTATTAGCAGAAAGTAATTCAATTGCTACAAACCTGCCATCTTGATCAGCTTCTATAAGTTTGGCTGTTATTTTTTTATTTACATAAATAACCACACCATTCGTTTTTTGGTTAGTTGAAGATATAAAATGTGTTCCTAATTTGGAATTTTTCAAATAGTTTTGATCTTGAACTGTAATATGCGTTTCTTGTAGACAGATTATATCATTATTATGTTGTTTTAAATATGCAAATACTTTCTTCCTTTTCTGTGTTGCATTCAACCCATTCACATTCCAAGATAAACATTTAATCATCATTATTCTCTTTCTGGAGCAGAGAACAGAATATTCGGATTTCATCCGAAATCTTCTGTCCTGCATTCCCCACGGCCCCAGTCTTTTCATCTTGTCTTTCCTGCTGTAACTTTTCTTTAAGTTGCTTGGATTTTGCTCGGGTTATACGCTGGTCCTTGACTTCAGCCATCCAAGCCGGCTCCAAGATTGGAGAAGGTTCCAGCAAAGGCTCATCCAGGAAACCTCCTTCAGCGCCCTTCAACTCCTCTGATTCCTGCTTAGATTGTTGTTGCGGTTCTTGAAGTTGCTTCTTATCACTCTCCTTAATCTCCAAAACTGTAGATGTACGTGGGGATGGTGTTCTTTCTTTAAAGATATCAGTATAAAATTGCTCCGCCTTCTCCACAGTATTCAAACGGTGTTTCTCTCCCTTATATCTCAAAATTATGCCAGTTGGAGCGTCCCAACGAAATGGGATCTGATTATTCTGCAATTCTTTAACAAGAAAGCCAAAGTCTTTTCTGGATTTCAACATCTTAGGTGGAAGCTCCTTGTAAACTGTGATCTTCGATCCGCCCACTTGCACAGAAGTAAGAAAAGATTTTTGCAGGATATCATTTCTTATTGCTCTGTCTGTAAAATATATGACCACATCTCTAGGCAATTGTCTTTGTCTGGCCACCCAAGAATTGACTCTGTAAATTTTGTCTATTTTACAGAAAACCATATCAGGATTAATTTTTAAGATCACAGCTAGGGCCTCAGCACAGACCTGTCTCAAATCTTGTCTCTCCTCTTCTCTAATTCCCCGAAGCCGTATAGCGAATTCCATTGCCCGGAATTGCATCATGACAATCTCGTTCTCAACTCTCTGCATCTTATCATCAGCATCCAAGAATTTGTGATCATTATTTTTCATCTTGGCATTAACTTCTGATTTAAATTCATCCACTTTTGACTCAACTTTCATAATAAATCCTGCCAGGCCAGACGCCACATCTGTTATTTTTTTGGTCACCTTCTTTTGGTTCTGCTGCATTTCCTGCATAATTTCCTGTTGAGACTTTTGGATTTTATCATCTATTTTATTTATTTTATCATCTATTTCCTGTTGAGCTTTTTGAAATTTGTCATCCAGGATTTTTGAAATAAATTCTTTTAAATCTCCCATATCAAAATCTTTTTTCTGAGCTTGTGACTGCGTGTCCTGTTTGCGTGTGGGGGATCCCCCCCTGTTTTGCCTTCCTGCTTCTTTGAAGCCATCCTGCCACGTAGGCTAGCTTTTCTAAAGAGGGAGGTTCCGCTTCTTCTGCCACCTCCACAAAGCCTTCTAAAAAGGTCCCCCAGATTTAATCAGGGCAAAACTGTAATGAAGCAAAGTCAAGTAAAAGGGAGAGATTTTCCTCTTGTTCCTGTTACAGCCGGAGCAACTTTGTAGCAACTTATTAACTTTGTAACAAAGCAAGATGACTTCACCAATCCACACTCGCTGATTCATTTACTCTAATGCTGAGCGCCATATTTTTTCCAGTCACTTTCACTCATTCAGAAGTTTTCCCTTCAATATAAAAGATCAGCAAAGTGCTAATACTTGCAGTTCAGAATTTCAGGGTTCAAGTAGATTTCGGCTGCTTGTTTGGGTTGTTTCCTTTCTCTTTTGAAGTTTCCTGCAGCCGGCTTGTTCTGCGAAAGCAGAGACGTCCCACGCCGCCCGGAGTCTCAGCAGGTTGGGAGGGAGCCGCGCCTGTTTCCTCCCCAGAAATAATTCCCTGGGGGGGTTGCAGGGGCTCGACCTGTACCCTGCTGCCTCTTCTTCAAGAATCCTGAGGATTTTGAAGCTTTCAAGCCGCTTCACGATCGAGAAGCGGCTCTACGAGCGGCTGGGCTGGCGGTGCTTAAAAAGGCACCGTCGTCGCCGAAGACGAGGAAACCGGAAGCCCAATACCTTCTAACATCTTAATAAAAAAATAATTCATTATGTCTATTGCTATATTTTCTTTTTTAACATAGTCTATTTTCCATATATTTTAGCTTCAATCCATATTTCATTTCTAAATATCTGTAATATATTTCTTCTCACATTTGTTGATCTCAATATAGTCATTTTATAAATCCTGGACTTTTTTATTTCCCTCAGTATTTTCCAACCTTTTATTCTTTTATCATTCACTGTTAATCCCAATATAATCATCATTATATTATTGTTAATTTCAATATAATCATCATTGTGTTATTGTTAATTTCAATATAATCTCTAGAGACATCCTTTTTATTATTACTATTCACATATTCAATTATTACGCTGATGACACCCAGCTGTACATCTCCACCCCAGGCCACCCCAACGATGCCCTTGAAGTGATGTCCCAGCGCCTGGAGGCCGTGCGGGCCTGGATGGGGAGAAACAGGCTCCGACTCAACCCCTCCAAGACTGAGTGGCTGTGGCTTCCAGCGTCCCGATATAGCCAGCTGACGCCATCGCTGGCTATTGGGGGCGAATCACTCGCCCCCACGGAGAGGGATCGTAACTTGGGCGTCCTCCTGGATGCACGGCTGTTTTTAGAAGATCATTTGACGGCCGTGGCCAGGGGGGCTTTTTATAAGGTTCGCCTGATACACCAGTTACGTCCCTTTCTAGATCGGGACTCTCTACGCACAGTCACTCAGGCACTAGTCACTTCCCACCTGGACTACTGCAACGCTCTCTACATGGGGCTCCCCCTGGGGTGCACCCGGAGGCTCCAGCTGGTCCAGAACGCGGCCGCGCGGGGGATTATGGGGGCGACGAGGCGCTCCCATGTGACACCTCTCCTGCGCGAGCTGCACTGGCTTCCGGTGGTCTTCCGGGTGCGCTTCAAGGTGTTGGTGACCACCTTTAAAGCGCTCCATGGCTTAGGGCCGGGGTACTTATGAGACCGCCTTCTGCCACCAATAGCCTTCCACCGGCCAGTACGCTCGCACAGAGTGGGCCTCCTCAGGGTGCCGTCCGCCAGACAATGTCGGCTGGTGACCCCCAGGGGGAGAGCCTTCTCTGTGACGGCACCCACCCTCTGGAACAACCTTCCCCCAGAGTTGCATACAATAACAGACCTCCGGATTTTTCGTCGGGCCCTGAAAACCTATTTATTTCAACTAGCTGGGCTGGCTTGAGTTAAATTTTAAATTGATTTTAAATTGGGTTGTTTTAATTTACGGCCAAATATTTAATTATTTTAATACTGTTTTTAAATTTTGTATGCTCTGTTTTTACCTTGGCTGTGCACCGCCCTGAGTCCTATTTGGAGAAGGGCGGTATAGAAATTTAATAAATAAATAAATAAATAAATAAATAAATTTATTCATATTTAATCATAATATCTTTATCTTCTTTATTTTCCACTTCTATGTCTTATTTCTCCATCTTCATTTTCTTGTCCACTCATGTGTACTCCATTTCAACTTTTAGGTCCTCAAATTTTTGTCCTCTATGTAACATTATAGTTATTCCTCTTATTTCAATTCTCCAAGTCAAATAAATCAATTTGTTCCTTCTCTAATTCCTAAGCCCTTTTTCTTTTTAGGTTAATATTATTCCAATTATAAGAGTTCTGTTGTGTTCCCTTCTTTTTATTTTTTTTATTCCTCTAAAAGTCAAACCGCTTGTAGACAAGAAAATCCTCCTCCACCAATTCTCACGGTTGTTATCTGTGAAGTTCACAATTTTCCAAAACAAAAAGCCAAGTTACAATGTTCCTTTTTACTCCAGATGGTGTCTCTCTGCAATCCACAATTCCAGTTGCTTAACAAGTATCCATTTTGTTTCAATCACATCACGATCTTACTTAGCTTCTTTTTTCCTTTTTCAGTTTAAAAATATCAAGTCATATTTAAAGTCCAGTCCAAATTTTCCCCTTTTTTCCCCTTTTATTTATACATCACTTTTCTTTTTAAAGCTTGTTATCCATTCTTTTTGTTTTTCTTGCAATTTAAAAAAGAAAGGGAAAAAAGAGGCTCTCTTTATTTCTTTCCAATCCTTTGACCATATCTAATTGTTTAAAATTCCCAAATAGTTTATCAATTTTCTATTGGGTTTTTATCTCTTTAAAGTTGCATTTCAAAACCTTCTTTGCCCCCGTGCTCCTTAGCCGCTATTACCTCATTAGGGGTCTTATAATTGTAAGATGTTTCTCTTCTTCTTTTTTTTTTTTTTTGTAAATATTTTTTATTTATTTTTTCAAATTTATACATAAAAACATAACTTTCAAGAGCAAAAATCTCTATCCGGTCATAGATGGTTACCAAGCTTACATTCCTTTCACAAGCTCAATTCACAATTTCCATTACACCTTTTATAAATAAAGAAAAAAAGAAAAAAAGAAGATAAAAAAGAAATTCAAAACTTAAGAAAAAGCCAATTTTACCTCAAATTTAACATTTTTATCTATATAAATCCATTATATCTATCCAAAATTAGTTTCAAATTCACTTTCACTCATTTTTACATCTGCATAACAATTCTAAACATATCTTTATTCTTCTTTACCTTATATCTTATACAAGTCATATCAAAATAATTTTTACAATGTTCTAACCTCTTGTTAAGTATTTACCTTACAATTTTATCACCATTTATTCTTAGTTTCAATTCAATACCACTCCATTTTTATTATATTTTATAAAACAACATTTTGACTAATTTTAATCCTTTGACCCTTATCCTCAAATCAGTTTACCTTAGTTTTTTTTTCTCCCAGTTTACATATTACACAGATTTCTCACAAAGGCATATTTTATTTACTCCAATTTCTAATATATTTTCCACTATATCTCCCTCTAATATTTAACTATCTCTAGTCTATTTGATTCTATCTCTATTGTTCTATTTGATTAATTCTCAGCTTGATCCCCTCCAAAACACCAACTATTTAGTTGATTTCAGAATGGTTCCTCAATCTCCTCCAACCCTCCTCCTATTTGTTTGACTGTTTCCAGCATTTTGTGGGCTGATTTCCAGCATAGTCTCCTCCTTAACTCCCTCCATTGTTTGGCTGATTACCAGCATAGTCTCCTCCAACTCTCCTCCTATTTGTTTGGCTGTTTTCAGCATTTTGAATTAATTTCCAACGTATTTCCACCGAGTCTCAAACTCTTATCTAGTTGGTATCTGTTATGTCCTTATAAGGACATCCGCCCGGATTGGCTGCCAGCCATCGGGCGGGAAAGTTTGAATCACTGTCAGGGGCGGTGCGACTGCCAGAGCGAATATAAGGAGAGCTCCGGCAGCGCGCAGCCAGTCTTGCTACAGTTTCTTGTCTTAATAAAGTTACTAATGTAACGAGCTGGTCACGTCTTCCATTCCTGCGCCGATCTAACACTGGCGACGAAGGACTAGGACCAAGAGACGAACCTTGTGGCGCCAAAGCCAACAAGACCAAGACTCCGGCACCTGAACCACAGTAGGCATTTCCGTAGGCATGGCATCCGCTGAAGTCACTTTGCCAGCCCTTGCTCCTTTCCGCCCAGGGAAGGACAAGTGGAAATCCTACGTGGTCAAATTTCGGCAATACCTGAGAGGCAACAACATCAGGGATGCCGATGATGACCGGAAAAAGGGCATTTTCCTGGCCAACTGCGGCTCCAAAGTCCTCGACATGGCAATCGATCTCGTAGCACCACGAGACATCGAGGAAGTGCCATGGGCAGACCTGCTGCAGATCCTGGAAGACCACTATGCCCCAACGGGAACACCAGTGGCGAACCGTTTCACCTTCCATCAGAGGGACCAGAAGGAAGGTGAGACCATCAAAGAATTCGTGGCCGCCCTACGCCAAATCGCAGCCATCTGTGAGTTCGACCACGTGGACAATGCCATTGCTGACCGCGTGGTTTTCGGCATGAGGGACAGAGGCCTGCAAAAGAAATTCCTGAGCAGGAAGAAACTCATGCTCAAGGATGTGGTGGAGGAAGCCACCGCATCCGAAATCTCAGAAAAAGCGGCTGCCGCAGTAAGCAAAGCCAAGGGAATCCACAAGATTCGCTCCACAGCGCAATCATCATCCGAGGATTCCATGGCTGGATCCGAGTCGGAGGAGGAGTCCACCGTCCACAAGGTATCCAGACCCCCAAGGCGGGAAACCGCCCAACGAAGCAACAAGGGGGAGCGCTGTGCCAGCTGCAGAGGGGACCATGCCAGGGCAACCTGCAAGTGGAGAGATGCGACCTGCCGACGCTGCAACAGAAGGGGTCACATCGCCGAAGCTTGCAGAGCCGAAGAACCAGCCCCAGAGCCCTCCAGCCACCGTCCCCGCGAAAACCGTAAAGATTACCAGAGATCATCCAAACGATCCTCTGGCCAATCTAGACGCAGGGCCGAAGAATTTCCCCGAAGCGGAGCGGTCCACCAGACGACCATCGCACACACGAACTCGGACAATGCCACCAAGTTCCACGTGACCATCCACGTGGAGGGTTCACCCTGCTCAATGGAGGTAGACTCGGGCTCAGTCTACTCCATTATGGATTGGCACCAGCTGAAACGCCTGCAACCCAGCATCAGCAAGCAAGACCTGAAGCCACTACACTCTAAGCTCGTCGATTTTGGGGAAACCCCATCGGAGTACTAGGAAGAGCCAACATCCGAGTCTCCTACAACGAGTTCCAAGGCAAGCTTCCCATCACAGTCGTGGAGAACAGCCGACCGAACCTGCTAGGAGTGGAGTGGTTGAAGCCGCTGGGGCTATCCATCGGAGGCATCCACCAAATTCGCAGGGATGAACTTGACAACCTCATCGAAGAGTTCAAAGAAGTCTTCGATGGTAAGCTGGGGAAATTTGTGGGGAGGCCAATCTCGTTTAATCTGGACAAGGGAATCACCCCGATTAGGCTGAAGCCCCGCCGGGTTCCATTTGCCCTGAGGCCTAAAGTAGACGAGCAGCTGGATAAGCTGATCGCCCAGGGCATCCTGGAACCGATCGATCATGCCTCATGGGAAACCCCCATTGTGACCCCACCGAAGCATGATGGGTCTGTGCGCATCTGCGCTGACTACTGTTGTACCATCAACAAGGCGTTGGCACAGAGCGCATACCCAGTCCCAGTAGTGCAGCACCGGTTGCATTCCCTGGGAACTGGCACAATTTTTGCAAAACTGGACCTGGCCCAGGCTTACCAGCAACTGCCAGTGGACGAAAAAACGGCGGAGGCCCAAACTATAGTCACACACAGGGGGGCATTCAAATGCAACCGTCTCCAGTTTGGAGTTAGCGCTGCCCCCGGCATCTTCCAATCAATGATGGAACGCCTTCTCCAAGGCGTTCCAGTGGTGGTGCCATACTTTGACGATGTACTAATCTCCGGAGATTCACAGGCACAACTCCTTGAAAGGCTCAGGCTTGTCCTGCAGCGCTTCAAGGCCAAGGGCTTGAGAGTCAGGAGAGATAAATGCATCCCAGGAGTACAGGAAGTCGAGTTCCTGGGCTATCTCATTGATAGCACTGGCATCCACCCCACCAAATCAAAGGTGAAAGCAATCCATGAAGCTCCGAGCCCCAAAAACAAAACGGAACTTCAGGCATTCCTTGGGTTGCTCAACTTTTACGCAATGTTTCTTTAACAGAAAGCCACAGTTGCTGAGCCACTCCACCACCTGCTGGGGAAAGCGGTTTCCTGGAAGTGGGGCCAAGAAGAGGAAGCAGCATTCCGAGCCGCGAAAGGACTGTTAACTTCAGAAAGCATCCTCATCCAGTACAATGAGACGCTCCCCATCAAGCTAACCTGCGACGCGTCGCCCTACGGGGTGGGGGCAGTCCTCAGCCACGAACTGCCCAACGGCTCAGAAGCCCCCATAGCATACTTCTCGAAGACCATGTCCGGCGCAGAACGCAACTACAGCCAGCTGGACAAGGAAGCTCTGGCCATCGTGGCAGGGGTGAAGCGTTTCCATGAATACTTCTACGGGAGACGCTTCACCATAGTCACTGACCACAAGCCACTCCTGGGGCTCCTCGCAGGCGACCAACCCACCCCGACCTTCATGTCCCCGCGGATGACGAGATGGACCATCTTCTTGGCGGGCTACTCCTACAGGTTCGTGCACCAGCCAGGCACAGCCATAGGAAACGCCGATGCGCTGAGCAGATGCCCATTGAAGGATCCAGTGGAAGACCCAGCCCCCACGCTCCACCTCTTCCACATAGACGCCGCCGCCAGCTGTCCAGTCTCGTCCGCAGATGTGGCCATCCACACCCAGAAGGACCCCACATTCCGCCAAGTGAAGTCCTGGATCCTCAGGGGGTGGCCATCTGAGAAGACGGAGGAGAAGTTCAGCCCATTCACCAGGAAGCAGAAGGAGCTGTCCACCATGAAGGGCTGTTTACTATGGGGAGATAGGGTGCTGATTCCAAGCACTCTGCAACGGCGGACGCTAGAGACCTTGCATAAAGGGCACCCAGGCATCGTCCGCATGAAGGCCCTGGCACGGAGTTACGTCTGGTGGCCCTCACTGGACGAAGACATCGAAGATTGGGTCTCCAGATGTAACCCGTGCCAAGAAGTCCGCCCAGCGCCGCCACAAGCAGAAACAGCTAAGTGGGAGACCCCCAGCAACCCTTGGTCAAGGATCCATATCGACTTCGCGGGTCCGATGCAAGGGCGCCACCTCCTCATCGTGGTAGACGCCTTCTCCAAGTGGCTCGAGGTGGTACCCATGGCATCCACCACAACGGAAGCGACGATCCGTGCCCTGCGCTGCCTCTTCGCCACCCATGGACTACCGGATGTGCTGGTCTCCGATAACGGCCCCCAACTCACATCCCTGGCCATGGAGGCATTCCTGGCAGGACTGGGCATCTGCCATGCCCTGTCCGCCCCGTACAGGCCGGCTGGGAACGGACAAGCGGAACGAATGGTGAAGCTCACCAAGGAGGCACTCACCAAGATGGGCACGGGCGACTGGCAGGAAAGAATAGACAACTTCCTCCTCACCCAGCACATCACACCGCATGCCACCACCCACAAGAGCCCGGCCGAACTCTTGATGGGCAGAAGGTTGAGGTCACCATTGGACCGGCTGCACCCCCAGTACAGCCCAGAAGTGACCGCAACAGCCAGCCGCCCGCTTCGCGCCTTCAGCAAGGGAGATTTGGTTTTCGCGCTGAATTTCAGCGGCTCTCCTAAGTGGCTGAAGGGGAAGATAGACAGCACAACCGGCCCCAAATCCTACACCATGGAGCTGGAAGATGGACAGGTCTGTAGACGTCACATCGACCAGCTCCGGAAAAGGTGGGGGGGAACACAAGGAAACCAGCCTGATGAGGGAGGCCTGCAACACCCCGACGAGGTAGGCCTGCAACCCCCCGACGAGGTAGACCTGCAACCCCCCTGCGAGGTAGGCCTACAACACCCCGACGAGGTAGGCCTACCACACCCCAGCGAGGCAGACCACCGCCACCCCCGACCAGGCCGGCCAAGCCCACTACCAAGCACTGAAACACCGACAGTCCAGAGCGGTAGACCGGGGCCAGCCGCATGGGGGATGGCAACACCAACCCGGCGAGGTGGGCACCCGGCATGGCAGGGCAAGAGACTACCTACCCAGCCCGCAAGTAGACTGGGACCTGCCCGGGGGGAAGCATCACACCCCCCCAGCGAAGGCAACACACGACAGCCCTGCCAAGGAGACCTCCACTCCAGGCAAGTAGACCGGGGACTATCCGAGATGGGCACACCGCAGCACAGGGGTGAGGGTGGCACTCGACACCCCGGCGAGGGGGACCCCCAACCAGCGCAGAAGTCAGCCCGGCAACAACAACCCAGCCCAGATGACCCCAGCCACCAACTGACGGTAGACCAGGGACTAGGGTGAAAGGAAAGCCGACAACAACCCGGCCGGGTAGGCCTGCGACTCCCCAGCAGGGGAGACCTCCACCGACCCAAGGAGGTAGCCCCACAACGCCAGCCCGACCAGGTCGACCACCGCCGACCCGACAGGATAGGCCAACTCCAGCCCGGCCAAGGAGACCTACACCACCCCTGCGAGGGAGGACATCACGACCCGAGCAAACACCACCCACCACTGGCAGACCGGACCCGAGGGCATTGATCCGAACCACCCACCAGACGACAACGAGCCGAACCGCAGCCGAACCGCAGCGCCCGGGAGACCGGGGAGGAGCAAGTAACAGCCTGGGACTTACCGGGACTCAGACGCTCTTCCCGGGTCGGAACCGGGCAGCCCCGGCGAGGTGAGAGATCCACGGGCCAGGAGGAAGACCACCAGAACCAGCCATCCAAGGTCTGCGGTCCGGCCGGAGGCACTGAGGGTGACCCTGCACACTCGCCAGCCGAACCGAGCCCGGTTCCGGGGAGGGAACCAGGAGACACAGAAGCCCCGTCCGTCCAGGTCGGGGACGAGGAAGAAGTGAGACTGCGCAGGTCAGCTAGGGTGCCGAGGCGTCCTACGTACCTGCGTGACTACGTAACGTTTGTAAATGAACTTTGAGTTTTTTTCGAACTAAGGGGGGAGGAGTGTTATGTCCTTATAAGGACATCCACCCGGATTGGCTGCCAGCCATCGGGCGGGAAAGTTTGAATCACTGTCAGGGGCGGTGCGACTGCCGGAGCGAATATAAGGAGAGCTCCGGCAGCGCGCAGCCAGTCTTGCTACTGTTTCTTGTCTTAATAAAGTTACTAATGTAACGAGCTGGTCACGTCTTCCATTCCTGCGCTGATCTAACAGTATCCATCCCACACTTTTAAACTGTAATATAATTATCTGTTATATATCATTTTTCCGTCTTGCTCTTTCAATTTAAATCTCAGTATATTTCATAATGGTCATCATTTCCAACTTGTATTACCTTAATTCAAGACTAATCACTAGCATCTGTGTATCTTGTATTTTGTTCAATCAATCCTTATTCATCAGTTTAACATTTGTTTGCAAATTAAAATTAAAACGTATTACATCAAACAGTACATTTTCTTAAAATTTTCCTGCCTCAAAATATATTCTTCTTTATTATTTTTATCCTCTTGATATCATCCACTATTTTAATAGCCACCTCTTATTTTCTATTTTTATTATTTCACAACCCTTCCTGTTTTTATCCAAAAATCATATATACTTAGGCTTTTAAAGTTTACATTTCAGTTAGTCACATTTAAATTTATCCACTTTAATTCTTCCTTTTCTTCCTTTTCCTCTCTGTCCAAAGTGCTCTATTTCAAGGTTTATCAGTTCAAAGTAAAGAGTTTCTGTATGTCCCTTTAAACCTTTTAAAATGTCTGTTCCAAGCGCAGTGCATCAGCTTCCTGTCTTTGTTAACTATGCCACACCTAGTTTTGTCAGTCTCCATTGTTAAAATCCAAAAATGTTCTTTCTTTCTTCTTTCTTCTTTCTTAAAATCATCTGGGGCAGAGTAGGAATCTCCAAAATCCTTATATCCAATATTAATTTCAAGTAATCCAAGGTAAAAAGCCAATTAACATGTTTCTTTTCCACCCAGAAAGGGAAATCTCTTCAATCCACTTCCCTGTTTAATCACTGCAGACTCCATGGCTATTTTGTAGCCATCCATCTGTCTATCTTCATTAGCTTCATTTTCTTTTAGAGGCATTAATTCTCAGAAATATCCATTTCTCCTCTCCACTCCAGTTAAAGGCACAGTCAAATTTCAGAAATTTATTAATGCCAAATCATCCAGTTTAAGTTTGCTGCAACGAAGTTCAATTTGGGTCTTTTACCCATTTTTTTTTCTTTTCAATCTTTAAGCCCCGCAGTTCATCAGCCGCTTTTAATTTTGGGGTCTTATTTTCCAATAATTCCAAATAGGTACGTTATATTGCCTGGGTTGGTGTCACTCACCCGGCTTCTTGATTCTTGCTCTTTCTTCATCTTCTTCCTCCAGCACAATCCTTGTTCCCGGTTGCCGCGGTTTCAGGGCAGCTGCCATGGCTGCCGTTCCGCTGCCGCCGACGTGAAGGAGAAGCCTCCGGCCCCGAGGAACCTGCCCGTTCCTCTCGGCCGCCCAAGGCGTTCCTTCTTGTCCCCCTGTCCCTACAAGACAGGGGAGGTCCGCAGACCTATCGGCGGCAGCTTAGCAGAGGGGATTTGGCAGGGCTCAGCGGAGCTCGCCATTTCCCCGTCTGTGTCCCCGCGGCGCCAACCGGACGTCCAGATGTTTCTCTTCTTGTTATTTCAAGCCTGAGTTGGCTGTCACTCACCCGGCTTCAAAAAGACTTCGTTCCATTCCTCTCCTCTCTCCAGCTCTATACTTAGTCCGGTTGTCCCAGCTTCGTGACAGCCGCCATGGCTGCCGTCCCTCGCCGTCGACTCACAGAGAGTTCCCTCTGACCTCCGAGGAACTTGCCTGTTCCTCTTGGTCATCCGAGGTGCCTCTCTTTCTATTGAAAAAGTTTTCAAATACAAGTTTTTCCCCCTTTTTCCCCCCCCCTCTTCCCTAACCCCCCCTCACCACCCATCCCCCCCGTGACTTCTTCACAACAATAGGCTATTTCATAACAAATTACATACATAATATCTTTCCTTTCCCTTACTCCCTCCTCAGAATACTGACCCTTAGCATATTATTCTTATAACTCCCATTTTAACGATAATCTGCCCTTTTTCTCCTCCCCTAAACTTATAATGTATTATTACAATTTAACATTTAATCTTTTATGTATATTAATATAACATTTTAAAGCGGCCTTCTCCCTACATCCAAATTTAACATTTATTCAGTTCTATCCAATTCCTCCACTCCCCTAAATATATGACTTAAAGATCCTTTTTCTTAGACTAATCAATCAGTAAACTAACCTATTTCAACCCTTCAATTCCTACAAAATCATGCAATACAATTCTAAATATAACCCACTGCCCACTTTACTAAAATATACACATATCTATATATGCATTCCATTTTTTTTTTAAAAAAAAAGACAATAACTTTAAATTTATAATCCATATAATATCTTCTTTGATGTCTTTCCACTGGATCGTTAAATCCATCACCCATAATAGGGTAAAATAACATGCTGGTGCAACAGTTTGTTCAAAATCTTCAATCATCTTCTGCCCCCATCAGTAGTAGATATCCTCGTGTATATATAAAAGTAAAAACAACCACCCGAGTGACATTATAATTATAACCATATAGTTATAGTTGTGGTATTCATCAGGATTGTTGATTCCCATCATCCTAATGGGTAACAACCAGATCTTCTGCATGCCCCAGCGTGACTCTCTTGCCTTGTAACTCAAAATAATCATAATATATTCACCAGTAAAAGAAATCCAGAGTAAATAATTCAAATCCAACAAGGTAAGGCTCTTTTCACATCCCAAAATCACGGCATTACAGAGATCTGCCACAATCCTCAGGATAGTATTAAACAATTGATCGCCTCCACTATCTTTTCAGATGTTCATTCATTTTTTAAAGTCCCTGGCTTCACTGTTGCTTGGTTTAGAAATTGCTGTTTCTATGAGATCTATTTCTTTTCTTTTTCTTTTGCGGGTTGAATTTCCATCCTCGTTTCGTGCCTACCACTTGTGTATCGGCTGATCGATTTTCATCCTGCTTTGTGAATTGATCTTGTTGGGTTAGTTTTATCATCTCATCTTTCTTCTCCATCACTTGTATATCAACTGATTGATTTGCGCACTTGTCTGTGACTTGATGGTTCATCACATTGGAGTCGGATGACACTGCTCTCTTATTTATAGACAGTCCAGCTGGGGTATCCAGAGAGTCCAAAGACAACTTATCCACCACAGCTTCTGTAATTTGGTATTTTGTTTTTGTTTCCAACTCCTTTTGCTTATCCTGTATTATGCCTAAAGATGTTAAATTCATTTTTAAATTTTTTTGATAAAATTCTTCCGCTTTTTCAACAGTGTTCAGTTGATATCTTACTCCTTGGTGTCTCAATATTAAACCAACTGGGGCATTCCACCTAAATAGGATATTTCTTTTTTTTAACTCAGTCACTAGAAAGCCAAATTTCTTCCTCTCCATTAACATCTTAGTCGGGAGCTCCTTAAAAATCCAAATCTTTCTTCCATAAAATTGCAAAGTAGAATTAAAAGAGTTCTGCACAATATTATTCCTAATTTCTTTATCTGTAAAATAGATCACCACATCTCTAGGCAATTGCCTTTGCTTTGCCAACCAGGAGTTTATTCTGTAAATTCTATCAATCCTGCAATACACTTCATCAGGTTGAACCTTTAAAATCCCAGCCAGAATTTCAGAAGATATTTTCCTTAAGTCATCTCTATTATTTTCCTGCAAACCTCTCAGTCTAATTGCATATTCTGTAAAATTATATTGAATCATTAAAACTTCTCTTTCAATCCTCTGTTGCACATTTTCTTCATTGCCAGTCTTTTGGTCAACCTCCATTTTAGGTTTATCTTCTGAGCTGTTATCCTGAATGTTTGCCAAATCCTTTTTAATTTTTTGAATCATGTCATCCAAATTCTCCTCAGTTTCCTTCATTTTAGACTCTAATAATTTAGTCTTTGCATCCACCCGAATCAGAAAGTCTGATAAACCATTAGCTGTTTTTAAAATCTTTCGATTCAAAAAGTCAAACTTTGATTTCACCAGTTCACCAATTTCTTTAATTTCCTGCTTAAATTTTTCAAGTTGCTGGTTCACAATCTCATCCCTTCTTACAATCTCTTCAAGAAGAAAATCTATTATATTAAAATCAGGTTTCTGACACTGGAGAGTTAAAACTTGTTGGTGTAATTTATTAATGGGGGAGATTTCCCCCCCCCTGTTTGTCTAGCTGTGTGGGTCCCGGTGCCATTTCCCACACAGACAAGATTTAGTGGAAAAGAGAGAGAAAAAAAAAAGGCTTGTTTCCAACCAAGATCAATATCAAATCCCCAGGAAAAAAAAGGAAAAAAAACAAGAGTGAGAGTGAGGTTTTGCCTTCAATTACAGCCAGAGGTATTCATTCCGCTACTTTGTAATAGAAAACGGAAGGACTTTCCCTTTCAGCCTCTCTTCAATCCGCAACTTTCAGCCCTTCTCCAGCCAGGGCAGACGCCATTTTAAAAAATTCTTTTTCCCCCCTTCCTCTCATCTTTTCTCTTAAATAGTTTTTTTAAAAAGGGTAAAATACTTGCGATTCAGTATTAAGGTTCCAGCTCGCCTTTTCTTTGATTATTCTGTTAAATTCGCAGGCTTGCTCTTGACGCCTGGCTCTGCATAAGCAGAGGTCTCCCAAAGCCCGGAGCAGCGGCAGGGGATATGGGGCTTCTCATCCGCTCCGTCCCAAAAGTAAAAAAAAACTTTTGGGATTAGGCAGAGGACTCAACCCACCCCAGCCTGCTCTATCTCCGTTTCCTCATGGAAACGGAGTTTTTTCGAGCCGCCATTCCGCTATAAAGGCGGCTCTTTACAGGCAGTGGGTGCGACGATCCCAAAGGAGCGTCCAGCGGGGACAAACAGCAAACCGGAAGTCTCCCATCTTCGCTAATCTTGAAGGGGCCAGATACCATCTATACCACATTTTATACTGATTCTCTTTATAAACTGCTGATTTTGTCATGCTATAATTAGCTTCCCACACTCTTTCCCAGTCCTCTAATTGTATGTTATGTCCAATATTTCTTGCCCATGCTATCATTTGTCCTTTTACTAATTCTTCTGCTAAGTCGAATTCCAATAAGTATTTATAAATTTTTGAAATTAATTTTTCTTCCTTGCCTTCTAAAAGTTTATCTAATCGGTTCGGTTTTAGTTCAATTCCTCCTTCCTCTTGATCCTTTTTGTATCTTGTTTTTATCTGTAAGTAGGGCCACCAGTTTATCTGTATTCCTTGTTCTCTAAGTTCTTCCTGTGTTTTTAGTATTCCCTGGGAGTCCAATACTGGACTCCCAGTATTGGACTCAATCCTGAGAGTGTGGTCGCACAACAGTTTCCACAATACCTGGAGGAAATGTCTTATCTGGATCCATTCCAGTCGGGTTTCAGGCCTGGGTACAGCACGGAAATGGCATTGGTTGCATTGGTAGATGATCTCTGGAGGGCTCGGGACAGGGGTTGCTCCTCTGTTCTGGTCCTGTTAGACCTCTCAGCGGCTTTTGATACCATCGACCATGGTATCATGCTGCGCCGGTTGGAAGAGTTGGGGATGGGGGGCACCGTGTTACAGTGGTTCTCCTCCTTTCTCTCGGACCGGTTGCAGTTTGTGTTTGCAGGGGGGCAGAGGTCAACCTCGAGACGCCTCATATGTGGGGTGCCTCTGGTTGGTCCTCTCGCCTCTGCAGAGAGTTCTACCCACCCCTGCCGGCTCTATCTCCGTTTCCTCTTGGAAACGGAGTTTTTTCGAGCCGCCATTCCGCTGTGAAGGCGGCTCTGACAGGCAATGGAAGCAGACGATCCCAAAGGAACGTCTGGCGGCGGCCAGCAGCAAACCGGAAGTCGAGGTGCCTCTCTTTCTTCCCCATCCCTACGGGATGGTTCTGGTCCAAAGACCCATTGTCAGCTGGGGTTTTTGCGGAGCTCATCGGAGCCTGCTAATTCCCCGACTGTCCTGTCACGACGCCAAACCGGAAGTCCACCCTGGTGCTTGATACGCGATAACCCAGGTAATCCAGACAGGTCTGGTGGAACTCGCACTTAGACAGCTTCACGTAGAGGTTCGCCAACAGCTTCTGTAAGACTTGTAGTACCAGCTGGATGTGTTCGTCCATGGTTTTGATATAGACGAGGATATCGTCAAGGTACATAAGCACCCCCTTGTACAAGTGATCATGCAACACATCGTTAATGAGCTGCATACAGTTTTTCCCCAAAAATAAGACCCAGTCTTATTTTCTTTTGACCCCCTCAAAAATAGCTAGGGCTTCTTTTTGGGGGTGTCTTAATTTTTTTGAGGTGCAGGAAGTGGCGAGCACGGTCACCTCATGGCTGCTCAGCCCCTTAATCATGGCCTGTGGATCAGCTGAGCCAGCAAGAGCCAGGAGTTCTGTCTCTCCGGGAGCCTGGAGATGTTTCCAGTGCACTCTTGCCAGCCCCAGCCCTTCCCACGGCACCAGGCAACCTCACAGCTGAGGGCTCCTCTCTTCCGCAGCTCACCTTGTGGCTCTGAAGCAGGCGGCGACCACGGTTTGTGCTCCACCAAGTCTGGAGCTCGGGTGTTGCTCAGGCTGCTGCTACGATGAGGCAGAAAGCCATGCGGCCCATCGGAATCGGCTCCGCCCCTCTACCCGGCTGCTGCTGCTTGAGAAAAAGGTGATCGGCTCGCAATTCTGAAAGATTGTGGGAACCGCATCTTTACGATAGAAGCAAAGCACAGCCTGTCCCTTGCAAGCAATCAAATGTCGCTTGAGAAAATGGGGAGGGGGATTTTCCTGCCTATCATCCTTTTCTCAAGTCCAGAACAGACACACATCACAGGATTGCAACACTGAAGGTTTGGGATGGAGCCTTTCTGGAGATCAGTAGGAAAATGGGGAGGGGGTTTTTCCTTGAGATGCTGCTGAGGAAAGGTGTTGAAAGGAGGAGAGAGAGTGGCCTGCAGGGTCGTCGGTACCTTTCCTCAGTGGTGTCTCCAACCCATGGAGGATTGCAGGATGGCTCCCGGTCTGCGTGGTGGACTGTGGCTGTTATGAGTAAATGCCTAACTCTGTATATATCAATGCATGGGTTGATCCCTCCTCCCTCACCTAGCCCTTCCCATGACCCCTCCTTACCTTGACTCCGCCCTCGCAGTACATAAACCCGTGCACAGGAACCCACCAGGCCAGTTCCAGATGTGTACCTGAAAGAAAAAGAAATGGTGTAAATAAATTTCTTTGAAACAAAGACAAACCGTGTCTGTGGTTATTGGGCAAGATCCTTGGAAAATAATTCACAAGATGGTAGCAGAGGATGGTTATGCCCAATAACCAGGAATAATACCTAAGATGGAAGGAAGGATGAACACAAGGTCCATCACCAGACTAATGGCAGAGTTGCAGGAATCCGAAGGTGCCACAGCCAGAATTCCAACTGCCATGGAAGTGGGAGACCTGGACCAGACAAACAGAAGCGTGAGGCCAAGAGAAAATGCAGCCAGGCACGCCAGGAATGAATCGCCCAAGAGAGATGAGCTGAAAGAGACCATACAAAAAATGATGGAGGCCTCCATCAGCAAGAGGGAGCTTCTTGTGAAACTCCGGGACCTGCTAGATGACCACGGAGCAGTGATGAGCCCCCAGGAACAAGACTACGAGACAGCCAGACCGGTAAGGGAAAGATACCCCCTGGCAGGGACCCAGGACTTAAACAATTCCAGTTTCGCGCCATGCTCCCGGTGGCCATCTTGGGACGGCCGCCGACCAATGGGGAGCCAGGATTCAAATTTAATGGCGCGAAACGAAAGAAACCCCAAGACAAATGGGGGGACAACCAAAAACATCCCAGAAGGGAGATACCAAGGCATCAGGAGCTCGCCTGCCAAGCTCGAAGCCAGAAAGACACCTGAGACCCCAGCAACAGCAATCGGCCCTGCACGCGACCCCCTCGCGCCAACCACAAACTGCAGGAAGACAACCGCGAGCCGAGGGGACTACGAGGGGGCCATCGATGATGATACATCACCCCAGCTCCTCCACCCGAGGACCACACACCGCGAGGGCGATCGCCAAGCACCGATCACACACGAGACATGCCGATGGCAGGACTCGAACTCACCACCCACCGTACCGGCAACACGAGACCCGAGGGAAGGGGAGCGCGCCGGCTACTCACCCTCCATGCGACCTCCGCCAGGCTTCCTCACGCGTCCAGGGACCAGCGACCAGGGATCGGGACCTTTCACCGCCGCTGCTGCCGCCGCCGTTGCCGCCACCGAATTCCAGAAGTCCTCTACTTACGACCTCCTCGCCTCCTCACCTCTCTCCAGCTTCCAGCAGGGATCCAGCCGCCCATCGATGGACGCCTGCCTCCAGGGGCGAAGCCGGATACCCCAGGGGTGAGTCCGGACCCCCAACTGTAGGCCTAGGCCGAGGCCTAAGAGCAGCAACAGCCAGCTACTCACCCATCGACTACAGATGCGAAATAGGCTTCGTGCATGCTCAATCGGCTCCTGTAAGAAGAGAAGAGGAGAACATAAATACAAGTCAGTACAGAGTCGCAAACAGCATCCCCAAGCCATATTGTGAGTTCCCTCACCTGAGATACCATGGACAGCAACAGACTGTGAGTAATTTGCCACACAGCTCAGTAAATTTACCAACTGACTTTCCCACTCTTAAGTTAGATGGATCAAACCTTAATGCAGTGGAATCATCAACTCCAGATTTTATTTTTAAGGGAGAACATGTTGTTTTTAATTGATAACCCCCCCCCCCCTCAAAACCTTGGACTTTAGAAATAGACTGCTTGCACCACAGGGCTTACTATATAGTCATAGCAAGTATTTCACCAAGCATATACCCCAGCCTTAGCCATTACCTGACTGTATCCGAAATACAGCAGAAAATATTTAACTTGTTCTACAGTAAGAGCGCTGCCACCACAGCCAAGATATCCAGGGAATTCCACTCAGCTAGACATAAGGCAGGGACTCCCATGGGTGAACACATACTAAACCTGAATGCCACAAGGGCTGAGTTGATACAAAGGGGGGAGGATATATCAGAGGAGAGTATGAAGAGCATTGTCATCAACTCCCTGGACTCCAGCTGGGATAACTTCATAATGCAGCTGGATAGCATAAGCCTAGGCCACCTCACACGTGAGTCACTGACAAACAGAATAATTGCAGCAGACAGCTTAAGGAGGGACCGCTCCATCAGCCGCAGGGACAGCAAACCAACAAAGAGGGTTGAGTTCCAAACCAGGAACCAAGACTACCCAGAATGTTTCACCTGTGGTTCCAAGAACCACTATAAACGGGATTGTCCCAAAAATTCGAGGGGGAGGGACCACACCTACCGCAGGGAAAGGGAAGGCAGGAAGCCAGGGCTCCCCGATAGATCCCCATCTGAAAACAGATATAGGCGCAGAGACTCCCCCAACCCAAGGGACAGAAGGGGAAATAGGGACAGCTCCAGGGAGAGCCAATCAGGATCCATGTATGGGATCGGGGAAAACACACCCACACACCCACAAACAAGAGAGGGAGAAGCATGGCTCATTGATTCGGGAGCCACCAAGCACACTACTCATGACAGAAAGATACTGACTTCATTTACAGAGGAGAACTACCACATTAAGGTGGCCAATCAAAACAAAGTCCTAGTAACAGGGAAAGGAAATACATTCATAAGCGGGATAGGCAAGATAGAGGGGGTATTGCTCATACCCGAAATACCCCACAATATTTTAGCAGCACTTAAACTCAGCAAGGACATGGGTATAGAGACCACCTTCAAGAAAGGAAAGGTCTACATGACCAAGAGCAGGGAAAGCATCGGCAACATAGTCATTGATGGAGGACTAACATACCTCCATCCTAAGAGGAATAGCCAGTCCCGCATAATCGCCCTACTAGAAAACACAGAGAACAAAGCCAATGCCCAAGTCGAGATAAAGGGGGACAGGGAAGATGACTCCACCGAAGACAAACACAACCGCAACACAACACACAGAGGGAAGTTGTTAATTGGCAAACCCATTCACGATGACTGTGCCCACTTGCTACATAGAAAGTTGGGCCATGCCAGCTTCCCAGTCATCCAAAAAATGACAGAATGTACCAATGACTTGAAAATAAAAAGTTGTAAAAACTACTTAGAGTGCTCTGTATGTAAATCCTCTAAGCTAAAGACCAAACCTAGACCTAGGAAGGCCACCCGCACCACCAACTCTATCTTCCACCTGGTACACATGGACATTGTGGGCCCCATGAAGCCCTCTATAAAATACAAAAAGAGATATTTTCTGACAACAGTAGATGACTACAGCTGCTATGGCTTTATGTATACCATTAACCATAAGAGCGAGGTATTTCAAAAATTTAAGGAATTTTACAAGAGGGTGGAGACACAGCACAATACAAAAATAAGACAAATAATGACGGATAGGGGGTCTGAGTTCTTGTCAAGGGACTTCTCGAACTGGTTAAAGATGCACGGGATAATACATTACACGACTTCTCCTTTTCTGTGTTCCAGAATGGAGTCGTAGAAAAAAGGAACGGGGTCCTACAAACAATGGTGAGATGCACTCTAGAGGATGCAGGGTTGGGATAGCCATTCTGGGCAGAAGCACTCACCTACTCAAATTACACGCTGAATAGGCTCTGGTCTAGCATAGTAGAGAAAACACCTTACGAGGTGATGTACAACCGAAAGCCAAAAATTACACACTTGCACATATTTGGGGTCACGGCAGATGTACATATCCCCAGACAGCTGAGGCGAAAAGGAGAAAAGGTCTCAAAGAGATTAAGGTTCATGGGGTATGAACCAGGCACAAAAGGGTACAGATTCATAGACAGGGACAATAGGTTCATCATATCCAGGACCGCGGTGTTCCACGAGAACACCAACTGGTCAAAGATACATCTCAATGAGACACTCACCAGACAGGAAGACACAGACAAATTAAGGGGTGAGAGCAAACATACCACATTAGAAACAGATACACAATTTGGAAGAAGATTTACTGTTGAGTGGGGGTCCACCACCAACCCTTGAGTTATTAACGATGATACAGCTGCCAAAAGATCAACGACTGACAAGAGCTACTTACAAACAACATCTGGCACGACAGCCTCAAGATTCAACCCAACAAGTTCAAAAAACACAAGCAGTGGGAGAAGCTAGGCCAAAGTCTAAAATGGCGGAGGAGGTTCAGCTGATGCTCTCAAAGCTTGGAGCGCCAAGAGATGGCAAATAAATTCTTATCTTGGAATGTCAATGGTTTAAATTCTCCACAAAAAAGAAAGAAAATATTTCACTATTTGAAGCAATTTCAGAATGATGTTATTTGTTTGCAAGAAACGCATATTAAATCTTCAGATCAAAAGTATTTGATAAATTCGAAATTAGGTACACATTTTGTGGCATCAGCACCAGAGAAGAAAAATGGCCTAGTTATATACATTAAAAGAGGCTTATTGGCCAATTTAATTGAGGCTGGCACTCAAGGTAGATATATTGCAATTGAATTAACAACACAGAATGGGAAGCTGCTTGTAATTGGAGTATACGCACCTAATCAACAACAAGATAAATTTTATAAACTTTTACATACTAAAATATTACAATGGGATTATAGATCTTTACTTCTAATGGGTGATTGGAATGGGGTAATAAATACCCAGAAAGATAAAAAAAGTCTTTCTAAGATATCCATGCGTGCTAAGTTGCCTAAATCTTTTTTTGATATTCTGGAGGATATGGAGCTCAGAGATATTTGGAGAGAAAGGAATGTATCGGAAAGTGATTTTACTTTTTTTTCAGATAGGCATCAATCTTTCTCTAGGATTGATTTTATATTAACTACAAATGATCTTTTTTCTAGGGTGAAGAATACAAAGATATGTCCAAGATCTTTAACTGATCATAGCCCGGTTTGGGTGGAATTAGAGCAGGAAAGAGGGGAAAGGAGGTCTTGGAGGTTAAATGAGAATTTATTTAGATATGAAGATAACTTGTCTGAGCTTAAAAAACAAATGAAAGAATTTTTTGTTAACAATATGAATAAAGGAACCTCGATGGAGATGGTATGGGATGCGAGTAAGGCATATATGAGAGGAACATTAATTTTTTTGAACAATAAATATAGACTAAAACAACAAAACAGACGGAAAGAGATAGAGGAGGAAATTAAAAAGAAAGAACAATCGCTTATAACTAACCCGGGAGATAAAAAGGCAAAAGATATGATTAATATTTTAAGAGAGCAATTTAATATGTTATTGGCTGGGCAAGTAGCAACTAGCATACAATATGCCAGACATAATACATTTTGTAATGCTAATAAACCTGGGAGATGGTTGGCTTACACAATGAGGAAAAAACAGAAATCACGTGTTATAGACAAGATAGAATTTAGAGGTAAAGAAATTTATCAACAGAATTTAATAAAAGAGGCTTTTTTGGAGTTTTATACAAAGTTATATGCTAAAGATGTAATTCAAGATGTTGATATTGATAGATATTTAAAGATGGAGATTCCTGAATTAACACTGGAACAGAGAGAGAGATTGAATCAGCCAATAACTTCCGAGGAAATTGTTGGGGCAATTAAACAATTAAAAATAGGTAAGGCTCCGGGAACAGATGGACTAACAGCTGTCTATTATAAACATTTACAATCTGAAATGTTAGAACCACTCAAAATTTTATTTAATAAAATACAAGTAGGAGGAGGAGTACCACCTTCCTGGAAAACAGCTTTTGTCTCACTAATTCCAAAGGTGGACCAAAACTCCATTAAACCTGAGAATTTCAGGCCAATTTCACTTCTGAATACTGATTATAAGATTTTTGCTAAGATATTAGCTAATAGATTAATGCCAGTTATGCAACAAATAATTCATAATGATCAATCAGGGTTTATAAAAGGGAGACAAATGAGATATAATGTTAGACAAATTGTAAACTTACTGGAATATTTGGAAAAAAATAATCAAGTCCCTGCAGCGTTTATATTTTTGGATGCAGAGAAGGCATTTGATCGTTTGAACTGGCAATGTTTGTTTAAAATAATAGAGAAAATGCATTTTGGGGAATATTTTACACAATCAATTAGAGCGATATATCAGCAGCAAACAGCACAAATTATAGTTAATGGAGGTTTAACAGAGGCTTTTAAAATTGAGAAAGGAACAAGGCAGGGGTGTCCTCTGTCCCCACTACTATTTATTCTGACTTTGGAGGTACTATTGAACAAGATACGTGACTCAGAAAAATTGAAGGGTATTGTAATTAGACATCAAGATTATAGATTAAGAGCATTTGCAGATGACTTGGTTATTACCTTATCCCAACCTATAGAGTCGGCTCCATATATATTGGATATAATTGATCAATACGGGAAAGTATCAGGATTTAAAGTTAACTCACATAAGACAAAGATGATAGTTAAAAATATGACTATACTGGAAAGAGATAAACTAGCAAGATTAACAGATTTTGAAATAGTTAAAAAGGTTAAATATCTAGGGGTATACATAGCAGCTTCAAATACAAAATTATACAAAAACAATTATGAGGTTCTTTGGCAGAAGGTACAGAAGGATATGGAAAATTGGAAAAAATTACAGTTGTCTTTATTGGGAAGAATTGCAGCAATTAAAATGAATGTCTTACCTAGATTTTTATTTTTGTTCCAAATGATACCTGTGCTTAAGAAAGATGAGAATCTGAGAGAATGGCAGAAAGGTGTTAATACTTTTATTTGGGCTGGGAAAAAACCCAGAATAAAAATGAAAATTATACAAGATACACGTGAAAGAGGGGGTCTCAAAATGCCTAATTTAAGATTATATTATGAAGCAGCGGTTTTATCACAAATTAGTGATTGGTTTAATTTAACTGAGGGGAGAATTTTGAATTTAGAAGGTTATGATTTGTTATATGGATGGCATGCCTATTTGTTATATGACAAAAAAGTGGATAAAGTATTTAAGGCTCATATATTAAGAAATGCTTTGTTGAGGGTTTGGAAAAAATATCAATATAAGTTAAATTATAAGATACCTGTATGGGCAAATCCTAGACATGCAATAGAAAATATAAGTATAGAACAAAAACAGGAGGTGATTACCTACAAAGAGCTTCTTATTATGGAAAGGGGGGTAATGTATTTGAAATCTTTAGATACACTGAGAGAAGAAGGTATAATTTATACATGGTTTCAGTACGGTCAACTTCAAGCTAGATGGAAGGAAGATCAAAAAACTGGCTTTGTGCAAAATGAGGAGAATTTGGTAAAACAAATTAGAGATCAAAAACAAATGCATATTAAAAGGTTGTATAATGCTTTATTGGAAATAGATTCTGAGACGGAATTGGTTAAAGACTGTATGATTAAATGGGCACAAAATTTTCAAGAGCCAGTAATGATGGAGACTTGGGAAAAGATTTGGATTAGAAATGTGAAATTTACACAAGCACAAAATTTAAGAGAAAATTTTTATAAAATGTTCTATAGATGGCACTTAGACCCCAAAAAATTATCATGTATGTATCCTAATGTGCAAGCTAAATGTTGGAGATGTGACTGTGATGATGCAACTTATTATCATATATGGTGGACTTGTAGAAAAATCAAAGCATTTTGGATAAAGATTTGGTGGGTGATGCAGAATATTTTTAAAAAGAGACTGAAATTTACTCCACAGTTGTTCTTACTGGGTATAACTACGGACTGTACAGTTGCAGAGACTAAATTGATTTTGAACTTGATAACAGCAGCAAGATTGTTGGTAGCACAACACTGGAAGAAGGACTTTTTGCCTACTATTGATGATTGGATATTGAAAGTAACTAATTTAGCTGAAATGGCTAAAATTTCAGCATATCTGAATGATCACACACAAGAAAGGTATATACAGGACTGGAGAAGATGGATTGATTATATACAAAATAAGTATCAGACCAAAAAATATCAAATAGCTTATGAATGATTTCTTTTATTTGTATAAGCGCTATATAAGTGATATTAGAAGTATTATGTTTAAGAAATAGGATTTTATATATGGGGGGTTAAGAATTTTTTTTTTTTAGGGGGTGTTAGTTTGATGATTGGTTATGCAATTTAGTTTATTGTTAAAGGTCAATAGAAATACCTTGTGTTCTGCTCTGGGAAGTCGGGGAGGGGGAGGGGGTTGGGAGGGAGGGTTGTGGGGAAATTGTGTTTGTTTTAAAACTTTTTCAATAAAAAAGAAACAGATACACAAGAAAGGCAAAAACCGAGACACCATGAGATATGTCACCAAAGGGTGGAAGGAAGACCATCCCATCATTAAGGTAGATGCAGTCACAGAGAAAGAAGCCAAATACATGCACGACACCGACGCACGACCAAACAGGCCCATAAGACACAACAGAAATAGAATGCCAAAGAGATTTGAGGATTATGTCATGTCCATATACCAAAATAAAACGACCCCCAACTCATACGAGGAAATAATCAGTCTGCCACAAGAAGAGAGAAATAGGTGGGAACAGGCTATGGAAAGGGAGATGGCTAGCCTAAGGGAACTAAACGTGTACACCCCCTCTAAGGTCCCAGCTGACAAAACACTCATAGGTACAAAATGGGTTTTCAAAATTAAGGAACTCGAAGAAAACAAGACTCTCTACAAGGCTAGGCTAGTGGCTCAGGGGTTCGCACAGAGGTATCCAGATGACTACATGGATACCTATTCACCTACAGTTAGGGCAGAAAGTGTCAAAAGCGCCCTAGTAATAGCATCCGTCTTAGGCCTAGAAGTCTATCAATTCGACATTCAAACCGCCTACCTCCATGCAAAGCTAGACAAAGAAATATATGTCAGGGCACCCCCAGGGAAGGACACGAAAGAGGGAGACACTTGGTTACTAAACAAAAGCCTGTACGGGTTAAGGCAGTCGGGAAAAATATGGTATGAGTGTCTAGCCAAAACACTCAGGAACATGGGTTTCACTGCCACCTCAGCGGACCTCTGCCTCTTCGTCAAGAGGGAGGGCACATCAGTCGAGTACGCACTCATTTACGTAGACGACATTCTATACTTAGGACAACACAAACGAAAATGCGATAAATTTGCCAAAGAACTGGGGAAACACTTCACACTCAAGATCCTAGGGAGAGTCAACAAATATCTAGGGGTGCAAATCGAAAAAACAGAGAATGGGTTCAGGGTATCACAAAAGGAAAAAAATATTATAACTTATACACAGGTGTAACATGAAGGATGCTAAACCATGTGAAACACCCATGCAAACAGACTTCCTGAAACATATGCACGAAGAGGGGAAGCCATTTAAGGACAACACTCTGTATAGATCCATCATTGGATCCCTCCTATATATTGCCAATTGGACAAGGCCAGATATCAGTTTAGCAGCTAATCTGTTATCCAGACACGTCAGTGAACCCAAAGTATACCACTGGGAAGGTGTAAAACGAATAATTAGGTACCTGAAATATAGCATAGACGCATATCTATGTCTGGGACCGTCCAAGTCCAAAAAACCCGTGCTGACCTGCTATGCGGACGCTGACTGGGCAGGTGACACCAAGAGCAGAAAAAGCACCTCTGGTTACATAGTTCTCATCAATAATTGCCCAGTACATTGGTACACCGGTAAACAAAATCTGGTTGCCACATCCACAGCGGAAGCAGAGTACATCTGCCTGTCAAAAGCGGCTAACAATTTAGTGTGGTTCGATGATCTGCTTTCCGACATATGGACCGAACCAGTTTATCCAATAACAATTCACGAGGACAATAAAGCAGCCATAGACATTTCCAACGCGGACGCAGTAGGTCAAACATCCAGACACATTGTCATCAAGCACAAACACGTCAGACAGTTATCGGACGTAGGTTTCATCAGAGCCGTACATTGTGAACCTTCTGAACAGGCCGCAGACATTCTGACAAAACCATTACCTAGCAAACAACACACATACCTGACATCAAAACTAGGAGTAGCTATGCCTTATACGGAATCAACTCCAAACGTTAGTCATTTAGAGGGGGATTTGTTATGAGTAAATGCCTAACTCTGTATATATCAATGCATGGGTTGATCCCTCCTCCCTCACCTAGCCCTTCCCATGACCCCTCCTTACCTTGACTCCGCCCTCACAGTACATAAGCCCATGCACAGGAACCCACCAGGCCAGTTCCAGATGTGTACCTGAAAGAAAAAGAAATGGTGCAAATAAATATCTTTGAAACAAAGACAAACCGTGTCTGTGGTTATTGGGCAAGATCCTTGGAAAATAATTCACAGTGGCACCGGGTGACCCTAGAGAAACAGACAGAGAGAGAGAGAAAGGGGGGAGAGAGAGGGAGAGAGAGAGGGATGAATGAGCGACTGGGTGTGTGGCTCTCAGTTGGCTTCCAGCATCGGAAAGGGCAGGGAAGGGAAGCAACCGGGCTGCTGCTGCTGCCTTTCATTGGGGTGTGTGGAGTGAGACGGGGCTCCTCTTGCTGTCTCTTCTCTCCCCCACACCAGGCATGGCAGGGCTTCCTGCCCCTCACTTAGCCACCCACCCCCTTTATCGATGCAATTTGGGGGGGTGGGGGGGCAGGGCAGGGGAGAAAAGGTATTCCCAACTCCCAGGACGACTGGCTTCTTCCCGGCAGCTCTTTCTCTGCCTTTCGATGTCAGCCATCAAAGCTGAGGATTTTGTGGGCAAAAAAGCTTGCCCCACCCACCACCGCCCAGGTGCCCTCGCTTCCTCCAAGTATTTCTTTGCCTACCTGATTTCCAGCTCCGTCGCATTTCTTGCCATCATGTGCAGGGAAACAAGTTTGTGGGACTACCGTAAAAAAAGTTCAATCAATTCCAACTTTGCGAGATGTAGCTGGGACACCCCCCCCCCCCAAGAAGGATCCATCTACCTGCTCAAACTTCATGGGTCTGTACATCTCCTTAATCCATATCTCCAAGTCTGTAGCAGCCAATAGGCTGATCAGGCACCTGGTGCACCCCAAGTCTATTAGGGCCTCATATCTGCCATGCCAACCCAACTGCGGGGCCATTATGGTCACGGGAATGACAAAGGGGCGGGTGGGTTCGCTCACCATTGGGTCTCCTTCCCCTTCATCCTCACTGTCATAGGATGTCAGCTGGTGCTCCCCTGCTGTCGTCGCCTCCCCCTCGTCCGCTGGTGACGCCGGGACCTCTACCGCTTGGTGCGCCGCCCTGGACTTCTCAACGATTTTCCAAGGTGACTTGTTGGTCTTCCCTTACCCAGAGGACCCAACTTTAGCCTGCAGGGTAGGGGCCAGACATTCGGCCGTGCGGTGGTCTGGTTGGCCGCACCAGACACACTGAATGGGCGGCCGAGCTGCTCTCCCTGGTGGGACTGACATGGACACCAGGGCCACCAGATTGGTGACTAGTGGTTGCTCCGTGAATCTCCACGGCCCAGGACCCACCTCCCCCTTGGGGCGACACTCCCGCAGTTCAGCATCCAACTCAGTGGCTGCCTGGTACCAGTCATTCAGCTGGTGAGGAAGGCCCTAGTAAGCACAGGCCTGGCATAATGTGCAGTCCAGGCCCACCTGGGTGGTGGACTAGCAGCCATTCTGGCAAATGTCCTGGACATAATCAGCTGCTGACCTGCCCCTCTGTCTCAGCACTAAGATCTCCCCTTCAGCCCACTGAGCTCTGATTGTATCCTCGAAGCAGTCCCGTAGCGCTGCCAGGAATAAGCCAGCGTCACCCAACTCATGGGTATGCTGGCTATGTAGGCCCGCCACCCACTCAGCTGCCTCTCCTTCCAACACAGCCGTCACTACCACAACCATGGCCCATTGGGATGGGTAAATTTGGGTGTAGCAGTCCAGATGGCTAATCATCTGGCTTAGGAATAGGGCCAAGTGGTCAGGGTTCCCATCGAAGGTGGCTCTTAACAGCAGAGGCTCCAAGGGCAGAGGGTGGGGCCAGAGCCCAATAGGCCACCCGGGGCCCTGCGGGGTCTGGACAGCCTGGCGTTGATCTGGGGCCCCGGGTGTCGGGTCCTGACAGCCAGGCTAGCTAGCCTTGGTCTCCGCCACTGGGACCCACTGTCCACCAGCCTGGTTGTCTCCTTCATCATCAGTCCTTGTCAGCCTCCCAGTTCCACTGACGAGGACCCCTGCTCTGCTCCCCTCACCGGCAGAGCATCTTGGGGCCATCTATAGGCCGCGTCCAGGAAGAGCTTTGGGCTGGCCAAATGGAACTGGATGAGTGGCGCTGCACTCAGTTGGCCAGATGGCTTCCATGTCTGCCATGCAGCTGCCTCCCCACCGAGGTCCCAACACTGCCAAGAGGGCCCATTTTGGAAGCTGGCCTCTCCGAACTGCTCCCGCAGCTGCTCCATCGTTTGACTGCCTGGAGCAGTTGAATAGCTCCAATCCCCCTCTTTATCTCCATCTGTCAATCTCCTTTCCCACCACCGCATCAGATGTGTGCCAGAAAAGCTTGGGTGTCAGTGTTCCAAATTATGATCTCTTTCAGCGCTGACATAAAATCACAGAAGGACTTGCTTTAATGCTGAGATGAACTTTCACCTAGTTCCTGGCTCTTCAACAGATAGCGTTACTTGGGCAACAGAGGGAGGGGGGAATTCCTGTGAAAAGAAAGTGTATGAGACGAAGAGATGGATCTGGATGGTGGCCAATGAGACATTGGGGTTGAAGAACAGAAAGGGAGGGGTTGGAAGGAGGTGCCAATCTTGGCTGCAACAGAGTTCAGGCATGTCGGGGTTTTTTCTATTCTTAAATAAAAGAGATTCATTAGAGACTTTGTGTTTGAGAATGAAGTTTATTTAAGATAGCAACGAAACCTGACATTGGGGTTGGTAGATGGGTCCCAGTCCCAGCAGTCACCGACAAGCTGTGCCACCATTCTCCCCCAGGACCCAGCTCCTGGGCCGCTGTTGCTGCTAACTGTCCCTGGTTCGGCTGCACATCTCATCCCTTGCGCTCCTTGGGGTGCACATCTGGCTGGGCGCGTTTCCCAGCTTGCTCTGGCATAAGGACCGCCTCTAAGGCAGGATCCACAGCCACTCCCACATCAGCCGCCAGTGCCGTCCCTTCTGCCATTCCCCGATTCTCTCCTACCTTCTGTCGGGCTATTTGGGAGCACTGCAGGCCAGTAGTACAAACAGGAGAGGAAAAAACAAAGTTCACTAACTTACTCTCAAAGGTCTGAGCTCCGGACCCAACCCAACATCAGGACGCCACTCACTCCAATTTCCCAATGGTTTATTGAGCTGGAATCTCAGCACACAGTGAGTTCTCTTGCAACAAAAAAAGTTAGCCCTGGGAGCCTCTGCCTCCCAGCGCTCTATGAAGGCTGGAGCTGCACCCTTCCTCCGAACTAGAGCCAAGGAAGACTGCCAGCCACATCAAGCGCAGCCACAGGGGCCAACATGAGGAGGGAGGAGCAGAGCTGAACGAGCCACCCTGATTCAGGGGGAAATTCGATGGGGACTCAGATCAGCTGGCTCTATTCCTTGACTCGGCTGAGATCCACCTAGAGTGCTACGGACACCTCTGTCAGGGCATTGATTAATCCCATGTTTGGCTCTGGGACAATCACCCTGATTTAATTAGAGGATGGATCGTGGCCTCTCCAAGTTGTAATATTCTGAAAAGAAACGCAAAGAAAAGTTTTCTAATAAAACTCATTTATTTGTTATAAAGAAAATAAAACACCTCACTAACTAAGAAAAGTAATTGTTACATTTTGGCAAGCGAGGTCTCCTGCCGGTCCAGCCGGACCTCTGGCAAGAGAACAAAGGAAGGAGTGTGTGAAGGAATGTGGGTGGAAGTGTAACATTGCAAATCAAAAGCAAGGGTGCTTTTGTCAGTTGCCAAGAATATCGTTGTGGAGGGATTCCTTTTGTGGCCCTCTTGGAACGTCTCGGGACAACTGTCCAGTCTTCTTCTGCTTCGTCCTCGTCCTCACTTTCGTCGCTAGCGTCAGCATCCGCGGCTTGCGAAGACGGAACATCGGGTTGAGAAGAATCAGTGGAATCTTGATCATCAATCTGCGTGACATCAGCAGTATCATCTCTAGGAAAATAAACTCCAGGATCATTGGAATGAATCCTGGACCAGTCAATATCTTCTTCAAAATTAGCAGATTGGGAAATCACAATTGCATGTTTAGAGTCAATAAATCTGCTCCATTTTGAGTTATCATCAATACCCATAAATCTCAGTCTCTTTGCTGCTGGACTTCCTTTTCTTCTTTGAGCTAAGGGAATGTTCACCATAGCGTATGAACCAAAAATATGGATGTTTTTAAGATCAGGCTTGTAGCCATACAACATGAAGAAAGGAGTCTGATTTGTTACACTGCTCCAAGTACGGTTGACAATGTAATTTGCGTACTTGATAGCTTCACCCCAGTATATCTTACCAAGGTTGGCGTCTTCTAGGAGACAACACATCATGGTTTGCAGTACCCCTTGTCTTCGTTCTACAACTCCATTATGAGCCGGTGTGTAAGGGGCCGAAGTCTGATGAATAATTCCATTCTTACGCATCCAGTCCTGGAAACGCTGAGACATGAATTTGGCACCACGATCACTCTGGATTCTGGCGATGCGAACTTGGTGTTGGGTAGAAACAAGGGCTGCAAAGTCTTTAAAGATCTGAAAAGTCTCTGATTTTTCTTTCATAGGATATACATATCCATATCTAGAGTAATTATCAACAATTGTTAGAAAATATTTTCTACCACCAAATGATGGCGGGAAAGGAGCAACTATGTCAATGTGAACCAAATCAAAAATGCATGTTGACAGGCGTGTAGCGCGTTTGGGAATGGCTGCTGCTGTCAAGAGTCTTAACAAATACAAAGTGTCCTGCGGCCTTGGCACCATGGGCATATTTCAATACGGTTATTCTTAATGCGGTCGGAACATACATGTCGAAACATTTCGATCCAATCCAAGTTAGTCCGTCACGAAGTGTGCATTCATTCGAGTGGTTCTTAAACCACTCGTCAGTTTCTAGCGCTTCTCGCAATTTTTTGAGTAAATCCCCCGAGAGTTCTGGCTCGGTTTTTGCCTGCGCTCTGGTAGTAGCGGGTGTTGCTAATTGTGTCGAGGGGATCATAGGTTGAACCATCTCCTTCTTGATGCTGTTGTACTGAGGCAATCTGGAAAGTGCGTCCGCCATGAAGTTCTTTCCACCAGGAAGGTAACGTAGGGTGAAATTGAAATGATTGAAATGTTGAGCCCAACGTGCCTGTTTTGGTGACAGTTTGCGTGGTGTTTTTAACGCCTCTAAATTCTTGTGATCAGTCCAAACTTCGAAAGGGTGCTTCGCTCCTTCTAAAAACTGTCTCCATGTTAACAAAGCCCATCTAACTGCAAAAGCCTCCTTCTCCCATATGGCCCATCTCCTTTCCATTTCTGATAGTTTACGGGACGTGTAGGCACAGGGTTGTAATACCCCGTTTTCATTCTTTTGCAAGAGTATTGCTCCTACAGCTACATCACTGGCGTCAGCTTGTACTACAAAAGGTTGTTCCATGTCTGGGTGTTTGAGCACTGGTTCAGCCGCAAACAGCCGTTTCAATTTTTTGAAAGCGGCTTGACAGTCCATAGTCCATTCTAGTGGTTTCGAGGGTTTGGGCTTTACTTCCCCCTTCGTTTTTAGCAAGTCTGTAATTGGTAGTGCGATTTTCGCGAACAAGGGGATAAATTGTCTATAAAAGTTAGCAAACCCCAAGAAGCTCTGTAACTGTTTACGGGTGCGTGGTGCGGCCCATTCCAACACTGCCCGAACCTTTTCAGGGTCCATCTCTATTCCCTCATGTGATATACGATATCCAAGATAGTCGATTTTGTCTTGGTGGAATTCACATTTAGAAAGTTTGGCATAGAGTTCAGCTGCTCTGAGTTTCTTCAAGACCGTCCGCACCAATTTTACATGGTTGGCCATGTTGTCAGAATAGATCAGAATGTCATCCAAGTAGACCAACACCCCCTTATACAGGTGCTCATGCAACACTTTGTTGATCAACTGCATGAATACAGCAGGGGCTCCCTGTAGTCCAAAAGGGAGCAGTCTGAACTGGAAGCATTCCAGTGGGCAATTAAATGCTGTTTTCCATTCATCCCCCTCTTTTATTCTCACTCGGTAGTATTTTATTATTTATTTATTTTATTTATTTAATCAAATTTCTATACCACCCTACTCCCGAAGGACTCAGGGCGGTGAACAGCCAAGATAAAATACAAATAATACAAATATTAAAAATCCCTTAAAATTATTAAATATTTTGGCCGAAACACAGATTAAAACACCCAATTTATAAAATCACGAATTAAAAAAATTAAAAAAATTTAAAAGAGGGGAGTTAGGCCAGGCCAGCTTGCTGAAATAGAAAAGTTTTGAGAGCACAGCGAAACGTGCGCAGGTCCGGGATCTTCCGTATCTCTGGGGGGAGCTTGTTCCAGATGGTAGGTGCCCCCACAGAGAAGGCTCTCCCCCTGGGGGCCGCCAGTCGACATTGTTTGGCCGACGGCACCCGGAGGAGCCCCTCTCTATGGGAATGTACTGGTCGGTGAGAGGCTATTGGTAGCAGAAGGCGGTCTCGTAAATACCCCGGTCTGATGCCATGGAGCGCTCTAAAGGTGGTAACCAAAACCTTGAAGTGCACCCGGCTATAATAGGAGTTTTTCCAACCATTCCGCATTCTCTTTCTCTGCTTGGAGGGTGGCTGCAGTTGAACTCGCTGCAGTTGAACTCGCTGCCCCCAGTGTTTCTCCGTCACTCTCTCGATCTGACATAATTTGGATTTACAGTCCCCTCGGTTTTTGTCCGGGATGACTGGATGTGACTTCCAGCTTAATGTCAGGTGTGCTTCCTTCAATATCCAGGAAAGAAAAACCCAAACTCAATATTTTAAAGAGATTAGTACTTTTACTGAATATGAAATGATCGCAACTCAGGTAAAGCTGGAAGTGAGCAAAGTGCGCGAAATAGCATCTAGTAAGCTTCTCCTCCCCCCCCCATGTCCATTGACCATCATCCAATCCAAAGGTCTCCCAAAGGTCAGGTGGCATCACGTCTGGCAACGTCATTCATCATGAATGTAGGGCAGTTGGTCAGCCGGCCCCTTTGGAGATTCACTTTCGTTTCTTGGAAAGACACCTCCTGCATTGGAAAGACACCTCCTGCAATCTTCCCCCCCTTCGCCCCCTTAACTGGTCCCTCCCCCCCGTTTCTTATGGCAGCTGAAGCAGGCCAAGCTGAGGCTGACAGCTGCTTTGGATTTGGCCTTTTTGCAGACAGCACAATCCAAAAACACCTTACACCCCTTTAGATCCAAACCTTTTGCGAACTCCGGCATCTTCCTAAGAACACGGAAACTGGCATGCCCCAATCTTCTATGCCATTTGTGGATACACCTGGAATGCAAAGGTTTACCAGTTAGTGAATTCGCAACATTAACATTTTTATGCGGAACCTCAGGCTTGCTCTGAGCAACCTGTTTACCAATTCTCTTTTTGTTGGCTTTAGGAGCCTTTGGAGTAGCAACAGGATCTCTCTCTGGAGCATCTCTCTCTGGGCCTGTGCTTTCCCTTTTTGGAGTTTGTATACTTGCCTGTGTTTGTGTTTTAGGCTTTGGCTTTAAGTAATAAACACCACCAATTAATATGGTTCCAGCAACAATATCTCCATCTTTAACTATGTAACTTGCATTTTCAAGGTGGTGAACCTGGAACTTTAATGCTCTAGACAAGTGACTCTGACTAAGCAAGTTACTGGTTGCTGTTGGTATGTAATAAACATCAGGAATGAATGCATCGAGCTCTTCAACATAAACAGTTCCTTTTCCTTTGACCTGACAAGGATGATTTGAAAAAGAATAAAGTTCACATAGTTCTGGTTCAGGCTCGTGCATTTCTGTGAAAAGTTCTTTTCTGTAGGTAACATGCAATGCTGCACCACTCTCCAAAGTCCACAGGAGTCGTCTGTCGTACTCTGGTTGAAGTTGTGGATCATTGGTTAAAGCCAATGTGGCGAGTGGAGTTTGTGGATCACGACGACCTTGTCTTCCGCCTCTGCCTCTGCCTCTGGAGTCTGTTCCTCTGGGCTGGTATGAGACAGGAGCTGGAACTCATTGGGGACAATCCTGGGTGGCATGTCCCACACGGTTGCAGGTGTTGCATCTCGGCATCCTTGGAGCGTAGGTCCTTCCTCGGAAGGGGCGCCTAGCTGGAGCTCTTGATGCAGGTGGTCCTCTCAAATGTGGCGTGGCCAACATGAATGCCTCTTCTTCAATTAAAAGTCTACAGACATTGTCCACTGTGCATTGAGCAATTGGGACTTGGTTAATTTTTGTAACAGCATCTTTCCATTCATAGTTCAAAGAGTTAATAATGATGCTGATCATTTGAATATCTTCAATGTTATGGCCTCTTTCTCTCAATTCTGTTCTGATTCCTTTCAGTTTGGTCAAATGCCCTCCAATTTGTTCACCAGGTTTCAATCTTGAAACGTGGAGTTCAGACATGAGTAAACATTTTTATTTTATTATTTGAATTTGTATACCGCCCTACTCCCGAAGGACTCAGGGCGGTGAACAGCCATGGAATAAAACATATAAATACAAAATTTAAAATAGATTAAAACGAAATTAAATAATTTGGCTGAACAAATTTAAAACCCCAATAATTTAAAACCAAATTTAAAATTTCCATTTAAAAAGGGGAAAGACTTAGGTCAGGCCGGCTTGGTGAAATAGAAAGGTCTTAAGCGCGCGACGGAAGGTACGCAGATCCGGGATCCTCCGTATCTCCGGGGGGAGCTCGTTCCAGATCGTAGGTGCCCCCACAGGGAAGGCTCTCCCCCTGGGGGCCGCCAGTTGACATTGTTTGGCCGACGGCACCCGGAGGAGCCCCTCTCTATGGGAGCGTACTGGTCGGTGGGAGGCTATTGGTGGTAGCAGGCGGTCCCGTAAATAACCAGGTCCTAAGCCATGGAGTGCTCTAAAGGTGATAACCAAAACCTTGAAGCGCACTCGGAAGACCACCGGGAGCCAGTGCAGCTCGCGCAGGAGAGGTGTTACATGGGAGCGCCACGTCGCTCCCATCACCACCTGCGCGGCCGCACTCTGCGCCAGTTGGAGCCTCCGAGTGCACCTCAAGGGGAGCCCCATGTAGAGAGCGTTACAATAGTCCAGACGGGAGGTGACGAAGGCATGAGTGACCGTGCGTAACGAGTCCCGATCCAGAAAGGGATGCAACTGGCGGATCAGGCGAACCTGATGAAAAATCCTCCCGGTCACGGCCGTCAAGTGCTCTTCTAAAGACAGCCGTGAGTCCAGGAGGACACCCAAGTTGCGAGCCCTTTCCGTGGGGGCCAATGATTCGCCCCCAATAGTCAGCGATGGCACCAGCTGACTATATCGGGACGTCAGAAACCACAGCCACTCGGTCTTGGATGGGTTGAGCCTGAGCCTGTTCCTCCCCATCCAGATCCGTACGGCCTCCAGGCACCGGGACATCACTTCAAGGGCATTGTTGGGGTGGTCTGGGGTGGAGATGTACAGCTGGGTGTCGTCAGCGTACTGATGGTACTCCACCCCGAAACCACGGATGATCTCACCCAGCGGCTTTACATAAATGTTGAACAAAAGGGGCGAGAGGACCGATCCTTGTGGCACCCCACATATAAGGGGCCTCGGGGTCGACCTCTGCCCCCCCGTCAACACAGACTGCGACCGGTCGGAGAGAAAGGAGGAGAATCACCTTAGTACGGTGCCTCCCACCCCCAACTCTTCCAACCGGTGCAGCATGATACCATGGTCGATGGTATCAAAAGCCGCTGAGAGGTCTAACAGGACCAGGACAGAGGCGCACCCCCTGTCCCGAGCCCTCCAGAGATCATCCACCAACGCGACCAAACATGAAGATTCAATTGAGACAGGCCTGTAGCAATTTTCCAATTCAGCCCAAATTTGACGGGCTGTTGTATTTGGTGGAAAAGTGACCTGCAGTTCAGTATCCATGGACATCAATAATGTTGTGCGAGCCCTTATCTCTAAATCTCTTATTGCAAAAGTCCAAGGTGGTCCAGGAGGGTTGAAAATCATGCAGCGAGTGCCTTCTCTAAGAAGCAATAGTGTAATCTCACTGACCCAGGCTTTATAATTATGTCCTGACATTTTTAGTTTTGACTCACCAGTTAGTGGAGAGACAGAAAATGCCTGGTAAGGAGCCTGCATTTGATATGCTGGCTGTGCTGGCAGAAATGCCTGTGGTATTTGCTGTGCCTGTTGTGGTCCTAAAAATGGTCTTGGTTGTGCCATTGGAGGTGGGCCAGAAGCTGGCCCTATTTGCACTTGTGGCTGGGGGATATATGCAGGCATTTGTAGCTGCTGTTGGATTGGAATCTGCTGTATTCCAGTTGCCATTTGTGTTTGAGCTGCAATATTGGCGTGACCTGCTGGGGATGCAGTCATTTGCCTTTGCTGCACTAAGCGTGGTTGTGTTCCATCTAAAAGGACACCAACACCACCAGGGGGTGTTTAGGTTTGGGCCCGTGGAAACACTTGTGGCATTTCAGCTTCCTGTACTAAATTACTTTCGCCAGCAGATGGTGCTGCACCTTTAGCTTCGGGCAGCTTTGCAGTTACAAGAAATGACTGCGTGGCAGGTTTATGTGTAACTTGATCAGGGAGACTTTCATGTGACGTATGCAGTGCTCTCTGGTCTGATTGGCCTGACACAAAATCCACCAGGGGGAGTGTCTTTGGCTCCGGAGAAGAAGGCAATATGGCGCTTTTTGAGAATTTGAAGTCATGAGATTCTCCCTTATCTTGCTCAAGCATAGATATAGCCATTTTTGCCTGGGATAGCTCCTGTTCATAGAATTTTATACGGTCACGATAGGCTTTCATAGCCAGCTCATCCAGGGTGAGCTTAGAGCTTCGAGGAGAATAATGAATTGTTTCTCTCTCTGCGTGGGAGTAATTTTGCTCGGCAGTTTGCTTTGGCCTTGCACCGAGCGTTACAAATTCAGAAGGTTCTGGGAGGACTTTTTCAGAGCTTTGAAAATCAGAAGAAAATGTTACTGACCTCAGTCGTAATTCATTATCTTGAAACAAAAAATTCTTTCTTATCTCCCTCCATTTCTGTTCCCACGGCTTCTTGTTCCAGGCGTGTGGCTTTAGCAAGGGGCTGGAAATCTGAAAACCTCCTTTCTGCCACCTTCTCAGCAAAATACATTTTGTATTTGTTTTTTTTCTGTTTCGGCATCTTAGCAAAGATAATTAGCGTACCTCAGTAGCTAAAAACTAATTGCCTATGCACTCTTATCAGAAATAACAAACAAGGGAAAAAAAGCCATAAATCAACCGTCCGAGCTACCAGATGTCAGGGCATTGATTAATCCCATATTTGGCTCTGGGACAAATCACCCTGGTTTAATTAGAGGATGGATCGAGGCCTCTCCAAGTTGCAATATTCTGAAAAGAAACGCGAAGAAAAGTTCTCTAATAAAACTCATTTATTTGTTATAAAGAAAATAAAACACCTCACTAACTAAGAAAAGTAATTGTTACATTTTGGCAAGCGAGGTCTCCTGCCGGTCCAGCCGGACCTCTGGCAAGAGAACAAAAGAAGGAGTGTGTGAAGGAATGTGGGTGGAGACGGAAACACGTAGCTTACTGATAAGAAGTTGGCAAGCTACGGAAAGTCAGACAGTCCAGAAATGATTAGCTCAGCTGGTAAATAAAATAACGCAGTGACAACCTCTACCCATCCCACAGAGCCATGGTGAATACCTTTGCCGAGGGGCTAGAGGGAGAAGCAAGGGAATGGCTAGCAGCCCTCCACAAGACATAGAGCCCCCCAACTACAAGAAGTCGACGACTTCCTATGACAGCTAGAAACCAGATTTTAGGAGGAGGATCCGTACGCGGAAGATGAGCTCCAAAACCTAAAGCAGAGTGGGTGACCCATTAAGGAACACATCCGTGAGTTCAGGAGAGTCATGGGGAAGCTACCCCCTTTGCCGGAGCAGCTGTTAATATTTTCAGAACAAGCCTGGATAAGCAAATTGCCCAGGTAACCACCTATCAGGACATCCTGAACCGACTCTCTGAGTGGTTCCAAGTAGCCATAAAAGTCGACAGCAGATTGCACACCAACGACATGAGAAAGCAACTGGACATCAAGGAGAGAGGTCAACCAGACCAGAGACCACCTGGCCGACGGGAAGCCACAGCACCACAGCCGGCCCCAAAACCAACTCTCCTACAAGCCAGAGCCACCACCCAGGGCACGACAAGAACGAGGCCCCAGGCGTGCCACCGACATGTCCTGAAACACCCTCCAGGCCGCAAAGGTCCCTCCCCACCCAGCTGAGGGGGAGGAACTCCAGCCAACAACGACCAGTCACTGGATTCCTATGATAGCGAGGACGAAGGCGAAAATGACCCAATGGTGAGTGAAGCTATCCACCCTTTCATCCTCCCAATACACCTCACAGCCCCAAAAACAGGAACCCAGGGGACTTTTCAAGCCCTAATAGACTCAGACTGTCGGCTACGCCGGTCCGCATCTGGGCGTTGAATGTTGAAGCACAAAAAACGAAATACTAGCTTGGAGAGTCAACGTTTTGTTTGCACCAACCAGCACCAGGAAACTCCAAGTCCACAAAGAATGAAATAAAGTCAGCTCTGAGCATTCCAGTTACACAGCTGCTTTTAAAGAAACCGCGCTGACCGCACCCCCACCCCACTCCCTTAATTGCCTAATTGCCTCCTTAAGTGCCTCCTTAATTGCTCTTTACAACTGGTTTCAGTTCTTGAGCGGATGCAGCGTTTCTGCAGTTGGTAGCCTGGTTTCGTAGTCAAACTCTCTTAGTTAGGTGATGTGTTATCGCAGCCTAAACGCATCTAACCACCACCATCATTAATAAACAAGCCTACCCGTCACCATCCCTAGGTTTCAGTTTAGGTTTCAGTTTAGGTTTAGGTTTATTTGGATTTATATACTGCCCTTCTCCCGAAGGACTCAGGGCAGTGAACAGCCAAAGATAAAACACATACAATATAAAATTTAAAAACAATTTAAAACATATTAAACAAATTTGGCCCATACTAATTAAAACACCCCTTTTTTTAAAAAGCAAATTAAAATTAAGCAATTAAAAAGAGTTAGGCCAGCCCAGCTTGTTGGAATAAAAAAGTCTTGAGGGCATGGCGGAAAGTACGTAAATCCAGGATCCTCCGTATCTCCGAGGGGAGCTCGTTCCAAAGGGCAGGCGCCCCCACACAGAAGGCTCTCCCCCTGGGGGCCGCCAGTCGACACTGTTTGACTGACAGCACCCTGAGGAGCACCTCTCTGCGGGAGCGTACTGGCCGGTGAGAGGCTACTGGTGGCAGAAGGCGGTCTCGTAGGTACCCATGTCCTGACCCATGGAGCGCACTAAAGGTGGTAACCTTGAAGCGCACCCAGAAGACCACCGGGAGCCAGTGCAGCTCGCGCAGGAGAGGTGTTACATGGGAGTGCCATGTCGCTCCCATAACCACCCGCGCGGCCGCATTCTGGACCATTTGGAGCCTCCGGGTGCTCCTCAAGGGGAGCCCCATGTAGAGAGCATTACAGTAGTCCAGGCGGGAAGTGACGAGGGCATGAGTGACCGTGCATAAGGAGTCCCAATCCAGAAAGGGACACAATTGGCGAATCAGGCGAACCTGATAGAAAGTCCTCCCGGCCACAGCCGTCAGATGTTCTTCTAAAGACAGCCGTGTATCCAGGAGGACACCCAAGTTGCGAGCCCTCTCCGTGGGGGCCAACGACTTGCCCCCAATAGTCAGTGATGGCACCAACTGGCTATATCAGGACGCCAGAAACCACAGCCACTCGGTCTTGGATGGGTTGAGCCTGAGTCTGTTTCTCCCCATCCAGCCTCCAGGCACCGGGACATCACTTCAAGGGCATCATTGGGGTGGCCCAGGGTGGAGATGTACAGCTGAGTGTCATCAGCGTACTGGTGGTACTTCACCCCGAAACCACGGATGATCTCACCCAGCGGCTTCACATAAATGTTGAACAGAAGGGGTGAGAGGACCAACCCTTGTGGCACCCCACACACAAGGCGCCTTGGGGTCGACCTCTGCCCCCCCTGCCAACACAGACTGCGACCGGTCAGAGAGAAAGGAGGAGAACCACCGTAGGACGGTGCCCCCCACCCCTAACTCCTCTAGCCAGTGCAGCATGATACCATGGTCGATGGTATCAAAAGCCGCTGAGAGGTCTAATAGGACCAGGACAGAGGAACAACCCCTGTCTCGAGCCTTCCAGAGATCATCAACCAACGTGACCAATACCATTACCGTGCTGTACCCAGGTCTGACGCCCGACTGGAACGGATCTAGATAAACCGTTTCATCCAGGAACTGGGGAAGCTGTTGCCCCACCACACTCTCAACAACCTTTGCCACAAAGCGAAGGTTGGAGACTGGACGATAATTTGATAAAACATCCAGGTCCAGGGAAGGCTTCTTAAGGAGAGGCCTCACCACCGCCTCTTTCAAGGCAGCGGGAAAGTCACCCTCACTCAATGAAGCATTAATAATCCCCTGGAGCCAGCCTCATGTAACCTCCCGAGAAGCCAGCACCAACCAGGAGGGACACGGGTCCAATAAACATATGACTGTGCTAAGTCTACCCAGAATCCTGTCCACATCTCCGGGAGTCACAGGGTCAAACTCCTCCCATATAACATTCTCAAGACCTGCCTCCATCACCCCTCCCGAATCTACCCAGTCAGAGTCCAAGTCTTCCTGAATTTGAGCGATTTTTTCATACAGATACTGCACAAAGTCCTTGGCCCTACCCTCCAAGGGTTCCTCCCGCGCTCCCAGATGGAGCAGGGAGCAGGTCACCCTGAACAGGGTGGCCAGGCGGTTATCTGATGATGCAATAAGAGCAGAAAAATAGTTACATTTTGCCGCTTTTATCGTCACTAGGTAGGTCTTAATATGAGACCTCACCAGTGTTCGATCGGATTCGGAAAGGCTGGCCCTCCAACTGCTCTCCAGGCGTCTTTTCCGGCGCTTCATCTTCCTCAGCTCCTCGTTAACCAGGGAGCCAAGTGGGATCGGCGCCAGGTCAGAGGCTACAAATGTCAGCACTTCCCAGGCACGACCCGATCCAAAGCCTAAACCCTAAACCCAAGTAGTGTGTGTGCTCATTCTCAGTTGACATGGCTCCATCGAACTGCCTCTCCCTCCGGTGAGTATGGCGAGCAGAGCAGAATGCAGGCTCGACAGGCGGCCCCCCTACCAAGTGCCCTCCTGAAAGAGAGAAGAGTCCTTAGTAATGTCCGTCAAGGAGCATGCTGTGGTTTATGCAGATATTTTCTGTGAAATCTACGTATCAACCGAGGGGCTTTAATGTTTTTTTCATCCATCCATGAGGATTCCTCGTAGGGATATCCTTTCCATTTTACTAAGTATTTTAACTTTCCCCTTTTTATCTTGGTGTCTGGGATATCCTTGAGTTCATATTCGTCTTGTGCAACTGGCCCTGGATGGGATGTGAAAGGGATATGTTTCACCAATTTAAGGAGACTGCTATGAAACACTGGGTGTATCTTCCCCAGTGAAGAGGGAAGTTTCAGTCTCACGGTCACGGGGTTAATGACCTTAGTTATAGTGAAAGGGCCGAGGTATTTTGGACCAAGTTTTTTACACGGTACCCATAGTTTAATATATTTGGTAGACAGAAACACCCGGTCCCCCACCTGGAATGGTTTGGGTTCTGCCCTCCTTTTGTTTGCTTGCCTTTTATACTCCTCCTCCGCCATCTGTAATGCCTGTTTTACATTTGGTCAGCTCATGCGGATCCTATCAGCCCACACAGCTGGAGATGTTACCCCCGCTGTTTGGGTGTCTAGTTCTGGGATGGCCGGGAAGTCTTTTCTGGTTACTACATGGAAAGGGGTTAGATCAGTACTCCTGTGCACGGCACTGTTGTATGCCACTTCAGCAAAAGGTATAAGATCAGCCCAATCGGACTGTTGATAAGAGACATAGCTCCTCAAATATTGTTCAATCATGGCGTTAGCTCTCTCAGCTGCCCCATTGGTACTCGGATGGAAAGCTGAACTTAGAGTTTGGGATGATCCTATTGATCTTATAAACATTTGCCAAAACTGAGAGGTGAATTGTACTCCCCGATTGGAAATTATCCTCCGAGGTACACCATGTAAATGGTATATATGATGGATGAACATCCGGGCTAGTCTTCGTGCTGACAGGAGGCCCTTACTTGGTATAAAGTGAGCTTGCTTTGAAAAAAGGTCAATAACAGTCCATATTACCATTTGTCCGTTGCTTTCCGGGAGGTGAACAATGAAATCCATGGCACTCTCATCCCATGGCCTCCCGGGGTTAGCAACTGATTGTAAGAGTCCCAGTGGTTTTCCAGGTCGTGGTTTACACATGGCACATATCTTACAGGTTTTGGTGTATTCATCAACGTCTCTGCGCATTTTAGGCCACCAAAACTGTCGTTGTATTAAATGTAAGGTTTTAAGGAAACCAAAGTGTCCGGCAGGCTTCATATTGTGACATTTTTTAAGCACCTCAACCCTGATAGCCTCAGAAATATATAGTTTGTCATGTCTCCAGGTGAGACCATCCCTTGTGTGTAGTAAAGTTTTATTTTTCTGTATCCACTGGTCTGCTACCAAAGCCTGTTTTACTAGGTCATACCATGGGTTTGTTGTTCCGGCGGGTGACACCTGGCCTGCCGTGTGTGACGCTGGTACCATAGCCTGTATTATCTCTTCCTTTTTGCTGTCATACTGGGGCATACGTGAAAGCGCATCAGCCAAAAAATTCCTCCCAGTGGGTACGTATCGTAAGGTCAACATAAACCGTTGGAAGTACTGTGTGTTAGGGTATGGTTTGAGCCTAACAGTTGTCCAGGCAATATAAGTGTACTGTAACTTTAATCTGTAAATGTATTATGTGACTTTAATGCTGAGTCATGCTGTAATTAGGTAATGACTGGTTGTGAGAGTATTTAAGCAAGGTACTGTAATGTATTCAGTTTGATGATGAAGCTGCTATGATAAACTACCATTGAGAGGAGTTGCTATCTGCTAATCATCGTTTGATGGAATCTGCTACCATCGTGGTTTGTGAATCAGAGTGAGTTTGTTATTCTAACCAACTACTGTTTGTTGGGTAAGAAGATTCTACTGGACTGATTTAACTGGCAAAGACTTGGAATTTGTTTAAACACTATGAGACTGTTTTTCCACTATAAAGTAAGCTTTTGATAAACCAGTTTGCATATCTCTTATTCATTGCTCTCAGCAACGTTTCCTTGTGCATTTACTCGGCTGGTTGGTAACACAACACCAATATCCTTCACATTGGTTATGGGCCCAGAGCCAACCAGAACTAACTAGGATTGTTAATAGCTAAACTGAGAGTTAATGTGAATAGTACAAACTGTGTTTGTGATAAACAATTCAAGTGAAGATGGCACTAGAACAAGCAGCAAATTTTTCCATGATAACCCAGCTGGATGGAACAAACTATGTATCCTGGTCTACAAAATGTAGTCTACTTCTGCGTAGAGAAGGACTGTGGGACATAGTTAACAATCCACTGGATGTAACAGCATGGGATCCTGCTGATGAGGAAGATGCGAAGAAAATAGCCAAGTTTAACAGAGATAATGAACGAGCTCTTTGCATTATTGGACTAACACTGGGTGACCAGCAGCTTGTCCATATTTGTGGCGAAGAGTCTGCTGCTAGGTGTTGGACCAAGTTGAAGAGACTATTTTCGTGACTCTGTGGGTGCTCATATTTATCTCACACGGAGATTATTTAAACAACATTTTCTGAAAGGTGGAGATATGATGGCTCATTTGGAATCCATGACCAGAATTTTCCAGGAGCTGCATGAAAAGGAACTTGTTTTCTCAGAACTACAACAAGTTTATATAATTCTTTCTACCTTGGACAATAGTTATGACGACTATGTTTCTTCGTTAGAGGTTTTGTCCAGAGAGGAACTGACATTGGCTGGCATAACCGGTAGGTTATTGGAAGAATCCAAAAGAAGACAAGAAAGGGATCAGTTGAGAGCGCAACAACCAAAAGAAGAAAAAATGTATTCAACTGCCTATTTTGTAAAACGTTGTTTTGCTTGTGGGGCTAAAGGGCATATAGCTAAGTATTGTAAGAATAAGAAAATGCCTGTTAGGGACAATACTAGACCCAAGAAGGGTTGTAATTTAGCTATATCCAGTTCAACTACTGATGTTAACCAGGATTGTTGGGTTGTTGACAGTGGTGCTTCTCAATCAATTTCTAGAAATAGAAATTTTTTTGTTAAAATGGAGAAGAGTAACCAACATGTTAAACTAGCAAATGGCTGGAAGGTTAAGGTAGCTGGAGAGGGTGTTGCTCGTTGGTCATTTAGTAATGAATCATTGCCTATGTTATATATTCCTGGGTTAAAATTCAATTTATTATCTGTTAAATCATTATTGCAATTTGGGTTTACAGTAACATTTAAAAATGATAAGTGTTTTATTGAGAAAGATGGCAAAGTTGTTACTGCAAGTTTAGAAAATGATTTATTTGTTTTAAGGGATAACCCAGTATTGATGGCTAAGTCTAAGTCTGTTTATAAGAATGTTAAACCACATGATGAATGTATTCATCTGTTACACCGGAGACTTGGGCATTTAAATTTCAGGATGTTAAAGAAAACAGTTCAGTTATCTGAAGGGATAAAACTACATGCATGTAGTAAATATCTGAATTGCAATGCCTATAGTCAGCAAAAGAGTAGGGTTACACCAGCAAACCGTGTTAATGGTTTTAAAACCAAAAATCCATTAGAGGTAGTGTTTATAGACCTAATTGGACCCAAGAAACCTAGCATAGGAGGTGCCTGCTATATTCTAAGTATAGTAGACCATTATTCAAGATACGGATTCTGTTATCTAATGAAAACAAAAAGTGAAACATTCCAGCATATTAACAACTGGCTACCTTTTGTGGAAAGGAAACAGAAATTTAAGGTTAAATGCTTAGTGACTGATAATGGTACAGAATTTACCAACCAAAGATTGGAAAAGTTTTTGCAGGATGCAGGGATCCAGCATAAACGGTCTGCTCTGTACAAACCACAGCATAATTCATATATTGAGAGACGAGGTCAAACATTACAAGCCATGATTAGAACTATGTTGGCAGATTCTGGTTTGCCTGAAAATTTATGGGGTGAGGCTGTTATGTGTGCTAACCATGTGTTAAACAACGTGGTTCATTCCTCTACAGGAGAAATACCATTCACCTTATGGCATGGGAGGAAACCAAATGTTAGTTACTTACACACATTTGGAACCCCAGCTTGGGTACATATTCCATCTAGTTTAAGGAGAAAGGATCAACAAAGAGCCAGAAAAATGTTTTTCGTTGGCTATGAATCAAATCATAGGTCTTAGATTTTGGGCACAGGGAACTACTAGTGTTTACTGTAGTGCAAGTGCTAAATTTCTAGAGCACGAAGGATGGAATAAACTAGAGCGTGCAGATTATAGACATGATAATAATACTGTTAGTTTAGTTCATCATATTCCTGATGATATTCCTGAGGATTTAGATGATGTAAGATTCTCTATCAAGGAGGAAGAACAGGAAGTAGGTTTAGAGGATGCAGTTTTAGGGGAGGAGTCAGATGAATTATCTGCTGTAAGTCCTGTATTACCTAGGAGATCTACTAGGGAAAGGCATCCACCTGATCGATATAAAGCAACCGTAGTTTGCCAAGTTAACATTGAACCTTCAAGTTATGAAGATATCAGGTTTTATCCTGAAAAGGAGCAGAATGCTTGGAAGGAGGCAATGAGTAAGGAAATTCTTTAACTAAGTTAGGTGTTTATGAAACTGTGAAATTGCCACCTGGTGAAAAATTAATAGGTTGTAGATGGGTTTACAAAATTAAGAAAAGCATAGATGGGACAGTAACCCATAAAGCTCGCCTTATAGCTCAAGGTTTTTCTCAGACCGAACAAAATTATGATGAGGTTTTTGCTCCTAGTTTACGTGCTAGTACTTTAAGAACAATGCTAGTGTGGGCGGCTAAGTATAAATATAGTATTAACCATATAGACATAGAGACAGCATACTTACATGCTCCATTGAGACACACCATCTATATGAGGAAGCCTTTAGGAGTTGAAACACAAAACCACACTGATTGTTGGAAGTTAAATAAAAGCCTTTATGGTTTGAGACAATCAGGGTTTGAGTGGAACCAATGTATAGTTAAAGAGCTAAATAAGATCGGTTTTCATGAAGGTATAGCGGATAAGTGTCTCTTTAAAAGAGAAAATAATGGTATAGTATCATTTTTGTTATTGTTTACAGATGATATAGCCATAATAACTAAAACTGACAATGAAGCCATAGATATTGTTAAACAGTTAGAAACCAAATTTAAAATCAGAAATTTAGGAAATATTAGGCAGTATTTGGGTCTAGATATCAATCAAACAGCTAGAGGTTATAAAATATCTCAATCTAGCAAAATAAGCCAAATGTTAAAACGTTATGGCATGGAGCTATGTAAGCCAGCTAAAACGCCTATGGCACAGGATTTTCAACAAGGAGAAATCCAAAGTCCTAAATTTAGTAAGGAGATCTACCAGTCTCTTATAGGTAGTCTATCTTATATAAGCAATTGGTCGAGACCTGATATTTCATTTGGAGTAAACCAATTAGCGAGATATAATGCAGAGCCAACTGATAGGCATTGGCAGGCCGCAAAGCGTATATTAAGATATCTGAAAATGACGATGCATTATGCATTGTATCTAGAACCTAACAATGATTTAGTATTGAGCGCATATGCTGATGCCAGTTTTGCTACTGATGTGACCACTAGAAAGTCCACATAGGGTATAGCTATCATGTTAGACAATTGTTTGATTGGCTGGAAATCAATTCGTCAAAAACACATTAGTCTTTCTACTATGCAGGCAGAATTCTCATGTTTGTCGCTAGTTTGTACTGATTTGATTTATTACAAACAACTAATGATGGATATTGGTTTAAAGATGGATTATCCAATTGTAATACATGAGGACAACCAAGCTGCTATAAAAATGGCAACGAATTTAGCAGTTAAAACTAGATCTAAGTATACTGACATTAGGTATCTGAATGTTCGTCAGTGTATCCAAAGCAACATGGTTAAGTTGGAATATTGTATGTCGGAAGACAATATTGCTGATAATTTTACTAAAGCACAAGGTGCTATAAAACATAGAACGTGTTGTGAAAGCTATGGATTAAGAATCTAAACTGTATATATTGACCTGTCCAAAGAGGAGCATGTTAGGATATGGTTTGAGCCTATCAGTTGTCCAGGCAATATAAGTGTACTGTAACTTTAATCTGTAAATGTATTATGTGACTTTAATGCTGAGTCATGCTGTAATTAGGTAATGACTGGTTGTGAGAGTATTTAAGCAAGGTACTGTAATGTATTCAGTTTGATGATGAAGCTGCTATGATAAGCTACCATTGAGAGGAGTTGCTATCTGCTAATCATCGTTTGATGGAATCTGCTACCATCGTGGTTTGTGAATCAGAGTGAGTTTGTTATTCTAACCAACTACTGTTTGTTGGGTAAGAAGATTCTGTAACTACTGGACTGATTTAACTGGCAAAGACTTGGAATTTGTTTAAACACTATGAGACTGTTTTTCCACTATAAAGTAAGCTTTTGATAAACCAGTTTGCATATCTCTTATTCATTGCTCTCAGCAACGTTTCCTTGTGCATTTACTCTGCTGGTTGGTAACACAACACCAATATCCTTATCACTGTGCCCATCTAACCTGTTTAGGTGACATGCGTCTAGGGGTTTGTAAAGCCTCCAGGTTTTTATGGTCCGTCCAGACCTCAAACGGGAGTTATAATCCTTCAAGCAGATGTCACCAGATTAGTAATGCCCAATGTATAGCGAATGCTTCTTTTTCCCATATAGCCCATCTCCTCTCTGTAACCGTGAGTTTCTTAGATGTGTAGGCACATGGTTGTAACTTCCCCTCAGAGTTTTTCTGGAGTAAAACCGCTCCAACAGCTACATCGCTTGCATCAGTTTGGACTATAAAGGGAACAGTGGAGTCCGGATGTTTCAGTACGGGTTCGCATGAAAACAGGGTTTTCAATTTCTCGAATGCTTGTTGACATAATGGTGTCCACATGACTAGCTGACCTGGTCGAGGTTTTGTGGTACTGGGTTTTTTTCGTAACAGGTCTGTTAAGGGCAACGCTATACGAGCAAACGAAGGTATGAACTGCCTGTAAAAGTTTGCGAATCCGAGGAAACTTTGTAATTGTTTCCTCGTCTTCGGGGCCTGCCATTCCAGGACAGTTTGTACCTTCTTGGGATCCATTTCCACTCCCTCCCCTGATATACAATATCCCAGATAATCAATTACTGTTTTGTGGAACTCATATTTCGACAATTTGATGAACAGTTTAGTGGCTAACAATTTTTTCAGTACTTGGCACACTAATCGTATGTGTTCATCCATATTCTTGGTGTAAATTAGGATGTCTTCCAAGTACACTAAAACCCCACTATAGAGGTGTTCATGGAGAACCTTGTTTATTACTTGCATGAAAACAGCAGGAGCGCCTTGTAGACCAAACGGCATTACCCGAAATTGATAACTTCCCAGGGGACAGTTGAAAGTCGTCTTCCACTCGTCCCCCGGTCGTATGCGTACCCGGTAGTATGCCTCCCGTAAATCTAATTTTGAAAAAAATTTTCCGGTTGCCAAAGTGGATAACAGTTTTTTTTAACAAAGGTAAGGGATGCAAAGGCTCTACACATACTGCGTTCAGGTCCCTGAAATCAACACACAAGCGTAGCCCACCATCTTTTTTCTCCCTGAAAAGAACGGGGGCTGCCATGTGGGACCTGCTGGGCTGAATAAAACCATGTGCCAAGTTCTTATCGATATATCTCCGCATTTCTGTGAGTTCCTTTGGTGTCATAGAGTACATGTGAGGTTTGGGCAGTTTGGCTCCAGGTATTAATTCTATGGCACAATCAGTTGGCCGATGGGGGGTAATTCCTCACATTTGGTTTTGTTAAATACCTCCACTAGATCCTTGTACACTGCAGGGAACCTGTCTTCTGTGTCGTGGGGTGGTTCGTTATGTTCAGCTTTGGCATAGCCTACTACAGGGGGATTGGGACCCATAGCTAGTTTCAGCCGTCTAAACCCCCCTTCCCACCATATCACTGGTTGCCATTTATCCAACCAGGTGAGGCCTAAAATCAGGGGTTCGATCATATGATCCACTACCACGAAACGTATATGTTCCCAATGTTCCCCTATTTCCAATTTGAGAAGTTCCGTGACGTGTGTAGCTGGAGCACCCCCCAGTACCGAGCCATCCATTTGTTCGAACCGTATAGGTGTTTTCAAGGCTATCACCCATATACCAAGGTCTTCCACCACAGAACGTCTTATCAAACAACGTGTGCAACCAGAGTCTATCAAGGCCCCCTGGTTTCTACCCACTCCCGTGTGGGTTTTCCGGATCACTACTGGGATTACAAATGGCTGCACAGGATCACTCACCATCAGATCGTGTGATTCGTCACCGTCACTTTCGCATTGCTCCTCCAATAACTGGCCCTTTTCCTCCTCACCGGAATGTCCACCAGAACGCCCATTCTTTCCTGACGTGGAGCCCTTTCCGGATATGTTATGAGTAGCCAGTTGCGTCCGTTCCGCAGTGGATCCAGGCCGACTCCTATATATATATATATATATATATATATACTGTATATTTAATTTGATTTATATGCCGCCCTTCTCCGGAGACTCAGGGTGGCTTACAATGCATTTGTCAGCGTCTCAGTGCTGACATAGTGAAGGGAGATAAAGCCTGAACTTTTGCCTGCTAAATCCCTTTGAAGCTTGGTCTCCTTGGAAATGAAGAGGGGGGAAACATTCTTGTGAACTGACGAGAAAAGGAGTCAGGAGAGTGACTTGGAAGATAGCCAATGAGAAGCAGAGAGTTGGGGATTGGAAAGGGAGGGATTAGGAGGCAAAGGTCAGTCCTGACTGCACAAGCCATGATCTGGTTGCTGTACTCAAATAAAGAGAAAATTTCCTTAAAGATTGGCAGTTTGGAAATTCATTTATTTTGAGATAGCATTGAAGTCTGACAGACGGTAAGGACTCACAACTTTCCAAGCCAAATTGGCAAACCTCCAGCCCTCCAGCTCCCTGCTAAATGTTTGGACGGAGTGGCGGCAAGGTTCCGAAGCCATGGCAGAAAGCCAGCTCTCCTGAAAGTTTACTTCAAGTAGCTGTGAACCAGCCCCCCCCTCCCTACTCCAGCCAGCTTGGATGCAACGGGGCCACCCCCTCCCCCAGCAAAGCTGCAACCCCCCTTCCCTCCCCCACTGCCACAGAATTACCAAGGACAGACGATCGTGCTCCAGCCCAAGAGAAGAAAAAATGATGAACCTTGGTGGACTTTGCCAAAATCTGCAGAAGCTGAATTCCCCTTTCCAGACACTAAAGGTAAGGGGAAGCCCCTGAGTGAATTGGGAAGGGCGGACTGGTTATGGAATTGGCAGAAGGCCAGACAGAAAGAAATTTCAACCCTGCCACTCAAAAGCCCCATGGAAGAATTAAAGCAAGATTTTGAACGTGCCGTCAGACTGGAAGAGGGTCCATCCTGCAGGCCCAAAGATAGAAGGAGGCCAGCTGACCCTGTTGAACTAAGTCACCATAGACGGGGGCCCAGCCCCCCCTCCCACACTAGAAGGAGAGAAAGTCCCAGCGTGCATCCATGGGTTCCTCCTCTGCCCAGCAAGCATACCAGCCCATGCAAGGCATCACCCCACCCACCCCTGAATGAGAGATGAGGAAGAAACCCAACGACACCCTAGACAGGCACACAGAGCCCCACTATGGGAGGAGGGGCCACCAAGGGCGGAGCCACCCCGGTTCAGGGGGAAGTTCGATGGGGATCCAGACCAGGTAGCGCAGTTCCTCAACGCAGCTGAGGTCTATATCGAGCGCTATGGGCACTTTTATCCATTCCCCAGAGCCCTAGTCAATGCCATTTCAGAAGGGCTGGAGGGAGAAGCAAAGACTTGGTCATCAGCCCTCTACAAGAATAGAGCCCCTCAACTGCAAGACGCAGATGATTTCTTGCAACTACTGCGGGTGAGGTTCGAGGAAGCAGGGGAGGACCCATATGTGGAAGACGAACTCAGAAGCCTAATGCAGAGAGGGAAGCCCATCAAGGAGCACATTCGTGAGTTCCGAAGAGTTGTGGGCACCTTACCTCCCCTACCAGAGCGACTGCTAGTGTATTTCTTCAGAACACGCCTAGATAAGCGGATCGCTCAAGTGACCACTTATCGGGACATCCCAAACCAACTCTCCGAATGGTTCCGCATGGTGATGCAAGTTGAAAGGGGATTGCGCGCCAACGACATGCTAAAGCAACCAGAGGCCAGGGAAATATACCAATCGGACCCGAGGCCACATACCAGACGAGGAACCACTATGGCCTACCCAAAGGCCTTTCGTTCCGCGGAGCCCAATGAGGTGCTACAGATGTGGAGGAATGGGCCATCTAGCAGCAGCGTGTGGAACCCCGGGCCCGAGGCCAAACCCTCAGCCAAAGGCACGACGGGAACGGGGCCCCAAGCGAGCCACCGATGCACCACGAAGTCTCCCCCCAGGCACAGAGGTCTTCGCCCACCTGGCCGAAACAAGGGGAGTCCCAGATGATAGAGACCAATCCCCCGACTTGTATGACAGCGAGGACGAGGGTGAAGACGACCCAATGGTGAGTGAACCCATCCACCCTTTCCTTTTCCCCATACGCCTAACAGCCCCAAAAACAGGAACCCAAGAGACTTTCCAAGCCCTGATAGATTCGGGCTGCACTAGATGCCTGATTAATCTACCCACAGTCCTAAAATTGGGGATCTGAGCTAAGAAGCTCAACCACCCAATTCGATTTGAGCAAGTTGATGGGACCCTAGTAGGCGGAGCTTACGCCACACACCTGACCGAGCCAGTGAAGCTAGAACTAGGGGATCACTGGGAGATGATACGGTTCGTAATAGCCCCCAAGATGGCCGATCCAGTCATACTGGGACTTTCCTGGCTAGACAAGTGGGGTCCAATCATCTGGTGGCAAGAGGGGACCCGCAGATTGAGGATAGCCAAAGGGCCCCAACCTCTGCTGCTCCAACCAGAACAGACACCCCCCACACTCGAGCCCCAACTTCTCCCGCCTGAACAAAAGAAGATGGCACCGACACAAGGGCCCTTCCCGAAGGGCAGCGCGAAGCAGCTGGGGACCACATCCAACAGCACCCATGAAACAGAGCAGATCCCAAAAGACTACCAAGACCTAGCAGAGGTATTTAGCGAGACCGAGTGTGACATCCTACCTCCCCACCGCGATGCCGACTGCGCCATCGAAATCATCCCTGGGGTGAAACTTCCTAAACTTAAATTGTATGCCATGACACCCCGTGAAATGCAAGAAATGCAAAACTACATAGACAAGAACCTACAAAGGGGTTTGATTGAGCCACTCAAACAGCGGGTTGTGGCACCGGTCCTTTTCAAAGAGAAGAAAGACGGCTCTATGCGTCTGGTAGTTGACTTTCGGGGATCAATGTGGTCTGCGTACACAACTTATATCCCCTCCCCCTCATGAAAGACATGCTAGCCCACCTGGCCAAGGGGAAGATCTTCACCAAACTAGACCTCCGCGAAGCCTACTACCGAATACGCATCAGGGAAAGAGACGAGTGGAAGACAGCGTTCAACTGCCCCCTGGGAAGTTACCAATTCAAGGTGATGCCATTTGGGCTACAGGGAGCCCCAGCGGTGTTCATGCAATTGATAAACGAAGTTCTACATGACCACCTGTATAAAGGGGTCCTCGTCTACCTATATGACATACTCATCTACACGGAGACCATAGACGAACACATACTGTCAGGTTTCGCTGCTATCTTAAATAAACTTCATTCTCAAACGCAAGGTCTCTAATGAATCTTTTTTTTTATTTAAGAATAGAAAGAACGACATCCCTGAACTCTTTGTGCAGCCAAAACTGGCACCTCCTTCCAAACCCCTCCCTTTCCCTTCTTCAACCCCAATGTCTCATTGGCCATCGTGCAGATACATCTCTTTGTCCCAAGCACTTTCTTTTCACAGGAATTCCCCCCTCCCTCCATCACCCAGGTGAGCCAGGCTAAGATTCGATATTGGGATAAAACTCAAATATTAGAAATCCAAATCTTTGGTCAAGACAGAAGTGCCTCTTCCGTGCCAAGGTGCTGAGATGACAAACGGTATTTGACGTAGGTACAGAATTGTAAAAGGGCAAACTGACCCTAAACAGATACATCCTGTTGTTTAATGTTTATTACACCCCAAATGTCATGTATATCTTAGAGAAGAAATACTGCTTCCCTTACTGTCCTCTTTACTGCTCTTGAGGCGCCTTTGAGCCCCTTATCTCCTCTTTTATTATGTCTTGAGCTCCGGAGCTGAGAACCTGAGCCTGTGGGAAAAGGGCTGTTATGTCTTTCCTAGAGATAGATTAAAGGGTAACCTCTACGTGTGAAATGTCTCACTCTTCTTAATAACTTTGTCTTTATACTGTATAAATATCTGGCCAAAAGCGGCCATCATTGTTCAGACCCTTTGCTTGTCTATTGGACTGTTTGAACTGTGCACAATAAACTCTTTCCTGCATTGAAGAGCTTGGCCTAGTTCCGTCATTTCTCCTACAACAGCTGGCGACTCCGCCGGGACTAGGTGCAAGGCGATATTTCACTGAGGGCCGTTTCGACCCCTCAGGACCATCGGGAAGTCGCTCCTGAACATTCTCCAGGCACCGCGGGGATAAAATCTCTGGGAGACAGCAGCAATAGCCCTATGGGACCGACGGAGCTCTGATCGTGTCCAAGAACCCTGCGGTGCAGGAAAGGTGGTCTGAACAAATTCCTGACCAGGAATCTACGGAGTGGGAGCGTTTTTAAGTGAGTATATTGTAAAAGAATTGTACCTGCCTCATTTGAAGGCAGACGGAGGGACTTGATCACTCCCTCAGACTCGGGGTGGCTACCCTAACGAAGTCCGTGTTAGGTTGTGTGGGTGGTTAAGCCATCGCATTTCTCGCTAGTGGCCGTGAGTTCCGGGGCTACGAGTCGGTGGCAGTGTGATAGAATGGGTGGGGTTCAGAGCGTGCCAAATACTCCATTGGCATGCATGTTAAAAGGTTTTGACAAGTATTTTAGCAACCCTTCCTATCCGAAAGGATCAAAGGATTGATTAAAATTCTTATGCAGACATGTGTGGCCACAAAGGGAGACGGGCTAACACCCCCCCCCCCAGGGATGGTTAAGGGAAGAAACAGTGGATAAGTTGTGGGGAGTGATTGTAGTGAATCAGGATAAATATCCTGATCAATTTTAATATATTGATCAATGGGTGAGAGGCCTGTTGAAAAAAGCTGAGGATTTATTGCAATGTCGGTGTCAGGTATGCTTCCTTCAGTATCCAGGAAAGAAAACCCCAAACTCAAGCATTTTGAAGAATTTAGTACTTTTACTGAATATGAAATGATAGCAACCCAGGTAAAGCTGGAAGTGAGCAAAAACGTGCAAAATGCATCTACTAAGCTTCTCCCCCCCTCGTGTTCATAAATCATCAGCCAATCCAAAGGTCTTCCAAAGGTCAGGTGGCAACACGTCTGGCAGCGTCATTCATCAGGAATGTAGGGCAGTTGGTCAGCCGTCTCTCTTTGAAGATCTAGTTTCGTTTCTCATGAAGACACATCCTACAAGAAAAAAAAACCATCTCCTGCTCCTTCCCCCCCATGCTGATTCTTATGATCAGTCCACACCTCGAAAGGGTGTTTCGCCCCTTCTAAAAATTGTCTCCATGTTAACAGCGCCCATCTAACTGCAAACGCTTCTTTCTCCCATATGGCCCATCTCCTTTCCGTGTCTGATAGTTTACAGGACGTCTATAAAAATTTGCAAACGCTAAGAAACTCTGTAATTGTTTACGGGTGCGTGGTGCGGCCCATTCCATCACTGCCCGGACCTTTTCCGGGTCCATCTCTATTCCCTCATGCGATATACGATATCCAAGATAGTCGATTTTGTCTTGGTGGAACTCACATTTAGAAAGTTTGGCATAGAGTTCAGCTGCTCTGAGTTTATTCAAGACCGCTCGAACCAGTCTTACATGGTCGGCCATGTTGTCAGAATAAATTAGAATATCGTCCAAATAGACCAACACCCCCTTATATAGGTGCTCATGCAACACTTCGTTGATCAACTGCATGAATACAGCCGGGGCTCCCTGTAGTCCAAAAGGGAGTACTCTAAACTGGAAACATCCCAGTGGGCAATTAAATGCTGTCTTCCATTCATCTCCCTCTTTTATTCTCACTCGGTAGTATGCCTCTCTTAAATCAAGTTTGGTAAAAAAAATTTCCCTTCCCTAAATGGGCTAACATGTCCTTCATGAGTGGGAGGGGATAGACATTTTCTACGCAAATGGCGTTCATGTTTCTATAATCAACTACTAATCTGAAGGATCCATCTTTCTTTTCGCAGAACATTACTGGCGCCGCCACCTTGGGTTTGGCTCGTTTGATGAATCCCCGTTCTAAGTTTTTATCGATAAAATTCCGCAACTCCCCCAATTCTCGAGGTGTCATGGGGTAAATTTTTGGTTTGGGAAGCTTCACCCCAGGGAGTATTTCAATGGTGCAGTCAGTGGCCCTGTGGGGAGGCAGGGCATCTGATGCTTTTTCGCTAAACACTTCCTTGAGGTCCCAATATTCTTTAGGAATTTTTTCTTCTCCCTCAATATTGTTAATGGCTACTGCCACCCTTTCTGCCCTTATGTCGTCCCTTGGGGGGGGGGGGGGGCTTCCTTTTCCGGAGTTGGTTCTGCCGTACGGATGCGCAGGACCCCTGTCTTCCAATTTACTCGTGGATTCCATTTACGAAGCCAGGGCAGTCCTAGAATGAGGGGCCTTTCCATTCCAGGTGCTACAATAAAGCTGAGCTTCTCTACATGATTCCCCAACTGCAGTTCAAGGGGTCCGGTCATAAAACTAGCTGGGCCCCCTCCTGCAATCGACCCGTCTAACTGACAAAATGCAATGGGTCTTTTTAAAGTTTTCAGTCTCAGTCCCATTTCCTCCACTACTTTGGGGCTAATTATGCACCTAGTGCACCCCGAGTCCAACAGGGCTAACAATTGTGCGTGAGCCCCTGTGGAGGGCACCCTTATTTCTACAGGGATGAGTAAGGGTTCGTCCGTGTGACTCACCCGATCGCCGGTGTCGGAGTCGGAGTCCGTCTCGCTGTCGTCATCGCTGGTCGTAGTTCCCAACTCACCCTGGTTTCGGGGAGTGAACTCAACGACTTCTCCTTTCAGGGTGGTGCCGCGGGTTTTGGCGGGTACTTTATCGCCTTTCTTTTGGCCGGCCCAAGTGGCTTTTGGCGGTGGTTTGGAGAAACATTCGGCCGCCCGGTGACCCTCCTTCCCACATTTGAAACAGGTGAAGGGCTTTGACTTGGGTTTGGATTCGGTCTTCCCACCAGTCATCTTGGGTGCCCCCTTACGGTAGAAAGAGGATGACTGGTCCCCCATCCGCCTTCCTCGGAGTTCGCTCTGTTTCAGCTCGATCTCTACATCCTCAGATATTATGTACCATCTATCCAAATCATCGGGGACCCCCATGCTCCTGCAGTCTCGATATATCTCTTCATTCAATCCATCTTTGAAACTCTCCAAAAGAGCCATTTCTGACCAGCCTGTCATATAGGGTGCCAGTTCACGAAACTCTTGGATATACTCTGCCACCGGCCTCCGGCCCTGCTGAATGCTCTTCATTCTGAGTCTCGCCTTTCGTTCAGCTAAATGGTCTTCAAAACGCCTTCTAAGGGCCCTCATGAACTGGTTGTAATTTCTCAGCAAGGGGGAGTTGCTATTGTGGAGAACCACCATCCACTCATCAGCTACTCCCTCTAGGGCATTCGCGACACTTCTGACTTTCGCCGCCTCTGTTTCGTAGTCCTCCCCCCAGTCCTGCATGTGGTTCCACACTTGGGTCAGGAAAAATCCCAAGGCTTTAGGATTCCTATCAAACTTCCCAGGAAGGGGGGGGGGGATTTTTGGCTTTTTACGTCTGCGGGGGGGGGGCTGCAAGGCTGGGGTTCTCTGGCCGGCTGCATCTCTCCCTCGAGCTGCCGAAGTCTGGGATGCTCCCTCCTCAAACTCTTCCTCTCCCCCACAAGCTGTTTCTCCTGGCTCCCCCCGGGGCTTTCTCTCCCCTTCTCCCCAGGAATTCCAAAAGACTCACGGTTTCTTCTGCTTTCTTCTACATCATGGATAAGTTGCAAGGTTTGGTCTATCATGAGACGTTCCTTTTGTTTCTGCATCCACACTGCCTCCTTTTTTTGGGGTCTGGAAGTTGTCACTCCCCGGGGTTCCTCTCCCCAGTCCGGCAGTCTCCCCACTCCCTTTGACCATCTAGCCTCTTCCGTCTCCAAATGGAGTCTTTCCAACCATTTTGCAGTCTCCTTTTCCGACTGGAGGGCGGTTGAACTGGCTGCCCCCATTTTCTCTTCTCCATCACTCCCCCGATCTGACATATTTTGGATTTACAGTCCCCTCGGTTTTTGTCCGGGATGACTGGTTGTGTCTTCCAGCTTAATGTCAGGTATGCTTCCTTCAGTATCCAGGAAAGAAAACCCCAAACTCAAGCATTTTGAAGAATTTAGTACTTTTACTGAATATGAAATGATAGCAACCCAGGTAAAGCTGGAAGTGAGCAAAAACGTGCGAAATGCATCTACTAAGCTTCTCCCCCCTCGTGTTCATAAATCATCAGCCAATCCAAAGGTCTTCCAAAGGTCAGGTGGCAACACGTCTGGCAGCGTCATTCATCAGGAATGTAGGGCAGTTGGTCAGCCATCTCTCTTTGAAGATCTAGTTTCATTTCTCATGAAAACACATCCTACAAGAAAAAAAAACCATCTCCTGCTCCTTCCCCCCCTATGCTCCATAACTATTCCCTCCCCCAGTTTCTTATGGCAGCTGAAGCAGGCCAAGCTGAGGCTGACAGTCGGGCTGAAACAGTCGGGTTATGTGTATCTGAGCAGGCAGGAAAAGTAAGGGGGCTGCTGGAGGGAGCGGAGGAGGAAATCAGAGGCGTATGAGTGATCCTGGCGCGAAGTCAAAAGTCAAGGAGAGTCATTCGTCTAGAGGTAGCAGTCAGAGTGAGGGAAATGGGGATGATGATGATGATGATGATGATGATGATGATGATTTGGAGGCTGTGGGGGCTGTAGGTGGAGAAGAAAGAGTAGGAGGCAGGGATGAATAAAAAGGCTGGTTTGTTGGCAGGGGCACTGCGAAGTGGGATGCAAGGGTTTTTTTCTCAGAATTTACCCCTGGGTCCTAATTAATGTGTAAGGGGAAAAGGAATGCCCAAGACAGATGGTGAGAAGTAGAGGGATGAGAAGAGCGGATTTTGGGTCAGGGATGCGTAGGCCGCTCTCTGGGAGAAGGAGAGAACGAGGATAGAGGAGAGGTTTGAGTAGAAGGTTGGACAGACAAGTTCAGGTAGGGGTTTTGGTAGAGGATTTGGAGAGGGCGCAGGGCAGCAGAAAGCGGAAAGTATTGGATTGGCAGACATGACTTGGTCAGATTGAGGGGGACCAGGCTTGGAAGAACCCCCGCCTGAGCCATTAGTTACAATGAAAATAGGGGGTCAGTACAGAACGTTTCTGGTAAATATGGGAGCAGGAAGATCAGTTGTAAATAAGCAGATTGCAGCCCCCCGGATCCCATAAAATTCAGGTCCAGGGGGTATCAGGGCAAGTCATGGGGCGGCAGGTCTTGAAACCAGAGATGTGTGATTTTAAGGAAGCTGAAATCCAGCATGAATTCTTGTATATCCCTGAATGCCCTATTCCATTGTTAGGCAGGGATCTGCTGAGTAAATTAGGGGCAACAATTTCTTTTGATGAAGATAATCAGAGAATGACCATAAGGCATTCCCTGGAGGAGATTTGGAGGTTGATGATAGGGAGACAGGTTGAAGAGAGAGAAGGAGAAGTGGAGGTTGTTTGATGTGCCTGAGGATAACCTGCCAGGTTTTGCAGCTCACCACCCTCCAGTGGTGGTGGAACTAAAACCTGGAGTGGCGTCTGTGAGTATAAGGCAGCGTCCCATTTCTTGGGAAGCTATTTGTGCTATTTATGAAAGCATTCAGAGATTGGGAAGCGGAGGTTTTGGTGCCTATTTAGTCCTCCTGGAATACTCCAATTATCCCAATTAAACAGTCAGATGGGTCTTACTGCCCGGGGCACGGTAACTTTACACCCGGCCGTGTCGAATCCATATACCCTGTTAAGTTTAATTCCACCCCGGGCTGAGTGGTTTTCTGTTATTGATTTAAGGGATGCATTCTTTACAATTCCCATTCACCCCGTAAGCCAGCCACTGTTTGCATTTTGAGTGGGAGAATCCTTATACAGGAATGAAAATGCAATATACTGGGACTCGGCTGTCTCAGGGATTTAAGACCTCCCACACATTGTTTGGAACAGCGGTAGCTAGAAGACTTACAGTATTATGTGCCTCAACAACCAGGAGACACAATACTGTAATATGTTGATGATGTTTGGATCAACAGGACTGACAGAGGATTTATGTTGGGATAATACTAAGATGAATGCACGATAATGTTAGATTTGTTATTAGAGTGTGGTTATTGGGTATCAAGAAAGAAAGCTCAATTGGTGAAAAGGAAAGTTAGATATTTGAGATACGATATAAGGGTCATCGAGCTTTAGGACCAGAGCGGAAAAGGGCGGTCCTAATGCTGGCAGAACCCCGAACAAAAAGACAACTGAGAAGCTTTTTAGGATTAGCTGGCTTTTGCCGTAATTGGATCCCTAACTTTGCTTTGATGGCAGCACTTTTGTATGCAGCCACCAAAGGAGCCAATGTGGAACCCCTTGAGTGGAAAGGGGGGGGGGGGACAGAAAAAGCTCTGGCTTTATCAAACTTGCCTTTGAATTTGTACGTAAACACTAATAGAAATATTGCTGGGTACTTACCCAGCCTTTGGGAAGTTGGCAACAATCTGGAGCCTATTTGTCAAAACAATTGGATGGGGTGGGGGGCAAAAAGCTGGCCCCACTGAAGGTGCTGGCTGCAAGTGCAGAATTGATTCAGAATTGTAATAAACTTACTTTTTCTTGTCCTATACTCATGCACTCCCCTCATGAGGAGCAGTCTGTGTTGGATACTAAGGGACATTTGTGGATTAGTGGGCAAAGGTTGACAAAATATCAGGCAATTATGAGTGAGAATCCACAGGTGCGTCTGGTGGTGTCTAACCGATTAAATCCAGCAACTTTGTTGCCTACGGAGTCTGTTTCTAAGCATGATTGTTTACAGGTATTGGAGGTTTATTCCACCCGACCATGTAAATATGGTAAAATAAGGTAAATATGTATGTTAGGTGGCCTGATTTAGGTCATAAAGGGGGGGGGGGGGGTTGGAATATTGAGATGGTACAAGAACTTAATAAGCAAATTGAGAGACTCCAACGATATGTGATGGAACAAGTACCCCCTAGATTAGTAACTTAATGTCACTCATTTGAACCTGGGGACCAAGTGGAAGATGGAAGGGATCTTTTATTGGTATTATGACTTCTCCACTTGCTATTAAGATTGCAGAATCAAAATCATGGATCCATCGGACACGAGTCATGGCAGCAGCTGACACCGGCTGGAAAGTGTCCGTGGACAAACAACATCCAACAAAACTGACATTTGAATGTGCTTAAAGAAAGCTTTTGTATTTTATATATAGGTTACCTTGATGTATATCTGCCGATGTAACCCGCTGTAAGCTAAAAAGAGGATGGAGCACCTGCTCTCTTGAATTAGTCCGGAACTTGGATCCTGACGAAAGATTGAAGATCATTGCGGATTCATGTGGGAGGAAAATTGGGTGTGGGCACTTTGAGTAATTGGGGTAGTAACTTTATTGATCATTGTGTTTTACAGATATAAGCAATGGTTTTGTGGACAACCAGGGCCCATTTGATTTCTCAGTCGTTCCGATCCCTAATATTTCCCCAACCGGCTGCGGAGTGTGAACCTCTTACAGATGAAAGAAGTCCCTGCTTAGGACACCCTGGAAGCTGCCTTTTGATGCAAAAGAACAGAAAAGAGAATTTTCTTTAAATGTGTTGGTTTTGTAATTGTGGGTGTGAGTGTTGTTGTTGCACTCACTGTATTGATTGTGTTTTATGTATAAGCTGTAAGGTAGAGTGTGACGTGAAAATTATAGAGGAGGTGTTAGTACATTATTTGGTAATAAATACTGAAGAAGTCCCCTTGTAATATTATCTGAAAATGGAAAAGCTGAATATACCCAAAATCCCTAGCTTTGTAACAAATACCTTTGTCAAATTGGCAGAAGACAGAGCCTACACTCTGAATGTATTAAATTGTTTTGTATGTGGAGGAACTAACATGGGAGAAAAATGGCCATGGGAAGCCCAGGAATTAAATTATTCCAAAATATTAGAAATGGATCAGAAAGGTAACCTGTCATATAATAAGGGTAAGGATGGAGACTGGACATTGACTACTAGTCTGGTAGGGAATGTGTGTTTTCAGAGTAAAATTGTGGTAGGCTGTCATCAGGTAGGAAACCTCATATGTACAGGCAAATGGGAAAGTAAGGTATGGTGGTCAGGAAGCGATGCCACAGAGGGAACTGATGAAATGGCTCTGTTTAAGGTAAATGGGTTATCCTTTTTAAAGGATCCAGATAATCAGACCCTTGAATGGCTGGCTTTTGATGGACTATACTGGATATGTGGTAAAATGGCATATGGGGTTCTACCGAAATCTTGGTGTGGAGCTTGTGTCCTGGGAATAATTGGGCCAGGATTCTTTTTGCTTCCCCTTAAAACTCGACAGGTCTTAGGTGTCCCGGTGTATGAGGAGGTGGGGAACTTAAGACAAAGAAGACATGTAGATGCATCTGCAATAGGATAAGTTAGGGTCGGAGGTAACCAACGTAGTTGGGGAAGTGAAGAGTGGCCTGCAGAGCGAATTATTGAGGTTTATGGACCAGCTACATGGGCGGAAGATGGCATGTAAGGCTATCGGACCCCCATATATATTCTAAACCGTTTAATTCGGCTGCAAGCTGTGGTCGAAATCATCACCAACGAAACTGTAAAAGGTCTTACTCAATTAGCTAGGGAGAGTGTCGAATCAAGGACATATATTATGCAGAATAGATTAGCCTTAGACTACTTGTTAGCCAAGGAAGGAGGGGTATGTGGAAAGTTTAATTTGACTAACTGCTGCATAGAAGTTGATGAAAGCGGGAAAGTTATTAAGGAAATAACAGACAAAATGGTTAAAATAGCTCATGTGCCAGTCCAGACTTGGAAAGGCCTTAATTTACAGGATATGTTTTCAGGATGGTGGCCAAAGTTACCTGGCCTGCAGGCCATTTTTGGCCTGGTGGGATTAGTAGCTGCAGGATGTATTTTTCTCTCATGTATTTTACCTCTGTTTGTTAAAACTATTTCTAAAAGTCTATCCTTGCTGGTGGAACGTAAGACAACTGCTCAGGTGATGGTTATGTGGGATTACAAATGGCTCCAGCAGGAAGAGGACCTATGGTATGACTCGTCTGGATATACAGATGAGTCACAAAGGGGGGTATGAGCCAGGCTAAGATTCGATATTGGGATAAAACTCAAATATTAGAAATTCAAATCTTTGGTCAAGACAGAAGTGCCTCTTCCGTGCCAAGGTGCTGAGATGACAAACGGTATTTGACGTAGGTACAGAATTGTAAAAGGGCAAACTGACCCTAAACAGATACATCCTGTTGTTTAATGTTTATTACACCCCAAATGTCATGTATATCTTAGAGAAGAAATACTGCTTCCCTTACTGTCCTCTTTACTGCTCTTGAGGCGCCTTTGAGCCCCTTATCTCCTCTTTTATTATGTCTTGAGCTCCGGAGCTGAGAACCTGAGCCTGTGGGAAAAGGGCTGTTATGTCTTTCCTAGAGATAGATTAAAGGGTAACCTCTACGTGTGAAATGTCTCACTCTTCTTAATAACTTTGTCTTTATACTGTATAAATATCTGGCCAAAAGCGGCCATCATTGTTCAGACCCTTTGCTTGTCTATTGGACTGTTTGAACTGTGCACAATAAACTCTTTCCTGCATTGAAGAGCTTGGCCTAGTTCCGTCATTTCTCCTACAACACAGGTAACACTATCTTCTAAAGGGCAGGAAACAAGGTAAAAGTTCATCTCAGCATTAAAGCAAAGCTTCTCCCTCTCTCATTAATGTCAGCGCTGGAGGAGATCATAATTTGGAATGCTGACATCCGGCCCCTCTCCCTTCACTTCTCCGACGTAACCTACCCCATAGGAAAAAAAAAACACAACAAGATAAGTATCATTATCCCCTCCTTGGCTGCAAACCCCCCGCCCCGGCTTGCCCGGGTGGTCTGCATGGAATTTTGCTATAAGGCGGTCAGCTTGGATGTTTGAGCTCTTCACCCAGGAAGCCTCTGACAACGGGTAACCCTTCCATTTAATTAAGTACTGGAGGCGCCCCCTGTGCCATCTTGAGTCAAGAATTCGCTGCACTTCGTAGTGAGTTTGGCCCCCAACAACCAGGGGCCCAGGGGGTTCACGTGGCATCGGCCTTAAAGTAGACCCCACTACAGGTTTCAGAAAGCTACTGTGAAAAACGGGGTGAATCTTCCCCAAGAGCTGTGGCAACTGCAGTTGTACTGTAATGGGGTTGATTATTTTTACTATAGGAAACGGTCCTATACGTTTTGGGCCTAATTTCTTGCTCGGGAGTCTAAGTCTCAAGTACTTGGTGGAAAGGTAGACTTTCTCTCCCAACTGAAATGGTCTTTGGGGAGTTCGGTGCTTGTCTGCCTGTTTCTTATAAGATTGAGCCGCCTTGGCCAACGCCCTCTTAACATTCTCCCAAGTTTCTCTCAACATTGCCATCCAGTCGGTCAAGCTGACTGAGGAAGGGGGCTCCCTCAGGTACTCTGGCATGGGGACAAAATCCATGCCACTCACTACTTTGAACAGGGTTAGCCCCGTGGTGCTGTGGACAGCATTATTATATGCAACCTCCACAAAAGATAGGAGGTCTGCCCAATTGGACTGCTGGTAGTCGACGTAGCATCTTAAATACTGTTCTATCATAGCGTTCAGTCTTTCTTCCCCCTCATTGGTGCTCGGGTGAAATGCTGAGCTGAGCCCTTGGGATGATCCTATGGATCGTAGGAACTCCCTCCAGAACTTTGCTGTGAACTGGACCCCTCTGTCGGAGATGATTCTCCTGGGGACTCCATGCAGGCGGTAGATGTGTTTCAGGAACAGTTTGGATAACTGGCGGGCTGAGGGCAGTCTGCTGCAAGGAATGAAGTGTGCCTGTTTGGAGAATAAGTCTATTACAGTCCAGATCACTGTATTCCCACTACTCCTCGGTAGGTCTACTATGAACTCCATCGCAATCTCCTCCCATGGTCTTGTTGGCTCAGCTACTGGTTGCAACAGTCCAGGCGGGCACCCTGGTCTTGTCTTCATCGTGGCACAAATGGTGCAGCTTTTTACATAACTGTCTACGTCCTTTCTCATATGGGGCCACCAGAACTACCTTCGTACTAGGTGCAGAGTCTTTAGGAACCCGAAGTGTCCCGCTGGTTTAATGTCACGGCTCCTCTTGAGAATCAGGGTGCGTAAAGTCTGTGGGACATAGAGCTTTGTCCCCTTCCATGCTAGGTCATTTCTTTTTGTCAAGAGATGTTGATTGTCTCGGAACCAGGGGTCTGTCAGTGTTTCATTTTTTAATTTTGCAGTTAAGTCACTTGCAAGTTGGCCCTGCTGGTCACGTTGTTGCCGTCTGGTGATCACTTGAGCCGCTGCTTGGGTGGAGGGGATGATGGCATTCACTACCTGCTCCCATTCACTGTTGTATTGGGGCATCCAGGAGAGGGCGTCAGCCAGGAAATTCCTCCCTCCTGGGATGTGCTTAAGCTCGAAATTGAAACGATGCTTGGATGACGAAAGGCTGTTCAGGATCAGGGTGTTTTAAGACAGGTTCTTTCGCAAACATTCCTTTTAGCGTCTCGAATGCCTGTTGGCAGGTCAGATCCCACTGTAGGGGTTGTCCCGGGCAGGGTTTCGTCGTTGGGCTTCCTGTCTTTAGGAGGTCCGTCAAAGGTTTGGCAATTTTCACAAATGAGGGGATGAATTGTCTGTAAAAGTTCGCGAAGCCTAGGAAGCTTTGCAGTTGTCTGCGGGTGCGAGGGGGCTGCCATTGTAGAACTGATTGGACCTTGGCTGGGTCCATTTCTATCCCCTCGTTTGATACTCGGTAGCCTAGGTAGTCTAGCCGTGATTGGTGGAAATCGCATTTTGACAGTTTGACCTACAGGTTTGCCCTCAGCAGTTTTTTCAGTACTTGGCGGACGAGGGGTATATGTTCGTCTATGGTCTCCGTGTAGATGAGAATATCGTCCAGGTAGACGAGGACCCCTTTGTAAAGGTGCTCATGTAGGACTTCATTTATCAACTGCATGAACACTGCCGGGGCTCCTTGCAATCCAAAGGGCATTACCTTGAACTGGAAACTACCCAGGGGGCACTTGAATGCTGTTTTCCATTCATCTCCTGCCTTGATGCATACTCGGTAATAAGCTTCTCGAAGGTCTAGTTTGGTGAAAACTTTTCCTTTAGCTAGGTGGGCTAGCATGTCCTTCATGAGGGGGAGGGGGTATAAGTTGTGTACGCAAACGGCGTTGAAACTTCGACAATCGACCACCAGTCTCATAGAGCCGTCCTTTATCTCTTTAAAAAGGACCGGCGCCGCTACTCTTGGTTTTACTGGCTCAATAAATCCCCTTCGTAAGTTCTTGTCTATATAGTCCCGCATTTCCTGCATTTCACGGGGCGTCATGGCATACATTTTAGGTTTGGGTAGTTTCGCTCCCGGGATAATCTCGATGGCACAATTGGTCTCGCGGTGGGGGGGGGTAGAATGTCACACTCGGCCTCGCTGAATACCTCTGCAAGGTCTTGGTACTCCCCTGGGATCTGATCTGTATTACAAGCGCTGGCGGGTGCGGCTGCCAATTGCTTCACTGTACCTTCTGGGAGGGACCCTTGTGTTGGTGGTGTTTTCTTCTGCAGTGGCGGGTGGCTTTGGGGTCTCAGCGTGGGAGGGAATTCTTCTGGTCGGGGCAGCAGGGGTTGGGGGCCCTTTGCTATCCTCAGCCTGCGGGTCCCCTCTTGCCACCAAATGATTGGGCCCCATTTGTCCAATCACGAGAGTCCCAATATGACTGGGTCTGTCATCTTGGAGGCTATTATGAAGCGGATCGTTTCCCAGTGATCTGCTAGTTCCAGTCTCACGGGTTCAGTCAAGTGTGTGGCGTACGCTCCCCCAACTAGGGACCCATCAACTTGCTCAAAGCGAATTGGTTGTTTGAGCTTTTTAGCTTGGATCCCCAATTTTATAACTGTGGATAGGTTAATTAGGCACCGTGTGCTACCAGAGTCTATTAGGGCTTGGAAAGTCCCTTGGGTCCCTGTTTTGGGGGCTGTTAGGCGTATGGGGAAAAGAAAAGGATGGACGGGTCCACTCACCATCGGGTCGTCCTCTCCTTCGTCCTCCGTGTCATAGGGTTCAGGGGACTGATCTCCCTCATCTGGGATTCCTTTGGTTTCAGTCAGGTGAGCGAAAAACTCCGGGCTTTGGGGAGCTTTCCGTGGTACGTGGGTGGCGCGTTTGGGCCCTCGTTCCGGTCGTGCTTTGGGTGGTGGAGCTGGTCCCGGTCTAGGGGTTCCACATCTTGCTGCTATGTGGCCACTCCCCCCCACATCTGTAGCATTTTAGTGGGTTCCGTGGGGTGGCTGGCCTCTGGGTGGGCTGTGATGTTGGGGTTTCTCGTCTGTTGGGTGGTCCCTGGTCTAGTCGGCCTTTCTCCTTTCCATCTGGTGGTTTTGACATGTTGTTTGCCCGCAGCCCTCTGTCGACTTTTATCGCTACCCGGAACTATTTGGAGAGTCGGTTTGGGATGTTCCGATAGACAGTCACTTGGGAAATTCTCTTATCTAGGCTTGTTCTAAAAAAATACACCAGCAATCGCTCTGGTAGGGGAGGCAGTGTCCCAATGACTCTCCTGAATTCACGGATATGCTCTCTGATAGGCTTCCCCTTCTGCATTAGGTTTCTGAGCTCGTCTTCCACATAGGGGTCCTCCTCCTCCTCCTCATAACGGGCTCTCAATAGTTGCAAGAACCTGTCTGCATCTTGCAGCTGGGGGCCCCTGTTTTTGTAGAGGGATGCTGACCAGCTCTTTGCTTCTCCCGCCAACCCTTCCGAGATAGCATTCACTAGGACTCTGGGGAAAGGGTAGAGGTGTCCAAAATGCTCTATGTATATCTCAGCTGAATCTAGAAATTGGGCGAGATTGTCTGGGTCACCATCGAACTTCCCTCTGAACTGGGGTGGTTCCTTCCTCTCTGCCCTCTCCTCTCTGTGCTGAGCTCTGTAGGGCTGGCCTTGGTGTTGATAGTACTCTGCCTCGTCTCTCATCCTGGGGTAGGGAGGTACTGCCTCATCTAGGCTTCGCTGCTTGCTGGGATGGGGGGGGGAACCCATGCATGCGTCGTTGGGCTCCTCCTCCTTCTGCTGTGGAGGGGGGAAGGGCTGCGTTTTGGCCTACGTCCTCTTGGATCAAGAAGCCCAGGCTGGTTTTCTCTTTTCTTTGGGTCTGCAAGATGGCCCCTCCCCCTGAAGGGTGGCACGGTCAAATTTCTCTTTCAACTCATCTATGGGGCTTTCGAGTGGCTTCTTTAGAATTTCCTGGTGCTTAGTTTGTTTTCTGGCTTGCTCCCATTCCCATAGCCAGTTCACCCTTCCCAATTCACTTAGGGGTTTCCCTTTATCTTTCACGTTTGGAAAGGGAAATTCCACCTCGGAGGCTTTTGGCACAGTCCCTGGGTACTTATCTGGCTCCCGTTTCTTGGCTTGAAGTTCTGCCGATGGGGAAGGCGGGGAGAGTTGAGCATTCGTACTTTCCAAACTGGCTGGGATCACGGCCAGTTCTCCTCCTCCCGTTGCTTGAAGCAGGCTTTCCTCCGAGAGCTTGGCTTCAGCCATAGTGTCCGGAGATAACCTCCAGTCCGACCACACATCTGGGAGGGAGCGGGATGATTTATAATCAGCCAGCCTGGCTTTGGAAGAGTTTTGGCTGTCTGTCAGGTTTCGCTGCTATCTTAAATAAACTTCATTCTCAAACGCAAGGTCTCTAATGAATCTTTTTTTTAATTTAAGAATAGAAAGAACGACATCCCTGAACTCTGTGCAGCCAAAACTGGCACCTCCTTCCAAACCCCTCCCTTTCCCTTCTTCAACCCCAATGTCTCATTGGCCATCGTGCAGATCCATCTCTTCATCCCAAGCACTTTCTTTTCACAGGAATTCCCCCCTCCCTCCATCACCCAGGTAACGCTATCTTCTAAAGAGCAGGAAACTAGGTAAAAATTCATCTCAGCATTAAAGCAAAGTTTCTCCCTCATTCATGTCAGTGCTGGAAGAGATCATAATTTGGAATGCTGACACATACCCCTCGTACGCAAAGTGCTGGAAAAAGTGCTGAAAGCGAACCTCTATGTCAAACTGTCAAAATGCGAGTTCCACCAATCGTGTCTAGACTATTTAGGTTACCGAGTGTCAAACGAGGGGATAGAGATGGACCCGGCTAAAGTACAATCAGTCCTAGACTGGCGACCCCCTCGCACCCGCAGGCAACTACAAAGCTTCCTGGGGTTCGCGAATTTCTACAGGCAATTCATCCCCTCCTTTGCAAGAATTGCCAAACCTCTGACGGACCTCCTAAAGACAGGGAGTCCGCCAACGAAAACCCGCCCGGACAACCTCTACAGTGGGACCCAGCCTGCCAACAGGCATTCGAGACACTAAAACAAATGTTTGCAAAAGAATCGGTCTTGAAGCATCCTGACCCCGAACAACCCTTCATCATCCAAGCAGATGCCAGCGATGTGGCAGTAGGGGCAGTACTACTCCAAAAGAACAGCCAGGGGGACCTGCAACCTTGTGCCTACACATCCCGCAAACTCACCGACACAGAGAGACGATGGGTGGCGTGGGAGAAGGAAGCGTTCGCGGTGACATGGGCACTGTTAACCTGGTGACACCTGCTAGAAGGAGGCCAGACACCGTTCGAGGTTTGCACTGACCACAAAAACCTGGAGGCCCTCAAGACCCCACGGAAGTTATCGCCCTGGCAAGTCCGGTGGGCCCAATACTTCAATCGTTTCAACTTTGAGCTGAAGCACATCCCAGGAGGGAAGAACTTTCTGGCCAATGCCCTCTCCCGAATGCCTCAATACAACAGTGAACGTGAGCAGATAGTGAATCCCATCATCCCCTCTGCCCAAGGAGTGGGCCAAGTAACCACCAGACGGCAGCATCGAGACCAGCAGGGCCAACCCGCAAGTGACCTAACGACAAGGCTCAAGGCAGAAACGTTGGCAGACCCCTGGTTCCGAGACAATCAACATCTCTTGACAAAGAGAGATGGCCTAGCATGGAGAGGGACGAAACTTTATGTCCCAGAGGCCTTACGCACCTTGGTCCTCAAGAGGAGTCACGATGTCAAACCAGCGGGACATTTTGGCTTCCTAAAGACTCTGCATTTAGCACGGAGACAGTTTTGGTGGCCCCACATGAGAAAAGACGTAGACAGCTATGTAAAAAGTTGTACCATCTGTGCCACGATGAAAACCCGACCAGGAAGGCCCCCGGGGCTGCTGCAGCCAGTAACTGAACTGTCAAGGCCATGGGAGGAGATTGCTATGGACTTCATAGTCGAACTGCCAAGGAGCAGCAGAAGCACAGTGATCTGGACTGTAATAGACATATTCTCCAAACAGGCACATTTCATACCCTGCAGCGGAGTACCCTCAGCCCGCCAATTGGCCAAACTTTTCGTAAAACACATCTACCGCCTGCACGGAGTACCCAGAAGAATCATCTCTGATCGAGGTGTCCAGTTTACAGCGAAGTTCTGGAGGGAATTCCTTCGATCCATAGGATCATCCCAAGGCCTCAGCTCAGCGTTTCACCCGAGCACCAATTGGGGGGGGGGAGAGATTGAATGCCATGATAGAGCAGTACCTGAGGTGCTACGTTGACTACCAACAATCGAACTGGGTGGACCTCTTATCGTTTGCGGAGGTCGCATATAACAATGTTGTCCACAGTAGTACAGGACTAACCCCATTTAAGATAGTGAGTGGCATCGATTTTGTCCCCATGCCAGAGTACCCAAGGGAGCCTCCTTCCTCAGTTACCTTGACCAAATGGATGGCAATGCTAAGAGAAACCTGGGAGAACGTCAAGAGGGCATTAGACAAGGCGGCACGGTCTTATAAGAAACAAGCAGATAAGCACCGAGCCCCCCAGAGGCCGTTCCAAGTAGGGGAGAAGGTCTACCTCTCCACCAAGTATTTAAGACTCAGACTCCCGACCAGAAAACTGGGGCCGAAATTCATAGGACCATTTCCAATAGTAAAAATAATCAACCCGGTCACAGTACAATTGTAGGTGCCCCGGTTACTAGGGAGGATACACCCCGTTTTTCACAGTAGCCTCCTGAAGCCTGTGGTAGGGTCAACTTTAAGGCCGGTGCCACGTGATCCCCCAGGGCCCTTGATTGTTGGAGGCCAGACCCACTATGAAGTACAGCAAATTCTTGATTTGAGGTGGCACAGAGGGCACCTCCAATACTTAATTAAGTGGAAGGGTTACCCCTTGTCAGAAGCTTCCTGGGTGAAGAGCACAAACATCCAAGCTGACCGCCTCATAGCTAAATTCCATGCAGATCACCCGGACAAGCCGGGAGGGGGTGGGACACACCCTCGGACGGGGTAAGGTACTAAACTTGTTGTTTGTCTTGCGCAGGCCTCACTGGGAGAGTGAAGGAAGAGGAGCCGGATGTCAGCGTCTCAGTGCTGACATAGAGAAGGGAGATAAAGCCTGAACTTTTGCCTGCTAAATCCCTTTGAAGCTCGGTCTCCTTGGAAATGAAGAGGGGGGAAACATTCCTGTGAACTGATGAGAAAAGGAGTCAGGAGAGTGACTTGGAAGATAGCCAATGAGAAGCAGAGAGTTGGGGATCGGAAAGGGAGGGATTGGGGGGCAAAGGTCAGTCCTGACCGCACGAGCCATGATCCGGTTGCTGTACTCGAATAAAAAGAAAATTTCCTTAAAGATTGGCAGTTTGGAAATTCATTTATTTTGAGATAGCATCGAAGTCTGACAGTGTTAAGCAATAGCCTTCATACTTTTGTATATTTATACAAAGTCACCTTATTGCCCCCACAAACTGGGTCCTCAATTTACCTACCTTAGAAAGGATGGAAGACTGAGTCAACCTTGAGCCTGGTGAGATTCGAACTTACAGTAATTGCAGACAGCTGGTGTTAACACAATGCTATTGGTCTGCTGAGCCACCAGCCCTATCTCTGGGCTTCTCTCCCACAGGAGGGACTTGCGGTCCTGATGTCTTTAGGGGTGGTATAGGACATTCAGCCGCTCGGTGCCCTTCCTGGTTGCAACGGAAACACCTGAAAACTGTCCTCCGGCCCGGTCCATCAGATCTCACGAAAGGTTTAGCTGGGACACCAGACGCCCTCGTTGGTGGTGGTCTATCAACTACCTTGAGTGAAAAGACTGGTCTACCCTCTACTCGTGGTCTAAACTCCCGCAAACCAACATCCAATTCTATTACCGCTCTGAACCAGTCCGACAGACGAGGTGGTAACCCTCTATACATACACGCCTGTCGCAACTCCCTGTCTAAACCCAGATAGAATTGGAGGACTAATAGGCGTTCAGGCCATGCCCGTAAACGACCAGCAACTTTCTTAAATTCCTTGATGTAGTTCTTGGCTGGTTGACCCCGTTGTCTAATGGATACTATTTCTCCTTCCGCAGCCAGTGTTCTAGTATCATCTTCGAACCTAGCCCTTAAGCTTTCTAGGAACATACTGACGTTCGTTAGCTCCCTAGCGTGGTCACTGTGCAAGTCAGCCACCCAATCTGCTGCCTCTCCAGTAAGAACTATGGTAATTGCCACCACCATAGTCCACTGAGAAGGGTAGAACCATCCGTAAAGATCGAAGTGACTAATAACCTGGCTTAAGAACAAAGCAATTCTATCGGGGCTTCCATTGAAACAAGCCTGAATGGGAGGCGGACCCCAAAAGAGAGGTTGTTGAGGTGGCCACATGCCCGCAGGCCATACCGGTAGTTGCTCTGTAACCTGTGGCCCATCCATCGGTCTGCTAGCACCTCTAGATGTACTCCCTTGGGTCTGTCCAGTCATCAAACCTTGTCCTGGTCCATAACCCCCATCCCCCCCCGGGTGCAGAAAGCCCATCAGGGGGTTGCTTTGTGCCCTCTTTCCGGGAGGTTGTTTCCCGTTTCAACTTTGGACTGGTGAGGCGGAAACGAGTGTCAGAGCCTGAACTCCCTCCCCCCTCCATGTACCTGAGGGGTCCACCCCCACTGCCCAAGGTTGCCATGAGGGGGCGTCCCTATAGCTGGCCTCTCCAAACTGCTCCCTCAAGGAATCCATGGTGCTGGCTCCAGGACCGGTGGCATAACTCCACTCCTGGTCTTCATCGTCTGTCCACCGCCGTTCCCTCCAACCCTGGAAAGTAACCTCAGACGCGGGGGTTGGAGTCTTGCTACGAGGCTCTCCCAGCCCCGTTAACGCTGAGCTATGCCACCAGTGGCCAGAAACAGACTGCTTTGCTCCTTTCTCTGTTTCCTCCTGGTTCTCTATCAAAGGGTCTATGGGTTGGGGTTTCCTCTCTTTGGGTCGCACCACCCTAGTATCACATTCCTTCATGGTTAGCTCCTCCGTCGCCACCACCGCTTCGCTCTCTTCCTTTTCCACAACCTCCGATGCAGTCACCTCAACTCCCTCAGCCATGGCTACTTGCCTCTGGACGTCTCGATAAGATGTGGGGTTGTGGAGAGCTGACTTTCTCTCAGCTATGCCGGTCCACGTCTGGGCGTTGAATGTTGAAGCACCAAAAATGAAATACTAGCTTGGAGAGTCAACATTTTATTCTCACCAACCGGCACCAGGAAACTCCACGTTCACAAAGAATGAAATAAAGTCAGCTCTGAGCATTCCAGTTACACAGCTGCCTTTAAAGAAACCGCACTGACCGCGCCCTCACCCCACTCCCTTAATTGCCTAATTACCTCTTTAAGTGCCTCCTTAATTGCTCTTTACAGGTGGTTTCAGTTCTTGAGCGGATGCAGCGTTTCTGCGGTTGGTAGCCTGGTTTCGTAGTCAAACTCTCTTAGTTAGGTGATGTGTAATCGCAGCCTAAATGCATCTAACCACCACCATCATTAATAAACAAGCCTACCCGTCACCATCCCTAAACCCGAGTAGTGTGTGTGCTCATTCTCAGTTGACATGGCTCCATCGAACTGCCTCTCCCTCTGGTGAGTATGGCGAGCAGAGCAGAATGCAGGCACTACACAGACTGGACGTCCAGTTGACGTTGCAGCGGGAATGGACTTGAAAATAGTGGGCTCTGATGAGCCGTGTGAAATCCAGCCAGATGAACCGCTGCCGGAAGGCTTTCGAGCCATAGCTGTCCTGTAGGGATGGTGAAGAAAGGAGAGGCATTTCGTGGACCATGAGGAATTGGCAATTTCCTCGCTGGAACAGAAACAGCTCTCCTGAAGCGGCAGTGTGAGTGGCGGCCATCTTAGGGTGGCCACCTTGAAGCTGGGACAACCAAACCAAAGAATTGTGCATGAGTAGCGTTTGGATGGAGTGCTAGAACTGGGTGAGATAAATGCCAAATTATACTAAGAAAAGTTGAAATTGAAGTTTGGACTAGTGGCTAGCTGGCATTTTGGGCCGGGGGGGGGGACACACACGTGGAACAAAGAGAAAGCGTGAACTGTAATATAAAGAATCTAAGAGGAAGTCTTGGATTTGGAAAATTGGGAAAAGCAAAAGATTTTAAAAGGGAACAAAATGATTTTCGGAAGATAACAATGTCGAAGTGTGAATCAGCCCCATTCCCCCCCTGGGGAAACTGTAATTAATTAGAGGTGAATGGATCTTGTTTTCCATGGTGTATACTCTCAAAGAAAGAAAACCCGAAGTATATATTCTAAGAAACATTTTATTATAAAAGTAAAAAAAACTAGCTAGCTACATCTTACCAGCAGTCTTATCACACAGACGGACAAAGGAAGTATAAATCAGGAAGTTAGAAAAGAAAGAATGTAGACATGCAGAGTAGTCCAATGTCTCACAAGACCAGTCTTATCTCTGTAGAGACGTGATAAGGTTCTCTGGCCAGGCTACCGTAAATCTTAGGATGGAAGCTCAGGTGGCAAACACTTAACGCAGTGACAAACAATAATTTACAAGAGAACTTTAAAAAATTACTGGATAAACAATTGGATTAAATAGACTATTTGGTAACGAGTAGAAATGGAGAGTGCCATCTGCTGGAGGGGGAAAAAAAGTACTGTAATATTCTATTCAAAGAGACAAAACAGAAGAAATAGCAGCTGGAAATTTCGACCTTGGCCATATAGAAGAAGATAAATTGGACACTGTGAGAATATTTAAGGAGTGACTGTGTTTTACATCTGGGTGGTTGTTTTATTTCCCTTCTCTTCTGGAAGATAGTTTCATAATTGGATTTGACTGTTGCTGAATTTGGATAATAATTAATAATTGAGAAGAACAATTTAATTTTAAATAACAAAAGGAATAATCGAAGAAGGAAAGAAGAAAAGAAGCGGAGATACAAGAAAACTATATAGACTTTAAATTCTGGTCAAGTGCATAGAGATGTAATTGGGGAGGTATTAAATTGTTATAAAATGGAGTCGCAGATGTATGAAGAGTTACTTTTGATGTTTAAAAGCATGCGTGAATCTTTAATAGGCAAAAAAGAAATGGAAAATTCGTTTTAAAATACAGAAAAAGAAAAGGAAGAGGAGTTAGAAGAGGGAAAACTAAATGAGAAACAAGAAATTAACAACGTTGAAGAGAAAGTATCAAAAAATAGAAATCAGATAGAAAATATTACAGAAATGTTTGGGAATGTCAAAAGAGCAGAGAGGAAAGGGGGAAAATCCCCCCTAAAAAAGAAAAGACAAAAGGAAAAAAGGGGAATATATGGAAGAGAGAAGGGAAAACTTTGGTGAGGGATGTTCAAACAATACAACAAAAAAAGATAAAAGGAAGCCAGAAGATGAAATGTAACATATATTAAAAGAAAAACAAGAGAATTGAGAAATTAGAACACAATAAAGGGTCGTGCAAAAAACAATTAGAAAAGGGGATGCTAAAAAGATTTAGAGATGATGGTTAAACATAAAGGATGATCAGGTAAACATTAGCAAATATACATAAAATAGATTAATAAATGGGAATGGGAAAGTAGACAAAATAATAATAGTAGTGTTTTTGATAGCTTTTTAAATTAGAATGAAATTTAAATTGTTATAGTAGTGGTAAGAGAGAAGAAGTATATGATATACTGTGATGTTAGCTAGATGAAAGCATTGAAAATGAAATGATAAAGAAATATGTGAGAATAACATGGCAGAAGTTGAAAAAATAAGATATGGTAGAAAATGATTATAAGTGACTATATGATAAAGATGAATGAATAGAATTTGTCTACATTAAATCCTAACAGATAGAAATGTGAAAATAAGTAATTTGACAATATTATTAATTTTGATAACAATGTAAATTAAAATGAACATTTAAAATGCTAATTGTATAGAAAATAACAATGTTGAAATCATGAAAGTGATTATTTTTGCAAAGAAGAAGAAATAGAACATGTTTGTGATAAACCACAGCAGATGGAAAGGTAAAAATAGTAATTTAATAATATCATTAATTTTGATAACGATGAAAATTAAGATGAATGTTTTACTGTTTATGGTTGGGAAGAAGAAATTAGAGAGACACTTCCAGAAATGAAGAAAGATTGTAAACAACTGGAGCAATTGTAATTGAGAAGAAATATAAGGCGTAAAGTGATGTTTACGCCTTATATGCTGCTTATATGCTGTAACCCCTTACATGGAATGAAATGTGCCTGCTTAGAAAATAAATCAAGCACAGTCCATATTACTGTGTGCCCTTTGCTGTTTGGTAGTTCCACTATGAAATCCATGGCAATTTCATCCCATGGCCTACTGGGCTCAGCTACTGACTGTAATAATCCGAGAGGTTTCCCCAGTCTGGGTTTGGATGTTTCACAGATAGGGCACCCATGAACATATTTCTCGATTTCTGTACGCATTTTAGGCCACCAGAACTGCCGTCTGGTCAAGTGTAGCGTTTTTAAAAAACCAAAATGTCCTGCCATTTTAACATCATGGCATTGCTTTAGTATTTTGGTTCTTAAGGACGCGGGAACATAAAGTCTGTCCCCCTGCCATGCCAGTCCCTCTCGGTGGGTAACCGATGACCGATTGGTTATCAACCAGGTATCAGACTCTAATTCCTTCTTTAAGGCCGTTACACATTCCTGTTTTGAGTGTTTATCCACTACTCGTGTTACTGTTTGTGCAGGTGGCATTAAAACCTGCAGCACCCCGTCCCGTCTACTATTGTATTGCGGCATACGGGATAAGGCATCAACCAGGAAATTTTTTCCTGCTGGGACGTATTTGAGAACGAAATTGAATCGTTGGAAGTATTGTGCCCACCTAAACTGTTTTGGGGACAATTTATGGGGCGTTTGGAGTGCTTCCAGATTTTTATGGTCCGTCCAGACCTCAAAGGGCTTCTCACCGCCTTCCAATATGTGTCTCCATGTTTGTAGTGCCCATTTTACAGCAAATGCCTCTTTTTCCCATATGGCCAAGTTTCTTTTGGCCGACGTAAATTTATTTATTTATTTATTTATTTATTTATTTATTTATTTATTTATTTATTTATGGAACTTGTATGCCGCCCTATCTCCAATGGACTCAGGGCAGCTCACAACAATTAAAACAAAGCAAACAAACCATTAAAACAAAAATCCAGGTTAAAATTAACAAAAATTCAATAAAACCCAGTTAAAATTCTATTAAAACCCCCCATCAGTCCAAGGCGGCCAGGTGAAATAGCCACGTTTTCAGGCCATGGCGGAAAGATCGAAGGTTGGGGGCCACCCGGAGCTCCAGAGGGAGTTGATTCCAAAGGGTGGGTGCACCCACAGTGAAAGCTCTGTCCCTGGGGGTAGACAGCCGACACTGTCTGGCTGACGGCACCCTGAGTAGGCCCTCCCTGTGGGAACGCACAGGGCGATGGGAAGCTGTTGCTGGCTGCAGATGGTCTGCCAAATATCCCAGGCCTAAGCCATGTAGGGCTTTATAGGTAATCACCAGCACCTTGAATCTCACCCGGAGGGCAACCGGCAACCAATGCAAGTCATGCAGGAGAGGTGTAACGTGGGAGTGTTGAGACACTCCCATCACTACCCACGCGGCTGCATTCTGCACCAGCTGAAGCCTCCGAGTGGTCTTCAAGGGCAGCCCCATGTAGAGACCATTGCAGTAGTCAATACGGGAGGTGACAAGCGCATGAGTGACTGTGCGTAGGGCATCACGGTCCAAGTAGGGGCGCAACTGGCGCACCAGGCAAACCTGGGCAAATGCCCCCTGGTCACGGTCATTATATGATCTTCCAGATTTAACCGTGAATCCAGGAGGACACCCAGGTTGCGCGCCCTATCTACAGGGTGTCAAGCCTCGGTTGGGTGGACTAGCCAAGACAGGGGGTGTTGTGACTCTGATCACCGAGCCTGTGTTATCAGCAGGAGAGGACTCCGAGAGTGAAGGAGAGGAGTTGGCAAGGCCTCCCTCTCCAGGACCCTCTTCTCCAGCAATGCCTCCGGTGTCCTCCGAAGGCCAAGAGATAGGCCCGGGGCCAAGCACTTCCACGCAGCCGCAGGTGGACAGTAATGATGATGATGATGAGTCTTGGCTGGACCCTCAACAGTGTTGCAGAGATAAGCGCACACAGCAGAGGGAGAGGCGTGCCAGGGATTAGGCTGAGTCACTGGACCACACCCCACAGGGTATAAAAGGGGGTGTGGTGGCCGTTCAAGCTCTGTGATGAGCAAAAACTGATATTAAACAAACTTCTCTGCATTGCTGGACTTTTTGAATATTCTCTTATCTTTTGTGTGTTGGCTTTGAAAAAACACTCCCTTCATAAGTAAAAGACTCTTGGCAGCCAGCCACTGGGTTGCTGCCAATTCTGCTCTTAGAGAAACCTTTGTCGGCTGGTTTATTTCACTATTGACTATCTGTGGGTGTGCGTGTGTGAGACGGGGACAGAACAGGGGGCAACACTTCACCCCCTATAACCAAAGATGGAATATCTTGTTTGAGCCGAGATGCTGGTACCCACAGCCACTCGGTCTTGGCAGGGTTAAGACGAAGCCTGTTTCTCCCCATCCAGGTCCGTACCGCCTCCAGGCACCGGGACATCACGTCGAGGGCATCACTGGGCTGGTTCGGGGTGGATATAAAAAGCTGGGTATCATCAGCATACTGATGATACCTCACCCCGAAACCACGGATGATCTCCCCCAGCGGCTTCATATAGATGTTGAACAGAAGAGGAGAGAGGACAGACCCCTGGGGCACCCCACAAGTGAGGGGCCTTGGGGCCGACCTCTGCCACCTCGCCAACACCGCCTGCGAATGTCCCGAGAGGTAGGAAGAGAACCACTGTAGAAAAGTGCCCCCCACCCCAACCCCTCGAGGCGTCGCAGCAAGATACCATGGTCGATGGTATTGAAGGCCGCCAAGAGATCCAATAGGACCAAGACAGAGGAGTATCCTTTGTCCTGGGCCCTCCAGAGATCATCCACCAGTGCGACCAATGCTGTCTCTGTGCTGTACCCAGGCCTGAAACCTGACTGGTACAGATCTAGGTATTCTGCTTCCTCCAGGGCCAATGGGAGCTGCCATGCAACCACACTCCCAACAACCTTCACAACAAAGTGAAGGCTGGAGACAGGACGAAAGTTGTTCAAAATGGCTGAATCCAGGGCAGGTTTGTTGAGGAGGGGCCTCACCACCGCCTCCTTCAAGGTGGTGAGGAAGCTACCCTCACCCAAGGACGCAGTAATCACTGCCCAGATCCAGTCACGTGTAACCTCCTGGGTTGCGTAAACAAGCCAGGAGGGACACGGGTCCAACAAACATGTGGTAGCACTCAGCCTCCCCATGATCCTGTTCACTTCCTCAGGGATAACAGGATCGAACTCTTCCCAAATGACAAGACCCGTCGTCTCCCCCTCCTCTGACCCTGCCCAGTCAGAGTCCAGACCGTCCCGAATCTGTGCGATCTTGTCCAGCAGATGCTGACTATACTCCTCGGCCCGCCCCCGCAAAGGGTCATCCCCGCTCCCCGATTCAAAAGGGAGCGTGACACCCTAAACAGGGCAGCTGGGCAGTTATCTGTGGACGCAATGAGGGCAGAGAAGTAGGAATGCTTCGCCGCCTCCATCTCCACTAGACAAGACCGTGTGAAGGATCTTAACTGTGCACAGTCAGATTTGGAACGACTGGACCTCCAACAGCTCTCTAGGCCTCTCCTCCACCGCTTCATCTCCCGGAGCTCCTCGGTAAACCAAGGGGCCAACCAGGATCTGCGCCAGGTCAGAGGCCGCAAAGGCACGACACGGTCGAGAGCCCCGGAGGCCGCCCTTTCCCAGGCATCCACCATTTACGTGATGTATACTGTAAGCACACGGCTGAAAGTTGTTTTTTGTATTCTGTTGCAGGAGTATTGCTCCAATTTCTACATCGCTAGCATCAGCCTGTATGACAAAAGGTTTCGACATATCAGGGTGTTTGAGGACAGGCTCCCTGGTAAATAGTTGCTTTAGGTGTTTGAAAGCCTTTTGGCATACAGGAGACCAGTTCAGCACCTGTCCTGGCTTGGGTTTGGTGGTGGACAGAGTCTTGGTGCATAATAGATCTGTCAAGGGCAAAGCAACTTGAGCAAATGAGGGAATGAATTGCCTGTAGAAATTAGCGAACCTAAGAAAGCTCTGCAATTGTTTTCTGGTCCTCGGTGCTTGCCACTCTACGACTGCCTCAACCTTCTTTGGATCCATCTCTATCCCCTCACCGGTTATCTGGAATCCTAGGTAATCTATTTCCGTGCAATGAAATTCGCATTTTGAGAGTTTCACATACAGCTGGGCTTCTAACAGTTTTGTCAGCACTTGTCTGACTAGCCGGGTGTGTTCTTCCAGAGTATTTGTATAAATCAAAATGTCATCTAGGTATACCAGGACCCCTCAATACAAATATTCATGCAAGACCTCATTAATGAGTTGCATGAATACGGCCGGAGCACCCTGTAGCCCAAACAGCATTACCTGGAATTGGTAACTCCCCAGGGGACAATTAAATGTGGTCTTCCATTCATCCCCTAGTCGGATACGCACCCGATAATATGCTTCACGTAAATCAAGTTTCGTGAAGATTTTACCAGTCGCCAAAGTAGTTAACAGATCTGTCATAAGCGGTAGTGGATATAGCGGTTCTACACATACAGTGTTAAGGTCCCGATAATCAACACACAGACACAGGCCTCCATCTTTTTTTTCTCGGAATAGTACTGGAGCCGTCATATGAGGACCCAGATTGTGGGGGCAATAAGCTGACTTTGTATAAATATACAAAAGTATGAAGGCTATTGCTTAACGCATTGTAAGCCACCCTGAGTCTCCGGAGAAGGGCGGCATATAAATTAAAAGCAAAAAAATAAAATAAAATATGTGATCTACTAGGCCGAATGAACTCCCTAGCTAGATTTTTATCAATGTACTTCTGTAACTCCGTAAGTTCCCTTGGGGTCATCGAATACATACGGGGTTTCGGTAATTTGGCTCCAGGTATCAGTTCAATGGCGCAATCAGTATCACGATGAGGCAGTAAGGCCTCGCATTCATCTTCGCTAAAGACTTGAGCCAGATCCTTGTATATATTGGGGTAGCCACGTTTGGGTGCTGGTAATGTCGTTTCCCCTCCCGAACCTCTATGTTGGAGCTGTACATACAGTTCTGGGCCCACTGGTAGCCTCAGTCTACGAAATCCACCGTCCCACCAGATGGTTGGATCCCACTTGTCGAGACAAGCAAGACCCAAGATAACTGGTTCAATCATCTGGGTTATTACCACAAATCTAATATGCTCCCAAAGATCCCCTATTTTCAGATGAACCGGTTCAGTCACGTGTAGCTGGTTGACCCCCCAAAGTCAACCCATCCATTTGTTCAAATGTGATGGGCTTTTGCAATTTTACTATGCGTAACCCTAACTCCTCCACTATTGAGCGACGGATGAGACACCGGGTGCAACCAGAGTCTATTAACGCCCCTTGGTCACTTTCCTTTCCTGTACCCGGGTGTCTGAGGGTTATCGGGATTATGAAAGGACGTATTGGTTCACTTACCATTGGGTCTTGGACATCCTCCTCTTCGTCACTCATCCTGGAATTCTCAGGAACACGAGCTGTCCCGGGAGTGCTCCCAACGTCTGCACGTGTAGTTGTATCGACCAGTGATGTTTGGGTCGTGACCCTTGAATGTTCTGGGGTTCTCAGGGATCTGTCCTTTGGCATACCCCCAGAACCTGATGCCCTTGGAGTAGATATCCAAGGAGGCGGCAGGGGACACCCAGCTGCCCTGTGACCCTCTTGATTACAATGATAGCAGTGGAACGGCCTCCTAGGTTGGTCGATGTTTCCAGATCCAGGAGGTAGGAAGGGCCTCACTGTGCTCCGGTCGACAAATTGTCGTACCCCCCCTCGCCGTGGTTGACCCAGACCCGCGGTCCATGTCCTAAATTCCTGTAAACTGACATCCAATTCCACTGCCGCTTTATACCAATCAGCTAACTGAGGTGCCAGTCCCCAGTATACACAGGCCTGTGTAATCTCCCTATCTAGGCCCATATGAAATTGGTGTATTAAGAGTCTTTCAGGCCATGATCTCAACCTCCCGGCCAATTTCCTGAATTCCTTTACATACTCCTTAGCTGGATTTCCCCGTTGCTTTAGGGCTACTAATTCCCCTTCGGTTATTTGAATTCGGGTTTCATCTTCAAATCGACTGCGTAACGCCTCCAGGAATAAGCCAAGTTTCGTTTTTTTGTTTTTTGTTTTTTTTTAATTTGATTTATATGCCGCCCTTCTCCGGAGACTCAGGGCGGCTTACAATGCGTTAAGCAATAGCCTTCATTCTTTTGTATATTTTATACAAAGTCAGCTTATTGCCCCCACAATCTGGGTCCTCATTTCACCTACCTTAGAAAGGATGGAAGGCTGAGTCAACCTTGAGCCTTGGAGAGATTCGAACCAGCAGTAAATTGCAGGCAGCTGTGTTAATAACAGGGTGCATTAAACCACTGTACCATCAAGGCTCGTTAACTCATGGGAGTGGTCACTGTGTAAATCAGCCACCTAATCTGCTGCCTCGCCCGTAAGAACTGCCATGACCGCAATGACCATTGACTACTGAGATGGATATAGGCGGCCGTAAAGGTCCATATGGCTAATTACCTGGCTCAAAAACAGAGCCACCTTCTCTGGAGCTCCATTGAATGTAGCCTGCACAGGAGGGAGCTCCCAAGGGGACTGTGGGTTCCACAGTCCTGGGGCCCACATGGGCAAGGGATCAAGGGATCCATAGTCCGGCCCATAGCTCACCCATCACGGGCCCCGCTACTTTGTCCCTGATGCCAACTATTACCAGGACCCCCCCATGTCCCTCTCTCTTGTTTGCCTCAGAAGAGGTTGACCCAACTCACGTATTGCCTCCCCCAAGGATGATGCAGAAACCACAGGGACCTGGTGCTCTTCTCCCCTTGACCGGCTCTGTATCAAGTCTAGTCTTGGTCTAAATTTGGGACTAGCTAAATGAAGTTTGCTCTCAGACCCATCCCCTGGGGCAGCCCCACCCTGCCAGGTGACTGAAGGATCCAGGCCAGGTGCCCACAGTTGCCATGAGGGCGCATCCCGAAAGCTTGCCTCCCCGAACCTCTCTCGTAATATGTCCATGGTGGTTGCTCCAGGCCCCGTGGAGTAACTCCACTCTCCATCTTTGTTCTCGGCCCATTGCTGTTCCCTCCATCCCTGAAACTGGGCTCCTGAGGGGGGCAGTGTCTGCACCCTAGGGCCTGCCTTCCCTGTCAATGCCGAACTGTGCCACCAATGTCCAGAGGTAGATTGGGATGCCCCTGTCCCTTGGGTGTCCTGGTCTTCCACCCCCTCCTCTTTATGCTTTTCCCGTCATTTTAGACGGACTACGGGCTGTTGACCTTCGGCTGGCGTCTCTTCCACCTTGTCCTCCTCCTCTTCTGCAACCGTTGGCTCTGACAATTGCGCCCTGTTTGAGGTACCCTCCGCCATGGTCCACTGTGCCGCTGCTCACTATACAGTAGAAAAAGGAGGAGCGCCGACTTTTTCTCGGCTCTGCTAGGCTGTCAGTGCAAAATCACAGGGAATACACACAGCCTGAGCTCAGTGAATCAATCCTGGTTTATTTTCTGGTTACACGACAGCTCCTAGTCGACGCCGGATTGCTAATGCATCTAAAGTCGGTGCTGAGAGCATCCGCTACTCAGCGCCTTTTTATCGGTCCGCTCTGTCATAAGGGTGGGTGTGTCCCCGTAATCATGTCCAGCTGGAGGGTGGTTTAGTTCGTATCTGCTGCTGGCGGGATCGGCCTGGTCGCAGGATTGTGACATCACCATTTCTCATCGGCTCCATGATGTTCGCTATTCTCAATCCCCACTGTTAAGGAATTCGCAGAGCAACCCTTGAGTAGCAAGGGTGTGCACATGAAAGTGATTGAGAGTAGTTAGGAATAAACACAGCCAACACACAGATACACTGAGTTGTGTTAACTTTTAGGAAATAGTAATAAGGCACAGTCCAATAAACAGTCCAGGTCATACACAGATAAAGCAGTAGATAGTAAAACAATAATCCAGGGATAATCCAATAACAAAGTCTTCTTACCAGTCGTTGTAGTCATACACAATAGTTGCAAACAGTAGCAAACCCAGCTAAAAGCAATAAAGATCAGCAAAGAGAATCAAAGAGAAACAAACCATGTTTCTAGCTCCCTCTTAAGGACATTGTCTACAGAGCTAACCAATCAGGACACAGTATGATGTAATACAGCATTCTTAAAGCTACAATGATGGTTTATATATTTCCACCCCAACAAGTTAGGTAATTATCATTTCCTAACACCCACACGACCCCTCTATGCCCAGCACCAGTGATGGATAGCCCTATTCGTGGAACCTAACCCCCTTTACTGTCACCCGTGCCCGTGTTCACCCTTCCCCCCTCCCCTCATCTAGGTAGTCTGTCATTGATGTCCTTCCGCGTGGTGTCGAGGGTTGCTTAACGCTCGACAGGTAGAACTGCAGTCAGAATAGCTTGCCTGCATTTTTTGTTTTCCTTTGAAAAATCTTAAAATTTGCCTGGTGAGTTTTCATGAGTACAAAGTCATATATCATGTTAGTAATTAAGATGGGTTCTTCTTTTCCTTAATATGGTAAGCATGACTCAGCACAGGATCTCTTTCCTCCCACTTCCTTACACGGAGAAAATTTTACTGTATTTTACAGATCATAGGTCCCCTCCACTAAAAATATTAGAGATTGCTACTCTGTTTATTCGGATAAACTGCCTCCTTGCAAATAATACGTAAAAGTCTGTGCTGACCAATTGGCCCCCATCTTCACCCGAATCTTCAATAAATCACTAAAGATGTGCTATGTTCCTTCTTGCTTCAAACGCTCCACTATCATCCCAGTGCCGAAGAAGCCCTCCATCAAGGAACTGAATGATTACAGACCAGTTGCTCTAACATCTGTAGTTATGAAAACCTTTGAAAGGCTAGTGATGTCCCAGCTGAAAACCATCACGGATCCGCTGTTAGACACACACACACACCCTGCAATTTGAATACCAAGCAAATAGATCGACAGATGATGCTGTTAATATGGCTCTGCACTACATCCTACAACATCTTGAATCTCCAAAGACCTACGCAAGGGTCCTCTTTGTAGACTTTAGTTCAGCATTCAATACCATCATACCGGACATTCTTCTAACTAAACTAAATCAGCTAGTGGTACCTGAACACACTTGTAAGTGGATCATAAGCTTCCTAACAGACAAGAAGCAGCAGGTGAAGCTAGGCAGAATCACATCAGATACTTGTACAATTAGCACAGCCCCCCCACCCCCCGCAAGGATGTTTGCTCTCTCCACTTCTCTTCTCTATATATACCAATGACTGCATCTCAAACGATCCATCTGTTAAACTACTGAAGTTTGCAGATGATACAAAAGTGATTGGCCTCATTCGAGACAAAGATGAATCTGCATACAGATGGGAGGTTGAACAACTAGCCTCGTGGTGCTACCGGAACAATCTGGAACTGAACACACTCAAAACCATAGAAATGGTGGTAGACTTTAGGAGAAACCCTCCCATACTTCCACCTCTTACAATACTAGACAACACTGTATCAACAGTAGAGACCTTCAAATTTCTAGGTTCTATCATATCTCAAGACCTAAAATGGACACCTAACATCAAAAACGTCATCAAAAGAGCACAGCAAAGAATGTTCTTTCTGCGCCAACTCAGGAAGCTCAAACTGCCCAAGGAGCTGCTGATCCAGTTCTACAGAGGAATTATTGAGTCTGTCATCTGCACCTCTGTAACTGTCTGGTTTGGTTCTGCAACCCAACAAGACAAACACAGACTTCAGAGGATAATTAGAACTGCAGAAAAAAAAATTACTACCAACCTGCCTTCCATTGAGGACCTGTATACTGCACGAGTCAAAAAGAGGGCTGTGAAAATATTTACAGACCCCTCGCATCCTGGACATAAATTGTTTCAACTCCTACCCTCAAAACGACGCTATAGAGCACTGCACACCAAAACAACTAGACACAAGAACAGTTGTCAGGTATGCTTCCTTCAGTATCCAGGAAAGAAACCCCCAGACTCAAGCATTTTGAAGAATTTGGTACTTTTACTGAATATGAAATGATAACAACCCAGGTAAAGCTGGAAGTGAGCAAAACGTGCGAAATGCATCTACTAAGCTTCTCCCCACTTCGTGTTCATAAATCATCAGCCAATCCAAAGGTCTTCCAAAGGTCAGGTGGCAACACGTCTGGCAGCGTCATTCATCAGGAATGTAGGGCAGTTGGTCAGCCGTCTCCTTTTGAAGATGCAGTTTCGTTTTCTCATGAAGACACATCCTACGAAGAAAGAAAAAAAAAACCATCTCCTGCTTCTTCCCCCCCTTTGCTCTATAACTAATCCCTCCCCCGTTTCTTATGGCAGCTGAAGCAGGAAAAGCTGAGGCTGACATTTGGCCCCCCTTGCAGAAGAGATGTTATTCCTAAGTAAAGGGAAAGAAAAGAGAGAGAAAGAGAATATATACAATAATTATGGTTTATCTGGGTATTTGGTATAGAATTGCTGTACTTTCTTGGGAGCTCAAACATCTCGTTTATTCACCCATTCAGCCTGCGATAAAGGAAAATGTTTCCAGGCAATCAGATACTGGACTTTACCATGGTGTTTTCTCGAGTCCAAAATTTCTTTAACTTTAAAATGTTGCTCCCCTTCTATGAGAATGGGAACTGGAGGGGTGCTTTGATCAGCCCTTAAAGAAGATGAGTGTTCAGGTTTCAATAAACTAACATGAAATACAGGATGTATTCGTCTCAAGATTTTTGGCAATTCCAATTCAACTGTTACTGGATTAATCAACCTAATAACACGAAATGGTCCCACATACTTAGGCCCCAGCTTTTTGGACTTCTGGGTAGTCTGTAAGTATTTGGTCGACAAATAGACTTTATCACCCACTTTATACTTGTGAGCTGGGGACCTTTTCTTATCGGCTTGGGCCTTATGAGCCCGGTGTGCCTCATCTAATGCCTTCCGAGTCACTGCCCATGTGCTCTTTAATTGTTCGATCCAATCCATCAAGGAAGGATTTTGAGGATCATCTTGTGGTAACTCGGGAATGGGTACAAAATCCTGGCCCGATGCGATCTTAAAAGGGGTGAATCCGGTGCTACTGTGTACAGAATTGTTATATGCCACTTCTGCAAATGGCAACAAGTCTACCCAATTGTCTTGCTGGTAATTTACGTAACACCTCAGGTATTGCTCGAGTACCCCATTGGTTCTTTCACAGGCCCCATTTGTCTGAGGGTGGTGACTAGAGCTTAACCCCTGTGCTGAACCTATCAATTTTAAAAACTCCTTCCAGAAACTGGAAGTAAATTGCACCCCCCTGTCAGAAATTATTCTTTTCGGAGATCCATGTAGTCGGTAAATTTGCCGAATAAACAGTTTTGCAAGGGTTTTTGCTGAAGGGATCTTTGAGCAAGGGATGAAATGTACTTGTTTGGAAAACAAATCAGTTACTACCCAAATGACAGTGCAGCCCTCACTATCTGGTAAATCTACAATAAAATCCATAGATATTTCCTTCCATGTGGCGTTCGGTCTAGCCACACTTTGCAATAATCCAGGGGATTTTCCTGGAGGCCTTTTAGCCGAGGCACATACTGGACAGCTAGCTACATATGCCTCTATGTCCTTTTTAAGTGCAGGCCACCAAAATTGTCTCTTAACAAGATGCAGAGTCTTGACAAACTCAAAGTGTCCTGCGGCCTTAGCATCATGAGCATATGTTAATACGATTGTTCTTAAAGTGGCTGGAACATACAACTTCGATCCCACCCAAGCTAGTCCGTCACGAAGTGTGCATTCATTCGAGTGATTCTTAAACCACTCGTCGGTTTTTAGAGCTTCTCGCAATTTTTCAAGTAAATCTCCCGAGAGTTCTGGTTTGGTTTTACGCTGAGCTCTGGTAGTGACAGGTGTTGCTAATTGTGTCAATGGGATCATTGGTTGAACCACTTCCTTCTTGATGCTGTTGTACTGTGGCAGTCTGGAAAGTGCGTCCGCCATGAAGTTTTTCTCACCAGGAAGGTAACGTAAAGTGAAATTGAACCGCTTGAAGTGTTGGGACCAGCGAGCCTGTTTTGGTGATAGTTTGTGTGGTGTTTTTAGTGCTTCTAGATTCTTATGATCAGTCCACACCTCGAAAGGGTGTTTCGCCCCTTCTAAAAATTGTCTCCATGTTAACAGCGCCCATCTAACTGCAAACGCTTCTTTCTCCCATATGGCCCATCTCCTTTCCGTGTCTGATAGTTTACGGGACATGTAAGCACAGGGTTGTAATATCCCGTTCTCATTCTTTTGGAAGAGTATTGCTCTTACAGCGACGTCGCTAGCATCAGCTTGTACTACAAAAGGTTGTTCCATGTCGGGGTGTTTGAGCACCGGTTCAGCTGCAAACAGTCGTTTCAGTTTCTCGAAAGCAGCTTCACATTCCATAGTCCATTCTAGTGGTTTCGAGGGTTTGGGTTTTACTTCCCCTTTGGTTTTTAGCAAGTCCGTAATTGGCAGTGCGATTTTCGTGAAAGAGGGGATAAATTGTCTATAAAAATTTGCAAACCCTAAGAAACTCTGTAATTGTTTACGGGTGCATGGTGCGGCCCATTCCATCACTGCCCGGACCTTTTCCGGGTCCATCTCTATTCCTTCATGCGATATACGATATCTAAGATAGTCGATTTTGTCTTGGTGAAACTCACATTTAGAAAGTTTGGCATAGAGTTCAGCTGCTCTGAGTTTATTCAAGACCGCTCGAACCAGTCGTACATGGTCGGCCATGTTGTCAGAATAAATTAGAATATCATCCAAATAGACCAACACCCCCTTATATAGGTGCTCATGCAACACTTCGTTGATCAACTGCATGAATACAGCCGGGGCTCCCTGTAGTCCAAAAGGGAGTACTCTAAACTGGAAACATCCCAGTGGGCAATTAAATGCTGTCTTCCATTCAATCTCCCTCTTTTATTCTCACTCAGTAGTATGCCTCTCTTAAATCAAGTTTGGTAAAAAAATTTCCCTTCCCTAAATGGGCTATAATGTCCTTCATGAGTGGGAGGGGATAGACATTTTCTACACAAATGGCGTTCATGTTTCTATAATCAACCACTAATCTGAAGGATCCATCTTTCTTTTCACGGAACATTACTGGCGCCGCCACCTTGGGTTTGGCTCGTTCGATGAATCCCCGTTCTAAGTTTTTATCGATAAAATTCCTCAACTCCCCCAATTCTCGAGGTGTCATGGGGTAAATTTTTGGTTTGGGAAGCTTCACCCCAGGGAGTATTTCAATGGTGCAGTCAGTGGCCCTGTGGGGAGGCAGGGCATCTGATGCTTTTTCGCTAAACACTTCCTTGAGGTCCCAATATTCTTTAGGAATTTTTTCTTCTCCCTCAATATAGTTAATGGCTACTGCCACCCTTTCTGGCCTTATGTCGTCCCTTGGGGGGGGGGCTTCCTTTTCCGGAGTCGGTTCTGCCGTACGGATGCACAGGACCCCCGTCTTCCAATTTACTTGTGGATTCCATTTACGAAGCCAGGGCAGTCCTAGAATGAGGGGCCTTTCCATTCCAGGTGCTACAATAAAGCTGAGCTTCTCTACATGATTCCCCAACTGCAGTTCGAGGGGTTCGGTCATAAACCAGTGTACACCAGTGTAGGCTGGTGACCCCCAGGGGGAGAGCCTTCTCTGTGGGGGCACCTACCCTCTGGAATCAGCTCCCCCCAGAGATAAGGAGAATCCGGGACCTCAGTGCCTTCCGTCGTGCCCTTAAAACCCATTTATTTAAACAAGCCGGGCTGGCTTAAGATGAAATTTTTAACTGTTTTAAATGTTTTAAACGTTTTAATTGGTAATGAGTTTTAATTGGGCCAAATTTATATATCTTTTAATTGTTTTTTAATATTTGTCCTGCATGTTTTTTAATTTTGGCTGTACACCGCCCTGAGTCCTCAGGGAGAAGGGCGGTATAGAAATTCAATAATAAATAAATAAATAAATAAAAACTAGCTGGGCCCCCTCCTGCAATCGACCCGTCTAATTGACAAAATGCAATGGGTCTTTTTAAAGTTTTCAGTCTCAGTCCCATTTCCTCCACTACTTTGGGGCTAATTATGCACCTAGTGCACCCTGAGTCCAACAATTGCGCGTGAGTTCCTGTGGAGGGCACCCTTACTTCTACGGGGATGAGTAAGGGTTCTTACGTGTGACTCACCCGTTCGTCGGTGTCGGAGTCGGAGTCCGTCTCGCTGTCGTCATCGTTGGTCGGAGTTCCCAGCTCACCCGGGTTCCGGGGAGCGAACTCAACGACTTCTCCTTTCAAGGCGGTGCTGCGGCCTTTGGCGGGTATTTTATCGCCTTTCTTTTGGCCGGCCCCGGTGGTTTTAGGCGGTGGTTTGGAGAAACATTCGGCCGCTCGGTGACCCTCATTCCCACATTTGAAACAGGTGAAGGGCTTTGACTTGGGTTTGAATTCGGTCTTCCCGCCAGTCATCTTGGGCGCCCCCTTACGGTAGAAAGAGGATGACTGGTCCCCCATACGCCTTCCTCGGAGTTCGCTCCGTTTCAGCTCGATCTCCACATCCTCAGCTACTATGTACCATCTATCCAAATCATCGGGGATCCCCATGCTCCTGCAGTCTCGGTATATCTCTTCATTCAATCCATCTTTGAAACTCTCCAAAAGAGCCATTTCTGACCAGCCTGTCATATAGGGTGCCAGTTCACAAAACTCTTGGATATACTCTGCCACCAGCCTCCGGCCCTGCTGAATGCTCTTCATTCTGAGTCTCGCCTTTCGTTCAGCTAAATGGTCCTCAAACCATCTTCTAAGGGCCCTCATGAACTGGTTGTAATTTCTCAGCAAGGGGGAGTTGTTATTGTGGACAACCACCATCCACTCAGCAGCTACTCCCTCTAGGGCATTCGTGACACTTCTGACTTTCGCCGCCTCTGTTTCGTAGTCCTCCCCCCAGTCCTGCATGTGGTTCCACACTTGGGTCAGGAAAAATCCCAAGGCTTTAGGATTCCCATCAAACTTCCCAGGAAGGGGGGGGGATTTTTGGCTTTTTACGTCTGCGGGGGGGGGGGCTGCAAGGCTGGGGTTCTCTGGCCGGCTGCATCTCTCCCTCGAGCTGCCGAAGTCTGGGATGCTCCCTCTTCAAACTCTTCCTCTCCCCCACAGGCTGTTTCTCCTGGCTCCCCCCCTGGGGCTTTCTCTCCCCTTCTCCCCAGGAATTTCAAAAGACTCACGGTTTCTTCTGCTTTCCTCTACATCACGGATAAATTGCAAGGCTTGGTCTATCATGAGACGTTCCTTTTGTTCTTGCATCCACACTGCCTCCCTTTTCTGGGGTCTGGAAGTTGTCACTCCCCGGGTTTCCTCTCCCCAGTCCGGCAGTCTCCCCACTCCCTTTGACCATCTAGCCTCTTCCGTCTCCAAACGGAGTTTTTCCAACCATTCTGCAGTCTCCTTTTCCGACTGGAGGGCGGTTGAACTGGCTGCCCCCATCTTCTCTTCTCCATCACTCCCCCGATCTGACATATTCTGGATTTACAGTCCCCTCGGTTTTTGTCCGGGTTGACTGGTTGTGACTTCCAGCTTAATGTCAGGTATGCTTCCTTCAGTATCCAGGAAAGAAACCCCCAGACTCAAGCATTTTGAAGAATTTGGTACTTTTACTGAATATGAAATGATAACAACCCAGGTAAAGCTGGAAGTGAGCAAAACGCGTGAAATGCATCTACTAAGCTTCTCCCCCCTTCGTGTTCATAAATCATCAGCCAATCCAAAGGTCTTCCAAAGGTCAGGTGGCAACACGTCTGGCAGCGTCATTCATCAGGAATGTAGGGCAGTTGGTCAGCCGTCTCCTTTTGAAGATCCAGTTTCATTTTCTCATGAAGACACATCCTACCAGGAAAGAAAAAAAAAAACCATCTCCTGCTCCTTCCCCCCCTTTGCTCTATAACTAATCCCTCCCCCGTTTCTTATGGCAGCTGAAGCAGGAAAAGCTGAGGCTGACAACAGTTTTTTCCCGAACGCCATCACTCTGCTAAACAAATAATTCCCTCAACACTGTCAAACTATTCACTAAGGCTGCATTACTATTACTATTAGTCTTGTCAGGGCATTGATTAATCCCATTCTGCTTTTGGGATAATCGCACCTGATTACGAGGGGTGAATCGAGACCTTTCCTTGCGAGTATACTTTAAGAAAACAAAACCTGAAGATATTTTCTAAGAAAACTCATTTATTTGTTATAAAGAAAATAAAACATCTCACTAACTAAGAAAATTAATTGTTACATTTTTGCAAAAGTTCGTGCCGACTATTTCTCAGCCGGACCTTCCTGGCAAGAGAACAAAGGAAAGGAATGTGAAGAAATGTGGGGTGGACATGCGCAGTTTAGCTTACTGATAACAATTCTTGGCAAGCTATGGAAAGTCTGATAGTCCAGAAATGAGAGCTCAGCTGGTAAATAAAAAAAACGCAGTGACATCGTTCCTATCACCCATCTCCTCCCACTCATGACTGCATGACTATAACTTTGTTGCTTGTATCCTTGCGATTTATATTGATATTGTTTCCTAGTATGATTTGATTGCTTATTGTACCGTATGACTGTCACTAAGTGTTGTATCTTTTTATTCTCGATGAATGAATTTTATTCTCCTTATGTACACTGAGAGCATATACACCAAAGACAAATTCCTTGTGTGTCCAATGACACTTGGCCAATAAAGAATTCTGTTCTATTCTTTTCTAAAATGCTGCCATGAGAAGGCTTCAAAATGTTGGAGTAAAACTGAGTAAATTGATTCCCTGTAGGGACAAAGAATTACCATAATTATTTAATGCAATGAGTGGTCTAGAGTACCAGTCAGTGGTGGGTTGCCCCCGGTTCGCACCGGTTCTATAGAACTGGTAGTAAAACCGGCGGGAGGCTCCACCCCCGCCCCCGAGATCATCAAAATGCAGAAGCTTCTGTGCTTGCGCGCGGCCCCGCTGCAAACCGGTAGTAAAGGTAAGTAGAACCCACCCCTGGTACCAGTACTGTATTTCAGAGAATAAAATGAAAAGTATTAAAATGAAGACTCACAAGAATAGGATAATCACAAAGTGGGAGGGGGAAGCTGGCTTGCTAAATTGATGGTGGAATAGAATATATCTGGATAGTGTGAGTTTTGGTTTAGTCAATAAACCAATAATGCATAGATATACACAATTGCATCCAGACAAACCACATAATGGTTTACTGCTGTTGGAAGAAATTTCCCAGCTGGGGCACACCACAGATGCTGAGAAGAAATGGATGCAGAAGCCAGCTGCCAGAAAGCAGAATTCTTTTAATGTAGGAAGGCAAGAAGCAGATGTGAAACAGCTCAAGCATTCCTGACAAGCAAGCACTTCGGGAGTGTGAATCTCGGCCTTTTATGTTTAATTCCCCTTTGGAGCTCCTGCAGTTTGATAGGTTTTGTTGAGTTTCTGATTGCCCTGGGTTTTGTTTTCCTGTTTTTCTGGGTTAATCCACTTCCAGGTCCTTTGTGTTTTCTTGTCCTAAGGGTTAATCCTGTCAGGGGGCAGGGAGCCGGAGTTTCGGTTTACCTTGGAGAGTTTATTTTTAGCCTGATTCCCCTTATCTTAATGGCTCTACTTAAGTGTTTCTGTTACTTTTCTGTTACTTTTGTAACAGCCATTAGCACCCTGCTCTGAGTTTTCCTTTCAGCTGGTGCTTCTTGGTTTTCTTAAAGGGGGAAGGGCTGGCTTGAGTATCTTGGCACTGTTTTCTGAGGTTTCTGGTGCTGTGAGGTTTCTGGCCCTGTCCTTTTGGGGTATACTTCCCACACTGCCATGTGTGATTACAGCCAGACAACCTTGTTTGGTAGTGTGATGTTTCAGGGTTGCATCCTCAGGGATGAACAAGAGTGGGGAATCTCCCTTAAAATAATAGCATGAAGTTAGCTGTTGGAAATTTACTTTTAACAACATCTTGCTTGATGAAAAGATCTAGAGGGCTCAAAATGTGTACCATTAAGGTCTTCCCTTAATATGGTTCTGGAGATTTTTCTTATGATTTACTGTGTTTCCCCGAAAATAAGACGGGGTCTTATTTTCTTTTGACCCCCAAATAAGGGCTTGGCCTTATTATTGGGGGTCTTATTATTTTGGGGGTACAGGAGGTGGTGAGAGTGGGACTGGATGTCCCGTTGTTGCCATCGCCTCCCCTCCCTGTTCTTTGCGCCGGCCGAGCGGCCCAACACATCCCATCCCACCCCAATGGCAACAGCTGCTTCCCTTCCCCGCCATCTCTTTATCAAGAGGGGTGGCGGGTGGGGCAGGGGAGAAGCAAGACAAGTGGAGTGAGACGTGGCTCCCCTTGCCGTCTCTTCTCCCCCCCCTTGCTGGGTATGGCAGGGCTCCTGCCCCTCGCTTAGCCACCCGCCCCCTTTAGGGATGCAATTTGGGTGTGGCAGGTAGGGCGGGTGAAAAGCAGGACCCGCGTTTTACCTTTCCAGCTCTGTCACGTTCCTCACCGTTGTGTCCAGGGAAACACCCTGTAAAAGAAAACCTTCTTGCGAGTTCGAGAAGTTTGATTGAACTCGCGAGAAGGTTTTCTTTTACAGCGTGTTTCCCTGGACACAACGGTGAGGAAAGCGACAGAGCTTGAAAGGTAAGACATGTGTCCCGGTTCTCGCCCACCCCACCTGCCACACCCAAATTGCATCCCTAAAGGGGGCGGGTGGCTAAGCGAGGGGCAGGATCCCTGCCATGCCCAGCAAGGGGGGGGAGAAGAGACGGCAAGGGGAGCCACGTCTCACTCCACTTGTCTTGCTTCTCCCCTGCCCCACCCGCCACCCCTCTTGATAAAGAGACAGCGGGGAAGGGAAGCAGCCAGGCTGCTGTTGCCATTGGGGTGGGGTGGACGTGTTGGGTTGCTCAGCCGGCACGAAGAACAGGGAGGAGAGGGCATGTCCCCCTTCCCCCCCCCCCCGGCCTCGCCTCCTCAACTCATTTTGGTTGTGCGGCAAGCAACCAGAGGAAATGGCGGGACTGGCTGTGCATGCGTGTAAGTAGATGGTAGGGGGGCTTATTTTGCAGGGGTGGCTTATATTATCACATGCACTGAAAAGCCCAATTGGGCTTATTATCCGGACATGTCTTATTTTCGGGGGAAACGTGGTAGAACAGTGTTTCTCAACCTTGGCAGCATGCTGGCTGAGGAATTCTGGGAGTTGAAGTCCACACATCTTCAAGTTGCCAGGGTTGAGAAACACTGACATAGAAGAAACATGCACTTTAAAAAATTGTATAAATGAGGTAATTTCTGCTAAAAGCATGATTTTTTTTCACTACCACAAGAGAAACTGGATTTGTCGCTAAGATGTGTAATTTTGCACATCTGTTAAGATAAAACACAGTATACCGACTGGTTCATACATTATGCTAAGTCATGTTTTATTTTAACCTTGGTAAATCGTGGTTTGCTGTGATAGAATAATCAAAATGAACATAATGATTACTGCATCTTCCTTCTCTGCAGTGAACCCTGCAATGAACCTGTGAGTCTTTTGCTAGCCAGAGAATGGATTTTATAATCTTATATTATCAGGAAAGAAAATGGATATGAAGCCAATTAAATCATAAGATACTGTGTAAAGTTAGCACCCATCCCTCTCCTAGAAGAATGAAATATTTTAGGAAATATTAAAAAGGCAGAATATTATACACTGCTCAAAAAAATAAAGGGAACACAAGCAGAAGACATCCGAGATCTGAATGAATGAAATAGCCTTATTAAATGGACATCTATAGCCTCCTGATTCCCCTCCCTACTCGCCTAAGGTGCAGCCGCTAGAGCTATCGGAGTCTTCTCTTGGCCCGTGGTCCTGTAGATTGGTGGTTTGTCATCAATGCCCCCAATTGTAAGAGGGAGATATTCGGATTTCAAGTCTTTCATGGTGCCGGTCGATGACTGCGGTTTCTGGCCCTTCCCAGCTTTCGTGAGAGGGCAGCTGGTGTTAACATCTGGCCTCGAAGCGGCTTAAGCCTCCATCCACTGCTGTGAAAGAGCAGTGGAGATTACTGACTTGGAATTGATTGAATATCCCTTTCCAGACTTTGGACTATCTTGATTACCCCCAGGACGTCGATTTCCCCCTGATTGATTGATTGATTGATTGATTAATTGATTAGATGTATTCGCTAACAGAGCTTCTTGTTCTGCGGGACTCCCCCCTCTCGCAGGTGTGGCCCTCTACTTTATCAAGGGCCTACCTTTATGACGGGCGTTGGCACCCTGAGAGGTGGCATGTTGCAAAAAGGGGATTGAGGGGTTTTATAGGGAAACTTTTTGATAGATTTTTAAGGGATTTTAAGGGGCGGGAGGGTTGTGTGGGTTTGGGGGTTAACCCGCGGGGGGAGGGGTCCGGCCCACCTGTCAATGGGGCCACGGAGGGTGCGGATTCCGGGGGTAAGGGGGACATTAGAGTCCATTCTGTTGAGGGCTTTTCCATTAATGTGTTGAGTGGGAGAGGCAGATATGGCAGGAGCAGGGGGCCGTATCATGTGATGGGGGCACGCACTCGCTATCTTCGAGCGGTGGCACGCCACGGTCCCCATAGCCCTTCTTACACCCCAGGCTGTTCAGTCTCTCAGGGCCCGAGCCTTCGGCTGCTGTTGTGCAATGCCAGGTCCGTGGTAAATAAAGCCCCCCTCATTTGTGATCTTATTCAAGAGGGGGGAGCGGACCTGGCAGGTATTACGGAGACCTGGTTGGGCCAGGAGGGGGGAGTCCCCCTCGTAGATATGTGCCCATCAGGCTTCCGTGCATTCCATCAGCCGAGAGCCCAGGGCAGGGGCGGGGGCGTGGCGGTTATTATAAAGGAAGGTCTTGATCCGAGGGAGACCACTGTTCCACAGATAGCCGGATGTGAGTCCCTTTTTGTGAAGTGGGGCCGTGGAGTACAGATGGGCTTGTTGATCGCGTACCTGGCTCCCTGCCACGTGGCAACGGCCCTGCCCGAGAGGCTCACCGTCATAGCCGAGGTGACGGTTGGTACCCCCAGACTTTTAGTCATGGGGGATTTCAACCTGCCATCTATCGGTGAAACGTCTGAGGTGGCTCGAGAGTTCATGGCTTCCATGACGGCCATGGACCTGACTCAGTTAATTCATGACCCTACTCACTCGGGTGGGCACACTCTGGACTTGATTTTTGTCTCTGGTCAGTGTTTGAGTGGCTGATCTGTCCCCGTCCCCACACACACACAAACACAGCCAGCCGAGGGTTAAGGAAACACTTTGGAACGCACCCAGGTCTTATCTCCCACTTGGCAGCGATAGACACACCGTCTGCCAAATGCCTTTATTTTCAAAAACAGAAAGATAAGGTACTTAGCGTACAAAAAGTCCAAGCAGAAATAATATTTCTCTCCGCAGTTCCGGACGAGGCTTTAGTGACTATCCAAGGTTTACTTTTGTTCGTCACAAGGATCCCTGACCACTACCCTCTATTATATAGTCTCTGGGGTGTGGTCCAGTGACTCAGTTCTAATCCCTAGCACGCCTCCTAAGCTACTGCAATCGTTTATCACGCCTTTGGAGGCGTGCGTCCAGGAATGATGTTTCTTCGTCACTCTGATCCGAACCAGCTGTCTCCTTGCTAATCTCCTCTCCCTCGGCCAGCACCTGAGACAATGCCAGAGGGGAGGGGCCTGGAGAGGGAGGCCTGGCTGACTCCTCTTCCTCATGCTCGGAGCTTTCTTCCTCCGATGGGACAGGCTCAGAGGGCGGGGCCACAACAGTGGCCTCGATACAGGGGATATAGTCATCGAACCCTTGTCATGGTCTGACCACTCGCTCCTTCAACTGGACTTTCTAACTGCTGCACCTTGCTGCAGGGAGGCGGGACCGACCAGATGGTTCCGCCCCAGGCACCTGATGGATCCTGATAGGTTCCAGATGGAGCTTGGGCCATTTCCTGAGACTCTGGCTCATGACTCGGCTGAAGACCTGGTGGCCGCCTGGGATAGTGCGGCCGCCAGGGCTTTGGACCGCGTCGTGCCTTTGTGGCCTCTGACCCGGCACCGAACTCACCTAGCTCCTTGGTTCTCCGAGGAGCTGAGGGAATTAAAGCACCGGAAAAGACGCCTGGAGAGTAGTTGGAGGACCAGCCGCTCCGAATCTGACCGAACACTGGTGAGGTCTCATATTAAGACCTACCTAGTGGCGATAAAAGCGGCGAAATCTAGCTATTTTGCCGCCCTTATCGCGTCATCAGATAATCGCCCAGCCGCCCTGTTTAGGGTGACCCGCTCCCTCCTCCATCTGGAAGCACGGGATGATCCCTTGCAGGGTCGAGCTGAGGACTTTGTGCAGTATCTGTATGACAAGATCTCTCAGATTCGGGAAGGCCTGGCCTCTGACTGGGTAAGTCTGGATGGGATGACTGAGGAAGGTCTTGAGAGTGTTATCTGGGAGGAGTTTGACCGGTTGCAGTCTGTGTTGGCAGGGGGGCAGAGGTCGTCCCCGAGGCCCCTCGTATGTGGGGTGCCACAAGGGTCGGTCCTCTCGCCCCTTCTGTTCAACATTTATGTAAAGCCGCTGGGCGAGATCATCTGTGGCTTTGGGGTGGAGTTACATCAGTACGCTGACGACACTCAGCTGTACATCTCCACCCCAGGCCACCCCAACGATGCCCTTGAAGTGATGTCCCAGTGCCTGGAGGCCATGCGGGCTTGGATAGGGAGAAACAGGCTCCGACTCAACCTTTCCAAGACCGAGTGGCAGTGGATTCCGGCATCCCAATATAGCCAGCTGGTGCCATCGCTGGCTATTGGGGGCGTATCACTGGCCCCCACGGAGAGGGCTCGCAACTTAGGCGTCCTCCTGGATACACGGCTGTCTTTAGAAGAGCATATGATGGCCGTGGCCAGGGGGGCTTTTTATCAGGTTCGCCTGATACGCCAGCTGCGTCCCTTTCTGGATCGGGACTCCCTACGCACGGTCACTCAAGCACTCGTCACTTCCCGTCTGGACTACTGCAATGCTCTCTACATGGGGCTCCCCTTGGGGTGCACCCGGAGGCTGCAGTTGGTCCAGAATGCGGCCGCACGGGGGATTATGGGAGCGACGGGGCGCTCACATATAATACCTCTCCTGTGCAAGCTGCACTGGCTTCCTGTGGTCTTCCGGGTGCGCTTCAAGGTGATGGTAACCACCTTTAATGCACTCCATGGCTTAGGGCCTGGGTATTTACGAGACCGCCTTCTGCCGCCAATAGCCTCCCTCTGACCGGTTCGCTCGCACAGAGAGGGCCTCCTCAGGGTGCCGTCGGCCAGGTAGTGCCGGCTGGCGACCCCCAGGGGGAGAGCCTTCTCTGTGGCAGCACCTGCCCTCTGGAATGACCTGCCCCCTGAGATACGCACGATATCAGACCTCCGGACTTTTTGTCGGGCCTTGAAGACACACTTGTTCCATCTAGCTGGGCTGGCTTGATCCCATCCTCTCAGTTTTTTAATCAAATTTCGGTTTTAATTGGGTTGTTTTAAATTCGGGCCAAAATTATTTAATTGTTTTTTAAAATGTTTTTAAATTTTATATGCTATGTTTTATCCTGGCTGTACACCACCCTGAGTCCCACAGGAGAAGGGCGGTATAGAAATATAATAAAATAAATAAATAAATAAATAAATAAATAAATAAATACTTTGTTTGTTACATACAGTAGTTTTGTGTTCCCTTTAGTTGTCTGAGCAGTGTATAAACTACTGTATGTAAAGAACAAAGTATTTAATAAGGCTGTTTCATTCATTCAGATCTCGGATGTCTTCTGCTTGTGTTCCCTTTATTTTTTTGAGCAGTATATTTCCCTAAAGGGAGAAAGATGCTCTTGGAAAGCACCCCCCACCTTTCTTAATAGCCCTCAGCAGATGTCAGCACTTAAGAGATAAAGAGATAGCTAGCTCTATTCATAAGCAAATACCCTCAAGATCCAACAAAGGTGAGATTAGCCCTCAGCCACAATAGGAATTGTCCAAAGCCCCTTCATTGCATCATCTCAGTTGCACCACCCCCAGCAAACCTCAACCAAACTTAGCTCAGACAAGCTCCTAGGATTTGTACATGGCCCCATGGGAGTCTGACAACAGCCAATAAAATACATGTTCTAGAACAGGAAGTTCAAGTGCAAAGCCCAAGAGTTTAGTTTAGTTTAGTTTAGTTTAGTTTAGTTTAGTTTAGTTTAGTTTAGTTTAGTTTAGTTTAGTTTAGTTTAGTTTAGTTTAGTTTAGTTTAGTTTAGTTTAGTTTAGTTTAGTTTTATTAAATTTGTATACCGCCCTACTCCCGAAGGACTCAGGGCGGTGAACAGGCACAAGATAAAATACAGAAATACAAAAGTTAAAACAATTTAAAACCAAATTAAATAATATTGGCCCACGACAATTAAAATCCCAATAAATTTAAAACCAATTAAAATTTCAATGTAGAATTTTAAAAAGGGGAGAAAAACTAGGTCAGGCCGGCTTGCTGGAATAAGAGGGTCTTAAGAGCATGGCGGAAGGTGCGCAGATCCGGGATCCTCCGTATTTCCGGGGGGAGCTCGTTCCAGATAGTGGGTGCCCCCACAGAGAAGGCCCTCCCCCTGGGGGCCGCCAGTCGACACTGCTTGGCTGACGGCACCCGGAGGAGCCCCTCTCTATGAGAGCATACTGGCCGGTGGGAGGCTATTCGTGGTAGTAGGCGGTCCCGTAAATAACCAGGTCCTAAGCCATGGAGCGCTTTAAAAGTGGTAACCAAAACCTTGAAGCACACACGGAAGACCACCGGGAACCAGTGCAGCTCGCGCAGGAGAGGTGTTACATGGGAGTGCCATGTTGCTCCCATAACCACCCGCGCAGCCGCACTCTGCGCCAGTTGGAGCCTCTGCGTGCTCCTCAAGGGGAGCCCCATGTAGAGAGCATTACAATAGTCCAGGCGGGAGGTGAAGAGGGCATGAGTGACTGTGTGTAGGGAGTCCCGATCCAGAAAGGGACTGGCGGATCAGGCGAACCTGATGAAAAATCCTCCCGGTCACGGCCGTCAGGTGCTCTTCTAAAGAGAGCCGCGAATCCAGGAGGACACCCAAGTTACGAGCCCTCTCCGTGGGGGCCAGCGATTCTCCCCCAATAGTCAGCGATGGCGTCAACTGACTATATCGGGATGTCGGAAACCACAGCCACTCGGTCTTGGATGGGTTGAGCCTGAGCCTGTTCCTCCCCATCCAGATCCGCACGGCCTCCAGACACCAGGACATCACTTCAAGGGCATCATTGGGGTGGTCTGGGGTGGAGATGTACAACTGAGTATCATCAGCGTGCTGATGGAACTTCACCCCGAAACCACGGATGATCTCGCCCAGCGGCTTTACATAAATGTTGAACAGAAGGGGCGAGAGGACCGACCCTTGTGGCACCCCACATACGAGGGGCCTCGGGGACGACCTCTGCCCCCCTGCCAACACAGACTGCAACCGGTCAGAGAGAAAGGAGGAGAACCACCATAGAACAGTGCCCCCCACCCCTAACTCTTCCAGCCGGTGCAGCATGATACCATGGTCGATGGTATCAAAAGCCGCCGAGAGATCTAATAGGACCAGGACAGAGGAGCAACCCCTGTCCCGAGCCCTCCAGAGATCATCAACCAACGTGACCAATGCCGTTTCCGTGCTGTACCCAGGCCTGAAGCCCGACTGGAACGGATCCAGATACGTCGTTTCATCCAGGTACTGGGGGAGCTGTCGCGCAACCACACTCTCAACAACCTTTGCCACAAAACGAAGGTTGGAGACCGGGCGATAATTAGCCAACACTGCTGGGTCCAGGGAAGGCTTCTTGAGGAGAGGCCTCACCACCGCCTCTTTCAAGGTGGCGGGGAAGTCACCCTCACCCAACAAAGCATTTATAATCCCCTGGAGCCAGCCTCGCGTCACCTCCCGGGAAGCCAGCACTAACCAGTAGGGGCACGGGTCCAATAAACAAGTGGTCGCGTTCAGTCTACCCAGAATCCTGTCCACGTCCTCAGGGGTCACAGGATCAAACTCATCCCAGATAACATTCTCAAGACCTGCCCCAGTTTCTCCCCCTGAGACTACCCAGTCGGAGTCCAAATCTTCCCGGATCGGAGTGATTTTGTCATGCAGATACTGAACAAAATCCTTGGCTCTACCCTCCAAGGGGTCCTCCCGCGCTTCCTGGTGGAGCAGGGAGTGGGTCACCCTAAACAGGGCGGCCGGGCGGTTATCTGATGACGCAATAAGAGCAGCAAAATAGCTACATTTCGCTGCTTTTATCGCCACTAGGTAATTCCTAATATGATATCTTACCAGTGTCCGGTCCGATTCTGAAAGACTGGCCCTCCAACTACTCTCTAAGCGTCTTTTCTGGCGCTTCAACTCCCTTAGCTCCTTAGTAAACCAAGGTGAACCAAGGAGCCAGGCGAGATCGGCGCCGGGTCAGAGGCCGCAAAGGCACGACCCAGTCCAGAGCTCCAGCGGCCGCCCTATCCCAGGCGGCCACTAGGTCTCCAGCCGAGGCGTGTGCCAGAGCCTCAGGAAATGGCCCAAGCTCCATCTGGAACCTATCAGGTTCCATCAGGCGCCTGGGGCAGAACCATCTTACCGGCTCCGCCTCCCTGCGGCGGGGGGCAAAGGTTCGGAGGTCAAGACGAAGGAGAGAGTGATCTGACCATGACAAGGGCTTGGTAACTATATCCCCTATCTCAATATCACTCAACCACTGTCCAGAGACAAAAACCAGATCCAGCGTGTTTCCCCCTGTGTGGGTAGGGCCATGAATTAACTGGGTCAGGTCCATGGCTGTCATGGAAGCCATGAACTCCCGAGCCACCTCAGATGCCTCACCCACGGACGGCAAGTTCAAATCCCCCATGACCATAAGCCTAAGGGTCTCAACCGCCACCGTGACGATGACGCCGAGTAGCTCGGGCAGGGCTGCTGCCACACGGCAGGGAGCCAGGTATGTGATCAGCAAACCCATCTGAACCCTGTGACCCCATTTCACAAGGAGGGATTCACAGCCGGCTGTCTGAGGAACAGTGGCCTCCCTCGGTCTCAGACCTTCGTTAATAATAACCGCTACCCCCCTGCCCCTACCCTGCAACCTCGGCCGATGGAATGCGCGGAAACCTGGTGGGCACATTTCAACGAGAGGGACCCCCCCCTCTTGGCCCAACCAGGTTTCCGTAATACCTGCCAGGTCCGCTCCCCCCTCCTGAACAAGATCACAAATGAGGGGGGCTTTATTTACTACAGACCTGGCATTGCATAACATCAGACGGAGGCCAGGGCCCTGAGGATCTGCGCCACCTGGAGAACGAGTGGAGCTTTGGGGGCCGGAGCGCGCCACCGCTCGAAGACAGCGGGCGCGCGCTCCCCTAACACGATATGGCCCCCTGCTCCCGCCATATCTTCCCCTCCCACCCACAGTACTGATGGTAAAAACTTTATCTGGATGAACTTTAGCCCCCCTCTCGACCCCAGGCCCCCCACCCCCCATGCCGTGCTCTACAGCCATACCTGGCCCTCCCCTTAGTGGGTTATCCCCCATACCCACGGCCTTACTTCTGATCCAACCCCCCCCCCCCCCCCCCGGGAACCCCTTAAGACATTCGCTAAAACTTTACATAAAAAACCCCTCAACCCCCTCTTCACGACGTGCCACCTCTCTGGGTTCCAAAGCCCTTCATCGAGGTAGGCCTTCGATAACGTGGAAGGCCAGGCTTGCGAGAGGGGGGAGTCTCGCAAGGCAAAGAGCTCAGCCAGAGAAGGTATTTATACTCTCAACTCCATGTGATCAGCTGCACCAGAACTACAAGCATGTGGTTCTGTTCATCAATAAATGGACCCTCTTTCCAATAAGCTTCCAGCCTCCATTTTGTCTCCAGTGCCTTTCTCCCAGCTTGGAACTGAACCAGATGGATATTTCTCCCAACAATACAGAGGGACTTATTCTCTGTATTACCCAGGACACAACCTCCCTAAATATGATTATGCAAAATCTTCTTTCAATATGTTTTTTTGTTTCAGTACAGGTAGTCCTTGACTTGTGACCACAATTGGAACCAGAATTTCCATTGCTAACTAAGATAGTTGTTAAGTGAGTTATCTTTTTTGCCACAGTTGTTAAGTGAATCATTGCAGCTGTTAAATGAATTATATGGCCGTTAAGTAAATCCAGCTTGCCCCATTGACATTGCTGATCAAAAGCCGGCTCTGAGAAGGTTGCAAATGGAGATCACATGACCCTGGGACATTGCAACAGTTGTAAAGACATGCCAAGTGCCTGATTTTGATCATATGACCGTGGGTATGCTGCAATGGTTGTAAGTGTGGGTACTGGTTGTAAGCTGCTGCCATTGTAACTTTGAATGGTCACTAAATGAATGGTTGTATGTTGAGGACTACCTGTATTCTTATTGTACAAGATGTTTAACAGAACAAAGTTTTATTTGATATAGGCTTCTGGTTTCAATAGATACCGATTTTCTGTAAGACAGGTTGGGAACCATGGCCCTTTTATCACTTGTGGACTTCAATTCCCAGAATTCCTGAGCCAGCCATGTTATAGAACAGCTACCCGTTAGCAGCCCTCAAGTTTGGTTGGGACCCTCGAAGGAGAACACAACAGCTGAAAGTTAAAGTGGGAAATTGCCAAACCAGAACTGTTCCTCAAAAAGGCAGTAGCAATCACTTCTGAATTGTAAAAGGAACTACCTGTATATAGACATGTCTGTGTCATCACCAGGATTTGATCTCAGCAAAGATGGCTTTATTTTACCTTAATAGATGACAACTTCCCTACAAAAACATTTGCTTTTTAAATCTGAATTAAAGTGTTTGTGGTGAAGGGAGTTAAAAAATACATTGTCAACTAATGATGCTGCGACAGTTTGTTAGTAGGCTTACCAGTGATTTTCTAGAATATGGGCTGTGATGGTTAAGCTAATAGATCAGGCACATAGAAGAGAATATTCTTGGTGCTTGGTCCTTGGTGCTTAGTTTGGTTGTTTTTCTTGTAGACATTTCTTTACCCTACTAGATAACACCATCAGTGTTAGGTGAAAGGGTATAAATAGGGAGCAAACCACACACTCATTAGCACCGATGTTTCCTAGTTGGGTAATGAAACATCTGCAAGCAAACAATCAAGCTCAGAGAGAACCTAGCACTCCGCAGATCATGCACAAATAAAAAATGATGTGGAAATGAAGGCCAAGAAGATAGGTGTAGGAGCCAGACATAGATAAGTGGCATAGTGGTTATAGAACCACCCACTTCCAGTATCTGTTGCTGTGAAGGAGGGGTTCTGTGTTCGAATGGACCGTGACCTGATACGCACACAAACGCACTGAAGCATGGAAGTTGACAGAGGAGTCTTGAAAAATTACTTTGTTTAATAAAAACATAAAAACAAAACCTACAAGAAGGCATCAACAGCCTAAAAGATTCTCCTCTCAGCAAAGTCCATTAGCTCTAATCTTCTTCCCAAGCGTGGAAGGCTCTCTGCGCTCTTTGTCAGTCTTCGCAGGAGCAAGGCAGTGACTCAGAAGTGATCTGATCTGGCTGCAGTCCTGCTGCCGCTTATATACTGATCAACTGACCGTTGAAAAGTGCGGGAAACTCAGAGCCAGGAAGCTGTGCTCTGATTGGTTCATTCAAACTGTTCAAACCAATCAATCAATTAGCTGCAGCAATATGGTGAGAGGTTTTTCCTCTCACAGTTGCTAACATTTCAAACAAGCCACCTGTTCTCATTTTATTCACAACCATTAACAGCTGATTAGGTTCCTTTCCATAAATGGCTGTTAACTCAACGTACCTTAAATTCTGTTAAAGGGACAGGTTGCTTTTAAAATGTATTTATTTTTGCCTATGGGCTGCTTGATGCAATTTGTCAGGGTATATACATTTAATATATACGGACCTGGTGGGTATCACCGAGACCTGGTTGGGCCCGGAAGGGGGGGTGCCCCTTGTAGAAATGTGCCCACCAGGTTTCCGGGCATTCCATCAGCCGAGGGCCCAGGGGAGGGGCGGGGGTGGTGGCAGTTGTTATTAACAAAGATCTATGTCCGAGGGAGACCACTGTTCCTCAGATAGCTGGATGTGAGTCCCTCCTTGTGAAGTGGGGCCATGGGGTGCAGGTGGGTCTGCTGATCGTGTACCTGGCTCCCTGCTACGTGGCAGCGGCCCTGCCTGAGCTGCCTGATGTGATAGCCGGGGTGGCGGTTGGTACCCCCAGGCTGATGGTCGTGGGGGATTTCAACCTGCCATCGGTCGGTGACACATCAATAGCAGCCCGGGAGTTCATGGCTTCCATGATGGCCTTGGACCTGACCCAGTTAGTTCGAGGCCCTACTCACACGAGGGGACACACTCTGGATCTGATTTTTGTCTCTGGTCAGTGGCAGAATGATCTAGAAATAGGGGATTTAGTTATACAGCCCTTGTCATGGTCTGATCATTCACTCCTTCGACTGGATCTTCGAACCGCTACCCCTCGCCGCAGGGAGACGGAACCAGTCAGATGGTTCCGTCCCAGGCGCCTGATGGACCCGGAGAGGTTCTGGACGGACCTTGGGCCACTTCCTGAGGCTCTGGCCCACGACTCGACTGAAGAACTAGTGGCTGCCTGGCATAGGATGGCCATTGGGGCTTTAGACCGCGTCGTGCCTTTGTGGCCTCTGACTCGGCGCCGATCTCAATTGGCTCCTTGGTTCTTCGAGGAGCTGAGAGAGTTGAAGTGCCAGAAAAGATGCCTGGAGAGTGGTTGGAGGAACAGCCGTTCCGAATCTGACCGAACACTGGTGAGGTCTCATATTAAGACCTACCTAGTGGCGATCAAAGCGGCAAAATTTAATTATTTTTCCGCTCTGATTGGGTCTGCAGATAACTGCTCAGCCGCCCTGTTTACGGTGACCCGCTTCCTTCTCCATACGGGAGCGCGGGAAGACCCCTTGCAGGGTAGGGCTGAGGACTTTGTGCAATATCTGCACAACAAAATCGCTCAGATTCGAGAGGGCTTGGACTCCGACTGGATGGGTTCAGATGGGATGATGGAGGCAGGTCTTGAGAATGTTAGCTGGGAGGAGTTTGACCTTGTGACTCCGGAGGACATGGACAGGGTCTTGGGTAGGCTGAATGCGACCACATGTTTACTGGACCCGTGTCCCTCCTGGTTGGTGCTGTTTTCCCGGGAGGTTACATGAGGCTGGCTCCAGGGGATTATTAATGCTTCTTTGAGTGAGGGTTTCTTTCCTGCCACTTTGAAAGAGGTGATGGTGAGGCCCCTCCTCAAGAAGCCTTCCCTGGACCCGGCTGTTTTATCAAATTATCATCCTGTCTCCGACCTTCGCTTTGTGGCGAAGGTTGTTGAGAGTGTGGTGGCACAACAGCTTCCTCAGCACCTGGATGAAGCGGATTATCTGGATCCGTTCCAGTCGGGTTTCAGGCCTGGGTATAGCACGGAAACGGCATTGGTCGCATTGGTCGATGATCTCTGGAGGTCTCGGGACAGGGGATGTTCCTCTGTCCTGGTCCTGTTAGATCTCTCAGCGGCTTTTGATACCATCGGCCATGGTATCATGTTGCAACGGTTGAAGGGGCTGGGGGTGGGGGTGGGGGGCACCATTATGCGGTGGTTCGCCTCCTTCCTCTCCAGCCATATGCAGTCTGTGTTGGCAGGGGGGCAGAGGTCGACCCCAAGGCGCCTAGTCTGTGGGGTGCCACAGGGGTCAGTCCTCTCGCCCCTCCTATTCAACATTTATGTGAAGCCGCTGGGCGAGATCATCCGTGGCTTCGGGGTGGATTTCCATCAGTACGCTGATGACACTCAGCTGTACATCTCCACCCCAGGCCACCCCAATGATGCCCTTGAAGTGATGTCCCAGTGCCTGGAAGCCGTACGGATCTGGATGGGGAGGAACAAGCTCAGACTTAACCCTTCCAAGACCGAGTGGCTGTGGTTTCTGGCATCCCGTCATAGTCAGTTGACTCCATCACTGACTATTGGGGGTGAGATCTTGAGCCCCTCAGAGAGGGCTCGCAACTTGGGTGTCCTCCTGGACTCGCAGCTGTCCTTAGAAGACCATCTGACGGCTGTGGCCAGGGGGGCTTTTTATCAGGTTCGCCTAATTTACCAGTTGCGTCCCTTTCTGGATCGGGACTCCTTACGCACAGTCACTCATGCCCTCATCACTTCCCGTCTGGACTATTGTAACACTCTCTACATGGGGCTCCCCTTAAAGAGCACCCGGAGGATCCAACTGGTCCAGAATGCGGCTGCGTGGGTAATTATGGGAGCGACCCGACGCTCCCATGTAACACCGCTCCTGCGAGAGCTGCACTGGCTCCCGGTGGTCTTCCAGGTGCGATTCAAGGTGTTGGTTGCCACCTTTAAAGCGCTCCATGGCATGGGCCCTGGGTATCTACGAGACCACCTTCTGCCACCGATAGCCTCCCATCGACCAGTATGCTCCCACAGAGAGGGGCTCCTCCGGGTGCCGTCAGCTAGACAATGCCGGCTGACGACCCCCAGGGGGAGAGCATTCTCTGTGGGGGCCCCTACCCTCTGGAATGAGCTGCCCCCGGAGATTCATAGGATTACCGGCCTGCGTACCTTTCGCCGTGCCCTAAAAACATTATTATTCCAACAAGCAGGGCTGGCCTAAATAATAATAATATTTTAATGGGTTGTTTTATTAGAATTTTTGGCCAATTGATTTAATTGTTTTAACTTGTTTTTAATTTTTCTATTGTCATGGTTTTATTTCTGGCTGTACACCACCCTGAGTCCTTCGGGAGAAGGGCGGTATAGAAATTTAATAAAAATAAAAATAAAATAAATAAATAAATAGCTGTAAGCTGATGGACAGTTGTAAACGGGGGCAACTGAAAGCTGATGCAATGGGAATGATTCAGCATCTGGCATTGCCAGTTTAAGACTCTGGTGGGGTCCACACAAGACTGCTACCCTTTTAAGAGGTGTCTATATATAGGTGACCATTAGAGGGCGTATCTTTCTCTCGTCGTGTATCTCTTTTTTTCAAAATAAATTTTATTAAATTTTCCAAGTTAAAATCAACATAAGACAAAAACATTGATTATACATAACAACAAAAACCATACATTTCCCTCCCTCCCTCCCCCATTCATAACACTACACCAGTGGTTATCAACCTTCCTAATGCCGCGACCCTTTAATACAGTTCCTCATGTTGTGGTGACCCCCAACCAGGGGTGGGTTCTAATTTTTTTACTACCAGTTCTGTGGGCGTGGCTTATTTTGTGGGTGTGGCTTGGAGGTCATGTGACTGGGTGGGCGTGGCTAGCTGGTCATGTGACCGGGTGGCCATGGCTATGTGTATAGGGACTACTCAGAGGGCTGAAAAAAGTCATTTCTGACAGGTCCTCGCACTTTTGACTGGTCCTCACACTTATGACCATCCTCACATTTATGCCCGTGCAGCATTCTTAACAACCATGTCACTCATTTCACAACTGCTTCTCTTCACCATGGTGACAAGATAGAGCAAAAACGTAAATTGTGAGGACAGTCGTAAATTCGAGGACTGGTCAAAAGTGCGAGGACCAGTCAAAAATAACTTTTTCAGCCCTCTGAGTAGTCCATATGTTGTGGATTTAATAAGACAAACACAACTTTTAGATTAATCAGAGACAGATTTTATATATTGCGCAATAGGTTCAAGGCTCTGTACATGAAGCATTGAACAAAGACAGAAATTAGGTACAATGGTTTTATACCCTTCTAGACAAAGGATTCTGTTAACTCAGCAATTCATATGGTCATATACATTTATCATTTTTAATTGACATTTCCTAATTACAGAGTTTCTTTGCAAAACAGTCATAATTCTTTTTGTAGATTACTGAAGCATAGATTCAAATCATCTTCTGACGATAGACAACTTTTAACTCATTTGGATCCCCTTGACCTAACCAACCCTTAAGCTGTATGTCATTAGAATGTTCCTTTCTTCTGACAACTTAGAGGCCTCCTAGAGGAACCAAAAGGATTTTGGCTGAGTTGTACTTTTTCCAACCGGATGCATTGCTTTTTAGAATAGAGTGAATAGAAAGTTATCCAGTGGTCATCTATCAGAGCCCGCTTCATTACATTACATATGCATAAAAGGATACAGCAATAGAGAGGGATGAAGGAAGGGAAGGGAAATTAGAGTAGGAGTGAGGGTAAGAGAGGGAGGAAGAGAGGAGGAGAAGGAGAAAGGGAGAGGAAGTAGGGAGAAGAAGAAGAGGGGGAGGAAGAGAAAGTAAGAAGGAAAGAAAAGAGAGAGGTGGTAGGTTTGAGGAGAAAGATTGCTGTACAATAAAAAAGATGAAAGGGAAGAAAGCCAACCCCAAACAAATATAAAGATATTAAGATAAAGAATGAATTGTTAAACTTTAAAGAATAAAAGAGAACAAATAGGAATAAATAGCAATAACTAGAAACACACATACAAACATACAACGTATTTTCTTTGAACAGAGTATTTGGCCGGTTCACAAATTTAAACAGTTGTAGGAGGTTAGCACCCACCCCTTTCCTAGAAGAATGAAATATTAAAAAGGCAGAATATTATGTTTCCCTGGATAAGAAATGGAGAAGCATATTTTACAGACAAAGCAGCTCCCACCTTCCTGCCCCCCACCCTTTGTTAATGGGCCAGAGGCAGAAAGTCAATCCTTTGTCAAAGGACATTTGCAACACAATAGCAACAGAAACTAACACAATGGCCCCATCTAGCAACCGAAACTCACCACACATGACCTGGGAAGCCTGTGACCTGGGAATCGCATGTGACCATCAGCCAGCAAGGCTAGCTAAGACCCCCACCCCCTGGGAGTCTGACAACCAATCAGGATACTCTTTTGGGGCCCCAAGAAATGCAAAACCAGAGAGAGCATAAAAACCCGAGGATTTACTGCATCTGCCGCTTTTCTGTTCAGGAACTCAAGCCATGTGATCCTGTCCACCATTAAACCATCTTTCCAAGCAGTCTCCATGTTTCCAGTGTCTTTTTCCCCACTTGGAGCAGAACCCAGAAGGATATTTCTTCCAACACAGTGTTTAGTCATTTCAATTAAATTTACAATTTCTATATTTCCTTTTTGCCATATTTATTCCTCATCTATTTTTTAAAAAAAACCAATATTACCCTTCATCCTCATCTCTAATCTTAATCAAATTCAATTTTCCCCTTCTATTCTATATTATACCCCTTCCCATTGTCATCTATTTTTATATCCATCCTCACATTGGTTAATTATGTAATATTATAGTTGTTTAATACAAATTCAACATTTTAATATAAATCAATTAGTTATATAACTATCTTTTTTGTATATTAATCAATATGAACATGAATATTCCAATTATTTCCATGCAATCCAATTTCTTACAAATCAATTAATTATATTTACCAATAATAATAAACCAAATAATTTCCCCCATATATTCCTCCAAACCACAACTTAACCATTTCTGCTTTCAACACAATATACAATTAATAGTATCTCAATTATTACAATTCCCTAGTTAAATAGAGCTTTTTTTCTTTTGTGTTTTAAAATCTTGAACTCTCCTCTTTTGCCCTAAATTTCCCATTGTTTGCAGTTTTGCACCTACCTTTTTTGGTGAGGAAAAAGAAAAAGAAAAAGAAATCTCTCCCTGCCTCATTTTATCACGTTGCAGCAAAGACCCTGCTTCCTTACTTTCAATTTCGCTTTTTCAGCATAGCTAGGGGAAAAAAATCTGCTCCAGGAATTTACCTCTTTGCAGCTAGCTCTTTGAAGCCCCGCGGCAAGAATTTAAAGTTTTTTTCCCTCTAGCCATCAGCTGGGACTCCGGAGGCAGCAATAGATTGGGAGTGGGCGGGGTAAGCGAATGGCAACTGGCGATCCAACAGAGGCAGAGGGTGAGGGTGAGTAAAGGGGGGGGGCGAGAGAGGGCTTTGGCGACCCCTGTGAAATGGCCGTTCGACCCCCAAAGGGGTCGCGACCCCCAGGTTGAGAACAGCTGCACTAGACATACGAACACATCCATCCCGGCAGATAATATTCCTGCCCTCATTAATAAATAATTATGCCCACAACACAGAATAAAATAAATAATCCCCAGATATGGTTTTCAAACAATTATCTTTCAATCTAGGTAAGTATTGTATATGTGAGGGATCTCACAAAGAACGATGGTTCGTTGAGGGCGCTTCCAAGAAAAGGTCAGCACGCAAGGATGCAATCAAATTAGTCTTTATTTAGAAGTAAAAGTGGAGTAAAATAAGTTCCCAGGCATGGAGGCATCCATGCCTGGATTGAGCCCATGGCTCAGTCCCATAGGAGACTAGGACAAGAGCAGGGAAAAGGGGAAAAGCAAAAAGGGGTAAAAGCAAAAAGAAAAGGGGGGAGCAGCCCCTGTGCAGGGGCTCTTATAGGGGCTCCTGGCCCCTCCCTCACAAGGTGTGTGAGGGGGCCGGAGGGCCATTAACTCTCCCCAATGGGGCTGCAGGGGCTGGAGCCCCTTGACCCACCAATGGGATCAAAGGTGCCTCTTTGCCCCCATCTGGTGGCCTTTGAAGAGACTGCCATGGCTGGCACAAAACACCTAACAGTATATCTCTCCTCATATTGACTTAGGCCATTCACTTCATCTCAATCCTTTTATTCAACCACTGGTACCAACTGTCCCAACTTTGAAAAAATTCAGAATCCTCTTTTTCTTTCAACCTATACGTCATTCTATCCGCTTCAGCACACTCTAGTATTTTATTTATAATTTGGACACTGGCCGGTATCTCTTTTTCTTTCCATTGTTGGGCGAACACTATTCTAGCTGCGACTAAAATATGTAGAGTGAGATACCATTTTTTCTTACTTAGCCCCTCTGGGCGAATACCTAGTAAATACTGTACTTTGTTCATTACATAGTTGAATGTGCTGACAACAAAATCACACAACAATTATCAATGGAAATCAAATTTATCAACCCATGGAGGTCTGGATTTGAAGTTACACTCAAAATTAAAGTGGAAAAAAACACTACAGGCTGATCCAACTTTGATGTAATGTCCTTAAAACAAGTCAAAATGAGGCTCAGTAGTGTGTGTGGCCTCCACATGCCTGTATGACCTCCCTACAATGCCTGGCCATGCTCCTGATGGGGTCTCCCTCCCTTACAAGCCACGTTTGATGGGAATCCAGACCGTGTAGCCCTCTTTCTAAGCCAGGTGATCAGCTACATGGATGCTTACGGGCACTATTATTCCTCTCAGTGGGCCAGAGTAGTAGTGGTTATGACGGTTTTGACGGGTGAGGCAGCTGACTGGGTGGCCAGTTTACACACCATGCACGCTCGAGAACTGGCAGATTTGGGACTGTTCCTGGAGTCGGTTTGAGGACGATGCCAGCACCCAGGCCATTGTCGAAAGCGATCTAGTTTCACTAAAACAAAATGGACGAGCGGCTAAAGACTATGTAAAGGAATTTCGTACCTTGGCTAATCGGTTGAGGGGCTGGCCCGAACGTTTATTAGTTCACCATTTCCATAAGGGGCTGGATAGAGACCTACGTCAGGCCTGCGTTTATAGGGGCCTTGGTCCTTACATAACAGCCTGGTATAAAGCGGCTGTCGAATTGGATGTAGGCCTGAAGGAGTTCCGGATGCGAAGCGACACCGTGACCCCACCACGGAAGGTGTTGGAGAAGCCACCAACAGGGCGGGGAGGCATTCGAACATATACGCCTATAGGAGTAAGAGGTGGTATTGCCTCACGAAGACCATTCCGATGTTACCGGTGTGACCAGGAGGGCCACAGAGCGCTTGATTGCCCACTCCCGCCTCTCCGGGCCCCAGACATCCAGGCATCAGGTTCCGGTAGGCGGGCGGGTTTCCGTTCCAGACTATCGGAGCGCTCTCATATCGCGGCTCAAACAAGAGGTGGCGAGGCCAATGGTTGTGATGGCAATGGTGGCTCTCCTGACATCATCCAAACACCGACAGAGGAGGGGAACATTGAGGAGGAAACGGAACAAACGGATCCTATGGTATGTGATCCTGTTCGACCTTTCGTTATCCAGGTGACACTAAAACACCCTGGGTCGGGTAGACTGGAACAGCAAGGGGCCTTAGTAGATACCGGTTGCACCCGTTGCCTTTTACGAAGGACAATAGCAGACAGTCTTGGACTCCGTGTAGTGAGATTGCAGAAACCTATTTACTTTGAGCAAATGGATGGTTCAACGCTAGGAGGACAACCGGCTACCCATGTTACAGAACCTGTGACACTTGAGATCGAGAATCATTGGGAAGTAGTACGATTTGTGTTTGTAGAAAAAATGATTGAACCCATCATTCTAGGCCTATCATGGTTAGATAAGTGGAAACCTACCATTTGGTGGGAAGGGGTTTTTCGCAAATTACGCTTGGCAGTAGGCCCTGATCCACCTGAAGACAGTAGAGATGTAGAAGTGACTGGAAGGGAGATGTCCTGTCTAGAAAAAGTCCCACACGTATACAGAGATCTATGGCGTGTGTTTAGCGAGAAGGAATGTGAGGCCCTTCCACCCCACCGTCCTACAGACTGTGCGATAGAGTTGAAACCAGGTGTTAGGTTACCTAAACCCCGCATGTATTCCATGACTCCCCTTGAATTAGAGGAATTGTGGCATTATATAGATCAGAACCTAGCCAGGGGTTTTATCTCACCCAGTCGTGCGCATATGGCAGCGCCAGTTCTGTTTAAGGAGAAGAAAGATGGAGGGCTAAGATTGTGTGTTGATTTTCGGGAATTAAACGCTGTCTGTATGGAACCCCTTTATCCCTTACCCCTTATGACGGATTTGCTTTCCACTCTCACGACAGGGAAGATCTTTACTAAGTTGGACCTCCGAGAAGCGTATTACAGGGTCCGGGTAAAAGCGGGTGATGAATGGAAGACCACATTTAACTGCCCTTTGGGCAGCTATACGTTCCGGGTCATGCCATTTGGTCTACAGGGGGCCCCTGCAGTTTTTATGCAGTTTATCAATAGTATACTCTATGATCACCTGTATCGCGGAGTTCTCGTATATCTAGACGATATTCTAATATACTCCAATACCCTAGAAGAACACGTTCGTCTGGTACGGCAAATATTACTGAAGTTGTTAAAGGCTCAGTTGTATGTAAAGCTATCGAAATGCGAATTTCACAAGACAGAGATAGATTACTTGGGGTTTCGGATTTCAGGAAAAGGGATTGAAATGGACCCAAATAAGGTTAAGACAGTGTTGGAATGGCAGGCTCCAAAGACCCGAAAACAGTTACAAAGTTTTCTGGGCTTTGCAAATTTTTACAGAAGATTTATCCCCTCATTTGCTAAAGTGGCTTTACCGTTGACTGATCTCTTAAAGACGAGAAAAAGTGCAGTCGGGAAAGGCAAACCACAACAAAAAATCAATTGGACGATATCATGTCAACGTGTATTTGACACGTTGAAAACCCTCTTCGCTAATGAACCCATACTAAGACATCCTAACACATCGAAACCCTTTGTAATCCAGGTGGATGCAAGTGATGTGGCGGTAGGGGGTATTCTCCTACAAAGAAATGAACATGGGGTTCTTCACCCTTGCGCCTACACCTCCCCAAAACTAACTGATACAGAACAAAATTGGACGGTTTGGGAAAAAGAGGCGTATGCCATAAAATGGGCCTTGCAAACGTGGAGGCATTTGCTAGAAGGGACTAAGGTAGAATCTGAGGTATGGACGGATCACAAAAATCTAGAGGCACTTCAATCGCCTCGTAAACTGTCACCGAAACAGGCACGTTGGGCGCAATATTTCCGCAGATTTACCATCAAGCTGAAAGCGATACCAGGGGGAAAGAACTATTTAGCTGATGCCCTATCGCGCATGCCGCAATTTGAGAGCCAAAAAGAGGAGATAACACAAGCCTTAATACCTTATAAACAGACAGGAAAGCAAGGAAGGGCTGTATTCCCGCTCCCCACAACCTGGGTAGTGGAGTTGAGGAAAAAAATAGCAACAGACAGTTGGTTGAAGACCAATCCCCAGATAGTGACACGGAAAAGAGGACTAATGTGGAAAGGAGATAAATTATATATCCCCGAAGGATTCAGAGATAAGGTGTTACGACAATGCCACAATGTAAAAACAGCAGGGCATTTAGGTTTCGTGAAAACGTTGCATCTAGTGAGGAGACAGTTCTGGTGGCCACGTATGCGAAAACAGGTAGAGACATATGTACAAGGCTGTCCCGTCTGTATAAGAGCTAAACCCTTGTCAGGGAAACCGTCTGGTTTATTACAGTCGGTGGCTGAACCACAGAGACCTTGGGAAGATATAGCCATGGATTTCATAGTTGAATTACCTCCCAGCAAAGGACACAATGTAATATGGACTATTATTGACCTGTTTTCCAAACAGGCGCATTTTGTCCCCTGTAAAGGACTACCGTCCGCAGGGCGTCTAGCGAAACTGTTTGTCCAACACGTATATCGACTTCATGGCACACCCAAACGTATAATCTCAGACAGAGGTCCCCAATTTACCACACGGTTCTGGAGACGTTTCCTAGGACAATTAGGAACAGAACAGGGACTGAGCTCTGCGTTCCACCCAAATACCAACGGAGCCGCTGAAAGAGCCAATGCCATGGTAGAAAGGTATCTACGTTCTTATGTGTCATACCAACAAACAGACTGGTACGAACTCTTACCTTTCGCAGAATCAGCATATAATAACACAGTGCACAGCAGTACTGGTTATACACCCTTCCTAGTAGTTTCTGGAAAAGAGTTCCCGGCCATCCCCAATCTAGATGTACAAATGACTAGTTCCCATAGTCCAAAAGAATGGACAGAGAAGGTTAAACAGAGTTGGCCACACATCAAAAATGCATTAGAAAAAGCTTCTGAAGCGTACAAAACCCAAGTAAACAAACGGAGACGAGATAACCTACCCTTCAAAATAGGAGAAAAAGTGTATTTGTCCACAAAATATATCAATCTGCGTATGCCCAGTAAAAAATTAGGTCCAAAGTATATAGGTCCCTTTCCCATCACCAAAATAATAAATCCCGTAACGGTATCTTTACAACTACCCCCCTTACTGAAAAGAATACACCCAGTATTCCACAGTAGTCTCCTAAAACCAGCAGCCAAAGTAAGAGAGACAGGAACACGTCCAGGGCCTGTGACAGGAAGTTCATACGAAATTAAAAAGATCCTCGATTCTAAGATATATCATGGGAAGCTTAGGTATTTAGTACATTGGAAGGGATACCCTATATCAGAAGCAACATGGGTGAAAACGAAGGATATAGATGCTCCACGATTACTAAAACAATTCCATGAAACATATCCAAACAAACCAGGTGGACACTTTCCCACTTAATGAGAATAACCGAATGTTTTTTATGTCCCTACAGGAAGAGACCTGGTGGGGGGGGGGGGCGCATGTCGAGTGTCAGCCATTCCCTCGACACATGATCCCGGGGACTGTGACAAGCCAGAAGAACAGAGACACGGTGAAGGGGGGTGTTGTAGCGTTTAGCAGGGCACGGTGATATCAGGTGGTGGACGGTATAGGGAATCTGGGGACAGAGTCAATAAAATGATGTCAAAGGGAACAAACGCCCTTCAATACGAGGGACAGCGAGATCCGGAAGTAACTGAAGGATTAAATAGCGCGGTCACTTTAAATGCACAATTGAGCAAGGGAGGGGCGCTTGGGGGCGTTCTATAAAGCCAGATACCTGAGGGATTTCCTCCCACACCTGGACTAAAGCATCCCCCACCTCCTGGACAGTCTGTGGTGCAACATGGCGTTGGTGGATGGAGCGAGACATGATGTCCCAGATGTGCTCAATTGGATTCAGGTCTGGGGAATGGGTGGGCCAGTCCATAGCATCAATGCCTTCATCTTGCAGGAACTGCTGACACACTCCAGCCACATGAGGTCTAGCATTGTTGTGCATTAGGAGGAACCCAGGGCCAACCGCACCAGCATATGGTCTCACAAGGGGTCTGAGGATTTCATCTCGGTACCTAATGGCAGTCAGGCTACCTCTGGCAAGCACATGAAGAGCTGTGCGGCCCCCCAAAGAAATGCCACCCCACACCATTACTGACCCACTGCCAAACTGGTCATGCTGAAGGATGTTGCAGGCAGCAGAACATTCTCCACGGCATCTCCAGACCCTGTCATGCCGGTCACATGTGCTCAGTGTGAACCTGCTTTCATCTGTGAAGAGCACAGGGCACCAGTGGCGAAGTTGCCAATCTTGGTGTTCTCTGGCAAATGCCAAACGTCCTGCACGGTGTTGGGCTGTAAACACAAACCCCACCTGTGGACGTCGGGCCCTCATACCACCCTCATGGAGTCTGTTTCTGACCGTTTGAGCAGCCACATGCACATTTGTGGCCCTCTGGAGGTCATTTTGCAGGGCTCTGGCAGTGCTCCTCCTGTCCCTCCTCGCACAAAGGCAGAGGTAGCGGTCCTGATGCTGGGTTGTTGCCCTCCTACGGCCTCCTCCATGTCTCCTGATGTACTGGCCTGTCTCCTGGTAGCGCCTCCATGCTCTGGACACTACGCTGACAGACACAGCAAACCTTCTTGCCACAGCTCGCATTGATGTGCCATCCTGGATGAGCTGCACTACCTGAGCCACTTGTGTGGGTTGTAGACGCCGTCTCATGCTACCACTAGAGTGACAGCACCGCTAGCATTCAAAAGTGACCAAACCATCAGCCAGAAAGCATAGGAACTGAGAAGTGGTCTGTGGTCACCACCTGCAGAACCACTCCTTTATTGGGGATGTCTTGCTCACTGCCTATGCTTTCCACCTGTTGTCTATTCCATTTGCACAACAGCATGTGAAATTGATTGTCAATCAGTGTTGCTACCTAAGTGGACAGTTTGATTTCACAGAAGTGTGATTGACTTGGAGTTACATTGTGTTGTTTAAGTGCTCCCTTTATTTTTTTGAGCAGTGTATTTACTACGAATATTTCATTCATTCAGATCTAGGATATCTTATTTTTGTGTTCCCTTTATTTTTTTGAGCAGTGTATGTATTTTCCTTGAAAGACGTTGCCGTAGTCATTTTCATATTTTCCCCCCACATTTGTTGCCATTTTTCTAAAGGAATCGAGTACCCAAGATTCCTCCCCCAGGCAATCATAGTGTCTTTTACAACCTCCTCTCCTATCATTCGCTCAAGCAATTGTGCATACATTTTGGTTATGTATTTATGATCCTCTCCCATTAATATTTTATCAATACTCTGTTCCGTCACATATACGGTATCCCGTAATTATCTCTATCCTTCCTGTAGCGAGATTGAACTGTAGCATAGGTCCACCAATCTAACCTAATTCCTTTATCAGCCAAATCTTCCCTAGATCTTAATATCCCTTGGGCATCCACAAGCTCTTTATATCTATAAATATTATCCTGTTTAAGAGTTATTGGATATGTCGTTGCTTCTGTTGCTGAAAACCAGGTTGGGATCTTGGTATAAAATTTTCCTCTAATTATGTCCCAGGATTCCAGCAATATTCGCCTTAAATAATGTCTCTTAAAATACTTATACTGTTGAGTTTTCTCTCTCCATAACAGTGCGTGCCAACCATGTTGTAGGTCGTGTCCTTCTAAATCTAATAAAGACCCATTCTTTCATCCAGGCTAGCAGTGAAGCTCAGTAATATAGTTCCCAGCAGAGGAGACCAAAGCCCCCCCTCTCTCTATGCTCTTGTAACATTTTGAGCTTCACCCTAGGCTTCTTCCCCTGCCAGATAAATTTCAGCACAAATCAATCCAAACCTTTAAAAAACCTTTTATTTAACCTTACTGGAGCTGATTGAAATAGAAACAGCCATTTGGGTAAAACATGTGTCTTAATTGCTGCTATCCATCCCATCAAAGACAACTGTAGATTTTTCCAGTTCTCCAGGTCTCTTACAGTCTTATCATATAATTTAACAAAATTGTCTTCCTTAATTGTAGAGCATCGGGCTGTTAGCCAAATTCCTAAATATTTAATTTTATTTACAATTTGAACATCCAATCTAGATTCTAATATGTCCTTCTGCATCTTTGGAATATTTTTGACCAATATCTTAGTTTTGTCCTTATTCATTTTTAATCCCGCCTCTCTACCATATTCTTCCATCATCTCTATTAACTCTGGGCCCGACTCCTGAGGGTCTTCTAGAATGAAGACGAGATCGTCCGCGAATGCCTGCATTTTAAATTCCTGACTTCATACTTTAAGTCCTTTAATTGCTGGGTTATTCCTAATTTCCCTAAGAAGGGGCTCCAGAGTCAGAATAAATAAAAGCGGGGAAAGCAGGCAACCCTGCCTCATTCCCCTACTAATTGTAACCTCCTTTGTTTTTTCCCCATTAACTAGAACCCATGCCACCTGGGAAAAATAAATTGTTTATATTGCCTGTGTAAATTTTTCGCCAAATTCCATTTTACGAAGCTGGGTTAGCATAAATTCCCAACTCACGCTGTCAAATGCTTTATAAGCATCTAAAAAGAGAAGTGCTATTTGTTTGTCTGAGTGATATTAATAAAACTCAAGAGCATTTAATATTACTCTCAGGTTATCTCTCAACAATCTATGTGGTAAGAAACCATTCTGATCTCTATGTATGAACTGATTTAGAAAAACCTGTAGTCTTTTTGCTAGGATGGATGCAAACAATTTATAATCGGCATTAAGCAAGGCTATTGGTCTATAATTCTTAATATAGGTCGTATCAGCCCCTTCCTTAGAAAGGAGAGAGATATACGTCTCTTCCCAGGATTTTGGCATTCGTCCATCATTCAACACTTTGTTTTTTGCTTTTTTTATTTTTAAAACAAACTTTATTAAATTATCAAACAATTATAAAAACAATTAAAACCACAAAAGATATTCATATACATAGATCATATCATATATTTGACATTTCATTTCTATTCTTTTACATATCTATATATATTCTTCTTCTCTACACATTGTATATTTCTTAACCTAGTCCCATATTTGTTTTCCTGACGGTGAAGTCATTGTTGGTATTTATATGAAGTAAACATGGAAATATACTCTTAATTATCAATTCTCAATTTAAAATTCACTACTAAAGAAAGGTAAAATTTAGTACTCATCAAAATTATCTATATGCTTAACTACGTATATCCTTATCCACTCTCTTTTCGCTTAATCCAATCGTACCACTTGTCCCATACCTTAAAATACTTTGAGCTTTCCTTATCCTTTAATTTCAGTGTTATTTTATTTTATTTTATTTTATTTTGAATTTGTATACCGCCCTTCTCCCTGAGGACTCAGGGCGGTGAACAGCCAAGTAAAAACATCAAGTACAAATATTAAAATACAGTTAAAAATATACATATATAAATTTGGCCCCGTTAATTAAAAACAATAAACAAAACACTTAAAAACACTTTAAAAATTAGTTGATCTGATTCCGCACATACATATATTTTTTGTATTATCTGCTGGTCAGTTGGCAAATGGTCGGTCTTCCAAACTTGTGCAATTGCTATTCTGGCTGCCGTAATTATATGGTGTATCAAATATGTCATTTCTTTTCTGGTATTTTGTTTATATATTCCTAATAAAAAAATCTCTGGGTCTAATTCTATTTCTTCTCCTGTAATTTGTGATATCCAAATTCTGATTTTCCCCCAGAATACCTTGATTTTGGGACATAGCCACCATACATGATAATAGTGTCAGGTTTCGCTGCTATCTTAAATAAACTTCATTCTCAAACGCAAGGTCTCTAATGAATCTTTTTTTTATTTAAGAATAGAAAGAACGACATCCCTGAACTCTTTGTGCAGCCAAAACTGGCACCTCCTTCCAAAACCCTCCCTTTCTTCAACCCCAATGTCTCATTGGCCATCGTGCAGATCCATCTCTTCATCCCAAGCACTTTCTTTTCACAGGAATTCCCCCCTCCCTCTTCACCCAGGTAACACTATCTACTAAAAAGCAGGAAACTAGGTAAAAGTTCATCTCAGCATTAAAGCAAAGCTTCTCCCTCTCTCATTCATGTCAGCGCTGAAGGAGATCATAATTTGGAACGCTGACATCCGGCCCCTCTCCCTTCACTTCTCCGACGTAACCTGCCCCATAGGAAAAAAAAACACAACAAGATAAGTATCATTATCCTCGCCTTGGCTGCGAATCCCCCCTTCCCGGCTTGCCCGGGTGGTCTACATGGAATTTTGCTATAAGGCGGTCAGCTTGGATGTTTGAGCTCTTCACCCAGGAAGCCTCTGACAACGGGTAGCCCTTCCATTTAATTAAGTACTGGAGGCGCCCCCTGTGCCATCTTGAGTCAAGAATTTGCTGCACTTCGTAGTGAGTTTGGCCCCCAACAACCAGGGGCCCAGGGGGTTCACGTGGCGTCGGCCTTACAGTAGACCCCACTACAGGTTTCAAAAGTCTACTGTGAAAAACGGGGTGAATCTTCCCCAAGAGCCGTGGCAACTGCAGTTGTACTGTAACGGGGTTGATTATTTTTACTATAGGAAACGGTCCTATAAATTTCGGGCCTAATTTCTTGCTCGGGAGTCTAAGTCTCAAGTACTTGGTGGAAAGGTAGACTTTCTCTCCCAGCTGAAATGGTCTTTGGGGAGTTCGGTGCTTGTCTGCCTGTTTCTTATAAGATTGAGCCGCCTTGGCCAGCGCCCTCTTAACATTCTCCCAAGTTTCTCTCAACATTGCCATCCAGTCAGTCAAGCTGACTGAGGAAGGGGGCTCCCTCGGGTACTCTGGCATGGGGACAAAATCCATGCCACTCACTACTTTGAACGGGGTTAGCCCTGTGCTGCTGTGGACAGCATTATTATATGCGACCTCCGCAAAAGATAGGAGGTCTGTCCAATTGGACTGCTGGTAGTCGACGTAGCATCTTAAATACTGTTCTATCATAGTGTTCAGTCTTTCTGCCCCCCCCCATTGGTGCTCGGGTGAAATGCTGAGCTGAGCCCTTGGGATGACCCTATGGATCGTAGGAACTCCCTCCAGAACCTTGCTGTGAACTGGACCCCTCAGTCGGAGATGATTCTCCTGGGGACTCCATGCAGGCGGTAGATGTGTTTCAGGAACAGTTTGGATAACTGGCGGGCTGAGGGCAGTCTGCTGCAAGGAATGAAGTGTGCCTGTTTGGAGAATAAGTCTATTACAGTCCAGATCACTGTATTCCCACTACTTCTCGGTAGGTCTACTATGAACTCCATCGCAATCTCCTCCCATGGTCTTGTTGGCTCAGCTACTGGTTGCAACAGTCCAGGCAGGCACCCTGGTCTTGTCTTCATCGTGGCACAAATGGTGCAGCTTTTTACATAACTGTCTATGTCCTTTCTCATGTGGGGCCACCAGAACTGCCTTCGTACTAGGTGCAGAGTCTTTAGGAACCCAAAGTGTCCCGCTGGTTTAACGTCGTGGCTCCTCTTGAGAATCAGGGTGTGTAAAGTCTGTGGGACATAGAGCTTTGTCCCCTTCCATGCTAGGTCATCTCTTTTTGTCAAGAGATGTTGATTGTCTCGGAACCAGGGGTCTGTCAGTGTTTCATTTTTTAATTTTGCAGTTAAGTCACTTGCAAGTTGGCCCTGCTGGTCATGTTGTTGCCGTCTGGTGATCACTTGAGCCACTGCTTGGGTGGAGGGGATGATGGCATTCACTACCTGCTCCCGCTCACTGTTGTATTGGGGCATCCGGGAGAGGGCGTCAGCCAGGAAATTCCTCCCTCCTGGGATGTGCTTAAGCTCGAAATTGAAACGATTGAAGTATTGAGCCCACCGGACTTGCCTGGGTGACAGTTTCTGTGGGGTTTTTAGGGCCTCCAGGTTTTTATGATCAGTCCAGACTTCAAACGGTTTCTGGCCTCCCTCTAGTAGGTGCCGCCAGGTCAACAATGCCCATCTTACTGCGAACGCTTCCTTCTCCCACGCCACCCATCACCTCTCCGTGTCGGTGAGTTTGCGGGAGGTGTAGGCGCAGGGTTGTAGATCACCTTAGCTGTTCTTTTGGAGTAACACGGCTCCTACTGCCACATCACTTGCGTCTGCTTGGATGACGAAAGGCTGTTCAGGATCAGGGTGTTTTAAGACAGGTTCTTTCGCAAACATTCCTTTTAGCGTCTCGAATGCCTGTTGGCAGGTCAGATCCCACTGTAGGGGTTGTCCCAGGCGGGGTTTCGTCGTTGGGCTTCCTGTCTTTAGGAGGTCCGTCAAAGGTTTGGCAATTTTCACAAATGAGGGGATGAATTGTCTGTAAAAGTTCGCGAAGCCTAGGAAGCTTTGCAGTTGTCTGCGGGTGCGAGGGGGCTGCCATTGTAGAACTGATTGGACCTTGGCTGGGTCCATTTCTATCCCCTCATTTGATACTCGGTAGCCTAGGTAGTCTAGCCATGATTGGTGGAAATCGCATTTTGACAGTTTGACCTACAGGTTTGCCCTCAGCAGTTTTTTCAGTACTTGGCGGACAAGGGGTATATGTTCGTCTATGGTCTCCGTGTAGATGAGAATATCGTCCAGGTAGATGAGGACCCCTTTGTAAAGGTGCTCATGTAGGACTTCATTTATCAACTACATGAACACTGCCGGGGCTCCTTGCAATCCAAAGGGCATTACCTTGAACTGGAAACTACCCAGGGGGCAGTTGAATGCTGTTTTCCACTCATCTCCCGCCTTGATGCGTACTCGGTAATAAGCTTCTCGAAGGTCTAGTTTGGTGAAAACTTTTCCTTTAGCTAGGTGGGCTAGCATGTCCTTCATGAGGGGGAGGGGGTATAAGTTGTGTACGCAAACGGCGTTGAAACTTCGAAAATCGACCACCAGTCTCATAGAGCCGTCCTTTTTCTCTTTAAAAAGGACCAGCACCGCTACTCTTGGTTTTACTGGCTCAATAAATCCCCTTCGTAAGTTCTTGTCTATGTAGTCCTGCATTTCCTGCATTTCACGGGGCGTCATGGCATACATTTTAGGTTTGGGTAGTTTCGCTCCCGGGATAATCTCGATGGCACAATTGGTCTCGCGGTGGGGGGGGGGGGTAGAATGTCACACTCGGCCTCGCTGAATACCTCTGCAAGGTCTTGGTACTCCCCTGGGATCTGATCTGTATTACAAGCGCTGGCGGGTGCGGCTGCCAATTGCTTCACTGTACCTTCTGGGAGGGACCCTTGTGTTGGTGGTGTTTTCTTCTGCACTGGCGGGCGGCTTTGGGGTCTCAGCGTGGGAGGGAATTCTTCTGGTCGGGGCAGCAGGGGTTGGGGGCCCTTTGCTATCCTCAGCCTGCAGGTCCCCTCTTGCCACCAAATGATTGGGCCCCATTTGTCCAATCACGAGAGTCCCAATATGACTGGGTCTGTCATCTTGGAGGCTATTATGAAGCGGATCGTTTCCCAGTGATCTGCTAGTTCCAGTCTCACGGGTTCAGTCAAGTGTGTGGCGTACGCTCCCCCAACTAGGGACCCATCAACTTGCTCAAAGCGAATTGGTTGTTTGAGCTTTTTAGCTCGGATCCCCAATTTTATAACTGTGGATAGGTTAATTAGGCACCGTGTGCTACCAGAGTCTATTAGGGCTTGGAAAGTCCCTTGGGTCCCTGTTTTGGGGGCTGTTAGGCGTATGGGGAAAAGAAAAGGATGGACGGGTCCACTCACCATCGGGTCATCCTCTCCTTCGTCCTCCGTGTCATAGGGTTCAGGGGACTGATCTCCCTCATCTGGGATTCCTCTGGTTTCGGTCAGGTGAGCGAAAAACTCTGGGCTTTGGGGAGCTTTCCGTGGTACGTGGGTGGCGCGTTTGGGCCCTCGTTCCGGTCATGCTTTGGGCGGTGGAGCTGGTCCCGGTCTAGGGGTTCCACATCTTGCTGCTATGTGGCCACTCCCCCCACATCTGTAGCATTTCAGTGGGTTCCTTGGGGCGGCTGGCCTCTGGGTGGGCTGTGATGTTGGGGTATCTCGTCTGTTGGGTGGTCCCTGCTCCGGTCGGCCTCTCTCCTTTCCATCTGGTGGTTTCGACATGTCATTTGCCCGCAGCCCTCTGTCGACTTTTATCGCTACCCGGAACCATTTGGAGAGTCGGTTTGGGATGTTCCGATAGACAGTCACTTGGGAAATTCTCTTATCTAGGCTTGTTCTAAAAAAATACACCAGCAATCGCTCTGGTAGGGGAGGCAGTGTCCCAATGACTCTCCTGAATTCACGGATATGCTCTCTGATAGGCTTCCCCTTCTGCATTAGGTTTCTGAGCTCGTCTTCCACATAGGGGTCCTCCTCCTCCTCCTCATAACGGGCTCTCAATAGTTGCAAGAACCAGTCTGCATCTTGCAGCTGGGGGCCCCGGTTTTTGTAGAGGGATGCTGACCACCTCTTTGCTTCTCCCGCCAACCCTTCCGAGATAGCATTCACTAGGACTCTGGGGAAAGGGTAGAGGTGTCCAAAACGCTCTATGTATATTTCAGCTGAATCTAGAAATTGGGCGAGATTGTCTGGGTCACCATCGAACTTCCCTCTGAACTGGGGTGGTTCCTCCCTCTCTGCCCTCTCCTCTCTGTGCTGAGCTCTGTAGGGCTGGCCTTGGTGTTGATAGTCCTCTGCCTCATCTCTCATCCTGGGGTAGGTAGGTACTGCCTCATCTAGGCTTCGCTGCTTGCTGGGAGGGGGGGAACCCATGGATGTGTCATTGGGCTCCTCCTCCTTCTGCTGTGGAGGGGGGAAGGGCTGTGCTTTGGCCTACGGCCTCTTAGATCAACAGCCCAGACTGGTTCTCTCTTTTCTTTGGGTCTGCAAGATGGCCCCTCCCCCTGAAGGGTGGCACGGTCAAATTTCTCTTTCAACTCATCTATGGGGCTTTCGAGTGGCTTCTTTAGAATTTCCTGGTGCTTAGTTTGTTTTCTGGCTTGCTCCCATTCCCATAGCCAGTTCACCCTTCCCAATTCACTTAGGGGTTTCCCTTTATCTTTCACGTTTGGAAAGGGAAATTCCACCTCGGAGGCTTTTGGCACAGTCCCTGGGTACTTATCTGGCTCCCGTTTCTTGGCTTGAAGTTCTGCCGATGGGGAAGGCGGGGAGAGTTGAGCATTCGTACTTTCCAAACTGGCTGGGATCACGGCCAGTTCTCCTCCTCCCGTTGCTTGAAGCAGGCTTTCCTCCGAGAGCTTGGCTTCAGCCATAGTGTCCGGAGATAACCTCCAGTCCGACCACACATCTGGGAGGGAGCGGGATGATTTATAATCAGCCAGCCTGGCTTTGGAAGAGTTTTGGCTGTCTGTCAGGTTTCGCTGCTATCTTAAATAAACTTCATTCTCAAACGCAAGGTCTCTAATGAATCTTTTTTTTAATTTAAGAATAGAAAGAACGACATCCCTGAACTCTTTGTGCAGCCAAAACTGGCACCTCCTTCCAAAACCCTCCCTTTCCGTTCTTCAACCCCAATGTCTCATTGGCCATCGTCCCAAGCACTTTCTTCGTCTCTTCGCCCCAAGCACTTTCTTTTCACAGGAAGTCCCCCCTCTGTCTTCACCCAGGTAACACTATCTACTAAAGAGCAGGAAACTAGGTAAAAGTTCATCTCAGCATTAAAGCAAAGCTTCTCCCTCTCTCATTCATGTCAGCGCTGGAGGAGATCATAATTTGGAACGCTGACAAATAGGTTCCTCGGGCCTGTTTACATTTCCAACAATTCGAATCCAAATTGGGGTACATTTGTGCTAGTCTCGCGGGGGCAAGTTGCCACCTATACCACATTTTGTATTGGTTTTCCTTGTAGGTTACTGATTTTGTTATTTTGATGTTGTTTTCCCAAATCCTTTCCCATTCTTCTAGTTGAATATTTTTAGCTATGTTTCTGGTCCAGGCAACCATTTGTCCTTTAATTATATTCTCATTTAAGTCGATTTCTAATAAGTATTTATATATTTTGGATATTAATTTCCCTTCCTTCACTTCCAGAAATTTGTCTAGCCTATTAGGATTCACGTCAATTCCTCTTTCGTCCCTGTCTTTCCTATATCTATTTTGTACTTGAAGGTAGGGCCACCAATCCAATTCCATTCCCGCATCTCTGAGGTCCTGGCGTGTTCTTAGTAGTCCATTTGAATCTAATAGATCCCTATACCGTATAATTCTATGATAATTTATAGTATTGGGGTGCCAAAGGTGTGCCACACCATCATTAAATCATGGCCTTCAAGTTTTAATAATCATTGATTGTCTAGGTTAACCCACTCTTTTATCCATATCAGGCATGCTGCCTTATAATATTTCTCCCACGCCGGGAAACCAAAGCCTCCTCTAAGTTTATCATCCTGTAGTGTGTTCAAGCTTATCCTAGGTTTTTTGCCCTCCCATAGAAATTTAGACGTAATTTTATTTAAGTTAATAAAGAATTTTTTCTCCAATTTCACTGGGATAGTCTGAAATAGGTAGAGGAGTCTAGGCAAGATGTTCATCTTCAGAGCCGCTATCCTTCCTAAAAAAGAAATATTTAACTTTCCCCATCTTTCTAAATCGTTTTCAATTTGATGTATCATTCTATCATAATTGTTTTTCTTTATGTCCATATTCTTATTTGTCAGGTTTATTCCTAAATATTTTATTTTCTTAACTACTTTTAGCCCAGATTGTTTCTCTAATTCCTCTATCTGTTTCGTTGTTAAGTTTTTGGTTAATATTTTAGTTTTATCCTTGTTAATTTTCAAACCTGCGACTTTTCCAAATTTTTCAATTTCCTTCATTAGATTGGGTTCTGTTTAAAGTGGGTCTTCTAAGAACACAAGGTCGTCCGCAAAAGCTTGGACCTTGTATTCTTCTCCTTTTATTTTAAGCCCCCTTACATCTCCATTTGCTCTAATTTTCCGAAGCAGGTTTTCTAGAGTTAATATAAATAATAGCGGCGAGAGAGGACACCCCTGCCTTACTCCCCTACCTATTTCAAAAGAATTTGTTGCTTCTCCATTAATTAGTATTCTTGCCTTTTGTTTGGTATAAATTGACAAAATTAATTCTTCGAATTTCTCACCAAATTTCATATTTTTAATTTGTTGGGTCATAAAATTCCAATTGACTCGGTCAAACGCCTTCTGTACGTCCAGAAAAATCAGGGCTACCTGTTTTTCCGGATGTTTTTCATAATATTCAATTACATTCATAACTGTCCGTAGATTATTTCTAATTTGCCGGCCTGGTAAAAATCCGTTCTGATCTGCATGTATCTTCCGGTTTAATATTATTTTAATTCTGTTAGCCAATAAGTTCATAAAAAATTTATAATCCGAATTTAATAATGAAATTGGCCTATAATTTTTAATCTGGGTGGTGTCTGCCTCTTCTTTTGGGATCAATGAAATATAAGCTTCTCTCCAAGTATCTGGAATTTTTGCTTCCTTTAAAGCCTCATTATAAACTTCCAAGAGGATTGGGTTCAAGATTTCACCTAAACTTTTGTATAATTCTATTGAGATCCCATCCGTTCCTGGAGTCTTATTATTTTTCTGTCCTTTAATTACCTCCTGTAATTCTTCTTTGGTAATCTCTCTATTTAACGTCTCTCTATCCTCTTCCGTAATTACTGGGAGCCCTTCTTCTTCCAAATACTGTTTTATTTTCCCATTCTGTACTTCCTCTTTGCTATATAATTCCTGGAAGTATTGAATTGCTATCTCTTTTTTCCTTTCAGTACCTTTTTGTAGATTGCCCTGTTTATCTTGTAATTGGTGTATAGTCCTTTTCTCGGTTTCTTTTCTTAATTTGTAGGCCATCCATCTCCCTGGCTTATTCGCCTGCTCGAAATAATTTTGTTTTATATAGTTCAAAGAATTAATAGTCTTTTCCTGTTCAAGCAGATTTAGTTTGTGTTTGGCTGTTATCCAGTTAGTTCTTATTTTATCATCTCCTGGGTGGGTACCTAATTTTTCTTCCCAATTTTTAATTTCATCTTGTATGTTATTATACTCTCTTTCCTTTCCTTTTTTCCTTTTACTATTATAAGCAATAGTTATACCCCTAATATAGGCCTTTGTGGTGTCCCATAGATTATGGAGGGATGTCTGATCTTTGTTATCTTTGAAAAACCATTTGAGTTCCTTTTCTAATTTACCAATATATTCCTTCTCTTTGATTGTCTGTACATTCATCATCCATCTGCCTTTTTTTGGTGTTTGCCCTTTCCATTCTATTGATATTGGGTTATGGTCCACCCACTCATTTATTCCAATATCTACCGCTTCGACTTCCTGGACTAAGATCTTAGAAATCCAAATCATATTGATCCTTGACCAGGACTTGTGTGGACCAGAATAGTAGGTGAATTTCTGCTCCTTTGGATTCTGCAACCTCCAAATATCTATCAAATTTAGCTCTTCTGTTAAATTGAAAAATGTGTTAGGTAATAAATTTCTCTTCTTTTTATTCTTTTGATTATTTTTATAGTCTTTTTTCAAATCCGCTATTGCATTCAAGTCCCCCAGTAAACAAATAGACTCAATATTTTGTTCAAGTATTTTCCCATGTACTTTTTGGAAAAATTCTTTTTGACCAGTACTTGGCGCATATAATATTACCAACAATACTTTCCTATTCTTAACGTTTATTTCTAATAACAAAATTCTTCCATCCAAGTCTGCGTATAACAATTTACTTTCTACCTTGTCCTTAACATACACTGCTACCCCTCTTTTTTTTCCTCAGCTAAAGATGTATATACCTTTCCTAATTTTTTACATTGCAAGTATTTCCTATTACTTATTGTCTTTCTTCTTCGTTTCATTCATTGCTCTCGTTGTTACTCCTTCTTCTTCCAATTTCTCACTTTCTTCCTGCGTATCTTTTCTACTATTTCTCCCCTCAAGAGATCGATCTTGCTGTTCCATGGTTCTCCTGGGTCTATTTCTCCCTTCCATTTCTTCTCTTCTGCCATTAGTTCTTTCTGCCTCAATCACTTGGTCATGTAAAGTTTGTGCTTTCTGTATAGTGTCCACTTTAATCTTTTTCCCTTGCCACGTTACCAGCATCCCTTCTGGTATAATCCATCTAAACAGAATTTGTTTTTTATTTAGTATCGATGATAGAAATCCATACTCTCTCCTCCATTCTCTAATACATCTCGGGATCTGTTTCAACGTAATTATTTCTTTTTGTTTGTAATATATCGTTTCATCTTTTATTATTTTGTAAATTGTGTCTCTCACTTTCTTTCTTGCAAATCTTACGTGGACCTCTCGGGGGAGTTTATGTTGTCTAGCATAATTGGTATGCACGCGATATACCTCTTCAATCTCCTTCATTATTTCATCCTTATCCCATTGTAGTACATTTACGAATATTTCTCCCATTACTTCATATAGATCTTCATCTCTCTCTTCTTTAATATTTTGAAACCTCAGGTATAACTCTGCTTTTTCCATTTCAAGTCGTGCCACCGTGCTTTCCAGTTCTTTATTGAGACAGTTCATTTTTCCATCTAATAGTTCTATTTTCTCCTCTACCTGTCCTGTTTTCCCTTCTATAGCTGTTATCCGTTGTTCATTCTTTAGAATCAGTTCTTGGAATAAGTCTACTTTTCTTTTTTTTTTTTTATTGAAAAAGTTTTCAAATACAAGTTTTTCCCCCTTTTTTTCCCCCCCCTCTTCCCTAACCCCCCCTCACCACCCATCCCCCCCGTGACTTCTTCACAACAATAGGCTATTTCATAACTAATTACATACATAATATCTTTCCTTTCCCTTACTCCCTCCTCAGAATACTGACCCTTAGCATATTATTCTTATAACTCCCATTTTTACAATAATCTGCCCTTTTTCTCCTCCCCTAAACTTATAGTGTATTATTACAATTTAACATTTAATCTTTTATATATATTAATATAACATTTTAAAGCAGCCTTCTCCCTACATCCAAATTTAACGTTTATTCAGTTCTATCCAATTCCTCCACTCCCCTAAATATATGACTTAAGGATCCTTTTTCTTAGACTAATCAATCAGTAAACTAACCTATTTCAACCCTTCAATTCCTACAAAATCATGCAATACAATTCTAAATATAACCCACTGCCCACTTTACTAAAATATACACATATCTATATATGCATTCCATTTTATATAAAAAAAAAAGACAATAACTTTAAATTTATAATCCATATAATATCTTCTTTGATGTCTTTCCACTGGATCGTTAAATCCATCACCCATAATAGGGTAAAATAACATGCTGGTGCAACAGTTTGTTCAAAATCTTCAATCATCTTCTGCCCCCATCAGTAGTAGATATCCTCGTATATATATAAAAGTAAAAACAACCACCCGAGTGACATTATAATTATATCCATATAGTTATAGTTGTGGTATTCATCAGGATTGTTGATTCCCATCATCCTAATGGGTAACAACCAGATCTTCTGCATGCCCCAGCGTGACTCTCTTGCCTTGTAACTCAAAATAATCATAATATATTCACCAGTAAAAGAAATCCAGAGTAGATAATTCAAATCCAACAAGGTAAGGCTCTTTTCACATCCCAAAATCACGGCATTACAGAGATCTGCCACAATCCTCAGGATAGTATTAAACAATTGTTCGCCTCCACTATCTTTTCAGATGTTCATTCATTTTTTAAAGTCCCTGGCTTCACTGTTGCTTGGTTTAGAAATTGCTATTTCTATGAGATCTATTTCTTTTCTTTTTCTTTTGTGGGTTGAATTTCCATCCTCGTTTCGTGCCTACCAATTGTGTATCGGCTGATCGATTTTCATTCTGCTTTGTGAGTTGATCTTGTTGGGTTAGTTTTATCATCTCATCTTTCTTCTCCATCACTTGTATATCAACTGGTTGATTTGCGCACTTGTCTGTGACTTGATGGTTCATCACATTGGAGTCGGATGACACTGCTCTCTTATTTATAGACAGTCCAGCTGGGGTATCCAGAGAGTCCAAAGACAACTTATCCACCACAGCCTCTGTAATTTGGTATTTTCTTTTTGTTTCCAACTCCTTTTGCTTATCCTGTATTATGCCTAAAGATGTTAAATTCATTTTTAAAATTTTTTGATAAAATTCTTTCGCTTTTTCAACAGTGTTCAGTTGATATCTTACTCCTTGGTGTCTCAATATTAAACCAACTGGGGCATTCCACCTAAATAGGATATTTCTTTTTTTTAACTCAGTCACTAGAAAGCCACATTTCTTCCTCTCCATTAACATCTTAGTCGGGAGCTCCTTAAAAATCCAAATCTTTCTTCCATGAAATTGCAAAGTAGAATTAAAAGAGTTCTGCACAATATTATTCCTAATTTCTTTATCTGTAAAATAGATCACCACATCTCTAGGCAATTGCCTTTGCTTTGCCAACCAGGAGTTTATTCTGTAAATTCTATCAATCCTGCAATACACTTCATCAGGTTGAACCTTTAAAATCCCAGCCAGAATTTCAGAAGATATTTTCCTTAAGTCATCTCTATTATTTTCCTGCAAACCTCTCAGTCTAATTGCATATTCTGTAAAATTATATTGAATCATTAAAACTTCTCTTTCAATCCTCTGTTGCACATTTTCTTCATTACCAGTCTTTTGGTCAACCTCCATTTTAGGTTTGTCTTCTGAGCTATTATCCTGAATGTTTACCAAATCCTTTTTAATTTTTTGAATCATGTCATCCAAATTCTCCTCAGTTTCCTTCATTTTAGACTCTAATAATTTAGTCTTTGCATCCACCCGAATCAGAAAGTCTGATAAACCATTAGCTGTTTTTAAAATCTTTCGATTCAAAAAATCAAACTTTGATTTCACCAATTCACCAATTTCTTTAATTTCCTGCTTAAATTTTTCAAGTTGCTGGTTCACAATCTCATCCCTTCTTACAATCTCTTCAAGAAGAAATTCTATTATATTAAAATCAGGTTTCTGACACTGGAGAGTTAAAACTTGTTGGTGTAATTTATTAATGGGGGAGATTCCCCCCAACCCCCGTTTGTCTAGCTGTGTGAGTCCCGGTGCCATTTCCCACACAGACAAGATTTAGTGGAAAAGAGAGGGAAAAAAAAGCTTGTTTCCAACCAAGATCAATATCAGATCCCCAAGAAAAAAAAAAGAAAAAAGAAAAAGCAAGAGTGGGAGTGAGGTTTTGCCTCAATTACAGCCAAAAGTATTCATTCCGCTACTTTGTAATAGAAAACGGAAGGACTTTCCCTTTCAGCCTCTCTTCAAGCCGCAGCTTTCAGCCCTTCTCCAGCCACGGCAGACGCCATTTTAAAAGACTCTTTTTCCCCCTTTCCTCTCATCTTTTCTCTTAAATAGTTTTTTTTTTTATTGCAAAAGTTTTACAATTACATTTTCACCCCCTTTTTCCCCCCCCACTACCCCCCCCAAACTTCCCAACCTCCCCAGCCCACCCTAACCCTCCCCTCCCCCCAGACTTCCTAGTATGCTCATGTCAGATAAAAGGAAAAAACCCTCCTTTGTATATAAAACTTGAACCCCTCCCTCCCCCTTACAAATCTTGGTATAACATTTTCAGATAAATTTTCATCCTGATTACCTTAAAAATATTTCTATCATAATATAACATTTTCTAACAAATTTTCATCCTTAACCTTAAAATATTTCTATCTTAATATAACATTTTCTAGCAAATTTTTATCCTCAACCCTAAAATATTTCTATCTTATATAACATTTTTAAATAAAGGCTATTTGATACTTCCTAGTTTGATATTTGTGCTGAACATAATTTGTCCACTTCTTCCATTCCCATTCATAGGTCTCTTGAGAACAGTCTTTTAGATATGCTGAAATCTTCGCCATCTCTGCAAAACTGGCCATCTTCAAAGTCCATTCCTCAATCGTAGGCAGCGCTTCATTTTTCCAGTATTTACCTATCAACAATCTTGCTGCAGTTATCATGTACAATATCAATTTTGTTTCCCCCAATGTAAAACCCTTAACTATACCCAATAAAAACAGTTGTGGAGAAAATTGAATTTTTTTCTTCAAAACATTCTGCATGACCCACCAAATTTTTACCCAAAAAGCCTTAACTTTCTTACAGGTCCACCAAACATGATAATATGTAGCGTCTAAGCAATCACATCTCCAACATTTAGGCTGGACACTAGGGTACATACACGACAATTTTTTTGGATCTAAATGCCATCTATAAAACATTTTATAGAAATTTTCCCGCAGATTCTGCGACTGTGTAAATTTAACATTCTGAACCCAAATTTTTTCCCATGTTTCCAACATCACTGGTTCCTCAAAATTTTGTGCCCACTTAATCATACAATCTTTAACTAGTTCAGTTTCTGAATCCCTTTCTAACAAGACATTATAAAGTCTTTTAATATGCATTGGGCCTTTCTCTTTTATATGTCTAACTAATTCTTCCTCATACATCATAATACCAGTTTTTTGGTCCTCTTTCCATCTCAATTGCAGTTGATTATATTGTAACCAAGTTAAATTAATCCCTTCAGCCAACAATGTCTGTAATGTCTTCAGCTGCCATCTGCCCGCATCTGTAAAAAGAACCTCTTTATATAAAAACCCCCCGAGTGACATTATATTTGTATTCCACAAGGTATGACCAAGATCCAGCCATAGCGGTATTTTATAATTCCAGTTGTTTCGGTGCTTCTTCCAAACTCTCAGCAAAGAATCTCTAAGTATATGGCTTTTAAATACTTTATCCACTTTGCTGTCATAAAATAAGTAAGCGTGCCATCCAAATTCCAGATCAAAACTTTCTGCATTCAATATTCCAGTCTTTTTTCCTCCAAACCAATCACTTACTAAAGTCAAAGCTGTTGCATCATAATATAATTGTAGGTTTGGAAGTTTGAGACCTCCCCTTTCTGGAATGTCTTGCATAATTTTCATTTTTACTCTTGGTTTTTTCTCGTTCCAGACAAATTTGTTGACACCAGTTTGCCATGCTTTTAGTTGTTTATCATTTTTGAGCACCGGAATCGTTTGAAACAAAAAAAGAAATCTTGGCAAAATGTTCATCTTAACTGCTGCTATTCTTCCAAGTAAAGACAGCTGCAGTTTTTTCCAAGTCTCCATATCTTTTTGCACCTCTCGCCACAACGCCTCATAGTTATTTTGAAACAATTTCATATTTGATTCTGCAACCTGAACTCCTAGATATTTTACCTTTGGTACAATCTCAAAACCTGCCCTCCTTTCTAACTCCAGTTTACGATCTTGTGTCATATTTTTAACTACCATCTTAGTTTTTCTCTGATTCAATCTGAAACCTGAAACTTTACCAAAGTCTTGTATAATGTCCTTCATCTGGATTATCGATTCCATTGGCTGTGTTAGGGTAACAACCAGATCGTCTGCAAATGCCTTTATTCTGTAATCCTCTTGCCTTATCATTATACCTTTCAATGTGTTAGAATCCCTTATTGTATTTAACAAGACTTCTAGTGTTAAAATGAACAACAATGGGGACAGTGGACATCCCTGTCTTGTTCCTTTTTCAATTTTAAACTCTGTTGTCAAACTTCCATTGATAATGATCTGTGCCTTTTGCTCTTGATAAATTGCTGAGACCGCCTGTATATATTGGTCCCCAAAGTCCATCTTTTTTAATGTCTTTAATAGAAAATTCCAATCTACTCTATCAAAGGCCTTCTCTGCATCCAGAAAGACCAGCACTGCAGGGATCTGTTTATTCTTCTCAAGATATTCCAATAAATCTATTACTTGCCTTACATTGTCCTTCATGTACCTACCCTCAATAAATCCCGCTTGGTCATCATGAATCACCTTTTGAATTACTGGCATCAGTCTGTTGGCTAATACTTTTGCGTAAATTTTATAATCCGTATTCAAAAGAGATATTGGTCTGTAATTCTCCGGTTTTTTAGGACCTGCTTGCTCTTTTGGTATCAAAGAAATATAAGCTGTAGTCCACGATGGAGGTACTTTTCCCCCTTGTTGTATGTTGCAAAATAAGTCTCTGAGTTGTTCCACCATTTCTGCCTGTAAAGTTTTATAATACATTGCTGTCAGACCATCCGTTCCAGGAGCTTTGGCTGTTTTTAATTGTTTTATTGCTGCTATTATCTCCTCCTCTGTTATGGGATAATCCATTCTTTCCTTTTGTTGCTCAGTGATTTTTGTAACTCTTTTATTGTCCAAATATTTTTCTATAAGTCCATTCTGCACCTCCTCTCTGGCATATAGTTTAGTGTAATATTGAAGAAAAGCTTCTTTTATTAAATTCTGTTGAAAAACTTCTTTCCCCCCAATATCAACACTATCAATAGTCCGTATGCTTTGTTTCTTCCTTAATGTGTAAGCCAACCACCTGCCTGGTTTATTAGCATTGCAGAATGTATTATGCTTCGCATATTGTAAGTTTGTTGCAACTTGTTCCGCTATAAGCATTTGAAATTGGTCTTTCAGAAGTTTTATAACACTAAGTATTCTTTCATCTGTTGGATTTTTAATAAGTAACTGTTCTTTGTCCTTTATTTCTGCTTCCAATTCAAGTCTTTTCTTTTGTCGAATCCGCTTATGTTTAGAGTTCATATGTATAAGCACCCCTCTCATATAAGCTTTGCTTGCGTCCCACACAATTTCCATTGGGGTGCCTTTATTCAAGTTCATTTCAAAAAACTCTTTCAGATGCTTTTTAAGTTCTATTATATTTTTCTCATATCTAAACAAGTTTTCATTTAATCTCCAAGAGCGTCTCTCATTCTTACATGTCTCGATTTCTATCCAGACTGGGCTATGATCAGTCAAAGTTCTTGGCAGAATCTTTGTTCTTTTTGTCCTAACAAGTAAATCATCAGACAGCAAAATAAAATCAATCCTGGAAAAGGATCTATGTCTGTCAGAGAAAAAAGTATAGTCCAGTTCTTTTGGGTTATATATTCTCCAAATATCTTTTAATTCCAGGTCTTCTTTCATATCAAAAAAAGTCTGTGGTAATCTAATTCTTGATTTTGCCAAAGTCTTTTTATCTAATTTAGAGTCAATTACTCCATTCCAGTCTCCCATAATTAAAATAGATCTATAATCCCATTGAAGTATTTTAGTATGCAGCATTTTATAAAAATAGTCCTGTTGTTGATTAGGAGCATAAATTCCTATCAAAAGAATTTGACTATTAGCAGAAAGTAATTCAATTGCTACAAACCTACCATCTTGATCAGCTTCTATAAGTTTGGCTGTTAATTTTTTGTTTACATAAATAACCACACCATTCTTTTTTTGGTTAGTTGAAGATATAAAATGTGTTCCTAATTTGGAATTTTTCAAATAGTTTTGATCTTGAACTGTAATATGCGTTTCTTGTAAACAAATTATATCATTATTATGTTGTTTTAAATATGCAAATACTTTCTTCCTTTTTTGTGTTACATTCAACCCATTCACATTCCAAGATAAACATTTAATCATCATTATTCTCCTTCTGGAGCGAAGCGCAGAACCTTAGGATTTCATCTGAGATCCTCTGTCCTACATTTCCCACAGCCCCAGCCTTGTCTTGTCTCTCCTGCTGTAACTTTTCTTTAAGTTCCTTGGCTTTTGCTCGAGTTATACGCTGATCCTTAACTTCAGCCGCCCAAGCCAGCTCCGAGATTGGGGAAGGTTCCAGCAAAGGCTCATCCAGAAAACCTCCTTCAGCACCCTTCAACTCTGCTAATTCCTGCTTAGATTGTTGTTGCCATTCTTGAGGTTGCTTCTTATCACTCTCTTTAATCTCCAAAACTGTAGATGTGCGTGGGGATGGAGTTCTTTCTTTAAAGATGTCATTATAAAATTGCTCCGCCTTCTCCACAGTATTCAGACGGTGTTTCTCTCCCTTATATCTCAAAATTATGCCAGTTGGGGCGTCCCAACGAAATGGGATTTGATTACTCTGCAGTTCTTTAACAAGAAAACCATACTCTTTTCTAGATTTCAACATCTTAGGTGGGAGCTCCTTGTAGACTGTAATCTTGGATCCGCTCACTTGCACAGAAGTGAGAAAAGATTTTTGCAAAATGTCATTTCTTATTGCTCTGTCTGTAAAATATATGACCACATCTCTAGGCAGTTGTCTTTGTCTGGCCACCCACGAGTTAACTCTATAGATTTTATCTATTTTACAAAAAACCATCTCAGGTTCAACTTTTAAAATCACAGCTAGGGCTTCGGCACAGATCTGTCTCAAATCTTGTCTCTCCTCTTCTCTAATTCCTCGAAGCCTTATAGCAAATTCCATTGCACGAAATTGCATCATAACAATATCATTCTCAACTCTCTGCATCTTGTCATCAACATCAAGAAATTTATGATCATTATTTTTCATCTTAGCATTAACTTCTAATTTAAATTCATCCACTTTTGTCTCAACTTTCATAATAAATCCTGCCAGACCAGACGCCACATCCGTTATTTTTTTGGTCACCATCTTTTGGCTCTGCTGCATTTCCTGCATAATTTCCTGTTGTGACTTTTGAATTTTTTCATCTATTTTATTTATTTTATCATCCATGTCTTGAAATTTCTCATCCAAAATATTTGAGATGAATTCTTTTAATTCTCCCATATCCAAATCTTTTTTTTGGGCTTGTGACTGCGTATCCTGCTTACGTGGGGGGGATCCCCCCCTGTTTTGCCTTCCTGCTTTTTTGAAGCCATCCTGCCACGTAAGCTAGCTTTCTTAAAAAGGGAGGGTCCGCCTCTTCTGCCACCTCCACAATACCTTCTAAAAAAGTCCCCCAGAATTACTCAAGACAAAGCTATAATGCAGCAAAGACAAGTAAAAGGGAGAGATTTTCCTCTTATTTCTGTTGCAGCCGGAGCAACTCTGTAACAACTTTTTAACTTTGTAGCAAGACAAGATAGCTTCACCAATCCACACCCACTAATTCATTTGCTGAGCGCCATATTTTTTCAATCACTTTCACTCATTCCGAGACTTTCACTTCAGTAAAGAAGTTCAGCAAAGGACTAATACTTGCAGTTCAAAATTTCAGGGTTCAGGTGGATTGCGGATGTTTATTTGAGTTATTTCCTCGCTCTTTAAAGGTTTCCTGAGGTCGGCTTGTTCTGCAAGAGCAGAAGACGTCCCACGCCGCCCGGAGTTTCAGCAGGTTGTAAGGGAGCCACGCCTGCTTCCTCCCCAGAAACAGTTCCCTGGGGGGGTTGCAGGGGCTCTACCTGTGCCCTGCTGCCTCTTCTTCTTTAATCCTGAGGATTTCGAAGATTTCGAGCCGCTTCGCAGTCAGGAAGCGGCTCTACAAGCGGCGGGGGTGGCGGTGCTAAAAGAAAGCACCGTCGCCGCCGAAGACGAGGAAACCGGAACTAGCCTCTTAAATAGTTTTTTAAAGGGTAAAATACTTGCGATTCAGTATTAAGGGTCCAGCTCGCCTTTTCTTTGATTATTCTGTTAAATTCGCAGGCTTGCTCTTGACGCCTGGCTCTGCAAAAGCAGAGGTCTCCCAAAGCCCGGAGCAGCGGCAGGGGATATGGGGCTTCTCATCCGCTCCGTCCCAAAAGTAAAAAAAAAACTTTTGGGACTCTGCAGAGAGTTCTACCCACCCCTGCCGGCTCTATCTCCGTTTCCTCTTGGAAACGGAGTTTTTTCGAGCCGCCATTCCGCTGTGAAGGCGGCTCTGACAGGCAATGGAAGCTGACGATCCCAAAGGAACGTCTGGCGGCGGCCAGCAGCAAACCGGAAGTCCAAGTCTACTTTTCCATCCAACTTTTGAATATCATCCTTGACGGCATTTTTGACATCGTCTAAGTCCTTTCTAGTTTGTTCATAGTTCTTCGCCATGCATTCCTGCATTTTTAACATTGTTTCCTGTATAGATACTAAAGTTGTCTGCACGGTCTGCATTGTCATAGTAGGAGTTTGTTTTTCAGTTGGAAACATAGTATCTAAAGTTTTTTGTGCTATTGGGGAAGCCGTCGTTCCACTTGGTATTAAAATTGTTTTTTTCCCAGTTTTCCCTGTCGTTGTTATAGTTGATGTCATATTGTTCAAAAGTTTGTGTTGTTTTTCTAGTATTTTATCTATTCTTTCCCAAATTAGCATCCAATATTATTGTGTGTTGTTAGTATATATAAATATCAATTTCCACTCCAATCTTGTGTAATTTGAACTAATTTGCTATCTATTATAATCCTTATTTTACTCTAAAATTTATAGTTTAAAAAATATGAATATAAATATGAATATGAATATAAAAGTATAAACTCTAAAATACTAGGTCACCATCTGGTCTAATCTGATCTAATTGGTTATAGTTGTCACCAAATCCAATCACTGAGTTCAAATATCACTATCCAGTCTTAACTTATTCAGATTTCTCCTTATGTCCTTAATAATTTTCAAAGTTTTAGCAGGAGTTCTTCTTTATTTTTGTTCTTTCCAATAATCCAAAAATGGCTGCCACAGTCACAATATCAGTCTGTTTCTTCTTATCTATCACTCTTCACTTTGTTTTGCCCCAATAATCTTCTCCTTTAGCGCAGTTCTCCGTTCTTACTTTATCAGTCCAGCCCTCTATCCTATGCTCTTTTCTCTTCCAACAAAAAAGGGAGAGCTTTAAACTTACTGTCACAAATCCTAAGAGTCCGGTTTTGCTGAGTCACTCTGGCAAGTCTTCTTCTTTGCCGCTTCCGCCCTCGTTACGCCACTTCTTCTTTCTGCTGCGCTTCTGGACCTTAAATCTCGTCCTCTTTTGTTGGTCCCTCGATGCTGAAAACAATTTTAACACTCGATCTCTGCTCTCGCCGCCAGATTTCACCGCTCTCACTTCCTTGTCTTCCTGTTCTTATACGCTCGGGATGTCAGGTCTCTGGATCCGCCGAATCGGCCTCCTTCTTCTATGTCCGAAATAAGGGCTCTCCTAGGTCTGATGCGAGATCGCACCTCTCCACACCGCGCCTCTGAAGTCGCCCTCTTTCTCCCGGTCCTCACCCGGACTGATCGCCCCCTTTATGGGCACCGAAACACAGAAAATCGCCATGAGAAAGCGGAGCTCTCCTTTCTCGTGCCGCTACGACCTCCGCCTCCGCCAGAAGTCCCATTCAACAGTTTGTTAAAGACGTCACGCAACTGTGTCCCAATCACTTCCCAAATTGCCTTATACACCTCTACAGGCAGTCCATCTGTTCCAGGGGTTTTACCACTCTTCTGTTTTTTCAGACTTTCCTCTATTTCCCCCTCTGAAATATTTCTATTCAGTATATCTCTTATCTGGTCTGATACCCCTGGCAGGTTCTCTAGGAAACTGAATTGCTTTTGACTGGTATCTTCTCTTTGATATAACTCATGGAAAAATTCATAAGCCACTTCTTTTTTTTCCCCCATTACTGGCCACTAAATGACCTGATTTGTCTCTTAACCATTTAATTTTTCTGCTTTCTAATTCCTTTTTCAATCTGCTTGACAACCATCTTCCCGCTCTCATCGTGTATCTCATTGATCTCTCTGTATCCATAGCTGTATGATAAGGTATCTACCACGTATATGTCTCAGTGGTGAAATGTAAAATATAGCTGCAAGCCAGTGGTGGGTTGCTCCCAGTTCGCACCGGTTCACAAGAACCGGTAGTAAAAAAAAATTAATAGTTCAGAGAACCGGTAATAAGATTGGCTGGCCACGCCCCCGGCCCGGTTGCCGGCCCGGTCGCTGTTCGCTTACCCCGCCCACTCCCAATCTACTGCTGCCTCCTGAGTCCCAGCTGATGGCTAGAGGGAAAAAACTGTTTAAACTCTTGCCGCAGAGCTTCAAAGGGCCGCCCTACAGCTGATCAGTGTTAAAAGAAAACAAATGAGTAGACCGATGCCTGCAAAAATAAATGGGTAGACCCAGTGGTGGGATTCTACTTCGGTAGAACCGGTTGTTAAGTAGTTAAGCCAGTGGTTCCCAAAGTGGGCGGTACCATGCCTTAGGGGGCCGGTAAGAGGCAAGGGGGGTGGCAGGGGGGCGCTAGAGGCAAAAGGGGGCGACGGGGGGCTAAGTGGCAAGGAGGGTGGCCCCCACCCCTTGGCCTGTGCCTCGCAGCAGTTACCTCCTTGCAAGCAAACAGCAAGAAAAAACAGCCCCTTTCAGCTTCAGCATAGGTTAATTAGCACAAGTTGATTAGATCGGCCTCCCGACTCTCAGCTGATTTGCTCTCAGCTGTTTTGCACAGGGCTCTGCTGCTAGCTGCAAAGAGTGCTGGAGCAGATTTTTTTTCCTCTAGCTATGTTGAAAAAATGAAACTGAAATTAAAGCAGGCGCTTTGCTGCAACGTGACAAAATGAGGCAGGGAGAGATTTCTTTTTCTTTTTCTTCACCAAAAAAGGTAGGTGCAAACAATGGGAAATTTAGGGCAAAAGAGGAGAGTTCAAGATTTTAAAACACAAAAGAAAAAAAGCTCTATTTAACTAGGGAATTGTAATAATTGAGATACTATTAATTGTATATTGTGTTGAAAGCAGAAATGGTTAAATTGTGGTTTGGAGGAATATATGGGGGAAATTATTTGGTTTATTATTATTGGTAAATATAATTAATTGATTTGGAAGAAATTGGATTGCATGGAAATAATTGGAATATTCATGTTCATATTGATTAATATACAAAAAAGATAGTTATATAACTAATTGATTTATATTAAAATGTTGAATTTGTATTAAACAACTGTAATATTACATAATTAACCAATGTGAGGATGGATATAAAAATAGATGACAATGGGAAGGGGTATAATATAGAATAGAAGGGGAAAATTGAATTTGATTAAGATTAGAGATGAGGGCTTCCGGTTTGCTGCTGGCCGCCGCCAGACGTTCCTTTGGGATCGTCAGCTTCCTTTGCCTGTATAGAGCCGCCGTTACAGCGGATGGCGGCTCGAAAAAACTCCGTTCCCAAGAGGAAACAGAGATAGAGCCGGCAGGGGTGGGTAGAACTCTCCGCAGTGTCCCAAAAGTTTTTTTTTTACTTTTGGGACGGAGCGGATGAGAAGCCCCATATCCCCTGCCGCTGCTCCGGGCTTTGGGAGACCTCTGCTTATGCAGAGCCAGGCGTCAAGAGCAAGCCTGCGAATTCAACAGAATAATTAAAGAAATGACGAGCTGGACCCTTAATACTGAACTGCAAGTATTTCATCCTTCCAAAATCTATTTAAGAGAAAAGAGGAGAGGAAAAGAGGGAAAAAGAACCTTTTAAAATGGCGTCTGCTGTGGCTGGAGAAGGGCTAAAAGGGAAAGTCCTTCCGTTTCTCCTTACTACAATGTAGCGGAATAAATATCACTGGCTACATTTGTAGATAAAACCTCGCTCCTGTGCTGTTGATTGAAAAGAAGTTTTTTTTTCTCTTTCTAAGGGAAAGTCCTTTCGTTTTCTATTCTCTCTTTTTTGCTAAATCTTGTCTGTGTGGGAAATGGCATCGGGACTTATACAGCTGGACAAATGGGGGGGGGGAACTTCCCCTCTCAAGAAATTACGCCAACAAATTTCAACTCTCCAGCGTCAGAAACCCGATTTTAATATATTAGAATTTATCCTTGAAGAGATTGTAAGAAGGGATGAGATTGTGAACCAGCAACTTGAAAAATTTAAGCAGGAAATTAAAGAAATTGGTGAATTGGTGAAATCAAAGTTTGACTTTTTGAATCAAAAGATTTTAAAAGCTACTAATGGTTTATCAGGCTTTTTGATTCGGGTGGATGCAAAGACTAAATTATTAGAGTCTAAAATGAAGGAAATTGAGGAGAATTTGGATGACATGACTCAAAAAATTAAAAAGGATTTGATAAACACTCAGGATAATAGCTCGGAAGACAAATCTAAAATGGAGACTGACCAAAAGATTGGTAATGAAGAAAATGTACAACAGAGGATTGAAAGAGAAGTTTTAATGATTCAATATAATTTTACAGAATATGCAATTAGACTGAGAGGTTTGCAGGAAAATAATAGAGATGATTTAAGGAAAATATCTTCTGAAATTCTGGCTGGGATCTTAAAGGTTCAACCTGATGAAGTGTATTGCAGGATTGATAGAATTTACAGAATAAACTCCTGGTTGGCAAAGCAAAGGCAATTGCCTAGAGATGTGGTGATCTATTTTACAGATAAAGAAATTAGGAATAATATTGTGCAGAACTCTTTTAATTCTACCTTGCAATTTCATGGAAGAAAGATTTGGATTTTTAAGGAACTCCTGCCCAAGATGTTAATGGAGAGGAAGAAATTTGGCTTTCTAGTGACTGAATTAAAAAAAAGAAATATCCTATTCAGGTGGGACACCCCAGTTGGCCTAATATTGAGATATCAAGGAATAAGATATCAATTGCATACTGTTGAAAAAGCGGAAGATTTTTATCAAAAAATTTTAAAAATGAATTTAACACCTTTAGGCATAATACAGGATAAGCAAAAGGAGTTGGAAACAAAAGGAAAACATCAAATTACAGAGGTTGTGATGGATAAATTGTCTTTGGACTCCCTGGATACCTCAGCTGGACTGTCTATAAATAAGAGAGCAGTGTCATCCGACTCCAATGTGATGAACCATCAAGTCACAGACAAGTGCGCAAATCAATCAGTTGATATACAAGTGACAGAGAAGAAAGATGAGATGATAAAACTAACCCAACAAGAACATTACATAAAGCAGAATGAAAATCAACTAGCAGACACACAATTGGTAGGCAAGAAACGAGGATGGAAATTCAACCCGGAAAAGAAAAAGAAAAGAAATAGATCGCATAGAAACAGCAATTTCTAAACTATGCAACAGTGATGCCAGGGACTTTAAAAAATGAATGAATATTTGAAAAGATAGTGGAGGCGAACAATTGTTTGATACTATCCTGAGGATTGTGGCAGATCTCTGCAAGGCCATGGTTTTGGGATGTGAAAAGAGCCTCACTTTGTTGGATTTGAATCATCTAAAAATTATTATTTTTTTTTTTTTTGGTAAATATATTATAACTATTTTGAGTTATAAGGCAGGAGAGTTTCGCCGGGGCATGCAGAAGATCTGGATGTTACTCAGTAGGATGATGGGAATTAATAATCCTGATGAATACCACAACTATACCATATGGATATAATTATAATTATAATGTCACTCGGGTGGTTGTTTTTGCTTTTATACAAATGCGAGGATATTTACTACTGATGGGGGCAGAAGATGACTGGAGATTTTGAACAAACTGTTGCACTAGCATGTTATTTTACCCTATTATGGGTGATGGATTTAACAATCTAGAGGAAAGACATCAAAGAAGATACTATATGGATTATAAATTTAAAGTTATTGTTTTTTCCTTTTTTACAAAATGGAATGCATATATAGATATGTGTATATCTTAGTAATGTGGGCAGTGGATTATATCTAGAATTGTACTGCATGATTTTGTAGGAATTGAAGGGTTGAAATAGGTTAGCTTACTGATTGATTAGTCTAAGAAAAAGGATTCTTAAGTCATATATTTAGGGGAGTGGAGGACCTAATAATTCAGTGGAAAGATACTAAAGAAGATATATTTTTTTCTCTTTTTTTTTCTTCTTTTTATAAAATGGGATGCATATATAGATATGTGTATATTTTAGTAAAGTGGGTAGTGGATTATATCTAGAATTGTATTGTACTGTATGATTTTAAGTCATATATTTAGAGGAGTGGAGGAATTGGACAGAATTGAATAAATGTTAAATTTGGATGCAGGGAGAAGGTCGATTTAAAATGTTATATTAATATATATAAAAGACTAAAGGTTAAATTGTAATAATACTCAATAAGCTTAACATGTTAAGGGTCAGTATTTCGAGAAGGGATTAAGGGAAAGGAAAGATATTATGTATGTAACTAGTTATGAAATAGCCTATTGTTGTGAAGAAGTCACAGGGGGGGTTGGGTGGAAAGGGTGGGTTAGGGAAGGGGGGGGAAAAGGGGGAAAAACTTGTATTTGAAAACTTTTTCAATAAAAAAAAAAGATTAGAGATGAGGATGAAGGGTAATATTTTTTTAAAAAAAAAAATAGATGAGGAATAAATATGGCAAAAAGGAAATATAGAAATTGTAAATTTAATTGAAATGACTAAACACTGTTTAAATTTGTGAACCGGCCAAATACTCTGTTCAAAGAAAATACATTGTATGTTTGTATGTGTGTTTCTAATTATTGCTATTTATTCATATTTGTTCTCTTTTATTCTTTAAAGTTTAACAATTCATTCTTCCCTTTCAATCTTTCTCCTCAAACCTACCACCTCTCTCTTTTCTTTCCTTCTTACTTTCTCTTCCCCCCCCTTCTTCTCCTCCCTACTTCCTCTTCCTTTCTCCTTCTCCTCCTCTCTTCCTCCCTCTCTTACCCTCACTCCTACTCTAATTTCCCTTCCCTTCCTTCCTCCCTTCTCTTCCTGCCTCTCTCTCCTTCCTTCTTCCATCTCTCTTCTCCTTCCTTCATCCCTCTCTATTGCTGTATCCTTTTGTGCATATGGACTACTCAGAGGGCTGAAAAAGTTATTTTTGACTGGTCTTCGCACTTTTGACCAGTCTTCGAACTTACGACTGTCCTCACATTTTATGTTTTTGGCCTATCTTGTCACCATGGTGAAGAGAAGCAGTTGTAAAATGAGTGACACGGTTGTTAAGAATGCTACAATGGGCATAAATGATGACCAGTCATAAGTGCGAAGACCGGTAAAAAGTGCGAGGACCTGTCAGAAATCACTTTTTTCAGCCCTCTGGGTAGTCCTTTTGTGCATATGGACTACTCAGAGGGCTGAAAAAGTTATTTTTAACTGGTCCTCGCACTTTTGACCAGTCCTCGAATTTACGACTGTCCTCACATTTTACGTTTTTTGCCCTATCTTGTCACCATAGCAGTTGTGAAATGAGTGACATGGTTGTTAAGAATGCTGCACGGGGGGTAGAGCTCCCCGGAAGCCCCTGGAATAACTCCAGGGGCTTGGAGGGTGAGAGCCCCCCGCTCAGCCCACTGAAGCTCCGGATCTGGTGCGACTCTGTATTAACAGAGCTAGGCGTCGCGTCCAACTCTGCTGTCAAAAAGAAGATTGATTGAATCCAAAAAGCAGGCTGAACGGAAGCAGGAGAACAAGCTTTTGCAAGTATAATGCTTAACTCCGGGGATACAATGTTTCTATTTGAATTTTCTGAGCTGGAGGTAAAGATGGCGTCTTTGTTGTGAGTCTAAAAGTGAAAGTTAGAAAGGAAAGGACAGATTTGTGCTCAGAGACTGGCTTTAAGTTGCTGGATTTGATTTTAAAGAGCTGCTTGGAGAAAAGATCATTTTGCTTGGGGATTTACAAACAAATTGCTGAAAGCTGTTCAAGAGACTTTATGGCTGTGACTTTATGACTTTATGGTGGTGAAAAGAAAATTTTTCTTATAAGATGGCTTCCAAGAAAGGAGTTTTTGAAAGTGCTGGAAGTTCTCCAGTGGTGTCAGAAATGACACAGTCGACTGATTCACAGAGATACAAGGATTCTATTAATGAATTTACAGAATTTGTAAAGGAAGCCATGAACAATCATACTGTAGCTATGATTAACCAAATAGCAATCTTCGAATGGAAATTAAAAGAATTGTTGGAGGACACAAAAGCAAATACAGAGCACAATGACAATGCAGGAGACATTTTGATTAAAGCAGAGAAGGTGGAATCGGCTGGTTCTCAAGAACTTTCAAGCTTACTTCCTGCTCTTTGTGATGATTTGGAGAGGAAAAAAGTAGAAAATGACCAGCCTTGCGAGGTCTTGGAGGAAGAAGATTTGCCAGCAGCTTTCACACAACTAACTGAAAAGAAACAACTGAATTTTTCTTTGCAAACTGATGATAATCTTTGGTTTTACAGAACAAGGAATGAAGTGACTGACTATATAAGCAAGAAGAGGCGATATGGTGGCTCTAAATCAGAGGAAACACTTTCAAAAAGGGGACAATTTTTACAGATACATCAACCTCAAATTAAAATTAAAAACCTCTTCAAAACAGAACTAGGAGGGATGAAGAAAGATTGGAAAAAATATAAAAAGAAAGCAAGAATGGAAGATTAACCTTTTTTGGTTTTGCAGTTGATGTTTTAATGGCTAATTAAAAGGATTATGTTTTATCTGAAAGCATGAAAGTAAGATTAACTTTTTTTTTTGGTTTTGCAGTTGTATTAATGGTTAATTAAAATGATTATGTTTTAAAATTTAAATGATAGAGGGAGGAAGAAAGATTGAGGGGAAAATGCAGAAACTCAATTATTGACTAATTAAGGTTTAGGGAGAGTAAAATGTTTAAGTAAATGAATTAAGAATACTTTACAGATATACTAAGAGAGTTTTTAGGGTTTGAATGATCAATGTTTGTTAATGTTTTTAGAACACTTAGAGTTAATGAAAGGGGAGGTTGATGACTTTGTAGAAGGGGAGTTAAGGGGTCCAGGGAGTTTTAAATCTTGCAGTAAGTTAGCATATGTTAGCGAATGTTTGTTGAAGTCTATGCCCTGTTTTTGTTCTGGGAAGTCGGGGGTGGGGGGGTGGGGAGGGGGGGGTTGAAGGTTGATGATAGATTGAATGGTTGCTTATATTGTATATTTGTTTGATTATAAAATAAAATAAAAACTTTTTTTCAAAAAAAAAAGAATGCTGCACGGGCATAAATGTGAGGATGGTCATAAGTGTGAAGACCAGCCAAAAGTGCGAGGACCTGTCAGAAATGACTTTTTTCAGCCCTCTGAGTAGTCCCTATACACATAGCCATGGCCACCCGGTCACATGACCTCCAAGCCATGCCCACAAAATAACCCACGCCCACAGAACCGGTAGTAAAAAAATTTAGAACCGACCCCTGCTGCAAGCACATTTAATTTTAGAATCAGTTTAATGAGACAAATGTACCCTATCACACTTTTCTACAATTTTTTTGAAATCAGGAGTGAGATTGCTTGTTGAGATTCTCATCACAGCCTGTAAGTTAATGTCTGTCAAAGAGCATCTATATTTACTCTTGTTGATCTTCATGGAAGAAAAACTTTGCTCACAAATATATGTAGACCCAAATATAGAGAACATTTTCCCAGCAAATTTCTTCATACATGGAAATTTTTCAGCAGACAAAGATTTGTAAAAGTCAACTAATGTCACAGCATTAAACATTTCTTTCATAGTGTGATCTGACTGCATGTCAATAAATTCAAGCTGCAGCTCCTCGGGTGCTGAATCTGTCAGGTTTCGATGTCGTATGACAGCGAGGACAAGGGTGGAGATGACCCAATGGTGAGTGGACCCATCCACCCTTTTCTTTTCCCTATACGCCTAACGGCCCCAAAAACAGGGACCCAAGGGACTTTCCAAGCCCTAATAGATTCGGGCTGCATGAGGTGCCTGATTAACCTACCCACAGTCCTAAAATTAGGGATCCGAGTCAAAAAGCTCAACCACCCAATTCGATTTGAACAAGTTGATGGGTCTCTAGTGGGGGGAACTTACGCCACACACCTGACCAAACCAGTGAAGCTGGAGCTAGCAGATCACTGGGAAACGATTCGGTTCATAAAAGCCCCCAAAATGACAGATCCAGTCATACTGGGACTCTCTTGGCTAGACAAATGGGGCCCCATCAGGTTGAAGTGCTGACTGTATCAATATCAGCAGTGATGGGATAAGAGAGCAAATTGAATTTAGGCTCAATTTTCTTGAAGTCCTGAAATTTTCTTGTGAGCTCGTCCTCCAAACTCTGCAGATGATCCCTAATCTTAGCAGAAACACTTTCAGGCACTTTCTGTTTTCCTAATAAAGGGAAATGACAAAAATTGCCTTTACCTGCTTGCCTTGCAAATAGACCTAGTTTTGCTTTGAATGATTTTACATGCTTCCACATTTCATGTGCAAACAACCCCTTTCCCTGCAATGTCACATTCAGTTCATTCAATTTCTCAAATACATCAGCTGCAAACATCATCTCATATCTCCACTCCTCACATTCCATTTTTGTAACAAAATCATGAGATATCTCCTTCGTGTCCAGAAATAAGAGGATTTCATTCTGCAATGCCCAGACTCTTTTTATCACTTTGCCCAGGCTCAACCACCTCACACTGTTGTGGTAAATTATATCTTCATACTCTGCCTCCACATCCTCAAGCAAAGATTTGAACTGTCGATGGTGGAGTGCCCTTGCTCTGATTGTGTTCACCACATGCTTTAAGTCCAGTGCAGCTTTACAAAGGCTCTCCTGATGCAAAATGCAATGAAAAGACAAGATATCACTGTCTGTGCTTGTAACTTGTTTTTTAAAAGCTTAACCATACCTACATTTTTTCCAGTGAAAGCTCTGGCCCCATCTGTTGTAATGCTTGCCATTTTGTTCCAGGACAAGCCACTTTTCTCCACACAATGCACAGCACACTCAAGCAAGTCCTGACCAGTGGTTCTATCTTTCATTGATTCTAGGCCAAGTAATTCCTCTGTGATGACAAAATTTTCATTAATTCCACGGATAAAGATGAGTAATTGTGCAGTGTCTTCGTTATCTGTGCTCTCATCCAGTGCCAAAAAAACCCAAACAAAATCTTTGCTTGCAGTCTTCAGCTGTTCTGTGAGTTCGTCACTAATTGAGTCAATGTGCCGCACTATAGTCCTTCTTGACAATGAAATGCTTTCAAATTTGCTTCTCACATCAGGACACAGTACCCTTACACACTCTACCATACACTGCTTAATAAACTCGCCATCTGAAAAAGGCTTGTTGCGTTTAGCAAGGTTGTAGGCTACCATGAAACTTGCTTCTGTAGCGCTATTTTGAAGTGTTGATTGCTTTGTAAATAATGTTTGTTGCTTCTTCAGCTTTTTCACACACTCCGCAGCTTTTATTTTGCATTCTTCCTTGGAAAGTTTGCAGCCAAATTTGTTGAGGGTAAAACTGCCCTCTGCAAAGTAGTGCAACGGACCAGACAGCGAATAGATATGATGCTTAGCAAAACACACAGATAGTCACAGACTCTGAACGTTTAAAGAAAAATAAACAGTCTTTACTTGTAGTATAAAAACAAACTTGGCTTCTCAAAACAACTTCTTCAAACAATCACGGTTTAACACAAAACATAGTTTGCTTACAATTCCAGTTCTCTTCAAACACATACACAGTTCCTTCAAGCAGTTCAACCTTCAATAGCAGGGGCAGGAGCAGGAGCAGGAGTGAGAGCAAAAGCAGAAGTGAGAGCAGAAGTGAACGAACTTCCTGCCTTCCTTATATGTCTGCTTAGCACAGCCAATTAGTCATCTTTGTAGCAGTTAAAGTTACAGAACATATTTTTCTATATATTATCTACCCAACCGTAGGATAAGCATCCAACAAAATTTGCTATGTTTTGTTTCGTGGTGTCGTTTCAGATTGTACTCCTTAAATACGGCTATCATTTCATGACACAGTAAACACACTGCTTTATTCCCTGTATTACCAAAGAAATATTTGTTTGTCCATTCTTCATTAAACACACGACATTCATCACTGATTTTACGTTTTTTCGGAGGGTTCATGGTTTCACTAAAGTTGGAAATTTATAGATTTACTGTTGCAAAGACAGAATTGAAATGAACCAGATCAACCGGAAAAGTGCGTATCTACACTGCGCATGTGTATTGACATAGCCATCCTAGTGGAAAATATGAGACGAATCTTCGGTCGTGCACGGGAAGGAAATCTCGGTTCAAGGCGGATTTTTCTGACTGTCTTGGCGGGCCACAAAAAACTCTGTGGCAGGCCGCATGTGGCCCGCGGGCCGCAATTTGCCCACCCCTGAACTATTACTTAAAGCTAAAATTCCGGACTCATGGATGGAGGCGTATATAACTTTAATACCAAAAGAAGAGGCAGATCTGCAACATATAAAGAATTATAGACCAATATCTCTATTAAATGTGGACTATAAGATTTTTGCATCAATTATGGCTGAAAGAGTAAAGAAATTATTAAATGAGTTTATACATTTGGACCAAAATGGCTTTTTACCAAAAACACAAATTAGAGACAATATGCGAATTATATTAAATACACTAGAATATTATAAAATACACTCAGAGAAGCAAATAGTGTTGTTGTTTTTAGATGCACAAAAGGCGTTTGATAACATGAATTGGCAATTTATGATAAAACAGTTGAAAATGATGGATTTTGGAGACAGATTCATAAATATGATCCAAACTATATATAGAGATCAAGCGGCAAAGGTGATGGTAAATGGTGAAATGACAGGGAAAATCGCCCTGAGTCCTTCGGGAGTAGGGTGGTATATAAATCAAATAAAACCTAAACCTAAAACCTAAAATAGATATCAGAAAAGGGACAAGACATTACTATTTATATTGACATTAGAGGTACTAAATAGAAAAGTGAGACAGGAAAAGGAAATAAAAGGAATGAAAATCAAAAAAGAATACAAATTGCAAGCATTTGCGGATGATTTGGTGTTTATCATGGAAGATCCAATAGAGACAGTGCCAAAACTATTAGAGCAAATAGAAGAATATGGGAAAGTAGCAGGACTGAAAATTAATAAACATAAGACAAAAATATTAGTTAAAAATATGAGAGAAAAACAAAAAAGGGAGATAATGGAGAAACTGGACATCCAAATTGTGAAGAAAATGAAATATTTGGGCATTCATTTGACATCAAGATGTGCAATGCTCAAGGAAGATAATTATTATAAACTGAAAAAACAAATTGAAATAGACCTGGAGAAATGGAGAAACTTGCAACTATCATTAATGGGAAGAATAGCATTAATAAAAATGAATGTATTACCAAAACTATTATTTCTATTTCAAACTATACCAATAAAACTGGAGAAAAAATACTTTGAAGAGCTGAAGAGAATAACATGGAAATATGTGTGGCAAGGAAAGAGAGCAAGAATTAACATAAAAATGCTGCAAGATGCAAGAACTAGAGGTGGGTTTGGCCTACCGAATTGGGAACTGTATTATCAAGCCGAGTCGATGTATTTCAGGACATGGGATAAATTTAACGATTGGTTAGAAAGGAAATATGAATAAGGGTTTAGAGATAAAATAGATAGAGAAAAGATGGGAGAAAACAATCAGAAAAATAGAAACCCAGATGATGCCTAGGTAAAAGGAGAAAAGGGAGGGGGGGTAAAAGGGAAAAAGTGAGATTATTATAAAAATGTACACAAATGATGAAATTATTATGGAATTCTAGGAACTGACACGGAATTCCGGGATCAAACAGAAAACGTTTATTGCGCAAGGTTCAGTGGCAATACAAGAAGCAAAAACTGAACCCCGAAGGGTTCTGATGCAGTTACTCTTATACATACTTTTGACATCTTATGATTGGTTACAGTTCTGACAGCCCACAGCCCCCCCCCATACTCTACTACACCATACTCTTTAGCTAGCCTTCCTTTGTTTCTTAAGCAGGAAACTCCATGTGGGTTAGTTCTGCAATTTGACACAAGTGCCTCTGTGGTTTGAATTCTTGAACTCTTTAACTGTAGAATGGTGAGCTAACCTGTGGTTTGAGTAACCTTGCGGTTTAACTTTTTGAACCCAGTATTTGTCTCTTATATTTATTAGTTAAAGGACCCTTAGAGATCATTTAGGCTGACCCCGTATTATTTCACTTTTATATCCAATTTCATTATTCTATATTATTCCCCCCTTTGGAAGTTTTTCCATGCAGAAACTTCCACTGTTTCCCATCTGTTTCATGCTTTTCAGTGGGTACATTCTATACTACTTAATAAGCAAGCAAGTATATAATATTTGACATAACATAATCAGTTCAGGATAAGGGATATATATTAATGCAAAGAAAGATAAGTAATACATATGATTTTCAATCTTATTCTCTGAAGCACTTTCTCTAGTTACCCAGTTGAGAGTTGTACACATGTTCCTGTATCAGAAACTTCATTTTCATCAAAGAGTTCAGGGTCAATGTTATGGTCAATAAGGCTTTCCATCAAAATCAACTCTTTTTCAACTCTTATCTCTTTTACTGCTCTTTTAGCTAGTTGTCTGAACAAAGAATAAAAGCCAGGCCTACAACAGGAATAACATCTGTCTAATCCAGCCAGGCAATGGGACTTCTAGTGTAGGGTCCTTTTGCTTATCTCTGAGAATAGTGCCTTCAAAAACATGACGGGAGCTTGCATTGCTAAGGGGAAGTAGGACACATAAGCCTGTGTTGGATCTAATGGAGACATGTGGTGGTATTGAGAATGTGACCTTCTGTTGAAATAATAGTGGGCATAAGGAGAAATGCCACTAGTTAGTTTTTACATCCATAAGTGTCATTCTAGGGTCAAGTGTATTTCTGATGGACATTGATCTCCCATCAGGGATCCTACAGGAATATCTGGTTCCTGATGTTGCTTTATACACAGAGAAGGGTGACCCTAGGATTTCCACACTAACAGCTATAGGGCTAACAATGGGGAACAGTTCATTCCCAGCCTTTTGAAGGCATTATAAAAGTCTCCTCACAATTTGGCTACTGCTGCTTTGGTTCTCCATTTAATTAATTAGCCGGGCTATCAACATAATAATTTTAAATAATTTTAAATATAATAATTTTAAATTGGGGTATTTAAAATTTTTGGGGTTTTAAACCGGCCAAATCTATTTAATTATTTTAATTTTTAATCATTGTTGTGTCTTGTGTTTTTAAATTGGCTGTACACCGCCCTGAGTCCTTTGGGAGAAGGGCGGTATAGAAATAAAATTATTATTTATTATTTATTATTCAAGGAATATTGTGGCCCTGGTCTTGACCCACAGATCTGGCTCAACTGGAACAGCATTGTAAGATGAAGGTCCAGCAGACAAACATAACCAGCATTTTTGACCTAGAGCAGGGTCAGACTGATTAACTAGGCTTTGACTTAATTCCAGTATCCTTAACATGTAGTTCCCTTTTCTCAGTTGTTGCAGGGGCCCATTTTCCCTTTGTTCTACCCCACTCTGTTCTGGGATTGTCAGACACTTGTCTTTAGGTTTTGGGGTTGGCTTAGGTTCAGGGTACCGACCCCACCTATTTATGATACGTCGTCGGTGGGAGTGGACCTGTTCCAAAGAGTTCACACCTTGTGATCTATTCCTTCCCTGTTCTTTGGGGTTTTTCAACTTCCCCAGATAAGAGCAAGGGGGGTCACTTGGGCATTCTCACAACATTGGGAACTACTATTCAGGGTGTTATTACTCATTAGGCCCTTTGCCAATAATAGCCAAAGCCATAGAAAACTCATAATTGTCCTCTACACAGAACCTATCCAATCACAATTCCCTTAATCTACAACATCACCACATTAGGAAGAAGGTTAGGGTTAACCTTCTGAGGAACAGGCTCAGGCTCAACCCATCCAAGACCGAGTGGCTGTGGTTTCCGACGTCCCGATATAGTCAGCTGGTGCCATCGCTGACTATTGGGGGCGAATCATTGGCCCCCACGGATAGGGCTCGCAACTTGGGTGTCCTCCTGGATTCACGGCTGTCTTTAGAAGAGCATGTGACAGCCGTGACCGGGAGGATTTTTCATCAGGTTCACCTGATCCGCCAGTTGTGTCCCTATCTAGATCGGGACTCCCTACACACAGTCACTCATGCCTTCGTTACCTCTCGTCTGGACTATTGCAACGCTCTCTACATGGGGCTCCCCTTGAGGTGCACTCGGAGGCTCCAACTGGCGCAGAGTGCGGCCGCGCGGGTGGTGATGGGAGCGACATGGAGTTCCCATGTAACACCTCTCCTGCGCAAGCTGCACTGGCTCCCGGTGGTCTTCCGGGTGCGCTTCAAGGTTCTGGTTATCACCTTTAAAGCGCTCCATGGCTTAGGACCTGGTTATTTACGGGACCACCTGCTACCACCAATAGCCTCCCACCGGCCAGTACGCTCCCATAGAGAGGGGCTCCTCCGGGTGCCGTCGGCCAAACAATGTCAGCTGTCGGCCCCTAGGGGGAGAGCGTTCTCTGTGGGGGCACTTACCATCTGGAACGAGCTCCCCCCGGAGATACATAGGATCCCGGATCTGCGCACCTTCCGCCGCGCGCTTAAGACTTTTCTATTTCATCAAGCTGGCCTGGCCTAAATCTTCCCCCTTTTTAAATGTGGAAATTTTAAATGTGGAAATTTTAAATTTTAAATTTGTCTTATTTATAGGGTCATGGGTAAGGCGTTTTAAATTGGGGAGCCATTTTGGATTTAATTCTGTTTTAAACGTATTTTAATGTTTATATTGTATGTTTTTAATTTTGGCTGTTCACCGCCCCGAGTCCTTCGGGAGAGGGGGCGGTATAAAAATCTAATAAATAATAAATAATAATAATAATAATATATGTGACTTGGACTAACAAAGACAGGAAGTATCTTAGATCTGCCTCTTTAGCTTGCCCCCTCCTTTCCCTTCTTCTGCCGTGCGCAGGGAACCAGTTTCCGGGGTGGTTCAGCAAGGCTTGTCGTCTCCGACTGTGCGTAGAGAATCCATTGCCGGTAGGATTCAGCAGAGTCTATCTTCGCATCGTACATTGAGAACCCTTTTCCGGTCAGGTTCAGTAAGATGCTTTTTGGTGAATTTCAGTACTAGGGGCTTATCAGTCTTCTGCACTTGATATTGTACTGGGTCAGAATCTTTTGCTGCCTTGAGTCTGGTCCAATGGATCCAGCTCTTCCCTTCTAAGGTTTTAACTGCTAATGGAGAACACATGACAACAGTATAGGGCCCCTTCCATCTGGGTGTTAATGGGTCCTCTTTCCAATGCTTAACCCACACTCTATCTCCTGGTTTGAACGAATGTGTTGGTGTCTCCACTGGCGGTGGGACCTGTTCTAGTACATAATGTCTCAATTTATTTACCTGATCATTGTGTAGTTGTAATTGCTGGACCAATTTTTGTGCCTCTATTCTGGGCATTTTCTATGTCAATTCCAGTGTTCACTTTATATGCTTCTATCAATCTAGCTAAAAATGAGGCTGGTGACTCTGTCTTTTCCTGCCTTATGTTAGTCACAGCATTATAGTTAACTGGCTTCTTGGCAGCCTCCTTCAAGGTTTCTAAACACAAGAGGCGATACTGGCTCAACAATGTCATGTGTTGATTGTTCGAAGGGTCCCAGTGGGGGTCTTATTCCACTGCTGCATTGACCCTATTTTGTTGAGCCCCCTGCCCACCATCTGGGTACCTTCGCTTGAGGACCACTTCCTTTGCTATCCTGTACTTTTCCTGGCCCTCAAGGTTCAGTAAGGTGGAAAGAAGTTGTTGCATTTCTGGCCAGGTGGGCTTATGACTTTCTATAATGGTAGCCATCAAATCAATGATTTCTTGAGGCTTCTCTGAAAACGGCCCATAGTGCTGTCGCCAATTCAACAAATCAGTGGTTGTAAAAGGCACATATTGAAGCATAGGAACATTTTGAGGCTGTCCCTTGGCATTTACTCCTGGTATAATTACTTCTCTAAGAGGGGCAATAGTTTCACCCCGGGCCTTTGTTTTACTTCTAGTATGGTTTGACACAGAATCTTCAGAGCTCGCTGAAGACCATGAGGCACTTCTCTTTATTTTCTTCTTTGACTTAGGTTTTGTCAGATTCTCTGTTTCTGGTGGCACAGGAACCAGTTGTTTTTATTGCAGGGGGAGTTACTGGTTGAGTTACTGGTTTTACTCGTGTAGAATACGGAGGGGGTCATTGTACTTCCTCCCTATCAGCCTGGTTTAAAATCTTTGGCACTAAAGTTTTCTTTCTCCCCTCTCTTTTAGATTTCATCAAACAGACCCTAGCAAACTCTGCCTGACACTTGATTAACCAAGGGGGTCTCTCTTTTACGTTAGTTTTCCACTGATCAATATATGGATACTGGTCCCAATGTCCATCCCCTGTTACTCTCTGGTGGACTCTTGCGATGAGCCCTGGGTCTAAAGACCCTTCCTCTGGCCACCCCACGCCGAAGGTAGGCCACTTATTACGGCAAAATGTCTGTAGTGTATCAGGGTCACATTGGGGGTCTCCATAATCTCTCAGGAAACCTACTTTGAAGTTGTCTAACATACATTGCAGGGGTGTCCGTGAGGCACCTCTTTTGCTACTACTCCCACCCATGTCCTAACACACTACCATTGACCCGATGTGCCGGAATTTCCGACGGTCACAATGTGGAAACTGCAAGGGTTTATGATTGGTTACAGTTCTGACAGCCCACAGCCCGCCCCCCTTGTTGCTACACCATACTCTTTAGCTAGCCTTCCTTTGTTTCTTAAGCAGGAAACTCCATGTGGGTTAGTTCTGCAATTTGACACAAGTTCCTCTGTGGTTTGAATTCTTGAACTCTCCAACTGTAGAATGGTGAGCTAACCTGTGGTTTGAGTAACCTTGTGGTTTAACTTTTTGAACCCAGTATTTGTCTCTTATATTTATTAGTTAAAAGACCCTTAGAGATCATTTAGGCTGACCCCGTATTATTTCACTTTTATATCCAATTTCATTATTCTATATTAAAATAGATATAAATTTTAATCAAATAAGAAATTGAAATGAAAATAGAGATAAATAGAAAATCGGAGCTGCTCGAATACCATTCTAGATTGAACTGAAAAGGGAAACAACAAGAGAGAGGGGAAGGAGTAGAGAGAGAGGAAGGGAGAAGAGAGGAGAGGGAGAGGAAGAAGGGAAAACGAGAGGAAGAAAAGGGAGGGGAAAGAGGAGAAGGTTAGAAGGGGGGAAGAAGAGAGGAGTGGGGGAAGGGAAGGGGAAGTAGGAAAGGAGAGGAAGAATGAAGAAAGTAGGAGGAGATAGAGGAAGGAAGAGAAGGGGAGGAGAAGAAGAAAGGTTGTGGCAAAATAAAGAAGGGTAAATGGTAAAAGAGCAGCCCCGAATAAGTAAAAATTAAAAATGAAAGTTAAAAGATAAAATGAATGAAAAATTATTATTATTATTATTATTATTATTATTATTATTATTATTATTATTATTATTATTTAAATTTATATCCCGCCCTTCTCCCCGAAGGGACTCAGGGCGGTGAACAGCCGAGAATTAAAATAATATGCAATATAAAAGTTAAAATAATTAAAAATAAATTAAATTAAACGGCCGCCCCAATTTAAAACCCCTAGCAATACAATTAAAAACCCCTAAAAGCTATTCAGGCCAGGCCGGCTTGCTGAAATAAAAACGTCTTCAGGGCCTTACGGAAAGTGCGGAGATCCAGAATCAGCTGTATTCCGGGAGGTAGCTCGTTCCAGAGGGCGGGTGCTCCCACAGAGAAGGCCCTCCCCCTGGGGGCCGCCAGCCGACATTGCTTGACCGACGGCACCCTGAGGAGGCCCTCTCTGTGAGAGCGTATTGGCCGGTAGGAGGTTATCGGTAGCAGCAGGCGGTCTCGTAAATACCCTGGCCCTAAGCCATGGAGCGCTTTAAAGGTGAGAACCAACACCTTGAAGCGCACCCGGAAGACCATTGGGAGCCAGTGCAGCTCGCGCAGGAGAGGTGTTATATGGGAGCGCCATGTCGCTCCCGTGATCACGCGCGCGGCCGCATTCTGGACCAGTTGGAGCCTCCGGGTGCTCCTCAAGGGGAGCCCCATGTAGAGAGCATTAGCCTAGTCCAGGCGAGAAGTGACGAGCGCATGAGTGACTGTGCATAAGGAATCCCGACTCAGAAAGGGGTTGTAAAGGGAATCTTTTCCCGACCCATTGAGGGGTTTTTCGCCCTCCGGAACATCGGGTCGAGGAAAAATACAGCTGCTGAAGGCTCCGTGGGGTGACAGCGGTAGCAGCTTGACTGGTGGCGCTTTTCTCGCTCTCCGGCATGGACCGATGGCGGCGGCAGCTCTGCGGTGGTGGCGGCGGCGGCGGCAATACAGTGGCTCCCCTGGATTCCTGGCCTCTCCGGGGCTTTTTGAGGCTCCTGGGGACTCTGGAGTATGGTGGGAGCCATGGTGGAAGCGGCGCCGGCGCTGGCAGTGGGCGCGGGGCTGTCGGTGGCTGCTGGATGGTGGCGGAGACGAGGGGGCGGCAGCTGGCTGCTACCGAAGAGGACGGTATGGTGAGAGGCTGCTGGCTTCTATCTTGGAACCCTGGACCTGCTAGGGGACGGCTTATTTCTGCTGGCCCATTTTCCTGCAGGAATCCGGAGGCCCCATTTGGAGACTGGGGCTGTGGACTGGGGATGTGAAAGGACCAAATGCTGGAAGACCAGTAAGACCTGGGGAGTGGGAGAGGTTGGAGGATGGCCGAGGGTTGGCCTAGGGCTGCCTCGGGCCATTCCCCCCTCCCCCCCTTTTGTTGGCCTGTATAGGCCTTATTATGGTCACCACCCCAGCTGCTTCCTGCCTTGCAAGCCATCTCCCTCCATCGCCTTCCGTGTGTCATCTATTCCCCGGATTTACTATTCTGCCTTCTGGACTGGCTCTATTCCACCTATGCCCTTGATGGTGTGGAGAATGGACAGATATGATGTGGATTCTGAGGGAGTCCGGTTTCAACTGCCGTTTCCCTACCAGAGTGGATAGACTATCGAATCTCTCCATAGCCAACTCCATCTTGGCTAGCCATCATGAGAGGATGGCCTGGAGAGAGCACCTTCTGAGTTTTTGTTGAAATGGCACGAGACTTCTCCCACTGTCGTGAGAGGACGGTGGAGTCCAGTTTTTTCCATGTCTTGAATTGCTGCCTCTCCGTTCCCTAGGACATTTAGACTATTCTATGGAACCTCAGTCAGATGATGTTTCACCCTTTCCCGGTTGTTGGATGCACTCGACCGCCGAACTCCTTGCGCTGCGAGACTCCCCCCTCTCGCAGGCCTGGCCCTCCACGTTATCGAGGGCCTACCTTGATGACGGATTTTGGAATCCCGAGAGGTGGCATGCAGCGAAGAGGGGGTTGAGGGGTTTTTTATTTAAATTTTTAAAGAAAATTTTAAAGGGACCCGGGAGGAAGGGAGGGGGTTGTAAAAATGGACCTGGGGGGGGGGGGGGAGTCCAGATAGCTACTGAGCGGGGTGATAGGGTGACGGGCTGCAGCAGAGGGGTCAGGAAAGAAAATTTATCCAGGGAGCAGGGGGACAACAAGAAGGGCAATGCAATTGAAATAATGAGTGGGAGGGGCAGGTATGACGGGCGCAGGGGACCATATCATGTGTCGGGGATGCGCTTACGCTGTTTACGAGCAATTGCACACTCCGGCCCCCAATGCGTGACTCGTGGCCTGGGTTGTGCAGGGTCTCAGGCCCAGGGTCCACGGCTGATGTTGTGTAATGCCAGGTCGGTTGTTAATAAAGCCCCCCTCATCTGTGATCTTATATTGGAGGGGGGTGCGGACCTGGCAGGTATTACGGAGAACTGGTTGGGCCAAGAAAGGGGGGTCCCCCTCGTTGAAATGTGCCCACCAGGTTTCCGTGCATTTCATCAGCCAAGGGCCCAGGGGAGGGGTGGGGGAGTGGCGGTGATTATTAGGGAGAGTCTTTGTCCGAGGGAGACCACTGTTCCTCAGATAGCCGGATGTGAGTCCCTCTTTGTGAAGTGGGGCCGTGGGGTGCAGATGGGTTTGCTGACTGCGTACCTGGCTCCCTGCCACATGGTGGCGACCCTGCCCGAGCTACTCGACGTCATCGCCGGGGTGGCAGTGGACACCCCCAGACTTATTGTCATGGGGGATTTCAACCTTCCATCCACGGGTGAGGCGTCAGAGGTGGCTCGGGAGTTCATGGCTTCCATGACGGCCATGGACCTGACCCAGGTAGTTCAAGGCCCCACTCACATAGGGGGACACACTCTGGACTTGATTTTCATCTCTGGTCAGTGGTTGAATGATCTTGGTAGAGGGGACTTAGATATTAAACCCTTGTCATGGACAGATCATTCGCTCCTTCACTTGGACTTTCCTACCACTTCCCCCTGCCGCAGGGAGACGGAACCAATCAGATGGTTCTGTCCCAGGCACCTGATGGATCCCGAAAGGTTCCTGACGGACTTGGGCCGTTTCCTGAGACTCTGACACACGAGTCGACTGAAGAGCTGGTGGCTGCCTGGGAGAGTGCGGCCGCCGGAGCTTTGGATCGTGTCGTGCCTTTGCGGCCTCTGACCCGATGCTGATCTCAATTGGCTCCTTGGTTCTCTGAGGAGCTGAGAGAGATGAAGCGTCAGAAAAGACGCCTAGAGAGCATTTGGAGGCCTAGTCATTCTGATTCTGACCGGACACAGGTGAGGTCTTATATCAAGACCTACCTAGTGGCGATAAAAGCGGCGAAATCTAACCATTTTTCCACTCTTATCGCATCTGCAGAGAACCGCCCAGCCGCCCTGTTTAGGGTGACCCACTCCCTTCTTCGGGGGGGAGTGCGGGAAGATCCCTTGCAGGGTCGAGCTGAGGATTTTGTGCAATTCCTGCACAATAAAGTCGCTCGGATTCGGGATGGCTTGGACTCCGACTGGGTGAGTCCGGGGGAGGAGACGAGGGCAGGTCTTGAGAATATTACCTGGGAGGAGATTGATCCTGTGACTCCCAAGGATGTGGACAGGGTTCTAGGTAGGATTAGTGCCGCCACGTGTTTATTGGACCCGTGTCCCTCCTGGTTGGTACTGGCCTCCTGGGAGGTTACATGAGGCTGGCTCCAGGGGATTATAACTGCTTCTCTGAGTGAGGGTACCTTTCCCGCCGCCTTGAAAGAGGCGGTGGTGAGGCCCCTCCTCAAGAAGCCTTCCCTGGACCCGGCTGAATTAGCCAACTACCGTCCGGTCTCCAACCTTTGTTTTGTGGCGAAGGTTGTTGAGAGTGTGGTGGCACGACAACTGCCCGGGCACCTGGATGAAGCTATCTATCTAGACCTGTACCAGTTGGGCTTCAGGCAGGGGCACAGCACAGAAACGGCATTGGTCGCGTTGGTGGATGATCTCTGGAGGGCTCGGGACAGGGGTTGCTCCTCTGTCCTAGTCCTATTTGATCTCTCAGCGGCTTTTGATACCATTGACCATGGTATCATGCTGCAGCGGTTGAGGGGGTTAGGAATAGGGGGCACCGTTCTGCGGTGGTTCTCCTCCTTCCTCTCCGACCGCTCACAGTTTGTGTTGGCAGGGGGGCAGAGGTCAACCTCGAGGCGTCTCGCATGGTCGGTCCTCTCACCCCTTCTGTTCAACATTTATGTGAAGCTGCTGGGTGAGATCATCCGTGGTTTTGGGGTGTAGTGTCATCTGTACGCTGATGATACTCAGCTGTACATCTCCACCCCAGACCACCCCAACGATGCCCTTGATGTGATGTCTCACTGCCTGGAGGCCGTGCGGGTCTGAATGGGGAGGAACAGGCTCAGACTCAACCCTTCCAAGACTGAGTGGCTGTGGCTGCCGGCGTCCCGATATAGTCAGCAGGTGCCATCACTGACTATTGGGGGTGAATCCTTGCCCCCCACAGAGAGGGCTCACAATCTGGGTGTCCTCCTGGATGCACGGCTGTCTTTAGAAGAACATATGACGGCCGTGGCCAGGGGGGCCTTTTATCAGGTTCGCCTGATCCGCCAGTTGCAGCCCTTTCTGGACCAGGACGCCTTGCGCACGGTCACTCACGCCCTTGTCACCTCCTGGCTGGACTATTGTAATGGTCTCTACATGGGGCTCCCCTTGAAGAGCACTCAGAGACTCCAACTGGTCCAGAATGCGGCCGCGCGGGTGGTTATGGGCGCAACTTGTTGTGCCCGCGTGACACCCCTCCTGCGCGAGCTGCACTGGTGGTCTTCCGGGTGCGATTCAAGGTGTTGGTTACCACCTTTAAAGCGCTCCATGGCATAGGACCCGGGTACCTTCGAGACTGTCTTCTGCCACCAATAGCCTCCCACCGGCCAGTCCGCTCCCACAGAGAGGGTCTCCTCAGGGTGCCATAGGCCAAGTTATGTCGGCTGGCGACACCCAGGGGGAAGGCCTTCTCTGTGGGGGCCCCAGCCCTGTGGAATGAACTGCCCCCGGAAATACGTAAGATCTCTGACCTCCGGGTGTTTCGCTGCGCACTGAAGACCCTGTTGTTCCGCCAGGCCGGGCTATCAACATAATAATTTTAAATTGGGGTATTTTAAATTTCTGGGGTTTTAAATTGAGCCAAATCTATTTAATCATTTTAAATTTTTAATCGTTGTTTTGTCTTGTGTTTTTAAATAGGCTGTACACTGCCCTGAGTCCTTCGGGAGAAGGGTGGTATAGAAATAAAATAATAATAATAATAATAATAATAATAATAATAATAATAATAATAATAATAATAATAATAATAATAATATTAAATATGTTTATGAGAAATAAAAATAAAAACTTTTTTTAAAACAATTATCTAAAGGCTCTGTGTGCTGTGTGCTATGTTTTGCTCCTGGGTTTATCTCATAATACTAGTCACTCTGCAAAACTCTGACACAATTTCTAGTTGATTGAAAGAAGAATGTCTATGGAGATTCTCAGTCATCCAGTCATGGTTGTCCCAAAGGTGCTTTTTTCAAGAGGCAACTGGACTTTCCGGTTTTTCTTTGAAGCTTCTCGGATGAGAAGCGAAACGTCTTCAAAGAAAAACCAGAAAGTCCAGTTGCCTCTTGAAAAAAGCACCTTTGGGACAGTGAAAGAAAAACCACAGAACGTTAAGTTTATTAAAAAATACTGAGAAACCACTGGGTTTCTGTGTTAATATTCTTTTGCTTTTGGACCTTTTTCAACACCCAATTAGCCACCGGCCTCTCCCCTTAACTCTGTTTCAAAATACAAAGCGTACACACACACCCAAAACAGGTGTGAAAGTAACATTTCATGTGTGTTACCTCTAAACACTTCTGTTGTGACCTAGGCTTACTGAGTCATTACAAGACACAATTAGTCCCAAATAAACCTATTTTATTGTAACAACTGAGAATTACGTTCATTCCCAGCTGAGTCCCAATTAGTTGCAACAAAACTCTTTTGGAAGAAGTCCTTCGGGATAATTGCCAACCTTTATCTTCTTTGACACCCTGCCAAAGGCCTTACTTGGCAAAGCCCCATGAAGTTCAGAAACAAACAAGAGATGCCAACTGGAAACAAAGTTAGCAATGTTGCTTTCCTGCAAAAAGCCCAAGTGCCTTTGTTTCTCTTTTAAGCCTTATGGGAGGGGCCAATCATCTCCTAGCCTTACTCCCGAGTCGTTCCTTTTGCTTTAGCTGCTCTTGCCTTCTGGCAGCTCTGTGCATGCATGCACTAGGAACAGGCTCCTCCTGTTCCTCTGCCTCTCTGCTGTCCGACTCTGGGGGCTCCAGAGTCTGCACATCACTCCCAGATGGCCCTGGCCCCATCTCTGCCTCCAACGCAGAGCCCTCATCCGGGCCTTCCCCAGACTCCAGGACTGGCCCATGTTCCTCCCCAGACTTCTCACTTTCCGACTCCGCTACCAGCTCCGCAGGCTGCTGGCGGACCACAACAGCTTCTTTGCTAATTTGGATGACCAAACTTGCCCATTGCCATGTAAAGAGTACACTCATTTCCTGTTGGACTGTAACAGAAGTACAGATGCCACAGCTTTTACAAATGGTGCGCTTCATTTATTGCTCCAAAATAAAAGCATATGAGAAAGGGGGGGGGGAGTAACCAAAGGCCAAAAAAAACCAAACAAAAAATAGAATTGTAAATGGTAAGGATGCAAAGGAGAGCATTCCCCAGAAACTGCACTGTCATTTGTGGGGATGTGTCAGGACTGTCCTCCTAACATGATGAAAAGACCTACAAAGAAGAAAGATAAGTTAGCTACAAAAATTGGAGTAAATAATACTTTGGGAGAGGAGAAGGGCTGGGAAGTACTATTTTTATGTCCTGCTCCATACTGCCAGTAAGTGAAGGGCTTTAGGCAGGGGTGGGATTCAAAAATTTTAGCAACTGGTTCTCTGCCTGGTTGCAGGGTGGGCGTGGCCATGGTGGGCGTGGCCTACTCGGCCTCCTGCACCATGGCGGGGGGGCACGTTGTCACCCTCCCCAGGCTCCAGAGGCTTTCCTCGAGCCTCCGGGAAGGCGAAAACGGCCTCCCCCGGGCTCCAGAGGCCGGAAACGAGCCCGTTTCCAAACTTCTGGAACTTCCGGGAGACCCATTTTTCGCCCTCCCAGAGCCTCCGCGTGGGCCCTGCACTTACATGGCATCCAAAACGGGCTGCCAGGAGACTCCGAGGAGGGGCGGGGTGGGCGGGGCCAGCCAGTACTTGCAACTACCATTTTGGCGAACCAGATGTAAAATTAGCATCCGGTTCACCTGAACCAGTCCGAACCGGCTGAATCCCACCCCTGGCTTTAGGTACAATATTCTCATCTCCTACAAACCTTACAATGTAGGAGATGAGTATTGCGATTCCATTCAGATGCTCTCATGTCCTAAAAGAGGGTCTCTTGAAGAGATGAGGTCTCTTAAATAGCTTTAAAAGTGTACTTTCATACATTTTGGCACTAAGGACCTTTCCTGTTGTCATACTTAAAAGAAAGAGCCACACAAAACGTCAGCATCCTGAAGAAGATACAAGGCAGCCAGTGGCTTTCTGTAGTGTTAGGTCAAGAGAGGCTGTCAATAAACCGTTTATATCCTGAAATAATATTTAATCCTTAAAGCAATTGTCTAATACCAGGTGGGCATATTATTTTCTTGTTAAGATACTGCAAAGTATTACATTACTCTCTTTTTTATCATTCAGAGGATACTGTAATGAATCAGAGGCTGCAAAACCTCCAGCTATTTTATTATTTGGGTCAGTACATTAGACAAATGGGGAACATGTACACTGTCTTTTTTTAAAAAAGGCTGCAAAGTACAATTCAAAAATAATAAATATTATCCTTATATGCATATGTAAAATTAGTAATGTTCAGTGATTTGTTAACTTTGAAAGCAACATAAAATTATCAGATGCACTTTTATCTTTTAAAATTTATATGGATCCTAATCATTAGGGAGAAGTGTTTTATTATTAAAAGGCTTTAGTCCATATCTAAACAGCCATACGAATTTCATGGGAAATAGCTCCAGAGGAACTCGGATCAAAAGGTTTATCAATTATTCACCCAAAGATTTGGGGACTATTAAAATTAATTTTTAGCAATCACAATGGTTGAGCAGATGTATTACTTATTCTAGGATGTCTTCTAGTTTTGTGTAGAACTAGAGACAACCCTTAATACATTTGTATTTCAAATTTAAAACTAAAGTGATTCCCCACAGCCATTTTGTACTGCTAAAAAAATATGGTAAATAAAGGGCCAATGTGGTCTAATAGTAAAAGGATTTGACAAGGATCATGGAGATCAGATCCAAGTCCACCTGCAGCCATGGAAGTTGACTGGATGACTTTGGCCAGTCCCCTTCTCTCATTTTTATCCTAATCCAACCACAGCATTTTTCTAGGGAAAAAATCAGAGGAGGAAGTGCAATGGAAGCTGCTCTAAGAGGAAAGGAAGCGATAAACTGCCTAACAAAGAAATAAATAATGAATGTTGTTGACTGTGGGTGGTTATGTCTTTCCAATCTAACAAAAAGATCAAGCTTGCTTATTGAAGTTCTACCAAGCCTCTCTTTTCAAGATATGCATTATATTGGGTTTATTTTATTTTATTTTATTTTATTTTATTTTATTTTATTTTATTTTATTTTATTTTATTTTATTTTATTTTATTTTATTTTATTTTATTTTATTTTATTTTATTTTATTTTATTTTATTTTATTTTATTTTATTTTATTTTATTTTATTTTATTTGTTGTAGCTTTTAGAGAGGTGGGAGAATTATTAGAAGATTAGAGGAAGAATAACTAAAATATAAATAGAAAGCCCTTCATAGGCAGCACCCCTGTGTGTGCTTATTTGGGTGTCAACCCTAGTCCTGGGGTTGTACAAACATACATACCTATATACATGCCCATCACACTGTTCCATTTTGGACTAAGTAATATTAGGCAAAGCATAGGACAGGAGTAAGCAGCAGTAAGCCAAAGAAATTAATGGTATGAGAAAGGAAAATACAGCTAAATCTGATAAAACGATTACATTGTTTTGTCATTGTAGGTTATTTCAACAGCCCCAGGCTATAACACCTGACAATCTATTTCTGGAGGCATTGGTGTTCTGTAATATAGAGAAAGTGTGTCTATTACATCCCCACAAATTTGTTAAAATTGAAGCCTGGTTGCTTTCTGATTGGGCATGTTGCAGCACACAGACCTTGCAAAACTCTGATGGTGTATAATCTGAACAGCTAAAGTCAATGGTTCTATGACCCTGCTTATATTTCCATGATTATCTAATGTACTCCCAATTTTATGACGGTAAATTCTCCTGAACAACATGAGACTTGCTTCCACGTTAAGAATTAGGGATCAACATCTTTTCTAATGCCTCTCAGCATTTGGCTTTTTCTGTTGCCCACATTTGTTTGCCACTGATTTTAGGATTAAATATATCTCCTCGTGGAAAGCCACATATATTGGGTTTTAGTGATCTTACTGTACAGCCTTGTTTACAGAGATACTTTCTTTTTATTTTTTTATTTTCAATGGCAGCACCATTTAGAACTCAGGCCCACTTCCTTAAAAACGGAATGGGGGATAAAGTATGGAAGAAGGGATGAGGTCAACCCTCTCCAGTAGTGGGTTGCTACCGGTTTGCCCCGGATTGAGCGAACCAGTAGCGGTGGTGGAGGGAGGCTCCGCCCACCCACCCGGATGTCTCTGCACATGCGCAGAAGCGTTGCGCACGCGTTGAAACCCACTACTGACCCTCTCCTCCTTTTTCAACCACTAAGGGAATGATCATTAAAATGAAGAAAGAGGAAAAGTGTAACGTAATAAATAAATAGGGAAATAAAACAAACAAATAAAGCAGGATAATAATAACTCTGTGAGTGTGTGTGTGAGAAACACATTTGGCACATTGAAGAGGGTATTTACACGGGAGAAGGGAGTGGTCCAAAGCTGAGAGTGGACAGTCAGGCAGCAACATGGAGAAGAAGAGATAAAGCTGAATTTGTGGGGTAGAAAGGATAAGCTCCTTCTCTCCCCTCCATTTTCTCTTAGAACCCTCCCAAAAACCACCTTCTGCTATTCCCTCCAAATCAGGAATCATTCTCAGTCGCTGATCCTCCGACCTAGTTGGGTTTGGGAGAAGAATGGCAGATCCTCTTAACGTCTTCTAAATGGAAACTTCGTATTCTCTGGTGTCCTGTTAAGCAGAAAGATGGGGGAAAAACCACCTTAATTCAGGGACAGAATCTCACCTACTCTTTTCCCTTACCTAATTGACTTTAAACTAAGCAAACATCAGAAGATCATCTTCATGCACTGTGGCAGGGTTGGTTGGTCCCATGTGCCAACCCACCAAAGAGGATAAATTCAGTAAATCATGGTTAAGTAAATAAAACCAGAATTCATCTTAGCATGGTTTCCTTTTCTCTCAACTATAAAGGGGGCCTTTGGTGACCACTGCTGGCAGCATGTGGTAGTATTGGAGGGAGTACAGGGAGTCCTCAACTTATGACCACAATTAAGCCCCAAATTTCTGTTGTTAAGTGAGACATTTGTTAAATGAATTTTGCCCCATTTTATGACTTTTCTTGCCACAGTTAAGTGAATCAATGTGGTTGATAAATTAGTAACCCAGTTGTTAAGTGCATCTGGCTTCCCCATTGACTTTGCTTGTCAGAAGGTCACAAAAGGAGATCACATGACCTTGGGATACAGCAACGGTCATAAATATGAGTCAGTTGCCAACCATCTGAATTTTGATCACATGATCATGGGGATGCTGCAAAGGTCGTAACTGTGAAAAATGGTCGTAAGTCACATTTTTCAGTGCCATGGTAACTTTGAACGGTCACTAACAAACTGTTGTAAGTCAAAGACTACCTGTACTCGGAATGGTGTTGAAATGGGCAAAATTGTACACTTTCCCCCAAACCAGTAGAAATATGGCCAAGGGATACCCTTGTTGGGAGAAACGGCAGAAAATCTGTAATGAACTCATCCAGGTTGCAAAATGCCAGATGACCACTTGATGGCGGTATGGGTGGGAATGGCTATATCTCTTTCAAGAGATCTAATGGCTGACACTAATTTTACAGCCCAAATCTGGGATAAATCTGTACAGAACTGCAGTAGGATTCCAAGAGGTTGAAAACAGCAGTGAGAGAGAGGGAAATGCGGAACCGGAATAAGTCAACCCTCTTTAATCAGAGCTTTTAAAAAATAGGTACTATAGAACAATGGCTTGGCTGAGCATCTGCAGCTCACCCCAGCCTCGTAGAGAGGGTTGTTGAAATCAGATTCTACAGTGATGGGGCTGTAGCTGTGAGAGCTGGAAAAGGAGAAGCCAAAGAGAGTTTTTCCTTGGAATCTGCAGGAAAGTAAAAGAAGAAGAGAGTGGATTGAAACAATCAGCCTCTACCAGTTTGGAAAATCAGATTCATTTTAATGGCATAACTCCATGGACTGTATGTTACAGAAGTAAACCAGTGGAGGAGATTATATATTTTGTATTTGGATGGTTCAGAATTGGTCACCAACATCTTCAGATGCAAAGAGCTTCTCTGAAGGAATTAGATCAACCAATTGTCTGATTGGCTATCAGGCAGCTTCCTATGTTCTGCGCACATCCAACATTTCAATCACATTTTCTTTTTTTTTCTTTTTTTAATTTCTTCAAGTTTATTATACTATAAAATACAAAGAGAAACAAAGATAATGAGGGTATGGAGGAACGTAAAGAAAAGAAGGGAGTTTGAGGTAAAAGGGGGGGAAGTGACTTCCAACTTTTTTCAGTGCGGCAAAATACAAAATTCAGTTACAACGTCCACATTTTGCTTTACGTGTTTAGTAAGTACCAGCCATATCTATCACAGCAAAATCAATCATCAATCACATTTTTGTCCATATATTGATTTCATTTTATACCTGAGGCCAAGGCCATTCAAAGAAACAGAATGGATAAACATTCAGTAGGCTACTCTAGCTATGCTTAGTGGCAGGTATGGACAGTGGTTAATACTTTCTAGAACATAGTTCCCCAATCTTTTCGGCTTTGTGGGCCAGTGTGGGTGTGTGTGTGGGGGAGTTTCCACGGCCTGGTTCTGAACAGCTCAAGGCCCAGTAGTGGCCCGTGGCCTGGGGATTGGGGATTCCTGTTCTTGAAGGTGTAAAACTTAAATTTGCTGATTTAGCAGGATCAAAGCTCCTTCTAGCCATATATGGGGAGCTTTTATTATAACTTGATATACCAATGATCTTGGTTTTGAACTGATTATATGATTGCAGTATTAAGGCATTTTCCTCTCTTTTAAATGTATGTTGGGAAGGCATTGTATGCACCGACCCAAGTTGTTTTAATTAAAAGCAGTGAGGTATTCATATAAAACAAGGTAACTCAAGTTCATGACTGGAAGACATTTTTATGCTACAGTTTAATCTTGGAAAGCTTGTAAAAAGATATAATGAAAATGCTGCCTTTCTGTGCAAAATGCATTTTCAACATCATTAAGTAGACAAATTATTATAATTGTCTCCTTGTACCTGGGAATTTAAACTGTGTAGGGTTTTCAGGTTAAAATCTTCGAAATGAAATTAAATTCCAATTCGCCTCTATTTGCTATTAAACAACATATCTGTCTTCCTTTACATTGTAGGGGAGATGGGCTAAATAACAGAATAAAATAATAAAATAAAATAAAATAAAATAAAATAAAATAAAATAAAATAAAATAAAATAAAATAAAATAAAATAAAATAAAATAAAATAAAATAAAATAAAATAAAATAAAATAAAATAAAATAATAAAATAAAATAAAATAAAATAAAATAAAATAAAATAAAATAAAATAATAAAATAAAATAAATAATAAAATAAAATAAAATAAAATAAAATAAAATAAAATAAAATAAAATAAAATAAAATAATAAAATAAAATAAAATAAAATAAAATAAAATAATAAAATAAATAAAATAAAATAAAATAAAATAAAATAAAATAATAAAATAAAATAATAAAATAAAATAATAAAATAAAATAAATAAAATAAAATAATAAAATAATAAAATAAAATAAAATAAAATAAAATAAAATAAAATAAAATAAAATAAAATAAAATAAAATAAAATAAAATAAAATAAAATAAAATAAAATAAAATAAAATAAAATAAAATAAAATAAAATAAAATAAAATAAAATAAAATAAAATGCAACTTAACTGGAATCAACACACAGAGTCTAATGGCACTTAGATGCTCACTGAGCAAAGCATACATAAATTAGTTTTATATCACTCACTTAGTGTAGTAGATGTAGATGCCTCCAATCAGCAGAATGACGAGAATGATGGGGAGGAAGATTGCCAGGGCAATGTTGCCACCTTCCATCTGGTGGGAAGGATCTGTGGTCTGGGTGACTACAAGAGGAAAGAAAAATGTGGAATGTGTTAGATGTATGTATCAAACACTCCACCCTGAACTTTTATTTCATTTGATTTTTCAGAATTTATAGCCCACCCCAATCCCAAATGAACTAAAAAAAACCCAAAGGTATAACAGTAAGTATATTAGAACATGGTCAAAGACTCCAGTCACAAAAAGCAAAGATAACTGTGGAATAAAATCCAAGATAGGTGCCAACAACCAGTCAGCTGGGTTTGAAAGGTTATTAAAATAAAACAGGGTTAATCTGTTTCTAGAATTGTAGCAAGGTGGAAGCATGTATTTCTTGGGAAATAATATTCCATAGGATGGGAGCTACTACAGAGAGAACCAGATGTGTCACCCGTGGTCCTTGAGAGGGGAAGGTCTGCAGGCCTTCCCTGAATGAAGGGACGAGATGGGCAGATTACGTTCTGACAAGGCATTGCTTGAATTATCCTGCACCATAGAGCTTCAAATGTAATGACCAGTACTTTGAATTGGGCCTGGAAGTCTATTGGCAACCAATGCAGCCACTGTACTATAAGTGTAATTCTATATTGGTAGGGTTGTGTTGGTAAAAATCTTTCTGCTGCATTTTGTACCAGCTGCAGCTTCTGGATTGTCTCCAAAGACAGCCCCATTTAGAGCACACTGCAGTAGTCCTATCAAATGGACATAAGACATGAGTTATTAAGGTCTGGGATAGGATCTGGCACACCTAGTTCCCTTAGCTACAACTTCCAGCTACTGTTTGAGCAGAAGAGAGGGAGGGAGGGAGGGAGGGAGGGAGGGAAGGAGGAAGGAAGGAAGGAAGGAAGGAAGGAAGGAAGGAAGGAAGGAAGGGATGATAATGTTTGTCACCCTCCCAGAATCCCTTCCCAAGCTTCTACCCACTCACCTTCCAGTTTCTGGTCATCGAATAACTCCTCATAGGCCACTGGTGGGGAGAAAGAGACCAAGGGACCATTTTTAAAAAATGCCAGGCAAAGAAAGCAGAGGGTCACAAAATAGTGAGGGAAAGCCATATACAATGGGGAAAGGGTGCCCATACCTTTGCAGAGGGGTGGCTGGCTGGTCCATTGGGATGGATGTCCTGGTATGCAGGTGATTGTCACTTCCCCTATAAGTTCAAAGCCCTCATAGCAGAAGAAGCGTAGGGACTCTCCTGCTTGGTAGTGATGCTTGTAAAGAGTTTGGTACCCATTCTCTGGAACACCAGGGTTCAGACAAGGCTCATATTTCACTGGAAAAAGGAAATGGGGCAACAAATAGTTTTAGGAAGCGCATTTGGCCCTGAGGCCACAGGTTGTCTGTCACTTATAGAGGAGACAGTAGATGCCAGACCTGGGCATTTTATGGCACCTGGGTCACATTCAGCCCTTTGGCTGTCCCTGTCTGGCCCACGTGAGGAAATTAGAAATCAAATATACATAAAACATAACCTGTATTCTTACCATTAGCAGCTAATCTAAACTATACTTTACTGGGACTTCCGGTTGGCGCCGTGGGGATACAGACAGGGAATTAGTGGGCTCTTTGGAGCCCCGCGAAAACCCCATCTGCCAAGCCCCCGCCGGTAGGTCTTTGGACCTACCGTGTCCTGTAGGGACAGGGGGATAGAGAGGGACCCCTTGGACGGCCGAGAGGAACGGGCAGGTTCCTCGGGGCTGGAGGCTTGCCCTCTGTGCCGGCGGCGGTGGAACGGAGGCCATGGCGGCTGCCCTGAGACCTCAGCAACCGGGATACAAGAATGCACAGGAGGAGAAGAGGAGAAGCTGAGAGTGGAGCTGGGAGTTTGCATGCCGGGTGAGTGGACATCAACCCAGGCAGGAACTGCCCACAAACACTGAATTACAATTAGTCTGCCCCTGCCTTAACAGCGGCTGAGAACTATTGGGGCACAAAGACAAAAGACCTGTTGGTGGAAAACATAAATTACTGACTTTTTGGAAATGTTTGACTACAGATTTGGATATATTTTTTCTTTACTTTTTGGTGGATAAATGAGATTGGACTATGTTTGGGAGAGAGGAAGGAGAAGAGGAAATAATTATGCCTTCAAAAGCAAAGGAAAAAGACAAACGGAGACAGATATAATGGTTGCCAGCTGAAAATTGAAAGTGTAAATTCCAAGCTGCTTGTTACTTGAAAAGAGAAAGTTTGTTGCTTGTTATCTAAACTTGACTATTTTGAGGAAAAGATTCAGAGAATTTGACTTAGGATATATAATCTGTTCACTGGATGATTTATTGAAGATTAGAAAGAAGAAATTAAATGGAACAATGAAAACTGAACTAATAAATGTGGCAACAAAAGAAGGGTGTGGCAATAGAAGAAGGACATGATGATACCATATATGGAATAGCTTCAGAATTAACTTTGTAGAACTCATAACTTTGATGACATTGAAATGGAAAAGATACATATTTGGACAGACTGGAGAAAGGAATAATGGAATATATTATGTAACAAGACAACAAAATATTATATTTTGATTTAAATGAATGTAATGGTTTCTGGGTGGTTGAATAATGCTAGGAGATACTTTTTTTCTTTTTCTTCTCTATGCTCTCTCTCTGTTTCTTTCTTTTAGTATCTTTCTCTTTGTTTCTTTTCCCCTCTCTATTTTCTTTTTTAATCCATTTGACTTCTTTTGTTATATTTCTACTCTCTTCCTTTTTCCTTTTTTTTAGTGTTGCCTTATTTTTTTGTATTTCGTTTACTGTAATTATTATTATTGCTATTACTCTCTCCTTTTTTTCTATTATTATTCTCATATAAATATATAAACAATTTGATTAAGAAATAAGAGCATAAATGATTGAAGAAAAACATGATTTTTGGATGTTCTAATGCCTTTTTTAAACTTTGAATTTTTAACTAGCACTACCTACAGATTTAATAATCTGGAAGAAAATGTTTACCTTTAAAGACGTTGGATGTTAAAAAGAACTATTCATAGAATTAAGAACCATAAAAAATTGATCTTAAAGTGTTTCAAAATGTTTCCTATTGAAAATAAGAAATAAGCATGGAATGGGAGAAAACTTAAGAGAGAATAGGAGATAAGATATTTATTGAAATATACTTTTATCTTAAATTGGTAAGAGATATGGAGGAGAATAGATTGGAAAACAATATTGGTAACACATTCCGAAGTAATTTGGAGCTAAACAACTGAATAAGAGATAAATGTTATGAATTAATTAAATAAATGAATTTAGGAGTGGAGGAAAGCATGATTCTGGAGATCAGTGAAAGCAAAGCTGTGACCCAGTTTTACAAATAAGGTAGGAGTGGAGGAAAGCATCATACTGGAGAACAGTTAAAGTAAATTGGGAACCAGTTAAAAATAAAAATAAGAGTTAGGAGTGGAGGAAAGCATGTGCTGGAAAACAGTTAAAGCAAAACTGTGAACTAGCCAAAAATAAAAAGTTAGGAGTGGAGGAGACTATACCTGGGGATCAATTGAAATAAAGTTGTGAACCACTTAAAAATAGGGGTAGGAGTGGAGGAAAGTATTGCTGGAAGGCAACCACTTGAGTTGTGAACCAGTTTTATAATAGATTTAGGAGGAGTTAAGGAGAAGGTTGGTGTGCAGTTAAAATTATACTGTGAACCAGCTAAAATAATTAAGGTAAGGAGTGGAGGAAAGCATTGCTGGAAAGCAGCTGATTAAGATGCGAACCAGCTAAAAAATTAATTTAGGAGGAAGTGGAAGAGATTTTATTGGACAATAGTAGCTAAACTGTGAACCAGTTTAAATAAATACAGACAGGAGTATTGGAAAATACAGCTGGGAAATAGATATTTAAACTATGAACCAGTTAAAAATTAGATTTAATAAAATATGAGAATAAACTTGAAGTAAATAAAATAAAGTATTGTGGAAGTAAAAAACTATAGAAGGAAATGTTGATTGTTTATGAAATGACTTTAAGTGAGGAGGAAAATACTTATTGTCAAGATTATGGATATTAGATGTCATTTAAGAGAAGTAAAATATAGATTTGAGGTAATGGGTTTTAGGGTTTTGAATATATATGAAATATTGATTGTTAAAATGATAAAGATTTAGAACAGTGTTTATTGTTTAGAATTTTGGGTGTAATAGTAGAATGATAAATGTTTAGAATAAGATTTTTTTCTTTTTTTTAAAGATGTAAATGGATAAAATTTGGAACAAAATTGATTGAGGGAATGTGAATAATTGGACTCATTTTATGCCGGATCAAACGCTTGCTCTAAAAAGATGTATTTTATGTTTTATGTTTTTAAAAAAAAATAAAAAAAAATTCTGGAAAAAAACCTATACTTTACTGCTTTTTATAATGTGATAAAATTAATATTGAGCAGAATTAAATTCAGTCTGTTGTTCCAAAGGTGCTTTTTTTCAAGAGGCAACTGGACTTCCTTGTTTTTCTTTGAAGACATTTTGCTTCTCATCCAAGAGGTTTCTTCAGCTCTGACTGGATGGTGGGGAATAGAAGATCCTCCTGAAAAGCTCAGGAGGATCTTCAGTCAACACAACATACTGTACATGCACACTTTAAACCCAAGAATACACTAAGGCAGAAGCTTGTCCACCCTGACGATAAAACACCCAGACACAAACTGAGCAACGTGCTATATGCAATACCATGCAATGAGACATGTGCAGATCTGTACATTGGGGAAACAAAACAACCACTTCATAAATGTATGGCACAAATCTCACCAGGCTCAAGGTTGACTCAGCCTTCCATCCTTTCTAAGGTAGGTAAAATGAGGACCCAGATTGTGGGGGCAATAAGCTGACTTTGTATAAATATACAAAAGTATGAAGGCTATTGCTTAACGCTGTCAGCATTCTGATGCTGCCATAAAAAGACGAGGCTTGACTTTTCACCTACTTATTTTCTCTGTAGATAATATCCCCTAGGAGATGGGATGGGAGGGGGGAACATTCCTGTGGGGTGAGGTCAGAAGCTGGGGAGACTGACTTGGAAGATGGCCAATGAGAAGATGAGAATTGGGGAATGGAAAGGGAAGGGTTTGGGGGTCAGAGGGTTAGTATCGGCTACGACGAAGTCAGGGCCAGATCTGTCGTACTCAATAAATGGAATATTTCAGCAAAGATTAATTGTTTGGGAGTGCAATTTATTTGAGATGACATCGAAACCTGACAGATAGCCGATACTCCTTTCCAAGCCAAGCTGGCTGACCTCCAATCCTCCAGTTCCCTCCCAGATGTATGGAGTGAATGGAGATACTCAGCTGACGCCATGGCTGAACAAAGTTTAATTCAGGCAACTGGAAAAGAGCCAGCCTTGATTCCAGCCAGCTTGGAAGCCACGAAATCTCAACCCTGTCCGTCTCCCCCGGCAAAGTTGCAAGATAGCCAAGGTCAGACGATCGTGTTGCAAGCCAAGAAGAAGGCAGATAAGTACTCGGGGGTTTTGCCAAAAGCCGCAGAGGTTGAGTTTCCCTTCCCAAACGTGCAGGAGAAGGGGAAACCCCTAAGTGAATTGGGGAGGGCAGACTGGCTATGGGACTGGCAGCAGGCTAGGCACCAAGAAATTTCAAGGAAGCCACTCGATAGCCCCATAGATGAATTGAAGGAGAAATTTGACCGTGCCATCCTTCGGGAGGAGGGGCCATCATGCAGACCAAAGGAAAAGAGAGAACCAGTTTGGGCTGCTGAACCGAGAGGCCGTAGGCTGAAGCGCAGCCCTTCCCCGCTCCCTAGCAGAAGGAGAAGGAGCCCAAAAATGCGTCCATGGGTTCCCCCCTGGCTCAGCAAGCAGAGCAGCCTAGATGGGACAGCACCTCCCTACCCTAGAATGAGAGAAGAGGAAGAGGACCATCAGCACCGAGGCCAGACTTACAGAGCCCCGCACTGGGAGGAGAGGGCAGCAAGGGAGGAGCCACCCCAGTTCAGAGGGAAGTTCGATGGCAACCCAGACCACCTAGCCCAATTCCTCGATACCGCTGAGATCTACATAGAGCGTTATGGACACCTCTACCCATTCCCAAGAGCCCTAGTGAGTGCCATTTCAGAAGGGTTGGAGGGAGAAGCAAGGAGGTGGTCAGCAGCCCTCTACAAGAACAGGGCCCCCCAACTGCAAGACACAGACGGGTTCTTACAACTACTACGAGCCCGGTTCAAGGAGGCAGAGGAGGACCCCTATGTGGAGGACGAGCTCAGAAACCTAATGCAGAAGGGGAAGCCCATCAGAGAGCATATCCATGAATTCAGGAGAGTCATTGGGACCCTGCCCCCGCTACCAGAGCGACTGCTGGTGTACTTCTTTAGGACAAGCCTAGATAAGAGAATTGCCCAAGTGACCGCTTATGGAGACATCCCGAACCGACTCTCCGAATGGTTCTGGGTAGCGATAAAAGTCGACAGAGGGCTGCGGGCCAACGACATGTTGAAGCAACCAGATAGCAAGGAGAGAGGCCAACTGGACCAGGGCCCACCCAGTAGACGAGGAGCTGCAGCACCACAGCCCACCCATTGGCCAGTCGTCTCATGGAGCCCGCTGAGGTGCTACAGATGCGGGAGGATTGGTCACCTGGCAGCGATGTGTGGAACCCCTAGACCGAGACCAGATCCACCGCCCAAGGCACGACCGGAACAAGGGCCCAAACGCGCCACCCACGTGCCACGGAAAGCTCCCCAGGGCCCGGAGGTCTTCACTCACCTGACCAAAACAAGAGGAATCCCAGATGAGGGAGATCAATTCCCCGAATCTTATGACAGCGATGATGAGGGTGAAAACGACCCGATGGTGAGTGGACCCGTCCATCCTTTTCTTTTCCCCATACGCCTAACAGCCCCGAAAACAGGGACCCAAGGGACTTTCCAAGTCCTAATAGACTCTGGCAGCACGAGGTGCCTGATCAACCTACCCACAGTCCTAAAATTGGGGATCTGAGCTAAAAAGCTCAAACACCCAATTTGATTTGAGCAAGTTGATGTATCCTTAGTAGGGGGAATTTACGCCACACACTTGACCAAGCCAGTGAGGCTGGAGCTAGCAGATCACTGGGAAATGATTCGGTTCATAATAGCCCCCAAGATGACAGACCCAGTCATACTGGGACTCTCGTGGCTGGACAAATGGGGTCCAATCATCTGGTGGCAAGAGGGGACACGCAGGTTGAGGATATCAAAGGGCCCCCAACCCCTGCCGCCCCAACCAGGGAAGATGCCCCCCCATGGAGGGACCCCAATCCCTCCCACCTCAGCAAAAGAAGACACCGCCAACACAAGGGCCCCTCCCTGAGGGTACAGCGGAGCAACTGTCGGCTGCATCCAACAGCTCTTATGACACAGATCAGATCCCAGGGGAGTACCAAGACCTTGCAGAGGTATTCAGTGGGGCCGAGTGTGACGTTCTACCCCCCCACCACGAGGCCGATTGTGCCATCGAGATCATCCCTGGAGCAAAACTGCCTAAACCTAAACTGTATGCCATGACGCCCCGTGAAATGCAGGAAATGCGGAACTACATAGACAAGAACTTACAAAGGGGTTTCATTGAGCCAGCTAAACCACGGGTTGCGGCACCGGTCCTTTTCAAAGAGAAGAAAGATGGCTCTATGTGCCTGGTGGTTGATTTTAGATGTTTCAACGCCATTTGTGTACACAACTTATATCCCCTTCCCCTCATGAAGGACATGCTAGCCCACCTGGCCAAAGGAAAAGTTTTCACCAAACTAGACCTTCGAGACGCTTACTACCGAATACACATCAGGGAAGGAGATGAGTGGAAAAAGGCATTCAACTGCCCCCTGGGGAGTTTCCAGTTCAAGGTAATGCCCTTTGGACTGCAAGGAGCCCCGGCAGTGTTTATGCAGCTGATAAATGAAGTCCTACATGAGCACCTTTACAAAGGGGTCCTCGTCTACCTGGACGATATTCTCATTTACATGGAGACCATAGACGAACACATACGCCTCGTCCGCCAAGTGCTGGAAAAACTGCTGAGGGCGAACCTGTATGTCAAACTGTCAAAATGCGAGTTCCACCAATCACGACTAGACTACCTAGGCTACCGAGTATCAACCGAAGGAATAGAGATGGACCCAGCCAAAGTCCAATCAGTTCTACAGTGGCAGCCCCCTCGCACCCACAGACAACTGCAAAGCTTCCTAGGCTTCGCGAACTTCTACAGACAATTCATCCCCTCGTTCGCAAGAATTGCCAAACCTCTGTCGGACCTTCTAAAGACAGGGAGTCCGGCGACGAAACCCCGCCCGGGACAACCCCGACAATGGGACCTGACCTGCCAACGGGCATTCGAGACACTAAAAGAGATGTTTGCAAAAGAACCTGTCTTAAAGCATCCTGACCCTGAACAGCCCTTCGTCATCCAAGCAGATGCAAGCGATGTGGCAGTGGGGGCCGTGCTGCTCCAAAAGAACAGCCAAGGTAATCTACAACCTTGTGCCTACACCTCCCGCAAGCTCACCGACACGGAGAGGCGATGGGTGGCGTGGGAGAAAGAAGCGTTCGCAGTGAGATGGGCGTTGTTGACCTGGCGGCACCTACTAGTGGGGGGGTGCCATGTGACCCATGCCACGTGACCCCCCGAGCCCCTGGTTGTTGGGGGCCATACTCACTATGAGGTACAGCAAATTCTCGATTCGAGGTGGCATGGGGGCGCCTCCAATACTTAATTAAGTGGAAGGGTTACACCTTGTCAGAGGCTTCCTGGGTGAAGAGCACAAATATCCAAGCTGATCGCCTTATAGCCAAATTCCATGCAGATCACCCGGGCAAGGCGGGAGGGGGTGGGACACACCCTCGGACGGGGTAATGGTACTTAATTTGTTTTTTTTTTCCCCTGAAACAGGCCTCCCTGGAAAAATGAAGGGAGAGGGGCCGGATGTCAGCATTCTGATGCTGCCATAAAAAGACGAGGCTTGACTTTTCACCTACTTATTTTCTCTGTAGATAATATCCCCTAGGAGATGGGACGGGAGGGGGGAACATTCCTGTGGGGTGAGGTCAGAAGCTGGGGAGACTGACTTGGAAGATGGCCAATGAGAAGATGAGAATTGGGGAACAGAAAGGGAAGGGTTTGGGGGTCAGAGGGTTAGTATCGGCTACGACGAAGTCGGGGCCAGATCTGTTGTACTCAATAAATGGAATATTTCAGCAAAGATTAATTGTTTGGGAGTGCAATTTATTTGAGATGACATCGAAACCTGACAAACGCATTGTAAGCCACCCTGAGTCTTCGGAGAAGGGCGGCATATAAATCAAATAAAAAAAAAAAACATAGGAGAACAAACCCATCAGGAACAAGATTCAGCAATCCATCTGCATTTAATAGCAATAGCACTTAGATTTATATAGCACTTCACAGTGCTTGACAGCCCTCTCTAAGTGATTTACAGAATCAGCCTCTTGCCCCCAACAATCTGGGTCCTCATTTTACCGACCTCGGAAGGATGGAAGGCTGAGTCAACCTTGAGCCACTCAGAATTGAACTCCTGGAGTGAGCAGTAAGTTAGCCTGCAGTACTGCATTCTAACCACTGTGCCATCTTTTAACCTCTTTTAAAAGACAAAGGCCACTCTTGAAGACAGCAAAGTCCACATTTTGGACAGAGAGGACCGCTGGTTTGAAAGAGGGGTCAGAGGCCATCTATGTCAAAATTGAACAGCCTTCTCTCCCCAGAGGGGGAGGGATACCACATCATCTATCTTCAGTCTACAATACAGTCCTTTCAACAGTTCCAAGAAGGCTCCACACCCATTTGCACCACTCAGGTGCAAACCCTAATGACACAGATAAACCTCCAGGTGGCCTTAATGACTCGCTAAAAGAATGCAAATGACTGGCTGCTTGCAAGGAATATAAATCCTTCCATTCCCTACCATCCAGTCAGACCTGAAGAAGCTTCTTGGATGAGAAGCAAAATGTCTTCAAGGAAAAACAAAGAAAGTCCAGTTGCTTCTTGAAAAAGCACCTTTGGGACAACCATGACCTGGATGACTGAGAATCTCCATAGACGTTCAATCTATTGGTTAGGCCATCCACAACAGTCCCAGATTCTCATGTGGCCCCTGTGGAAAATTAATAGTCCACCCCTGGTGTAAGTAAAGATATCCAGAAGACAGTGAGCTTCATTCACTTAGAAACTATGCTAATGTAGTCAATAGAAGAATAAATGTGGAATGTTATTTTTCTTTTGAATCGCTCAATAGGTCATGTACTATCTTGACCTTGTGTCCAAGACTAAGACCAACATAACCTTTTATTGTGAATTAGGATGTTCAGCCATCCTTAAGAATATCCATGTCAACATGCAGAAGAACCTCAAGGACCATTTTAACTTTGTCTGATTCTGGAAAGATTAATTAGGCATACATGACTGTATTGACATTTCTTCAAGTAGGTATGTGATACAAGAGTTTAAAAGTGCATTCATGCAGCTCATGGTCTTGGCAAGCTTTTTCTACGGTATCAGTGATATATTACTTGCTTCTGATATCCTTAGAGAAATGGGAATAGTTTCCCTTCCTATTGAAACACATAAAAAATATACTGGAGTGAGCCCTATATTAATTAGAGAGAGGATCACACAAAGAAAAATGGCAAATCCAATACAGGTAGTCCTTGATTTATGACTGTAATTGAGCCCTCCCATCATGGTTGCAAGTGATGATGGTCATAAAACAGACCAGTGAAATAACCGACACAATTTTACCACTTTTTTGTGGTGGTCTTTAAGTGAGCTTATCAGTCATTAAGTGAACCGATGGTATATAATGGGCGCAGTTTTGCTGGAAACCAGAAGTCAGTGTTGATATTTGAGGAAACCATTGTAAAATGCAATCATGTGACTGCAGGATACTGCAAATGGCTATAAATGCAGACATGTTGCTGAGCCCCCAAAGTTTCATCATGTGACTGTGGGGGAGGGGACTATCAGAACTTGGATCCAGGTTGTAAGTAGCCCCAAGATAGCTTCACCATAACTTTGAACAGCTGTTAAGTGACCAGTCATAACTGGAGGACTCCCTATAACCAGTCAGACCAGCTAAACTCTTGTCAAAATGTACACTCCTGTACATTGCTGCTTTAAAGACCCTCCCAGTTCTAGCTCCCTCCCTTCCATTTGCCTTTTCCTTCCCCCACTTTTACTTACAGACACACTTGGGTACTCGGTCGCTCCATTTAGGGGTGCCCGTATCCCGGTTGTAGCAGGTGAGTGTGTTGCTCCCTTCCACTACATAGCCTTCATGACAGAAGTACTGGACATGAGAGCCGATGGAGAAATGTCGGTCTGAGACACTCCGTTTGCCATTGCTAATCTCTCCAGGATCAGCACAATTTATAACTTGGAGAAAGAAAAGGTGTAGTAAAGTATGAGAAGAGGCCTCTGTATTTCCCAATTCAGGTATCATATCTGACTATGTGGGTATTTTAGAGTGTCATTCTACTCTGGGAATGTTTCAACTTCCTTCTAAAGTGACACAAAGACTCTAGAATTGCAAATGATGGACCAAAAGCTCTATTAGAAAGTCTAAAATAGCGCATCAAAGTTTTCAATGGTCCATGGTGACATTTATTTATTTATTTTAGTTATAAATAAATGTATATACCCACTCAAATTGCATATAGGTGATTCTGGGCAGCTTACAAAATTGAAGAAACCCACCCTATAATAAAACCCATTAAAAGAAAAATCTCCATCCCACCTCTCATGGCAGCAACCCAGGACACGTTATGATTTTTATGTCCAAAATGTTCTTCCTTCAACATAATTTTATCTATTCCCCACCCCCACACACAATAGGCTTGACATAGCTGGCCAACACAAAAAGTGAGAACCACACAGATTCAAGAAAGGCATTTTTAATGCTAGTTGGTTTAATGCTAATTAAGATAACATAATCTTGAAAAATGTAAAAGTAAGCTTCCAGTCAAAGTGACAGCAAGGTATAGTCACTCTGAATGTCCTCTTCCCACAGCTCCCACCTCTGGGTTGTGTGTCTCTTCCCACATTCACTAAACTCCTCCCCCTTTTGCACCTGCCTCCCATTGTCTTTCACACCTCCTTCTTCATACTTAGATAAGTCCTAATGTGGAGTATCCTTACCACCTATTTTAGCATCAGAAAGACTTACTCTTCTGACAAGTAGGTGGGCTGTTGCTCCATGATAGATCCCACTGGCAGGTGAGAATGTCGGAGCCCACAATGTCATAGCCTGGCTCACATTGGTAGGTTACAACTGTGCCACGGATAACAGCAGTATGAGAAGCTGTGCACCAACCAAATTCCACCTCTGGCAGCTCGGGGCAAGTGTCATTTTGTGGAACCTCTGTGAAGAGGAGAGGAGAGGAGAGGATATTTGTAGTTTGGGGTTGAACTGTGGGGCCTTTTGTTACTCTCTGAACTTGGTTGTTTTCGTGCAGACATTTCATTACCAAACTACTGTAAGTAACATCATCGGTGTACTGTCTTACCTCTCCTCACTAAATTTCACTTCTGTTTGTTTTATTTATTTATTTATTGATTGATTGATTGGATTTGTATGCCGCCCTTCTCCCAAAGGACTCAGGGCGGCTCACAACAATAAAAGTGGGAAAACAATGTTTTCCCACTTTTCTACTTCATGTCAGGAGTTCATCTCTACAAGCAACTCATACAATCATACGGTTAGAAAGGACCAACAGCCCTGCTCAGAAATCCAAATTAAAGGATCCCCAACTAACACCCAGTTGCACGATTACAAGAATACTATGACACACATACTTAAACTTCATACTGTCCTCCAGAATGGCATTTAAGCAAAACTTCTGTCTCTTTTCTTCTTCAATCTACTACTGCTAAAATTACAACTGGGCAAAAATATCACAGTGATTTTATTCAGCTGCATCTGAGCTCTTTCCTTTTCCTTCTTCTGTTTCTGATCTGAAACAAATGTATCATACAACATTCCCCTCCACTCTCAGCCTGGGCAGCTTCTGGAAGCCTTTTTGAAGACGGCTTAACTTGTTAAAACCATCTTCACAGGATGAGTCAGCAGGTATCAATTTACACCAACTACTTTTGCTCTCTCTCTCTCACTCTCTCCCAGTTAACCCCAAGCATATCATAGCCTTTTCTCATACCCTTATAGCGCACTAGGAACCCCTGGCTGAGACCAAAAAGGGGGTCACTGGGGTCTGACTGGAACTGCAGGGTGACTGCTGGGCCTGAAGAGTAAATGCTGAACCGAGGATGGGGACCCAGGTACTGGCCGAGGATCCGGGCGGTTAAGTCTCCTCCATCGAAAACAGTCAACACATCAGATTTGCGGATGTTGAGGCTAGCAGGGGAATTGGGGAAGAAGAGAAGACAAAGAGAAAGGACTGTTGAAAGAGGAAAAGGAAAGTGAAGGAGTCCACAGCCTATTTCTGTTATTTCATGTGTCCAAACTGAAGGGCAAGTGAGTGCACACACACACACGGATGGGAAGACAAGCATGGATTTTTCTTTATCCAGTAAGTAAAATTGGAACCTCTAAGTGAAAGAAAGTATTAATATAGAGGTCAAGTTGAGTTCACTCCAAGATGATTCTGAATTAGTGCTTTGGATCCAGAGGGATCCCAGAAGGGGGACTGATGTAAATAGTGTTAAAAGGGTAGGTGCAATTGGTTTGTCGAAGCCCACCCCCTTCCCCACTTTTCTTACATGCATGTGATATACTTTAAAAAAAAGTGATTTCAATTGCCTGTCACATCCTCCATTCTGACACTGTGGCGGAATGTAGTCTGGAATCCCAGGAGGGACTCCAGACTACATTCCACCAGTGTCAGAATGGGCTGACACTGGGAGGAAATGTCAGGGCTGACACAGAAGGGAGGGGCTGCCTCCCAGAGGGCAAAAAGGCAGCGCAGTTTAGAATGTCTGGTAGGCAGGAAGAGGGCAAGGATGGACCCTCTTTAGCAGTTTGCAGAGTATATCTGTAGTTATGCAGATAGTTTCTTTAGTCTGGAAGATTCTGTCTGTAGGTGAACAACAATGAAGAAACTACTTGGAAATAATTCCGTGTGTTGGTCTTCGCACATACACACACATTCACCATCTTGGATGCCTGCTATTTTGACCTCACATATGCAGCTTTCTTTTCAGGCTTCAAGATTCCCTACTTCAATTGCTGTATTAACTTTAATGAGTGGATTCCTTAAAGCAGCAGCATCTTTTTTTCAGGCATAGTCTTTATTAAGGTTCAATGCAACTTGTAAGAGCATTTTCATGAACCATATGTTTTGGAGAAGAGAATTTTCACAATCACTTTATTGAAAATGTGATGGGAAAATATACTCAGAGCATCTAAGAGGAAATGGATCAATTGGATCATTTCTGTCAAATCATTGGACAGAAACAGCACTGGTCACACTGGTAGACAATCTTCATCTAGATTCTAGATGATGGAATGCCCCTCCTAGTCATATTACATTTTTTCATTGACATTTAAGTGCCATCATTCATGGTATCTTCTCAACCATCTGGAAGGGTTGAGGGTTAGGGTGCTGCTTTGCTGTGGTTCTCCTCCAACTTGAATAGAGAGGTTTAGTCAGTAGTTATGTGGGAAGCACCATTAAGCTTGTAGTCACCACAGGCTGGGCCAGTAATATTGGAGAAATCTGAATCAGCATAAGCAGCCATACTGGACCGCATGGGAGAAACAAACTCAGACAAAACCCTACTTAGAGGTGCTCTTAGTGTGTAAACATCTTGGCTTCTTGGAAACATCAATTCTGCTGGTTGTTCTAGATAGGACTGTGCTCCCTCTCTCCCTCCTATAGAAGAGATCCTTGGGGATCCTCTTGGATTCAAAGCTCTGTTTGAACATGTTCAGCTGGTGTACCAGATATGCCCCTACTTGGACAAGGAAACTTTAGCTACAGCAACCTCCTGTCACCTGACCAGATTCCTATAATGGAGGATTGCTTTTGAAGACAACTCAAAAGCTGCAAGTGGTACAGAAGACAGCAACCAGACTTCTAATATGGGGAAAACATACAGCAGACCAAACACAATCACACCATTGCTATGGTTACTGAACAATTCAAATATGTGTAATTACAGATAGTCCTTGACTTACGATCATTTGTTTAGTGACCGTTCAAAGTTACAGTGGCACTGAAAAAAATGTCTTACAGCCAGCATACTCACTTAGAACCACTGCAGCATCCCTACAGTCACATGATAAAAATTCAGGTGCTTGACAACTGACATGTGTTTACAATGGCTGCAACATCCTAGGTCACGTGATCGTCATTGATGACCTTCCCCACCAGCTCCTGGCAAGCAAAGTCAGTGGAGGGAACCAGACTTGCTGAACGACCATGTGATTCACTTAACCGAGTGATTTACTTAAAAACCATGACAAAAAGGTTGTAAAATTGGGCACGACTCACTTAACAACTGCTTTGCTTAACAATGGAAATTCTGGTCCCAATTGTGGTCATAAGTCGAGGACTATCCATACCTATAAAGCCCTATATGACATGGTGCTGGTTTCCATTAGAGACTCCTCACTAAAACATGACTCTGCCTGTCCAGTTGTCAAGAGCCAGTTTGCATGTTAGTAAAAAGGGTATGAATCAAAAGACTTTTCTGTAGCTGACCCTGCATTGTGGAAACCTTGCACCCACACACATGAGATTTCAGAAGGGACTTAAGAGCATTCCTTTCCAGCAGGATTTTGGCCTGAAACAAAGATTACAAATGGCCCGCCTAGTTCTCTTTCTGTTCTTGTGTTCTTGTACTAATTTACCTCAGTTGTCTGGTATACTACCTAGATTCTGAAGACTGTTGAGGGATAACAAATAAATACATTATATCTAGTGCCTAGCCACATGTAAATGTGTAAAATTCTTCAGGATTTTTTTTAAAAAAAGATATCACTATACTGATGTTACTGTGATTTGTGGACAACTTTCTAACTCTTGAGTGTACATCTCTTGACTTAATGGCTATCCAGAATGATTCTGTTATTATGTGGCTGTAGACACACATATGAATTCAGTTTGTTGCTTTGAACAAGCTTTTTTGTGCCTCTAAATTTTTAGAATCGTTGAGAGGGAAATGATTCTAAGAAGGGACTTAAATAATCCCCTCCTGGTCTGTGTCCTCTATTGTCATTTTAGCCTAACTTTGAAAGCTCTATGGAACAGAAAATAATTAGATCTAGCAGCATAAAGACTAGATTAAACGTAGCCCTCTCTTTCTTGCACTAAAGATTTTAAATGTTTCACCATCTAGAAGCTTCCTTCCACAAATATAAGGAACTTGCTGTATCATCTGGTTGATGACCTCTAAGTAGGAATCCTATTTGTCAGAGCAGATTATCTTCAAAGTACATAGACATCTTTCCATGAATCGATGGTATGAATGATTTCAACAATTAATCTAATGATGGATGATGGTTTCAGGGACCATGAGGACACACTGCTTTGGTTGAGTTGGGAGGCCTCCCTCAAGAAAATGGGATGGTATTGATGGTGGCAGTAGCAGAAATACCTACATCTCAATGTCTAGCAGCACCCTCTTCTCTTCCTGCACCCGGATGCCCCATACGCAGTCTTGACCTTTTCCATAAGACTGGGGCCAGTCAGGAGAAAGTACAACACCTGTTGGCTCAGAGAGCTCCCCACCACACAATGCTGGAGAGAAAAGATGCATAATCAGGAGAAGACTATATCTTGAATGAAGCAGTGCAGCTACTCAACCCGTTTAAACTAGTTTTAAACCAATTTCTTTTAGTACCAATAAAGGAGAATATTTGTAGTTTGGGGTTGAAATGAGGGGTCCTTGGTGCTCTCTTTGCTTGGTTGTTTTCTTGCAGATGTTTCATTACGCAAACTAGGTACAGTGGTACCTTGGTACTCTGTTTTGAAACTCATCCAATTTGGTACTCAATGCATTATGGCATGACAATTTTTTCCTGGTATTCGTCATTTGTTTGGTACACAACATACAAGCTAGAACTTGTCGGTGTCGGTGGCCTTGTGACTGACTACATTATTCCTTATGGAAAACTTTGTTTGGTACTCATCATTTTTGGTACTCATCGCGCCTCTTGGAACCAATTAACAATGAGTACCAAGGTACCACTGTAACATCATCAGAGCTCTCTTGTGAGCTCTCCATAAGTTAAACAGTATTTAAATGTCTTGAGAATGAAGACAGCGGAGGGGAGTTGATGTTTTCTGAACATGAGATTCAGAAGGTTGTATCATTCTCTCATCCCAATCAAATCTAATGTAGTGACTAGACATTGAGAAGATCCCATTTTCCTTCCACTAGATTGAGGAAGGCCCATGTCCACCCTTGCAACTGGAAGTGGATGCTCTGTTTTCTCACCTTCATATTAGCAAGAGTTGAGGTGCTGGGCTGAAGCATAATGGCACCGTATCGAATGAGCATCACATGGGAAGGCCTTCAATGATGGACATCAAAACCCAGCAATGGTTGCCTGCTGTGTCCAACTCCAGAATTCATGGACTGAAGTGCCCTCATGATGGATGATAGGGAGAATCAACTACTAGTGCCTACTAGTTCCAGGTTCTACCTAGTCCAATTGCCTAGCTCCTCAGCTTCCTGAAGGAGAGAATGTGGACCTTCCACACTGGCCCATGTTCCTCCCCAGCTTCCTCACTGTCTGACTCCGCTGCCAGCTCCGCAGGCTGCTGGTGGACCACAACACATAGCTGGAACTGATAGTTCTGTAATGCAGGGAAGAATATCTCCCTACCTGGAGAATCACGCCTCCTCCCAGTGTCCATGTGCTCCCCAGCCATTAAAGAAAAGACCTGAACTGGAATTAGCAGAAAGGTACCTTGGAAAGGCAAATGACGTTCTTTCTCGTTCTAGGAATTTTTAGAAATATTTTAGTCCTGCCTACTGGAGCAAGTAGAAGATGGAACCCAGTTTTCAAAATGTGTAGATGCTGAAAGTCTCCACAGCACATTTAGCCATTCTTGCTGACACTGCTGGGGTTCAACGATATCTGAAGCATCACAGATGTCCCACCTCTGCTGTATTGGGGCGGGCGGGCAAAGGGGCATTACATTACATTACATTCTTAGTTGTTTGTAAGTCATTCTAATTTCTTTCAAAAGGTTATAGCTGAGTCCATAGGATGGAAACTGAAGGCTCTGACCATATTACCTTAGAGTTAAAGTATTTTATATTTCTGGATTAAAATAATTGTGGCCCCACAAAGTGTGGGGGGAAGATGTTACAGTACTATGTTGTGAGAACCACCAAAAAGGAGTCAGCTGACCTAATCACCTATCCCAGTGGTGGGATTCAAATAATTTAACAACCGGTTCTCTGCCCTAATGACTGGCTGGGTAGGCATGGCTGGGTAGTCATGTGACTGGGTGGGTGTGGCCAACTCAATGTCATTCACGTCGAAGGGCGCCTCGTCTCACCCGGACTCTCCTCGCCCCTCCCCGCCTCACCCGGCCTCTCCTCGCCAAGCGGCTTGCCTGGCCTTCGAAATAAGCACAACACAGAAGGCTTCCAATGAATGAAATCAAGTTTGACACCCCTGCCCTAGGGGATAGGTCAGTGGTGGGATTCAGCCAATTCTCACTGGTTCATTAGAACTGGTAGCTATTTTTTTGTGGAGTTCAGCGAAGCGCAGCCTCTCTTCCAAACAATCCTGTGTATAAGACGAGCAATGCACACCAAACTGATCTGGAGGAGGAGGAGAGGGAGAATTTGAGCTACCTGAGCAGGCGTGAGTGATTAGTTCGGCACAACTGTGCACTGTACAAGCAGTGCTTGAAAAGACATGGACGGGCCACCCTATTTTGGTGGAGAGAGAGGCATTGATTGGGCTTATTTCTTAGGATGGAAGCCTTCTGTGTTGTGCTTATTTTGAATGCCGGGGGTGAGGAGGGGCTGGGAGGGGAGGGGCGAGGAATGCTATTCAGCCAGTTCACCGAACTCCAAAAAATTAGCTAGTGGTTGGTCTTCACGCACGCGAGAGCACCAGAAACCGGTGGGGATGTGCGCACCGGGAAGATGATCTTCCAATTTCCGGTGCGTGCATGCGCACTGGCCAGCTGGTCTTCTCCCATGCATGCGCACCAGAAACCGGAAGACCAAGTGGCCAGCACACATGTGTGCGCCAGAAACCAGAAGATCATCTTCCCAGCATGCGCATGCCCACTGGGCGGCTGCTCTTCCGGGTTCTGGCACGCACAGATGCATGCACTCCTGTTTCGGCACTCGGTGCCAAAAAGATTCGCCAACACTGTAATAGAGCCTGCCAATTACATTCAAGGTGCTGGTGATTACCTATAAAGCCCTACATGGCTTAGGACCGGGATATTTGGCGGACCTTCTGCGGCCAGCAACAGCTCCCCACCGCCCGGTGCGTTCTCACAAAGAGGGCCTACTCGGGGTGCCGTCGGCCAGACAGTGTCGGCTGGCAACCCCTAGGGAGCGGGCCTTCTCTGTGGGTGCACCTACCCTCTGGAATCAGCTCCCCCTGGAGCTCCGGATGGCTCCTGACCTTCGCTCTTTCCGCCGCGAACTAAAAACGTGGCTATTTCGCCTGGCCAGCCTGGACTGATGGGGGATTTTAAAATGGATTTTAACTGATTTTAGGGATTTTATGTGTAACTTTTAACCCGGAGTTTTTGTTTTATTTTTCTGTTTTATTGTTGTGAGCCGCCCTGAGTCCTCTCGGAGAAAGGGCGGCATATAAATCTAAACAAATAAATAAATAAAATAAATAAATAAACCCAAGGATTCATTAAATTGAATCATGTTAAATGAACGTGATCATTCCCTGCTTTCCCCAATGCATTTGTTAATGGAATGTGCAGGTCATTAAATGTACATGAGGTATCACAGAGTGGGAAAGAGCATGCGGGGCCTAGTGCTGGAGCAGGCATCCAAGGCCTCCCCCAATCCACTGAGATACCTCATGCTCCCCTGGGGTCTCATCGGGCTGAACTGCAAGCCCCTTGTTGATCGGCTGCCATGCCCCAATCCCTGAAGCTGTTCATTCGAACTAGCCAGTCAGCAGCAAGCAGGAGGCTCCTTGTCGCTGGCCAGACTGGGCCCAAACTAAGCCTGCAGGCCCTCATGGCAGAGAAGCCGTTCTTTTAATCAGATGGGGAAAGCTGTTTTCCTTACATCTCACATTCTTACAGCTTCAGTGACTTCTGAATAAAAGACTTTGGTTTCTGTGCCACGTAGGTCAGTGTTCGCCAGCAGCCTGCAGACCTGGCAACGGAGTCGGACAGTGAGGAGGCTGGGGAGGACAATGGGCCAGTCCTGGAGGGCTCTGCGTCGGAGGCAGAAATGGGGCCACGGCCATCTGGGAGTGATGAGCGGACTCCAGAGCCCCCAGAGTCGGACAGCAGAGAGGCAGAGGAACAGGATGAGCCTGTTCCTAGTGCACGCATGCAAAGAACTGCAAGAAGGCAAGAGCAGCTGAAGAAAAAAGGACAACTCGGGAGTAAGGCCAGAAGATGATTGGCCACTCCCATAAGGCTTAAAAGAGCAGCAATGAGCTGTTGGGTTCTTTGTAGAAAAGCAACATTGATTCCCGTGCTTCTTGTCAGTGTCTCTTGAACTTTGTGGGGTTTTTGCCAAGAAAAGCCTTTGGCAGGTTGCCAAAGACATCAAAGGTTGGTGATAAGGTTGACGGACTGGTTATTAAGAATTTTGTTTTGGAATAAGCTGAGAATGACTTAATTCTCAGCTGTTTTAATTATTATTTATTTATTTTATTTTTATTTATTAAATTTTTATACCGCCCCCTCTCCCGAAGGACTCGGGGCGGTGAACAGCCAAGATTAAAAAACATATAATATAAACATTAAAATACATTTAAAACAAAATTAAATCCAAAATGGCTCCCCAATTTAAAACGCCTTACCCATAACCCTATAATTAAAACAAATTTAAAATTTCCACATTAAAAGGGGGAATATTTAGGCCAGGCCAGCTTGATGAAATAGAAGAGTCTTAAGCGCGCGGTGGAAGGTGCGCAGATCCGGGATCCTCCGTATCTCCGGGGGGAGCTCGTTCCAGATCGTAGATGCCCCCACAGAGAAGGCTCTCCCACTAGGGGCCGACAGCCGACATTGTTTGGCCGACGGCACCTGGAGGAGCCCCTCTCTATGGGAGCGTACTGGCCGGTGGGAGGCTATTGGTGGTAGCAGGCGGTCCCGTAAATAACCAGGTCCTAAACCATGGAGCGCTTTAAAGATGATAACCAGAACCTTGAAGCGCACCCAGAAGACCACCGGGAGCCAGTGCAGCTTGCGCAGGAGAGGTGTTACATGGGAACTCCACATCGCTCCCATAACCACCCGCGCGGCCGCACTCTGCGCCAGTTGGAGCCTCCGAGTGCACCTCAAGGGGAGCCCCATGTAGAGAGCATTGCAATAGTCCAGATGAGAGGTAACGAGGGCATGAGTGACTGTGCGTAGGGAGTCCCGATCTAGAAAGGGACGCAACTGGCGGATCAGGCGAACCTGATGAAAAATCCTCCCGGTCACGGCCATCAAGTGCTCTTCTAAAGACAGCCGTGAATCCAGGAGGACGCCCAAGTTGCGAGCCCTATCCGTGGGGGCCAATGATTCGCCCCCAATAGTCAGCAATGGCACCAGCTGACTATATCGGGACGTCAGAAACCCCAGCCACTCGGTCTTGGATGGGTTGAGCCTGAGCCTGTTCCTCCCCATCCAGATCTGTACGGCCTCCAGGCACTGGGACATCACTTCAAGGGCATCGTTGGGGTGGTCTGGGGTGGAGATGTACAGCTGGGTGTCGTCAGCGTACTGATGGTACTTCACCCCGAAACCACGGATGATCTCGCCCAGCGGCTTTACATAAATGTTGAACAAAAGGGGCGAGAGGACCGATCCCTGTGGCACCCCACATATAAGGGGCCTCGGGGTCGACCTCTGCCCCCCTGTCAACACAGACTGCGACCGGTCAGAGAGAAAGGAGGAGAACCACCTTAGTACGGTGCCTCCCACCCCCAACACTTCCAACCGGTGCAGCATGATACCATGGTCGATGGTATCAAAAGCCGCTGAGAGATCTAACAGGACCAGGACAGAGGAGCAACCCCTGTCCCGAGCCCTCCAGAGATCATCAACCAACGCGACCAATGCCGTTTCCGTGCTGTACCCAGGCCTGAAACCCAACTGGAACGGATCCAGATATGATGCTTCATCCAGGTACTGGGGAAGCTGTCCCGCAACCACACTCTCAACAACCTTCACTACAAAACAAAGGTTGGAGACTGGACGATAATTAGCCAATATTGCCGGGTCCAGGGAAGGCTTCTTGAGGAGGGGCCTCACCACCGCTTCCTTAAGGGCGGCGGGGAAGACACCCTCACCCAGTGAAGCATTTATAATCCCTTGGAGCCAGCCTCGCGTCACCTCCCGGGAAGCCAGCACTAACCAGGAGGGACACGGGTCCAACAAATATTTGGTCGCGTTCAATCTACCCGGAATCCTGTCCACGTCATCTGGGGTCACAGGATCAAACTCATCCCAGATAACAGTCTCAAGACCTGCCTTCGTCACCCTCGCTGGATCTACCCAGTCAGAGTCCAGACCTTCCCAAATCTGAGTGATTTTGTCATACAGATACTGAACAAAATCCTCGGCTCTTCCCTCCAAGGGGTCCTCCCGCGCTTCCTGGTGGAGCAGGGAGCGGGTCACCCTAAACAGGGTGGCTGAGCGATTATCTGATGATGCAATAAGAGCAGCAAAATGAGTACATTTTGCTGCTTTTATCGCCACTAGGTAACTCCTAATATGAGATCTTACCAGTGTCCGGTCCGATTCAGAAAGACTAGCCCTCCAACTACTCTCTAGGCGTCTTTTCCGGTGCTTCATCTCCCTCAGCTCCTCGGTGAACCAAGGAGCCAGGCGAGATCGGCGCCGGGTCAGAGGCCGCAAAGGCATGACTCGATCCAGAGCTCCAGCGGCCGCCCTATCCCAGGTGGCCACTAGGTCTCCAGTCGAGGCATGAGCCAGAACCTCAGGAATTGGCCCAAGCTCCGTCTGGAACCTGTCAGGTTCCATCAGGCACCTGGGGCGGTACCATCTTATCGGTTCCGCCTCCCTGCAGCGGGGTGCCGCGGTTCGAAGGTCAAGGCGAAGGAGAGAGTGATCCGGTCATGACAAGGGCTCGATGACTATATCCCCTATATCCCCTAAGTCTAGTGTGTTTCCCCCTGTGTGCGTAGGGTCATGAATTAGCTGGGTCAGGTCCATGGCTGTCATGGAAGCCATGAACTCCCGAGCCACCTCAGACGCCTCACCCACGGACGGCAGGTTGAAATCCCCCATGACCATAAATCTGGGGGTATCAACCGCCACCGTGGCAATAACGTTGAGTAGCTCGGGCAGGGCTGCTGCCATGTGGCAGGGAGCCAGGTACATGATCAGCAAGCCCATCTGAACCCCATGGCCCCACTTCACAAAGAGGGACTCACAACCGGCCGTCTGAGGAACAGTGGTCTCCCTCGGCCTAAGGCCTTCTCTAATAATAACTGCTATTCCCCCGCCCCTCCCCTGTGACCTCGGCTGATGGAATGCGTGGAAGCCTGGTGGGCACATTTCTACCAGAGGGACTCCTCCCTCCGGGCCCAACCAGGTCTCCGTAATACCCGCCAGGTCCGCTCCCCGCTCCTGAACAAGATCACAGATGAGGGGGGCTTTATTTACTACGGACCTGGCGTTGCACAACATCAGACGAAGGCCCGGGCCGTGAGGGTCTGTGCAACCTGGAGAATGGGTGGAACCTTGGGGGCCGGAGCACCCTACCGCTTGGAGACAGCGGGTGCGTGCTCCCTTAACATGATATGGCCCCCTGCTCCCGCCATATCTACCCCTCCCACTCACAGTACCAATGGTAAAGACACAGTCTGGACAAGCTCGACCCCCCCATTCCCCCCGGATCCCCCACCCACCCCGCCGCGCGTCATGGCTGGGCCCGACCCTACCCTTCATGGGTTATCCCCCAAACCCACGACCCTAGTTCCAATCCCACCCCCCTCCCCCCTCCCCAAACCCCTTAAAAGACAAAGACAATTTTAAAAAACCCTGCAACCCCCTCTTTGCGGCATGCCACCTCTCGGGGTTCCAAAGCCTGTCATCGAGGTAGGCCCTCGATAGAGTGGAGGGCCAAGCCTGCAAGAGGGGGGAGTCTCGCAGACCAAGAAGCTCCGCTGCGGAGTACATTTTGATCATAGCGGATAGACATGACCATATCCTGAGGGTCCTAAAAAAGGACAGGGGAGAAGGCAGAGAAATGGGGGATCTCAAGCATATTCACAGGACCAAGTCCACTGTCCCCTCACAACAGAGGACACAGTCCAAATCCACGACGACCACAATCCAAGGGGGAAAATCAATCCAACCACCCTCTCATGGTGATTAGGTCAGCTGGTCCGCCCCCTCTTGTGGTGAGATGGCAGCAATGGAACCAGTGCATACAAACAGTGTCCAGGGATCAGGTCCAAAAACCGCCCTCTCACGGCGGTTGGTCCGATGGTCAGGTCCCCACCGCTGGTAAAGTGCATATGTGTAAACACATCCTGGTTCAGCCCTCAGGAGGCCCCGACACCAGGCCACCCTCTCACGGTGGCCAAAACTGGTGTCTAGCCCCTTAGCCGACGGGATGCAGCCATGAACCAACCTCCATTTTCAGCTGGAAATAGCCCTCTCCACAGTCAGGGGGTTCAGATGGTAATAAGAAACATAGTGAGAGTGAGTCCCACAGGCTAACCGTTGGTCCGAGTAGGCCCAGTCTTAAAAGGGAATGCTGGAGGGGAGAAGAGTGGGGTGGAAATGGGGCAGCTGTCTCAAGTCCCCAACCCCCGCACAACCACAATTTGAGGCCACCCAAGGCCTGGGAAAAAGTCACACCAGGTCCTTTTCGCCTCAACCGTGGTTTCAGGTCTCCCGATTTTATTAATTCTTGTTCATTCATTGTTAATTCATTGCCCCCCCAACTCCTAACTCCGACTCCAAGGGGGGGGTCACCAGCACCCTCTGACCACCAGGCAGCCTCCACCGCCATCACCATCGCTGCTGCCGCCGCGTCATCATCACCAAAAAACCTGGCAACGTCCCAGAGATCTTCGGGGGTGCCCGGCACGTCTTACAACTCTCCGGGCAACCCCCCCAGGCTTGGAAACTTATCGCGCGGCGGACGCCCCGGCGCAAGGCCGCCCCGGCACTTAGATGGCCTCCGGCTTTGGAAAACACTACCAACGCCCAGCTGAGCAGCCCGTCGCTCCCGACATCTCGCTTTCCTCTCTGCTCAGTCACGGAGGGAAAGAAAACCCTCTCCGTGCTGGCAGGGAGCTCCCCTGACCGGTCCTGGGGGTCATAGATCTTTAAAACGACCCCAAAGGACTCAAAAGGTAGGTCGGCGCCCCGTCCTCAGATCGCGATCCCAGCGGGCGCCGCCATCTTGGGCATGCGCAAAAGTGCATATCTTATTAATAAAATAAGTTTGTTGAGGACTGAATTGTGTTTGGTAATCACTACTTGGGCCTTGGTCACAACAGTCAGCATCTTCTGGAGCTCTTCGAAAAGTAAGTACAGTAAAACCCACGGAGCAGTGGTGGGTTGCTACCAGTTCACCATGGATTGGGTGAACTGGTAGCGGCGGTGGTGGAAGGCTCCACCCACCCGCCCGGACGCTTCTGCGCATGCGCAGAAGCGTCATGAGCGCGCATGCGCACACAAGTGAACCAGTAGCAAACTAAATTGAAACCCACTACTGCCACGGAGGCTCCATTTCGACCTGTAACAGGCCGGAGGAAGCCCGCGGAGGGCCGAATGGAGTTTTGGAGGGATGGATTCGGCCCATGGAGGCTCCATTTCAGCCAGCAATGGGCCGGGGGAGGCCTCTGGAGGCCCCTGCACCCCATTTTGGCTGGCAGAGTACTGCAAGAGGCCATCCAGGGTGAAAACAGTTTAGTTTAGTTTAGTTTATTTATACTTATATGCCACCCTTCTCCCAAAGGACTCAGGGCAGCTCACAAAGATAAAACAATAAAACAGTAAAATTACGACTAAAATACTCAATTAAAATCCCCCCAAAAATAGTTAAAACTCCCATCAGATCAGCAAATTTGTTGGAAAAGCCATGTCTTCAGGTCAGCGCGGAAAGAGCGGAGGTCGGGGGCCATCCGGAGCCCAGTGGGTAAACCATTCCAGAGGGTCGGTGCTCCCACAGAGAACGCCCTCATCCTGGGCGCCATCAGCCGACATTGTCTGGCCGATGGCACCTGGAGGAGGGCAATCCTATGTGAGCGCACTGGGCGGTTGGAGGCAGGCAGAAGGTGATCCTGCAAGTACCCTGGGCCCATGCCATGAAGGGCTTTATAGGTCAGTACCAGCACCTTGAAGCGGATCCGAAGGACCACCGGTAACCAGTGCAGCTCGCGCAGGAGAGGTGTAATACGGGAGTAACGGGAAGTCCCCGTAACAACCCGCGCGGCTGCATTCTGGACCAGTTGGAGCCTCCGGGTGCACCACAAGGGCAGCCCCATGGGCGCAGGCAGACCCCCCGCACCCTGCTTTTGCTAGCAGAGGCACCGCGGGCCAGACCTTTTCTATTTCCAGGCTGGCCCCATGGGCCAGATCTAAGCACCCCGTGGGCTGGATCTGGCCTGCAGGCCTTGAGTTTGACACCCCTGCCCTAGGGCAGGCATCTCCAAACCTGGCAATTTTAAGACTTGTGGACTTCAACTCCCAGAATTTCTCAGAGAGCCATGCCCTAGGGGGTTAAATTTAGTCATAAACAAAGCCAGGCACTCAGAGTTAAACTAACTCCATACAGTCAGTTGTGTTGTGAGAAAAATTACGTTCAATCATCTAGCCTGGTTTATATCTCTATAAAGAGATATAAAAAGAGAGAGGGAGGGAGGGAGAGGGAGACAGAGATGGGGAGAGAGAGAGGGAGGGAGGGAGGGAGGGAGGGAGGGAGGGAGAGAAACCACCTTCCCATACTCAGCCAAGATCTCAGAATATACTTTCCAAACACTATTGTAATTAAGCCGTATCTACTTCTGATTAATGATGAAGGGGATAGTGAGATCATTTAAAAAGAGAGCCTTGATAGTACAGTGGTCTAAGCACCCTGTTATTAACACAGCTGCCTGCAATTTACTGCTGGTTCGAATCTCTCCAAGGCTCAAGGTTGACTCAGCCTTCCATCCTTTCTAAGGTAGGTGAAATGAGGACCCAGTTTGTGGGGACAATAAGCTGACTTTTTATAAATATACAAAAGTATGAAGGCTATTGCTTAACGCATTGTAAGCTGCCCTGAGTCTCTGGAGAAGGGCAGCATATAAATCAAATTAAATAAATAAATAAATAAATAAATAAATAAATAAATAAAGCCTTCTCAGTAGTTTCCTGATACAGGATATCACTCCCTTTTTGAAGGAAATAAGTGGGGCTCTAGTAACTCTAAAACCCAGTTAATGTGACTGTCTGCTTCCAGAACCATTCAGCTCTAGATCATGCACTGTTCTTGCTTGTAAAATGGCATTTTTAGAACTGCACCTGTCCCATTTTAATTTCCAGACTTTGTACAGATCATGGCAGATCCATACTCTGCCACAACTCCCCCCTCCTTCCAATCACGTTGGCTTCTGTCTCTGCCCCAATTTGCTCAGCTGTGCAAACATGTGCTTGAGTTTGTAAAACCCAGTGCATAGCAGTAATTTGCTCAGGCCTGTTGTGCCCCATCAGCATGCACCATTACTCTTTCAGGCAGCAGGGCAGAAACACAAAAGAGCAATCAAGGAGAAAAGACATTACGTATCAGGCTCCAGAAGAAAAATGAGCAGATAGTTTGAGACGAAGAATTATTACCTTTGCAAGTGGGCTCACTTTCGTTCCAGCGGGGGTCTCTTGAATCAATGCATTCAATGGCCGAAGGACCCTGCTCAAGCATGTATCCTGCACGGCAAGCAAACTCTACAATGGTCCCTGTACGATACAGAGGATCTGATGTGCTGAAATTTCCATGGGCCAGGAACGGTTCATAACATCGATTTTCATCAAAAGCTGCCACCAGGGGGAGCAAAAAAGTCAGAAAACTGCCCCTATAAAAGTTATAGCTTCTGATCTCTCCCTGTCATGCCCCAGCATATAACTTTTATATACTGTTGTTGCTCTCTAGCCACATCTAGTGGCCGGAGGGACAAATATGCCCAACATATGATCCTTATATACTGTTGTTGCGCTCTAGCCCCATCTAGTGGCTGGAGAGACAAAATACCAAGTATATTGCTTGAAGCTGACCCAACCCATTTTACCCATCAGCCCGCACTCTCAAACCAAGTGCACGCTGGGAAGCCAGACTCTATTTCCTTTAGCATTTGGAGAAGGCAGAAGCACAAGAAGAATCCATCTTAATCTGTGGCACATGGTCATCCAAGGACAAACCCACATCCCACACACAGAGCATCGCTGGTGAGATTTAAATTGCTTGTATTTATTAATTGTTATGTTCAGCAGTAACTTAATACTGTCTATCTTTTATTTGGTTCTCATTGTATGTATCCCTATTTTCCCCAGTTTCACCATATTCTGTTCTTTCAATAAAGCATTCAGATCTATGCACATGGTCTGTTTTATTGAAGGATAGGTGGGTTTAGCTGCATGTCGAGCTGCGCACAAACTAACATGTAGTGAGGACAGAACACTCCCATTGCAGTAAAGTATTATAGTAATATCTCCTTGAAGATGGGATCAACCCTACCTCTGTTGTTGACCTGGTATATAGATTCAACTACAGCATTACCACATCTTGGTCAAATCACAAGAAGAAGGCAGTCAACTCAAATCAAATTGCACCTATTTCCTTGTCTAAAGTTTTGTATCCATTCAGCAATCTTCTATGTCTGATCACTTCTTTCCTGCCAATGTTACTTTCTCAAACTTTATCACTTCCTTTAATATTTACATGATCGGAAAAGAAACCAGCTCTAGGTATTGACCCACTGTTTCTTCTGATAACAATCTGTTTCTTCTGTTTCTCAATCTAAGCAACTTGAGGATGTGTGGACTTCAACTTCCAGAATTCCCCAGCCAGCTTAGCCTTTAGGTCCGGTGATGGGGCAAGATACAGTGCTGCTAGAGCTAGTCTGAAGAAAGGTATTCAGAAGGCCAAGACTGATTATAAAAGGAAGAGTGATGATAATTTTTATAGTAATAACATGAGGCAGTTGTGGCGAGGGATTCAACAAATCACCAACCATCAACCGACCAATGTCATCCCTGCTGAGGGGGATGATTCGTTGGCAGAGGAGCTGAATCATTTCTTTGCTCGCTTTGAAGTAGAGACATCAGAGACAGCTAATGTTCTGTCCCCGTCTCACACACGCACACAAACAGACAGCCGGGGGTTAAATAAACTGGCAGACAACCAATTCTTCCGATAAGATGCTTGGCAGCAACCCAGTAGCTGCTTGCCAAGAACTTTTACTCAATAAACAAAATACCCACAGTCAAGAATTGTCCAGTTTGTAAAATAAATCCAAGGCCGATAATGTTGTTTCCAAAGATGCAATGTGACTCGATAGTAGTTAGTTTTGTCCGTCACAGAGTCTGAATGGCCACCTCACCCCCTTTTATACCCTGTGGGGTGTGGTCCAGTGACTCAGCCTAATCTCTGGCACGCCTTTTCTTCTGTTGCGCGCTCTCCTCTCCTGCCGATGACACAGGCTCAGGTAACGGAGCCACAACAGCTAAAATACAGCCACCAGCCCTTTGTAGCCCCCACCTCATTCTGGAGGAACAGGAGTTGAGGAGCATTTTGAGGGCTGTGGACCCTAGAAAGGCTGCCGGTCCTGACGGTATCTCTGGCCGAGTGCTTAAAGACTGTGCTGATCAGTTGGCTGAAGTCTTTACCAGGATCTTCAATCTGTCTTTTTCCCAGTCCACTATTCCATCTTGTTTGAAGGCTTCCACCATTGTTCCGCTGCCAAAGAAGTCCCCTATCAATAACCTCAACGATTACAGACCAGTGGCACTCACTCCTATCATCATGAAGTGTTTTGAGAAACTGGTCTATCCGTGTTCTGCCCCAGCTCCGGATTTCCGAGGATATTGACACACACCAACGGTCCTTATCAAATTTATTAAGTAGCAAGAATAAACCAAAGTCCGGCAAAGGTTGGCAACCAGCCCAGAAAACAAAATACGATAAGACTTTTCCAAAAATGCTCTGATGATAATTACAAGTTGTTTCCAGCAAGAAACTTACTAACCGTGTGTGACTTAAATAGGCTAAGGGAGTGGCCAATTATCCTCAAGCCTTACTCTCGAGGAGACCTCCTCCTCCTGAGTAGCCACTCCTGCCGTTTGGCAGCCCTGCGTGCTCGAGCATTGAGAAGAGGCTCCTCCACTTCACTCTCTCCACTTGAAGGAGCCTCTGGAGGTTCTGAAGGCCCTGGCTGAGTCTCTGCCTCTGGCACCACATCCTCTTCAGCCTCTTCGCTGTCCAACACGAGCGCCGGCTGCACAGGCTGCTGGCACGACACCACACCAGCCTCCTCGTCGTCAGGATCAGCCACGATCCGCTCAGGCCACAGGCGGGCCACAACAGTCGGCACATTATTTCTGGTCTTCCGCATACATTTGATAAACAACAGTTTGCATACAGAACAAATAGATCTACAGTGGATGCTATAGCCATCACTCTTCACACTGCTCTGACTCATTTGGAACAACGGGGGGCTATGTGAGGATGCTTTTTGTAGATTTTAGCTCTGCATTTAACACAATTCTTCCACATAGACTAGTGTCTAAACTTATGGATCTTGGGCTTTCTTATTCAATCTGATTTTGGATTATGGATTTCCTGTCTGGCCGCTCTCAGAGGGTCAGATTAGGGAATCATATCTCTTCAGCTCTTATTCTTAACACTGGTACACCACAGGGTTGCGTGTTAAGTCCCATACTCTTTATTCTGCATTCCCATTCATGCCAGTAATACTATTATTAAATTTGCAGATGATACAACAGTGGTGGGACTCATCTCCGGGGGGGATGAGTCTGCCTATCGAGATGAGGTGGACCGGTTGCTTTTGTGGTGTGGAGACAATAACTAGGTCCTTAACACTAATAAGACCAAGGAGCTTATAGTGAACTATAGAAGGAATAGATCAGACATCCAGCCCTTGGTTATCAATGGAGACCAAGTGGAGCAAGTGGCTAGTTTTAAGTTTCTGGGTGTTATCATAAAAGAGGACCTGACCTGGGGCGCTCATATTGTAGCACTGGTCAAAAGGGCCCAGCAGAGATTATACTACCTGAGACTTCTCAGGAAACAACAACTGAATGAAAAACTGCTGGTGACCTTCTACCGCTGCACCATAGAGAGTATTTTAACTTACTGCACCTGTGTCTGGTTTGCCAATTGCACAGTGGCAGATAGAACAGCACTCCAGATGGTTAACATAATTGCCCAGAGGATCATTGGTTGCCCTCTCCCCTCTTTGGAAAAGCTTTATAGCTCCCGCTGCCTTAAGAAAGTTCAAAACATTCTTAAAGATTCATCTCATCCTGGGCACCCTTTTTTTTGAACTATTATCATCTAGCAGACGGTACAGGATAATAAAAACAAGGACAAATAGGCTAAAAAACAGCTTCTATCCCAGAGCAGTAACTGGTGCATGGTGTACTGTATGGTGCAATATTAATGCAATATCAGGGGTTTTTAATTCAATTGTATAGCATGTGAAGGATGTGTGCTTTTGTTTTAACTTTTATGTCTAATGTACACTGAAGATGGCATTTAATTTCATTGTACAAGGTGCAATGACAATAAACTGAACTAAACTAAACTAAACTAAACTAAACTAAACTAAACTAAACTAAACTAAACTAAACTAAACTAAACTGAACTAATTAGGAACTGTAAGGAAGTTCTTTCTTACATTTAAACAGAATCTATCCAGCTACAATTTATTCTTTCTGGTCCTAGTTTCTTTGACCATGGAAAATAGTTTTGGGTCATCTTCTCCAGTCTTCTTTTCTGCACACTTATCTTCCCAATTCCTTCAGCCTACCCTTGAAGGACATGTGTTCAAGTCCTGAATCAATGTTACTTAAACTCATTTCTTCCTCCAGCTACCACCAGCCTTTCTCTCTGATGACCTCTTTCTTGTCTCAGTTCCCTGCCTCCAGCCTTCTGCTGAAGTTCCTGTCTTTCCCATTCTCCACCCTTCCTCTTGTATCCTTCCTTGTGGACTCTTTGCTTCTTCGCTTTCATTATGTCTCAATCCCATTTTTTGTCCTAACCACACTGAAAACTTCTCTTTTCTTTACAGAATCTGGAATGAAACCAATGAGTTCCCAGAACTGTTATGCATTCTGTAGCACCACAACGGTTTAGCCTATCAGTGGCATGAGGCCTCATCGCTGCACCCTAGTAATTTATCCAACCCTAAATGATAAAGCAGAATTTTGTTTTACTAAAATAAGCTTCCAAAACTTAGCTCACAACAGTATTGCATATCACCATGCTTGTTTGATTTGATGACTTCCCAAAGTTACCAATAGCAACTGTCAGAATCTACTGCCAAGAGAGAAGATAACATCACTGTTTTCTCACCTCTATTTTTGAGCAGGTAAAATGTGGGGAAGGGGGAAAAAGATTACGTTCTCACCTTCGTAGTGCAGGCTAAGGATGAGGGGCGTAGCAGGTCCCTCGCTGATCAATTCAACAATGAGAGACTGAGCATCACTTAGCAATCCCCGTTCTGGGACATCATCCATGTCAGAATCATAAATGATAGGGGAGAAAGTGCTACTCCCACTGCGGATCATCAGCCTGGGAAAGGGAAAGGATTTGGGTAAGCAGATCTCCCCAACTCAGGGTACAAGACATACTCTGCGTAAACAAATTTTGAGTAAACCTTGAGAAAGGTATGAGTGGACCGTAACAGATTCAGATAAGAGATTACACAATGTAAGATTCTGGTATTATACCCTCTAACAATAAAATAGTATTCGTGGAATCCCGGCGGTGTCATAGTTGTGAAAGGCTGGCATCAAACTTGAAAACCTGTCCAAGTTTCTCACTTCAGCCAAATGAAGGCAAAGCTGTTGTAATCTCTTGTCCAAGTTTCTCCTTAATAGTTCACTTATCCCTTCTCCAAGGACAGTTATAAATTCCTTTGAACTTCTCTACTTCAAGTGTTTCATGAGAGTCCATCATATTTTTGTGGGCAGCACAAAAATATCTTTCTCCTCCTGTTTCTTCCTCCTGTTGCTTCTATGTCCTACAGACTGATTGTTGCTCTCATCCCTCCTCCCTGCACCAGGCAAGGTTCTTGACATTTTCTGAAATATATCTCAAGCGTTCCTGCTTGTCATCAGCTGATGCCTCCCCATCTTCTCTTCTCTTCTCCCTTCTCCACTCCCGCCTCCATGGCATGCTTGATTGCCTGTCAATTTTCCATCTTCTCACCCCCCATCCCCATTTTCCCATTTTCTCACTTGTCATTATCCTCATCCAGTGCCACTCTTTCAAAGTGTAGATGGAGTCTTTGGCCTTCAGGTGCTTCCACCAACCAACGGCAGGTCAGGTTCCGACCACGTGGTCCTCCTGGGGCCTCCGGAGCCACAATGCGTCCATGAGTGGCGTTGTGAACTGTTCCTCCACAAGAAGCTAAGGGGAGAAAGGGCAGATGTTCTTTACAAGTCCTGTTTTCCCCTAGAATTCTTCGAATCCAGAATCCTGCTTAACATTTTATGCATCCTTAGAAAGGTCCTTCAGATCTCATTTTGGCAGGAGAAACTAAGTTTTACCCAAGGTAATATCCTGAATCCCTGGCTAAGACAACCTCTGACAGTTCCCAGGTTCCTTAGTTCAACATTGCCTTTTGGAGTTCAAAGCCACTTTACAAAAAAATTCACCAAATATCATTAAGGTTCTCATTCTCTGCAAATACATTTTGGGCTATTACGTTTATCATCCCTTTGTTTTAAAACCAAGTGAAGTGGCCTTCTGATTTACTAGACGTCTGGACTATTGGACTATTGAACTTTTGGGGGACTTGGTGGGCCTTCTGGATTACAAATATTAACTGACAAAATATAAAGAAATAATTATATAAGCCTATAGCCACAAAACGGATTGACTTTGTGCACTGACTCTGAGGATTACAAATTCAAATAACTCTTAGAAATGATTGGTGATTGAGAGAAATAGGCTCTGGTTTGTTTTTCTAGCTTATTGGGTACGTGGAATACGGTGGTGATTGTGGATGGTTTTGGACTATTATGTTCTCTCTGTTGTTTCCTTTTGTTTTCTCTCCTCTTTAAATAATTTAATTAGATTGCTTCTTTTAATATTAGCCGCTGAAATGACAAGTATTTCAAATTTAACCAGAATAGGGAAAAAAGCATCATCAACACCATCATCGGCTTCCTTTAGCCCTTCAAGTCAAAGATCTATAGATACCATGCTACAACAAGAGAAAATGAATACCTCTCAACTACAAATGATGCTTCAGTCCATACAGGAAGCTATGACAAAAAATCACAGTGAGATGAAAAATGAGATGGGAGATGAAAAGTGGAATGGGAGAGATGAAGGAAAAAATGTATAATTTGGATGAAAGAATAGGGAACTTTCAGCAACTGATAACATAGAATGAACAAAGGATTCAGAAAATAGAGAAATCAGAACAAGAAGGAAACACAGGTAGATGAAATAAATCAAAGACTGACACGAGAAAACAAAGAGCTTACAGATTCAGTAATAATGCTCAAAATGGAGAAGGCGGCTTATTACTTACGATTCCAAAATTTTGAAGAAGAAAAAGGAGAAGACCTTCTAGATATGATGATAGAGCTATTAGCAGAGGCTTTAAATTTAAATAAACAGGAGATGGATAATGAGGTGGATGAAATATTCAGAATACATACGAGCTACGCGAAAAGACATAAACTTCCAAGAGAGGTGCATGTGAGATTTGTCAAAAAAGGAACGAGAAGAAATACTTAAAAAGGCAAGAGATGAACCACTGTAATACAAAGGAAAAGAAATAGTAGTTCTGAAACAGGTTCTCAGAAGAGTAAGGGAAATTAATTAAGTACATAAACTTTAGATGGCTGGTACCTGAGGGGATATTAGTGAAGTGAAATGAAAAAAGATACAGATTGGATACATTAGACAAGGCGGTAGAATTTTATGACTACCATTTCAGCACAAACAAGGGACAGGAAACAAGAGAAGAAATAGAATACAAGATACAAGAGGAACCAATAAGAGAAGAAACAAACATACAACAAGAAGAAAGTGAAGCTGAGAAAATAGAGTAAGCAGAACGAGAAGGAGCGAGAGCAAAACACGCAATGCCACAAGTGTCTCCACAGGCTCAATCTTCAGCACCCCCTGGTGGTGCTGGTGTCCTTTTAGATGGAGCACAACAACGCTTAATGCAGCAAAGGCAAATGACTGCGTCTCCAGCAGGCCATGTTAATATTGCAGCTCAAATGCAACAGCTCCAAGCTCAAACACAAGTGGCAGCTGGAGCACAGCAAATTCCTATACAGCAGCCACATTTTCAAGTGCATGCACAAATGCCTCCAGCCGTGCAACCAGGACCAGCTTCTGGTCCACATCCAGTGGCACAACCAGGACCATTTGTTGGTCCAGAACAAGCACAGGAAATACCACAGGTATTTTTACCGGCACAGCCAGCATACCAAATGCATGTTCCCCATCAGGCCTTTTCTGTTGCTCCACTAGCTGGTGAGTCAAAATTAAAGATGTCAGGACAGAATTATAAGGCCTGGGTCAATGAGATTGGATTGTTACTTCGCAGAGAAGGTACTCACTGTATGGTTTTTAATCCTCCTGCTCAGCCATGGACTCCTGCAATAAGAGACTTAGAAACTAAAGCTTGCACAACATTATTGATGTCCATGGATACTGAACTGCAGGTTACCTTTCCGCCTGATGCAACAGCCCAACAAATTTGGGTCCAATTGGAAAATTGCTACAGGCCTGTTTCAATTGAATCTTCATGTTTGCTCATGTCTGAGTTCCATGGTTCGAGATTGAAACCTGCTGAACAAATTGGAGGACATTTAACCAAACTGAAAGGAATCAGAAGAGAATTGAGAGAAAGAGGCTCAACGCACGGTGGATCATATATGCAGACTTTTAATTGAAGAAGACGCACTCATGTTAGCCACGCCACATTTGCGAGGACCACCCGCATCAAGAGCTCCAGCGAGGCGTGCCTTCCGAGGAAGAGCCTACGTTCCAAGGATGCCAAGATGCTACATCTGTAATCGTGTGGGACATGCCACCCGGGATTGTCCCCAACGAGTTCCAGCTCCTGTCTCGTACCAGCCCAGAGGAACAGATTCCAGAGGAGGCAGAGGCGGAAGACAAGGTCGTCGTGGTCCCAGACGTGATCCACAAGCTCCACTCGCCACATTGGCTTTAACCAACGATCCAAAACCTCATCCAGAGTACGACAGACGACTCCTGTGGACTTTGGACAGTGGTGCAGCATTGCATGTTACCTACAGAAAGGAACTTTTTACAGAGATGCACGAGCCTGAACCTGAACTAAGTGAACTTTATTCTTTTTCCACTCATCCTTGTCAGGTCAAAGGAAAAGGAACTGTTTATGTTGAAGAGCTCGATGCATTCATTCCTGATGTTTATTACATACCAACAGCAAATAGTAATTTCCTTTGTCAGAGTCACTTATCTAGAATGTTAAAGTTCCAGGTTCACCACCTTGAAAAAGCAAGTTACATAGTTAAAAATGGAGATATTGTTGCTGAAACCATGTTAATTGGTGGTGTTTATTACTTAAAGCCAAAGCCTAAATCACAAGCACAGGCAAGTATGCAAGCTCCAAAAGGGGAGAGCACAGGCCCAGAGAGAGATGTTCCAGAGAGAGATCCTGCTGCTACTCCAAAGGCTCCTAAAGCCAACAAAAAGAAAATTAGGAAACAGGTTGCTCAGAGCAAGCCTGAGGTTCCTCATAAAACTGTTAATGTTGAGAATTCACTAACTGGTAAACCTTTGCATTCTAGGTGTATCCGTAAGTGGCATAGAAGATTGGGGCATGCCAGTTTCCGTGTTCTTAGGAAGATGCCGGAGTTTGCAAAAGGTTTGGATCTAAAGGGGTGTAAGGTGTTTTTGGATTGTGCTGTCTACAAAAAGGCCAAATCTAAAGCAGCAGCCATTCCCAAATGCGCTACACGCCTGTCAACACACATTTTTGATTTGGTTCACACTGACATAGTTGGTCCTTTTCCGCCAACACTTGGTGGTAGAAAATATTTTCTAACAATTGTTGATAATTATTCTAGATATGGATATGTATATCCTATGAAAGAAAAATCTGAGACCTTTCAGATCTTTAAAGACTTTGCTGCTCTTGTTTCTACCCAACACCAAGTTCGCATCGCCAGAATCCAGAGTGATCGTGGTGCTGAATTCATGTCTCAGCGTTTCCAGGACTGGATGCCTCAGCGTTTCCAGGACTGGATGCGTAAGAATGGAATTCTTCATCAGACGTCGGCCCCTTACACACCGGCTCGTAACGGAGTCGTAGAGAGACGACAGGGGGTTCTGCAAACCATGATGCGTTGTCTTCTAGAAGACGCCATCTGTCAGACTTCGATGCTATCTCAAAATAAATGAATTTCCAAACTGCCAATCTTTAAGGAAATCTTTTCTTTAATTGGTTATCACCTTCAGAGCGCTCCATGGCTTAGGACCTGGCTATTTACGGGACCGCCTGCTGCCACCAACAGCCTCCCACCGACCAGTACGCTCCCATAGAGAGGGGCTCCTCCGGGTGCCGTCGGCCAAACAATGTTGACTGGCGGCCCCCAGGGGGAGAGCCTTCTCTGTGGGGGCACCTACAATCTGGAACGAGCTCCCCCCGGAGATACGGAGGTTTCCGGATCTGCGTACCTTCTGTTGCGCGCTTAAGACATTCTTATTCCATCAAGATGGCCTGACCTAAACTTTTCCTCTTTTTAAATGGAATTTTAAATTTGGTTTTAATTTATTGGGGTTTTAAAATGGTTCAGCCAAATTTATTTAATTAGTTTTATTTCTATTTTAAATTTTGTATCTATATGTTTTATTTTATGTCTGTTCACCGCCCTGAGTCTTTCGGGAGTAGGGCGGTATACAAATTTAATAAAATGAAATGAAAAATGAAAAAATTGAGCACAGCCACCGGATTATGACTCGATGCGGACAAGACTGAACTTTTGCCCCCCAATCCCTCCCTTTCCGATCCCCAATTCTCTGCTTCTCATTGGCTATCTTCCAAGTCATTCTCCAGACTTCTTGTCACGTCATTTCCCAGGAATGTCTCCCCCTCCTCATTTCCACGACAACCCAACTTCAAAGGGATTTAGCAGGCAAAAGTTCAGAAATTATCTCTCTCCTCTCTATGCCAGCGCTGAGGCGCTGACACCAACCTTAGTATGCCATACTGGGATGAAGCTATCCAATATGCAAACTACATTGTAAATCGTACTTGGAGCAGTGTAATAAATCAGACTCCTTTCTTCATGTTGTATGGCTACAAGCCCGATCTCAAAAACATCCATATTTTTGGTTCATACGCTATGGTGAACATTCCCTTAGCTCAAAGAAGAAAAGGAGGTCCAGCAGCAAAGAGACTGAGATTTATGGGCATTGATGATAACTCAAAATGGAGCAAATTTATTGTCTCTAAACATGTAATTGTGATTTCCCAATCTGCTAATTTTGAGGAAGATGTTGACTGGTCCAGGATTCATTCCAATGATCCTGGAGTTTATTTTCCTAGAGATGATACTGCTGATGTCACGCAGATTGATGATCAAGATTCCACTGATTCTGCTCAACCTGATGTTCCGTCTTCGCAAGCCGCGGATGCTGATGCTAGCGACGAATGTGAGGACGAGGACAAAGCAGAAGAAGAATGGACTGTTGTTCTGAGACATTCCAAGAGGGTCACAAAGGGAATCCCTCCACAACGATATTCGTGGCAACTGACAAAAGCATCCTTACCTTTGATTTGCAGTGTTACACTTCCACCTGATACGTTCACACAAATCAAACATCTTCCTGATTCAGAGCAAGACAAGTGGTATGAGGCAATGCAGGTTGAAATGGAGAGTCTAAAGAAACTTAAGGTGTTTACACCTGCAAAACCTCCAGCAAACAAAAGGGTCATTGGCACTCGATGGGTCTACAGAATCAAGAAGAAGCCAAATGGTGAGTCAGTGTACAAGGCCAGACTTGTAGCTCAGGGTTTCACTCAACGTTATCCTAAGGACTACACAAATACCTATTCACCAACAGTCCGGACTGAGAGTGTAAAAATTGCTTTAGCAACTGCAACTATTCTTGGTTTAGAAGTTTTCCAGTTCGATGTTGACACGGCTTATCTACATGCTGACCTAGATGAAGAGATCTACGTGAGAGGTCCTCCAGGGTTCCGACAGCAAGAAGGGGATACCTGGTTTCTAAACAAAAGTCTTTATGGTCTGAAACAGTCTGGTTTAATGTGGTACTTATGTCTTACTGACAAACTAAATTCAATGGGCTTTATTAAGTCCAAAACTGATGAGTGCATGTCCACAAAAAGATCTAACAATGCATATGAGATAGTTCTTGTTTATGTTGATGATATTGTTTATATTGGTCCAAATAAGCAAATGAGTGAAATTTTTGCCAAAGCTTTACAAAGATACTTCACATTGAAATCTTTAGGTCATATTAGCACTTATTTAGGTGTTCAGATTGACAAAACACAGAAGGGGTTTAGTCTTTCACAAGAAGATACAATTGAAAAATTTTTGCATCATTGCAACATGAAGGTTGCTAACACAACAAAGACACCCATGCAAATGGATTTTCACAACTTGACACATGAACCAAGTCCTGAGTTCGAGGATCAAACACTTTATCGTTCAGTTATTGGGTCACTGTTGTACATTAGTAGTTGGACCAGACCCGACATTGCACTTATTTATTTATTTATTTATTTATTTTTAAATTTATATACCGCCCTTCTCCCTGAGGACTCAGGGCGGTGTACAGCCAGAATTAAAAAACGTGAAATACAAATATTAAAAAACAATTAAAATAAATATAAATTTGGCCCAAGATTAAAAATACAAACCAGTTAAAACATTTAAAATTTCTTCTTAAGCCAGCCCGGCTTGCTGGAAAAAGTGGGTTTTAAGGGCACGGTGGAAGGCCCTAAGGCAGTGGTTCTCAACCTTCCTAATGTCGTGACCCTTTAATACAGTTCCTCATGTTGGGGTGACCCCCAACCAGGGGTGGGTTCTAAATTTTTTTACTACCGGTTCTGTGGGCGTGGCTTATTTTGTGGGCGTGGCTTGGAGGTCATGTGACTGGGTGGGCGTGGCTAGCTGGTCATGTGGGGTGAGCCAGCAATTTAACAAAGCCCCGCGGCAAGAATTTAAACAGTTTTTTTTCCTCTAGCCATCAGCTGGGACTCAGGAGGCAGCAATAGATTGGGAGTGGGCGGGGTAAACGAACGGCCGGCGATCCAACAGAGCAGAGAGTGAGGGTGAGTGAAGGCATGGGGGGGTGAGAGAGGGCTTTGGCGACCCCTGTGAAATGGCCGTTCGGCCCCCAAAGGGGTCGCGACCCCCAGGTTGAGAACCGCTGCCCTAAGGTCTTGGATTCTCCTTATCTCTGGGGGCAACTGATTCCAGAGGGTAGGTGCCCCCACAGAGAAGGCTCTCCCCCTGGGGGTCACCAGCCTACATTGATTGGCTGATGGCACCCTGAGGAGGCCCTCTCTGTGGGAGCGTACGGGTCCATGGGAGGTCGTCGGTAGCAGCAGGCGGTCTCGAAGATAGCTAGGCCCGATGCCATGGAGCGCTTTAAAGGTGATAACCAACACCTTGAAGCGCACCTGGAAGACCACTGGGAGCCAGTGCAGCTCGCGCAGGAGCGGTGTTCCATGGGAGCACCATGCTGCTCCCATCACTACCCGCGCTGCTGCATTCTGGACCAGCTGGAGCCTCCGGGTGCTCTTCAAGGGGAGCCCCATGTAGAGAGTGTTGCAGTAGTCAAGGCGAGAGGTGACGAGGGCATGAGTGACTGTGCACAGGGAATCCCGATCAAGAAAGGGCCGCAACTGGCGAATCAGGCGAACCTGACAAAAGGTCCCCCTGGTTACAGCTGTCAGATGTTCCTCCAAGGACAGCTGCATATCCAGGAGGACTCCCAGATTGCGAGCCCTTTCTGTGGGGGCCAAAGACTCGCCCCCAATAGTCAGTGATGGAGTCAACTGACTATATCGGGATGCCGGGAGCCACAGCCACTCAGTCTTGGAAGGGTTGAGCTTGAGCCTGTTCCTCCCCATCCAGATCCGCACAGCCTCCAGGCACTGGGACATCACTTCAAGGGCATCGTTGGGGTAGCCTGGGGTGGAGATGTACAGCTGGGTGTCATCAGCGTACTGGTGGTATCTCACCCTGAAGCCACGGATGATCTCGCCCAGCGGCTTCACATAAATGTTGAACAAAAGGGGCGAGAGGACCGATCCCTGCGGCACTCCACAGATGAGAGGCCTCGAGGTCGACCTCTGTCCCCCTGCCAACACAAACTGCGACCGGTCGGAGAGAAAGGAGGAGAACCACCGCAACACGGTGCCTCCCACCCCCAACTCTTCCAGCCGGTGCAGCATGATACCATGGTCGATGGTATCAAAAGCCGCTGAGAGATCTAACAGGACCAGAACAGAGGAGCAACCCCTGTCCCGAGCCCTCCAGAGATCATCCACCAACGCGACCAATGCCGTTTCCGTGCTGTGCCCAGACCTGAAACCCGACTGGAACGGATCTAGATAAGATGTTTCCTCCAGGAATTGTGGGAACTGTCGCGCGACCACACTCTCAACAACCTTCGCCATGAAGCGAAGGTTGGAGACAGGACGGTAGTTGGCCAATATTGCCGGATCCAGGGACGGCTTCTTGAGGAGAGGCCTCACCACCGCCTCTTTCAAGGCAGCAGGGAAGTGGCCCTCACTCAGCGAAGCGTTGATAACACCCTGGAGCCAGCCTCGTGTAACCTCCCGGGAAGCCAGTACCAACCAGGAGGGACACGGGTCCAGTAAACATGTGGCCGCACTAAGTCTCCCCAAAATCCTGTCCACATCATCGGGAGTCACAGCATCAAACTCCTCCCAGATAACATTCTCAAGACTATTCCTCATCACCCTGCCCTGATCTACCCAGTCAGAGTCCAAATCCCTCCGGATCTGAGTGATTTTGTCATACAGGTATTGTCCAAAATCCTCTGCCCTGCCTTCCAAGGGATCCTCCCACACTCCCGGATGGAGCAGGGAGCGGGTCACCCTAAACAGGGCGGCCGGACGATTCCCTGATGATGCAATAGAGGCGGAAAAGTAATTAAACTTTGCCATCTTTATTGCCACTAGGTAGGCCTTAATATGCGACCTTACCAGTGTTCGATCAGATTCAGCGAGACTGGCCCTCCAACCGCTCTCCAGGCATCTTTTCCGGCGCTTCATTTCCCTCAGCTCCTCAGTGAACCAAGGAGCCGCTCGGGATCGGCACCGGGTCAGAGGCTGCAAAGGCACGACTCGGTCCAAGGCCCCACCAGCCGCCCGATCCCTGGCGGCTACCAGGTCCTCGGCCGAGTCATGTGCTAGAACCTCAGGAAATGGCCCAAGCTCCATCTGGAACCTCTCAGGATCCATCAGGCGCCTGGGGCGGATCCATCTAATTGGATCCGCCTCCCTGCGGTGGGGGGCAGCGGTTCGAAGATCCAGGCGAAGGAGTGAGTGGTCTGTCCATGACAAGGGTTCCATGTCTATATCCCCAATAACAAGACCACTCAACCACTGGCCAGAGACAAAAATCAGGTCCAGAGTGTGACCTCCCCTGTGAGTAGGGCCATGAACTAACTGGGTCAGGTCCATGGCCATCATGGAAGCCATGAACTCCCGAGCCACCTCAGACGTTTCACCAATGGATGGCAAGTTGAAATCACCCATGACTAAAAGCCTGGGTGTATCTACTGCCACCGTGGCTATCACGTCGAGTAGCTCAGGTAGGGCTGTTGCCACGCGGCAGGGAGCCAGGTACGTAAGCAACAAGCCCATCTGAACCCCATGACCCCACCTCACAAGGCGGGACTCACATCCGGCTATCTGAGGCACAGTGGTCTCCCTTGGACCCAGATCCTTGTTAATAATAACCGCCACCCCCCCGCCCCTCCCCTGGGCCCTCGGCTGATGGAATGCTCTGAAGCCTGGTGGGCACATTTCGACCAGAGGGACGCCGCCCTCCGGGCCCAACCAGGTCTCCGTAATACTCGCCAGGTCCGCTCCTCCCTCTTGTATAAGATCGTGAATGAGGGGGGCCTTATTTACCACAGACCTGGCATTGTACAGCATCAGCTGAAGGCCCAGATCCTGAGTATCTAAGCCACCTAGTGTCCGAGTGGAGCCTTGGGGACCAGGGCAATCAATTGCTCTCAGACAGCAACTGCGAGCCCCCGACACATGATATGGTCCCCTGCTCCCGCCATATTAATTTAGTGTTAATCTCTTGTCTCAACACGTAGGTAAGGCAAAACAGTTTCATTGGACATGTGTTAAGAAATTATTGAAATACCTAAAACACACTAAACATATGAAGCTATTGTTAGAACCAACACAGAATTATGTTGTTATGCAGATTCTGATTGGGCGAGTGATAAGAAATCACGTAAAAGTACTTCAGGTTATATGATGTTCTTAAATGGATGTCCTGTTTACTGGCAAGTGTGTAAACAGAATTTTGTTTCTTGTTCATCTACTGAAGCTGAATATGCTTGTGTTTCAGATGCATGTAATTCTCTAACATGGTTTGATGCTTTGGTCACAGATATCTGGACACGTCCGATCCAACCAATTACCGTGATGGAAGACAATGAATCGGTGGTTTATATTTCTGAATCACATTTCATAGGTTCTAGGTCCAGACACATTGACATCCATTATCAAAACATAAAACAATTAATGAAAAAAGGTTTTGTTAAATTGCAGTATGTATCTACACATGATCAAATTGCTGATATGCTCAACAAACCGCTTCCAGCAGCTCAACACGAGTATCTGTGTAAGAAGATGTGCCTTAATTGATGATGTACTTGATGTCCACTCAACTGACAAAGAAGGGGATTGTCACTGCGTCTTTGTATTTGTCAGCTGGGCTCCCATTCTGAGACTTACGGTAGACTGTCTGACTCTTATCTCTGAAGCTACTGCGCATGTCCACATTCTTTCATTTTTCTTCTAACTTTCTTCGTTCGCCTGCCAAGAGGTAAGGCAGGAACGCTGCCAAGATGTAATTAATAGCTAGTAAGACTGTTTTTACTTCTTTATAATAAAATATGTTTTATTAGAATATATCTCGGGTTTTATTTTCTTTTAAAGTATACTCCAAGGAAAAGCCACGATCTGTCTCTAATTAAGGTGCAATTACCCAAAGCGGAATGGGATTAATTGTCACCCTGACAAGCAAGACCTATATAGAAGTGATGGAGATGGAAACTGAAACTAAACTGTTCTTAATTAACATAAATGGATTGAATTCTCCTATGAAAAGGAAAAAAAAATTACACGTCTACAAAAATTAAAATTAGATATAATCTGTCTCCAAGAAGTTCACATTAAAACCCAACATGGTAAACTATTGGAATTCCCCAAGATTGGGAAAGTATATTTTTCATTAGCAAAACAAGAGAGGGGTGGTTTTCTATATTAAGGAAACAATAAATGCCAAACAAATCTATATAGATGAAGAAGGGAGAATTTTGATGGTGGAGTTAGTAATAAATAAAAAAAAGATACTTCTGATAGCAATCTATGCACCAAATAACAAACAAGAAGAATTTTATTTAAAAAATGCACAAGAAGCTTCCGGTTTGGCTTCCATCATCACCAGACGGTCTTTTGCCAGCCCCGCCACCCGTAAAGAGCCGCCTTTACAGCTGAGAGGCGGCTCGAAAAACTCCGTTTCTTTAAGGAAATGTGAGGAGAGCCGGCGAGAACAGGTAGAGCCCTCTGCGAAGTCCCCAGTTATTTTTTTATTCTTGGGGAGGAAGCAGGATGAGGCTCCCTATCCAGCTCGCCGCTGCTCCGGGCTTCGGGAGAACTCTGCGCTTTGCAGAGCTAGACGATGTGACCAACCTAATCAGCGAAAACTAACAGATTGCTTGAATAAGCAGGATGAAATCCAGATTTGGGACTCTAAATTGCAAGTATTTGTAACAACCCTATGATTGATTTTAAGAATGAAGAAAGAGTGAAAGGGGGAAAAAAAGTTTAAAATGGTGGCTGGCTGAGGCTTGAGAAGAAAGCTGAAAGCGAAAGTCTTTCCGTTTGAATGGTTTAATATGCTACAAAGTATTTGAAGCAATAGTGCTGGCTAGAAGAGAAGAGAAAAATTTCTGTTTCATGCTTCTTCCTTCTTAGAGACTTGATATTGATATTGTGTGGAGAGAAGACTTTTTCTTTAAAAAGAGTCTGTTTGTGTGGCAGGATGGCGTTAAAACTGACAAAGCCAGACAACCAAGCTGGGGGGGGGGGGCTCCCCCATTTATAAATCACAAGAGCAATTTTTGAGCTTGCAGTTGCAGAAGAATGGTTTTAAAGACTTAAAGGAATTTGTTGTGGAGGAGTTGGCAAGACATGATGAGATTATGAACCAGAATCTTGGAAAATTTAGACAGGAAATTAAAGAGTTGGTTCAACAAAAGTATGATAACCTGAAGCGCTATATTGTAACAGCTTTGAAAAGCTTTTCAGAAGTAATTATAAAGATGGATAAAGATATCAATTTAGAAATAGAGTCTAAAATGAAGGAAGCTGATTATAAGATTCATAATCTGGATAATAAAATACAAAGAATTGAAAATGACTTGACAAGGATTCAAGAAAATAGCTCAGAAGTAGAGTCTAAAATGAAGGAAACTGATCACAAGACTTACAATGTAGATAATATAAAGCAAAGGATTGAAAATGAAGTTACAATGATGCAATTCAGATCCATGGAATTTGCGATCAGAATGAGTGGAATACAGGAAAATAACAGGGAGGACTTGAGAAAGATGTCTGCTGAAGTTCTGGCTGTGATTTTAAAGGTTAGTTTTGAAGAGGTATTCTGTAAGATTGATAAGGTCTACAGAATAAATTCTTGGGTGGCAAAGCAAAAACAATTGCCTAGAGATGTGGTGATTTATTTTACTGATAAAGGAATAAGAAATGATATTGTGCAAAAGTCTTTTAACTCCACTCTAGAAATGAATGGAATGAAGATCTGGATATATAAAGAGCTGCCGTCCAAGATGTTAAAAGATAGAAAGGACTTTGGATTTTTGGTGACTGAGCTAAAGAAACAAAATATCCCATTTAGGTGGGATGCTCCAGTTGGTATAATATTGAGATATCAAGGAGAAAGATATCAATTAAACACTGTTGAAAAAGCGGAAGAATTTTACTACAAGGTTTTTAAAATGGGCCCAACATCTCCACGTATGTTATCAGTGTCAGGAATACAGGAGGGGGATAAAGAAAAGCAAAATGAACAAGAGATTGAAACTCAGGCTAAGCAGATGGAGATGGAGGTAATGGAAAAACAACAAGTTATAGAGGGCTTTTTGGATGAGCCGCTTTTGGATTCTCCTTTAGAGGCTATAGCTGGATCACCTATAAATATAAGAGAGGCGGCTTTGGATCTCGATTTGATGTCTTATCAAGTTAAAGACCAGCATGTAATTCAATCAGCTGATATACAAGTCCTAGAAAGGCAACCAGGTTGGAGATCTAAACCACAACAAGTTAAGAAAAGAAGAAGCAGGTTCTACAAAACTAAAAAAATTTAAACTAAACAATTCTTTTTTAGCCAACAGATTAATGCCAGTTATTTAAGAAACGATTAAATATAATAAGCGGGACTTATAGAAGGCAGATACATGAAAACATAACGGAGGCAAATTACAGACTTATACTATTTTGAGAAGAATAACAGATCTCTGCAGTGCTGGTGTCTTTGGGATGTGGAAGATGGCCTGTGATTGAGTGGATTGGAACTTTCTATTATGGACTCTATGAAAGATGGACTACGCATATGTTGAGCTACAAGGCAAGAGAACTATGGAATAGGGGCATGCAGATGATCTGGTTGTTACCCTAACGTGGTTGTTGGAATTAATAATCTAGACAAAAGACATTACAGAAGATACCATATGGAATATAAATATAAAGTCACTCGGGGGGGGGGGGTTATATACAGAAATATTTATCAATGATGGGGGCAGATGGTAATTGAAGATACTAAATACACTGTTGGAAGCAGGATTTGATGTTACCCGAACATGGTCGATGGAATTAACAATCTAGTTGAAAGACATTACAGAAGATACTATATGGAATACAAATTTAAAGTCATTTGAGGATTTTATTTACATATGGAAATATCTTTTAGTGATACGGGCAGAAGAATAAAGATATTAAATATATTATGTATGGTAGACCTGCAGGAAAGTGGGTGAAATAAAATTGATATGGTACAAGGAGATAGGTTAGGTTACTGATTGCTTTGTTTAGGAAAATGGATGTTATGTTTAGATATTAATATACTTAAAAGATTTGAATTAAGAGATATACGTATGGGGGTGGAGGAAATGGGTAGATTATGAGTAGAATAAATGCCAAATTAGGATCTATTATATAGTTTTATAGCCAAATGTTGTTTTGAAATGTATAGTATACGGGGGATATAATAATAATGTTAGAAAGAAATGTTTAGCACATAGGGGGTGGTGTAAAAGGGTGGTAAAGTATTATATAATGTGGTATCAATTTGGATTTCATCTTGGAGAAGCCATGGGGGGAGGGGAGGGGGAGGGGGGTTAGGGAGGGGGAGGGGGTTAGGGAGGGGGGAAAAGGGGGGGAAATCTGTATTTGAAAAACTTTTTCAATAAAAAAAATGCACAAGAAGATAATTGAAATGGACTATGAAAATATATGTATGATAAGAGACTTTAATGCAATTGTAGACACAAAATTGGACCATAAAAGTAGTAAAATAGGTAAAAAGGTAAGGAGGACTCTTCCTGGGACTTTTTTCAAAATGGCAGAAGAAATAGGTATATAGGATACATGGAGAGAAACAAACCCAGTATACATTTTATTCAAATAGACACCAATCATGGTCCAGAACTGATATAATATGGATGTCCCCGGAATTGAGCACAAATGTGGAAGAGATAGAGATAGAAACGAATTTATGGGCTGAACATAATCCAATAAAAGTGAGTTGGAAGGGACAAAAGAAAAAGGTGAGATGGATGCTGAATCAGTCAATATTAAAAGATAATGTATTAAAACAATAGAAAAATTGTGGGCATGGCATGGCTTGGTGGGTGTGGCAGGGGAAGGATACTGTAAAATCTCCATTCCCACCAGTGGTGGGTTCCTCCCGGTTCCGCCGAGCCGGTAGCGGTGACGATATGACGTCACCGAACCGGTTCTGCCCCACCGCCCCCCCCGCCCCCGCGTTATTCTTATCTTTTATTTGGCCCCACCCCCAATCTATTGCTGCCTTCTGAGTCCCAGCTGATGGCTAGAGGGAAAAAAACTGTTTAAACTCTTGCCGCGGGGCTTCAAAGGACCACCCTACAGCTAAATTAGCCAAAATAAAAGATGCCGGAAATCAGCCAAACAATAGTAGGAGTTATGGAGGAGGATACTGATGTTGAGATAAATTTGTCTAATATGAAATGTGTAAAATTAAAGGTAAACTGTTAAAGCTTAAGATTCAGAGATCTGTTGAAAGGGTCTAGATATTAAGAAATATAGATAGAACTTTCACGTATAAATTGAAACAAAAATAGAGCTGTATTCAATTTGAAATTAAGATGTGTGGTGATAAAATTGTAAGGTAATCAATCAAATTAAGAGGTTAGAATATTTTTTTTAAAAAAAAATTACGTTTTGATATTGTTGTTAAAAGGTTTAATGAAGGGAAGTTGGGAAAGAACCAGATATAATTGAATTTATAAATGGATATAAACATGAATTAAGGCTTTCTTCTTTAGGAAATTAAATTGGTGGTAATATAATAGAATAGTTCTGATCAAGATATTAGAATTCATGTTAAAAAGGTTTTTTGTATGTTCTGATTTTTAATTTTAAAAGATGTAATGGGAAATTGTGAATGGAGTTTTTTCTTTTCTTTTCTTTTTTTTTTTAAAAAAATGTAAGCGATTGTACCTATCTGCGACCGGATTGAGACTTCGCTCCTGAAAGATATATTTTATGTTTATGTTGGAAAATAAATAAATAAATACTTTTTTTAAAAAAAGGGACACCCTACAGCTGATCGGTGTTAAAAGAAAACAAATGAGTAGACCGGTGCCTGCAAAAATACATGAGTAGATCAGTGCCTGCAAAAATACATGAGTAGATCAGTGCCTGCAAAAATAAATGGGTAGATTGGTACAGCTCTGCAAGCAGTTAAAAGCCTGGTAGACCAGTACCTCTGCTAAATCCTAAATAATTGTCACATGACCATCAAGCCATGCCCACAAAATAAGCCACGCCCACAGAACCGATAGTAAAAAATTTTAGAACCCACCCCTGATTCCCACCCCACTCCGGGAGAAGGATACTGCAAAATCCCCATTTCATCCCGAACAGCTGGGACTTGGGAGGCAGAGAATAGATGGGGGCGGGACCAGTCAGAATTTTTACTACCGGTTCTCCGAACTCCTCAAAATTTCCGCTACCGGTTCTCCAGAAGTGGTCAGAACCTGCTGAAACCCACCTCTGGGTGGCACGCCTTTTTGTGGTATGAGAAGAATAAAATAGATACTTCCAAAGACATTATGTAAGAAATGCACTACTTCTAGTGTGGGAAAAAGGTAATACAAAAAACTATAGGAAAATACCAGTCTGGCTTTCTACAATGGAAGCACTGATACATCCAAATGTTATTAATGTCAGGTTTCGGTGCTATCTTAAATAAGCTTCATTTTCAAGCGCAAAACCTCTAATGAGTCATTTTTATTTAAGAACAGAAATAAAACCGACATTCCTGACTCTAATTGCTGCCAAACTGGCTCCTCCTTCCAACCCCCTCCTCTTCCGCTCTCCAACTCAATGTCCCATTGGCCATCATGCAGATCCATCTCTACGTCCCGGCACGTTCTTTTCACAGGAATGTGGCCCCCACCCTCGTCCCCCAGGAAACCCTATCTGTTGCATACAGAAAACTAGGTAAAAGTTCATCTCAGCAATAAATCAACGCTTCTGGTCTTTGCTTCATCTCGTTCATGTCAGAACTGGAAGAGAGCCTAATTTGGAACGTTGACATCCGGCCCCTCTCCCTTCACTTCTGCGACATCACCTATCCCATAGGGAAAAAACACAACAAGATAAATCTCATTAGCCCCTCCTTGGCTGTGCACCCCCCCTCCCAGCTTCCCCGGGTGGTCTGCATGGAATTTTGCTATAAGGCGGTCTGCTTGGATGTTTGCGCTCTTCACCCAGGAAGCCTCTGACAACGGGTAGGCCTTCCATTTAATTAGGTACTGGAGGCGCCCCCTGTGCCATCTTGAATTAAGAATCCGCTGCACTTCGTAGTGTGTTTGGCCCCCAACAACCAAGGGTCCAGGGGGTTCACGTGGCGATGGCCTTAAAGTAGACCCCACTACAGGTTTTAGAAGGCTACTGTGAAAAACGGGGTGAATTTTCCCCAAAAGCCATGGCAACTGCAATTGCACTGTAACGGGGTTGATTATTTTTATTATAGGAAATGGTCCTATAAATTTTGGGCCCAATTTCTGCTCGGGAGTCTAAGTCTCAAGTACTTGGTGGAAAGGTAAACTTTCTCTCCCAGCTGAAATGGTCTTTGGGGAGTTCGGTGCTTGTCTGCTTGTTCCTTATAAGATTGAGCCGCCTTTGCCAGCGCCCTCTTAACATTCTCCCAAGTTTGTCTCAACGTTGCCATCCAGTCGGTCAAACTAACTGAGGAAGGGGGCTCCCTCGGATATTCTGGCATGGGGACAAAATCCATGCCACTCACTATTTTGAACGGGGTTAGCCCCGTGGTGCTGTGGACAGCATTGTTATATGCAACCTCCGCAAAAGATAGGAGGTCTGCCCAATTGGACTGCTGGTAGTCGACGTAGCATCTTAAATACTGTTCTATCATAGCGTTCAGTCTTTCTGCCCCCCCATTGGTGCTCGGGTGAAATGCTGAGCTGAGCCCTTGGGATGAACCTATAGATCGTAGAGACTCCCTCCAGAACTTTGCTGTGAACTGGACCCCTCTGTCGGAGATGATTCTCCTGGGGACTCCATGTAGGCGGTAAATGTGTTTCAGGAACAGTTTGGATAACTGACGGGCTGAAGGCAGTCCACTACAAGGAATGAAGTGTGCCTGTTTGGAGAATAAGTCTATTACAGTCCAGATCACTGTATTTCCACTGCTCCTCGGTAGGTCAACTATAAAGTCCATTGCAATCTCCTCCCATGGTCTTGTTGGCTCAGCTACTGGTTGCAACAATCCAGGCGGACACCCTGGTCTTGTTTTCATCGTGGCACAAGTGATGCAGCTCTTTACATAACTGTCTACGTCCTTTCTCATGTGTGGCCACCAGAACTGCCTTCGTACTAGATGCAGAGTCTTTAGGAACCCGAAGTGTCCTGCTGGTTTAACGTCATGGCTCCTCTTGAGAATCAGGATGCGTAAGCTCTGTGGGACATAGAGCTTTGACCCCCTCCATGCTAGTTCATCTCTTTTTGTCAAGAGATGTTGATTGTCCCGATACCAGGGGTCTGTCAGCGTTTCATTTTTTAATTTTGCAGTTAAGTCACTTGCAAGTTGGCCTTGCTGGTCACGTCTTTGCCGTCTGGTGATCACTTGGGCCGCAGCTTGGGTGGAGGGGATGATGGCATTCACTACCTGCTCCCGCTCACTGTTGTATTGAGGCATTCGGGAGAGGGCGTCAGCCAGGAAATTTCTCCCTCCTGGGATGTGCTTAAGCTCGAAATTGAAACGATTGAAGTATTGTGCCCACCGCACTTGCCTGGGCGACAGTTTTCGTGGGGTTTTTAGGGCTTCTAGGTTTTTATGATCAGTCCAGACTTCAAATGGTTTCTGGCCTCCCTCTAGTAGGTGCCGCCAGGTCAACAAGGCCCATCTTAGTGCAAATGCTTCCTTCTCCCACGCCGCCCATCGCCTCTCCGTATCGGTGAGTTTGCGGGAGGTGTAGGCGCAGGGTTGTAGATCACCTTGGTTGTTCTTTTGGAGTAACACGGCTCCTACTGCCACATCACTTGCGTCTGCTTGGATGACAAAAGGCTGTTCCGGATCCGGGTGTTTTAAGACAGGTTCTTTCGCGAACAGTCCTTTTAGTGTCTCGAACGCCTGTTGGCAGGTCAGGTCCCACTGTAAGGGTTGTCCCGGGCGAGGTTTCATCGCTGGGCTTCCTGTCTTTAACAGGTCCGTCAAAGGTTTGGCAATCTTCGCGAATGAGGGGATGAATTGTCTGTAGAAATTCACAAAGCCTAGAAAACTTTGCAGTTGTCTGCGGGTGCGAGGGGGTTGCCATTGTAGAACTGATTGGACCTTGGCTGGGTCCATCTCTATCCCCTCGTTTGATACTCGGTAGCCCAGGTAGTCTAGCCGTGATTGGTGGAAATCGCATTTTGACAGTTTGACATATAGGTTTGCCCGTAGCAGTTTTTTCAGTACTTGGCGGACGAGGGGTATATGTTCGTCTATGGTCTCCGTGTAGATAAGAATATCATCCACGTAGACGAGGACCCCTTTGTAAAGGTGTTCACGTAAGACTTCATTTATTAACTGCATGAATACTGCCGGGGCTCCTTGCAAACCAAAGGGCATTACTTTAAACTGGAAACTACCCAGGGGGCAGTTGAACGCTGTTTTCCATTCATCTCCTGCCTTTATGCGTACCCGGTAATAAGCTTCTCGAAGGTCCAGTTTGGTGAAAATTTTCCCTTTAGCTAGGTGGGCTAGCATGTCTTTCATGAGGGGGAGGGGGTACAAGTTTTGCACGCATACAGCGTTGAAACTTCGAAAGTCGACCACCAATCTCATGGAGCCGTCCTTTTTCTCTTTAAACATGACCGGCGCCGCTACCCTTGGTTTTACTGGCTCAATAAATCCCCTTTGTAAGTTTTTGTCTATGTAGTCCCGCATTTCCTGCATTTCTCGGGGCGTCATGGCATACATTTTTGGTTTGGGTAGTTTCGCTCCCGGGATAATCTCGATGGCACAATCGGTCTTGCGGTGGGGGGGCAGAATGTCACAGTCGGTCTCGCTGAATACTTCAGCAAGGTCTTGGTACTCCCCTGGGATCTGATCTGCATTACAAGCGGTGGTGGGTGCGGCTGCCACTTGCTTTACTGTACCTTCTGGGAGGGACCCTTGTGTTGGTGGCGTTTTGTCTTGTGGTGGAGGGCTGCTTTGGGGTCTCAGCGTGGGAGGGAATTCTTCTGGTCGGGGTGGCAGGGGTTGGGGGCCCTTTGCTATTCTCAGTCTGCGTGTCCCCTCTTGCCACCAAATGATTGGGCCCCATTTGTCCAGCCATGAGAGTCCAAATATGACTGGTTCTGTCATCTTGGGGGCTATTATGAAGCGGATCGTCTCCCAGTGATCTGCTAGTTCTAGTCTCACGGGTTCAGTCAAGTGTGTGGCGTACGCTCCCCCCACTAGGGACCCATCAACTTGCTCAAAACGAATTGGTTGTTTGAGCTGTTTAGCTCGGATTCCCAATTTCAGAACTGTGGGTAGGTTGATTAGGCACCGTGTGCTACCAGAGTCTATTAGGGCTTGGAAAGTCTCTTGGGCCCCTGTTTTGGGGGCTGTTAGGCGTATGGGGAAAAGAAAGGGATGGACAGGTCCACTCACCATCGGGTCGTCTTCGCCTTCGTCCTCTGTGTCGTAGAGTTCAGGAAACTGATCTCCCTCATCTGGGGTTCCTCTGGTTTCGGTCAGGTGAGCGAAAAACTCCGGGATTTGGGGGTTTTCCCGCGGTACGTGGATGGCGCGCTTGGGCCCTCGTTCCGGTTGTGCTTTGGGCGGTGGAGCTGGTCCCGGTCTAGGCGTACCACATCTTGCTGCTATGTGGCCGCTCCCCACACATCGGTAGCATTTCAGTGAGCTCCGTGGGGCAGTTGGTCTGTGGGAGGGCTGTGATGTTGGGGTATCCCGTCTGTTGAGTGGCCCTTGGTCTGGTCGACCTCTCTCCTTTCCCTCTGGTGGTTTCGGCGTGTCGCTCGCCCGCAACCCTCTGTCGACTTTTATCGCTACCCGGAACCATTCAGAGAGTCGGTTTGGGATGTCCCGATAAGCAGTCACTTGGGAAATTCTCTTATCTAGGCTTGTTCTAAAAAAGTACACCAGCAATCGCTCAGGTAGGGGAGGCAGTGTCCCAACGACTCTCCTGAATTCACGGATATGCTCTTTGATGGGCTTCCCCTTCTGCATTAGGTTTCTGAACTCGTCTTCCACATAGGGGTCGTCCTCCTCCTCCTCATAACGGGCTCTCAAAAGTTGCAAGAACCCATCCGCATCTTGCAGCTGGGGGGCCCTGTTTTTATAGAGGGATGCTGACCACCTCTTTGCTTCTCCCTCTAGCCCTTCCGAAATGGCATTCACTAGGGCTCTGGGGAAAGGGTAAAGGTGTCCAAAACGCTCTATGTATATCTCAGCTGAATCGAGGAATTGGGTGAGGTTGTCTGGGTCACCGTCGAACTTCCCTCTGAATTGGGGTGGCTCCTCCCTCTCTGCCCTCTCCTCTCTGTGCTGAGCTGTGTAGGGCCGGTCTCGGTGTTGATAGTCCTCTGCCTCGCCTCTCATCCTGGGGTATGGAGGTGCTGCCTCATCTAGGCTTTGCTGCTTTCTGGGAGTGGGGGGACCCATGGATGCATCATTGGGCTCCTTCTCCTCCTGCTATGAAGGGGGGAAGGGCTGCGCCTTGGCTTACGTCCTCTCGGGTCAACAGCCCAGACTGGTTCTCTCTTTCCTTTGGGTCTGCAGGATGGTTCCTCCCCCTGAAGGGTGGCACGGTCAAATTTCTCTTTCAACTCATCTATGGGGCTTTCGAGTGGCTTCCTTAGAATTTCTTGGCGCTTACTTTGTTTTCTGGCTTGTTCCCACTCCCATAGCCAGGAGGCTCTGCCCAATTCACTTAGGGGTTTTCCCTTGTCTCTCACGTTAGGAAAGGGAAACTCTGCCTCTGAAGCTTTTGGCACAGTCCCCGGGTACTTATCTGATTTAGGCTTCTCTGTTTGAAGTTTTTCCAAGAAGGAAGGCGGGGAGAGTTGAGCCTTCGTAGTTTCCAAACTGGCTGGAGTCACAACCGCTTCTCCTCCACTCGTTGCTTGAAGCAGGCTTTCCTCCGAGAGCTTCGCTTCAGCCATAGTGTCGGGGGATAACCTCCAATCTGACCATACGTTTGGGAGGGAACGGGATGATTTAAACTCAGCCAGCCTGGCTTTGAGAGAGTTTGGCAGTCTGTCAGGTTTTGGTGCTATCTTAAATAAGCTTCATTTTCAAGCGCAAAACCTCTAATGAATCATTTTTATTTAAGAACAGAAATAAAACCGACATTCCTGACTCTAATTGCTGCCAAACTGGCTCCTCCTTCCAACCCCCTCCTCTTCCGCTCTCCAACCCAATGTCCCATTGGCCATCATGCAGATCCATCTCTACGTCCCGGCACGTTCTTTTCACAGGAATGTGGCCCCCACCCTCGTCCCCCAGGAAACCCTATCTGTTGCATACAGAAAACTAGGTAAAAGTTCATCTCAGCAATAAATCAACGCTTCTGGTCTTTGCTTCATCTCGTTCATGTCAGAACTGGAAGAGAGCCTAATTTGGAACGCTGACAATTAACTTGAAAAGAACTGTAACATATAAAGACATTCTAAATGTAGGTGGGGAACTCAAAAGGACACAGGAATTGCAAAATCAAGGGATAGACCATGGTGGCCATACTTGCAAATACAATCAAGATATGTAAAAGATGCAAAGACACATGGATTCTATAAAGAGCCAACAGTACTTGATCAGATACTTTTAGGGACGGATGAAAAGTTAATAAAGAAAATATATAGTTATCTGTTAAGTATTAAAATGGAAGATGAACATGTGACAGAGACGATGATAGTGTGGGCAAAAAACTTTGGTTATTCCATGGAGCTAGATAAATGGCAAAAACTCTGGGACAGAAATTACAAATTGACAATGGCAACTACTTATAAAGAAAACCTGTATAAAATGTTTTATAGGTGACCTTTGCCACCGGCAAGGCTAGCAAAGATGTTTAAAAATATATCTGCTAAATGTTGGAAATGTAATCAGATACCGGGTTCTTATTATCACATGTGGTGGACATGTCCAAAAGCAAAAAAAAAAAAAAAAAAATTGGACGAGAATACATACATGGTTAGAGAAAATTATAAAACAACATATAGACTACATATTTAATAATACATGTGTTGACAGCAGGAAGAATTGCATTTGCACAACATTGGAAAAATGAAGATATACCTACAGATGAAAGTATAATTAGAAAAATATTAGATTGTGCGGAGATGAATAGATTGACTTTAATAATAAAAGATAAGGAAGAAACAGAATATTTTTAACATGGGATATGTTCTATCAATGGTTGGATAAAAGAGGTAGAAATTAGAAGATGAAAGATTAATGATATATATATAAGTAAATGATGTAAGAATTTTACTACAATAAGTAATTATTAGTATTTTAACTATGGTTATTATTAATATTGCTCTCATTATTAGTTAATACTTTGTATAAATAAATTGATCCAGACAATACACTGTTTATTAAGCACTTATTTATTATGGTATTTTGAAGTTGTACTTATACCCCCATTAACTGGGCCATCAGTGGATAAAAAAACATGCCAAAAAAATTACATTGTCATACAATGAAGGAAGAAAGGGTTCTCAAAAAAATGTTCTGCCCCTGGGACTCAAAAAGCTTTAAAATGCTCTCCCTTTTGTCCATTACCACTCCAATCTTTTGACAAGGCTGCATTTTCTGGTTCATTTTATTCCTTCACTCACCCACACACACAGGGCTGGTGCCACTCCACCGAGGGCGGCTGACGTTGAGGCAAATGAGTATCTCTTCACCCCTCAACTGGAAGCCTGACTCACATTTGAAAGTGGCAGAGCCCCCCGGATGGAGATCAGTTACCATGACATCCCCATTTTCTGGCCTACTGGGGAAGCCACAGCTGAGCAGGAAAGCTGAGGTTGGGAGACAGGAAGGTTACAGACAGGGAAACATAGTAGGTAATTATGCTCACAAAGTGCCTTCAACAAATGATATACATTCATAAAGGAACATGCTCAATTCTGCCAGTACTTGATAAATATTTGTACGCCTAGACAACAGTTAATAGGTTTTTGTTCATTTTTGGTACGCTTGCTGCCTCAAATAGTCTTTTTAACACACAAAATACACACTGAATTTGTACCATAGGATATGATGGACCTGAAGAAGTTCTCACCTATTCTGAATGTCATTGGGTGCATATATTCTTAATTTATAAACGGGTTTATTGTCTTCTTTTTTTTTCTTTTTTTTTAGTGAGGTATGGTTCCTTCTGGTTTGGATTTACAGGAGGGGTTTTCTTTCACTCTTATGTAAATTAGTCAAGCTGTAAGGCAGATAAACCCTTGTTAAACCCACTGCCATCATCCTCAAGAGATTTCTTTCCAGTGCTTCTGGGATTAGAACACTTCTAAAGAAAAGAGCTTCTGGTAAATCATATTATATGTCTCATTTGCTTTTGGGGGCCTCCCACCAGGGGTGGGTTCTAAAATTTTTTACTACCGGTTCTGTGGGTGTGGCTTATTTTGTGGGCGTGGCTTGATGGTCATGTGACAATTCTTTAGGATTTAGCAGAGGTACTGGTCTACCAGGCTTTTAACTGCTTGCAGAGCTGTACCGGTCTACCCATTTGTTTTTGGAGGCACCGGTCTACCACCAAACTGCCTTTTACCACTGATCAGCTGTAGGGCAGCCCTTTGAAGCCCCACAGCAAGAGTTTAAACAGTTTTTTTTCCTTATAGCCCATCAGCTGGGACTCAGGAGGCAGCAATAGATTGGGGGTGGGGCCAAATAAAAGGTAAGAATAATGCGGGGGGGCGGGGGGGGCAGAACCAGTTCGGTGACGTCATATCGTCACCGCTACTGGCTCATCGGAACCAGGCCGAACCTGGAGGAACCCACCACTGCCTCCCACCCTATATCATGCATACGTACAGCAGCCTGAATTTAGAGAAATGTGCATGCAGTTGGATAGACTTACACTGAGACAAACCAATCTATCCTAATAATACATGAAATATGTATAGTATAGACATAGTGATATCATAATGTCTACTTTTGTTCTGAATAAGTCTGGTGAGAATCAGCTTTTGTCAGGTCTGGCTTTGTGACACAGGTGCTAGAATAGCCCAAAACTTCAGCACAACCCAGAAATCTAATTATAATCCTCTGTCTCATTGCTTTCTTGGTCCTCAGGTATTGGGAAAATCTCCCACTGCTTAAAGGGGTGAGAAATTCCTCCTTATCTTATCTAGATATGGAACTATGCTTCCTATATGTCTATGGAAATCCTCAGTCATCCAGGTCATGGTTGTCCCAAAGGTGATTTTTCAAGAGGCAACTGGACTTTCTGTTTTCTCTTTGAAGACATTTTGCTTCTTATCCAAGAAGCTTCTTCAGTTCTGTTGTCTGAGGACAGAACGGAAGAAGTTTCTTGGACAGAAGTAAAACATCTTCAAGGAAAAACAAAGAAAATCCAGTTGCCTCTTGAAAAAGCACCTTTGGGATATGCTTCCCATAATATGCAGTCTAGGCACCTAAAGTCAGCCTGGAAGGTTCTGAGTAGAAATCTCAACCATTTGAGGATAACTAAGCAGGGAAAGGTCCTTTAAAAGAAGGTGGAATGAGGAGGTATTCATTCCTTACCCTGGTAGTGGAATCTGAAGACACCAGGGGTGGTGGTGTGGTAGCTCTGGAAATGAATCAGGATCTGATTGGTTGGGCTATGGATCACTTGCCGCTCAACCATCAATGACTCATTGGCCAAGACAACAGGTTTCTCCCCTCCCAGACCTTCCACTGTCAGTGAATCCTCCTTGGACAAGTTCAGAGTCTGCACCTGGAAGTCATGGAGGTTGACAAAGAGAGGGAGAAGGTTAAGAAGCTGGCCACATCTTTTTAAGCTTCACATATTTTTAATATTGTTCAAGAATCTAAAGTTAAGAGCAAATATTATCAGGAAAATTATTGGGGAAGGGAGGGGACAAGGGGAAGCACATCTGGAAAACAGGACTTGAACCAAATATTCGTCTAATGGACAGGGCTGGACAGTGGACATGCTTTAGAAATGTTTCCAAAGTCCTTTGATTCTTGAACAATTACAGTATCACTTTGGTGTTTCTTAAAGCAGCTTTAAGCATTTAAGCTTCGGTGCAAACCTGGAAAAAAAAAGAAGCTGCTGCTTTTAAAGAACCCATTCACTAAAATGAACGCAACTCTTAAAGCAACAGCATCTTTTTTTAATAGCCTGGCAAAGAAGCCTGAAACAGACAGCTTTTCCAAACAGCAGGGAAGTACTATGCTCCTGCTTTCAAAGCATGTCAAATGCCACTAAAGCATACAGGTAGTCCTCGACTTACAACCACAATTGGGGTCAGAATTTCAAGGTGGTTGTTAAGTGAGCCACACCCAATTTTATGACCTTTTTGTTAAGGTTGTTAAGCGAAGCACTGCAGTTGTTAAGTGAATCGTGTGGTTGTTAAGCAAATCTTGGTTTCCCCGTTGATTCTGCTTGTCAGAGATCAGCTGGGAAGCTTGCAAATGGTGATCACTATGACCCCAGGATACGGCAAGAGTTGTAAATACATGCCGGTTGCTAAGCACCCAAATTGTGGTCATGTGACCATGGGGATGCTGCAATGGTCATAAGTGCAAGGACCGGTTGTAAGTCACTTTTTTTAGTGCTGTTGTAAAGGTCACTAATGAACAGTTGTAAGTCAAAGACTACCTGTAATGTGGTCAGCTATCGCTGATTCTTTGTCAACTTCCAAACACTTTTTTAAAAAAATGATTAATCCACATTTCCCAATGTCAGTAGTTTTATCTTCTTCAGGGTAAGTTAGTTTTAACTTCTTCTACCATAGTTTTAACTTCTTCAGTGCTGACCAATTCATATCATCTTACCTGTACTTCTATCCCGTAGCCCATATACACTGAAATCGTGTAAGTACAATCCAGGCCTCCATAAAAAGTAGTGCCAGCATAATCAGGAGATTCAATGTAACCTTCTATGTCGGTGACGTTGTTGTTGCAAAGCACTTGGTGAGGGAGGCAGGAAAGGAGACAAAGAAGACTGAAGTCAGTTTAGTCCTGGATGGTCTGTATTTTTTCAACCAAGTTCAGCCTACCACTATTTGGTGACTCCATATGGGTCATCCAGACTTTTGGGGCTGGGGAATGATAAAGGTAAAGGTAATGGTTTCCCGATGCCCAACCGTGTCTGAATCTAGATGGCAGTGCTCATCTCCATTTCTTAACCAAGGGAGACAGCATTATCTGAAGACACTTCGGTGGTCATGTGGTCAGTATGACTATAGGCTGAGGCACATGGAACACTGTTACCTTCCCACTGAAGTGGTACCTTTTTATCTACTCACATTTGCATGCTTTCGAACTGCTAGGTGGGCAGAAGCTGATGCAAGTAACAGGAGAGCATCAGGTTGGAGAAAGCTTACGCCCACATCCAAAACCTTTGCATCTCACTCATATCACTTACCAGGCGTGTGAACAGTTGTGATAGTCATCGTAGTAATCAGAGTGGTTGTCGTCTCTTCGTCACCTTCAGGGATGAAGGAGGTGGTGGTGGCCGAGATAGGGTGATTGGCAGAACCAACCTCGTCCGGTGGAGGAGGCAACCAGGGTGGAGCGGCCGCTGTTGAAGCTGGAGGGGTGGTGAGTAGGAAGCCAGTAGGAGGGGCAGCAGTGGTCAATGGGGAGGGGCCAGTGGCTGTGGCTTCAGAGGTCTCAAGGACCATCCCACCATCTAGACGTTGGATGGGTGGATGGAATGGAGGCAAAGTGGAAGACTGTCCTCCTAGGACCAAGGGGGAGACAGTTAAAAAGAAAGGGTGCAGGGAAGTCAGAACAGAGGAGGGAAAACACTGCAAACCTCTCATACCCTCCCTCCCCCCCAAAAAATGTCCTCTCTGCCACAAAACTGTTTTTCTGGAAGAAAAACCAATGTGCAATTATGGAACTATCCATTAACCCATTTTTTAAAAGTACGATGCCAAACTTTATGATTCACAATGGCATCTAGGCCCACAATCCCCTTCCAAGAATCACCCCTGCCCCTCCATTTTTCTACAACATGAGCCACCCTTTCCTCTACATCTAGTCCCATCCCAGGCAGAGGCCTTTCCCTTCCCCAAATTTTTTGGGTTTTCTCACCAGGAATTGGCTCGTCCACCACCTCGCCCCAGGGAAACTCCTTTCTCAGCAGTGTCCCCTGCAGCAATTCGGAGAGGCCTTTGGGACTGGGGGGTGAGAATCCCCACACCTCCGCCGAGACCCCCATTTCCTCCTCCTTGGGTCCCTCCATGGCCTCTGATGAGGGGGCCTCCAACAGCGGGGAGGGGGCGGCCTCCTCATTTTCCCAGAGAGGCAGGGCTGCAGGAAACAAAGGGTTAACAGTGGCCTGTCCTCCATGTTCTTCTCACATTGGCCTCATAAGTCCACAGAGAAGAAGATGCACTGCAAATTGTAAATTTGTTAAATTTAGCAAGGCTGCGTTTTCCCTCCTGGACCAGCAGGCATAGCACTGTTTCCCACCATTTTTCCTGTGACCGGCCTTTCTGGGCTGCAATATTCCAGACCACCACAGATGGCAGCAAAGAGCTGTAGAAATTTAAGAATGTATGAGCTATGACTGTCACACCCACAGTCTGTGGACTGCATGTAGCCCTAATGCAGCCTGCAAAGATCATAAACTTCTAACAATTTTATGTGATTTATATACATTAACTATGCTATGTATATTATATATGCAGCCCAAGACAACTTCTCTTTACTCAATGTGGCCCAGGCAAGCCAAAGGATTGGACACCCATGTTGTAGGTTTTTGTGGCCCAGAAACAGCAGTCCTAATTTTTCTGCACAATGTAGGGGATGGTTTCAAGTTATTATTATCAAAATAGAAGCATAAAGAGTTAACTAAGTTTGACCCAACAAGGTAATAAATAAATACAATATAATAGGTTGTAATTTTCCATACTGTAAACTAGCACATAGCTTGTTGTATATTATATTCTTTACTTGCCTAGAGTTAGTATTTTAAAGTATAGCCACAATATTACATAGCTAGAGCACATACATTTATATAAGATATATCTTTTGTTTTGTAGGAAGTTAGCACCCACCCCTTTCCTAGAAGAATGAAATATTTTAGGAAATATTAAAAAGGCAGAATATTATATTTCCCTGGTTGAGAAATGGAGAAACATGTTTTAAAGACAAAGCAGCTCCCACCTTCCTGCCCCCCCCTTTGTCAATGGACCATCATCTGCAACACAATAGGACCCATCTAGCAACAGAAACTCACCACATGGCACCTGGGAAGATTGCATCAGCCTAATTTATTTTATTTTATTTTATTTTATTTATTTATTGCGATTTATATGCCGCCTTTCTCCCTAGGGACTCAAGGCGGCTTACAAAATGACAACTTCAATACAAATCACAATACAATACCAAATTAAAATCAGTAACCCAATTAAAAAACGATTTAAAATTATACCAGTGTACCCCCAAACAGATCAGTTTAATTGGCGGAAGAGCCATGTCTTCATCTCGCGACGGAAGGAAAGAAGGTCGGGGGCTGTCCTGAGCTCAGTGGGCAATCCATTCCAGAGGGTCGGGGCTCCCACAGAGAACGCCCTCCCCCTGGGGGTCGTCAGCCGACATTGTTTGGCCGACGGCACCCTGAGGAGGCCGACTCTGTGAGAGCGCATGTGGGAAAGTGACAAATAAAGTAATAAATAAAGTAAAAGCGGGTCCAACTAGATGATCACTGAAGGGCCCTCTTTGTTCTTAATATTGTAAAAGAGAAAATGCTTGCAATTGTATCCAGCACGTAGGCAGACACATTCCTTTCAAGTAGGATTTCTACTTCAAGGCCTCTCAGTTGTCACAGATAAGGACAGTTTGGTGATTTACATTTTTAAGGTCAGAGAAAGGAGATGTCCATATTATTGTTTCAACAAGAGATAATTTGAAACTATGCTTCAGTAACTTCTAAGAAGAATTATAACTGTTTTGCAAAGATAGTAACAAGCTCAGTAATTAAGGTATGTCATTTTGTGTAACAAATGTCTTGTGATAATAAGAAATTGCTGACTTCACAGAATCCTTTGGTTGAAACTGTATAAATGCTTTGAGCTGAAAATCAGAGATTGTTCAGACCTCCTTTATGGTAGCGATACCAAGGTTTGATCCTTTATTGCAATAAATAAATAAACTGATTCTGTCTGCCCTGAAGGGATGGTTCTGAATTCCTTCTCCACAACAATTTTGGCACCCGGCAGAAGGGACTTTGAGAAGCAGAGATTTTTTTCTTCCTAGGCGAACTGCCCCAGCGAGAGTGACTTTTTCCACATCGAAGATTCGACAGCCAGCACAAGACTCCTTTGAAGTCTACAGAATCCTTCGTTGGTCGACGGCCATATGCTCGCTGGTGAAGCAGCTTCAGCCAAGGACCCACAAGAGGGCAGACAAGACCCAGTAACTCCGCAGACGGCCGAGGAAACAACGTCTGCCAGGCAAGTAATCATTTAAATGGGGAATAGAAGGTCCTGTTCATTTGGAACAGAAGAGGAGATTGATCACTCTCCTGAGAGGGGAAAAAGGCTTTTTTCAACCCTCTAGATTTTAGGCTGTGTGGGTGGTTAATCCGGTGCGGTTCCTGCAGGTGGCTGTGAAATTCCAGGGCCTCAGGTCATCGGAAGTGTGTTAGGATGGGGGGGGGGGCATTTGAATTGGACTTTTATGATTAACCAAATTAATCTAATGGGATTCGGGACGAATTTTAGGAAGATGATCGAGAACATCTACCACAAACAGAGGGCAAACATATTAATGAATGGAGATAAAACTCAGGTATTTCAGATCCAAAAAGGAGTGAGGCAGGGATGCCCCCTATCCCCCCTACTTTATATTTTGGCATTAGAGGTGCTACTTAGAAAGATCAGAGCCAATAAAGAAATTAAAGGATTAAAGACCAGGAAGGAAATAGTTAAAATGCAAGCTTTTGCAGACGACGTAGCCCTCATAATAGAAGATCCACTAGAAACCGGTTTAAAATTAATGCAGGAAATACAGATTTATGGAGAAGTGGCGGGCCTTAAACTCAATAGGAAAAAAACTAAAATAATAGTGAAAAATATGACAGATTCACAAAAAAAGGAATTGGAAGACTTATTAGGCCTCCAGGTAGTTAAGAAAATAAAATATTTGGGAATATGGATCACTGCGAGATTCTCATCATTAAAAGAAGACAATTATATCCCTCTATCGCAGAAAATATATCAAGACCTAGAAAGATGGAAAAGGCTAAAACTGTCTCTGATTGCTAAAATTGCAGCGATTAAAATGAACATCCTACCTAAAATTCTGTTCCTATTTCAAAATATTCTGATAACCTTAGATAAAAAATTATTTCTGGACCTGAACAAACACATTAGAAATTTTTTATGGGAGGGTAAGAAATCGAGGATTTCCTTTAGGATACTGCAAGGAAAAAGAAATTTGGGAGGATTCGGGCTCCCCGATTGGGAAATATATCAAAAGGCGGCGAAAATAATTTGGATTAAGGAGTGGATCACGTTACGAAATAGGAGAACCCTGACATTAGAAGGACATGACCTATCGGAAGGATGGCATGCTCACCTGTGGGACACAAAGAACAAGAAAAAATCCTACTTTCATAAACACAAAATTAGGGAGACACTTATACGCATGTGGGAGGAAATTAGACAGAGGATTTATACTAAGGTACCTAACTGGCTTTCTATTACGGAAGCGTTGGCGGCCCCAAACAGGAGAGACGATTATAAATTGGGCACATATAAAGACATTCTTGATGAAAAGGGGAAGCTCAAATCTTTGGATTTATTGAGAGACCAGGGTTTCAACTTGGATTGGTGGAATTACCTGCAGATTAATTCAAGATTCCAAAAAGACAGAGAGCAATTTGGTATAGAAGCTAAATATGGAAATTTTGATAAAATTATTTGGGGAATAGACAAGAAAATGCTAGCAAAAATATATAACTTCTTATTAGATGAGGATAGGGCAGAGATTATAGCAAAAAATCAGCTAAACATTTGGGAAAAAAACCTGGGATACAGATTAAATTTTAACGACTGGGAGATGGCCTGGAATAGGAATTATAAAATGACGAAATCGGCAACATTCAGAGAAAACCATTATAAAATGCTACACAGGTGGTATCTAGCACCAGCTAGGTTAGCAAAAATGTTTCCCAATCTCTCAGCCACGTGTTGGAAATGTGGAAAAACAGTCGGCACCGTCTATCATCTATGGTGGACCTGCCCAGAGATCAAAAGGTTCTGGTCAAAAATTCGATATTGGCTTTGTGAAATAACGGGACAGGAGATAGCTTTATCTCCAGAAATCTTCCTCCTGGGTATAATCGGAGACGGCCTCAATAACAACAAAACTCAACTCATAATCCAGATTACAACTGCGGCTAGACTAGCCTTTGCGAAATACTGGAAAAATAAATCCATACCCTCAGAAGAAATACTTATAAACAAAATCCTAGAGTGCGCAGAAATGGCAAAATTGACGAGTGAGATAAATAATGAGGAGAAATCTAAATATTATGAAGTATGGGGAAATTGGTACAATTGGTTGAAGAACAAGACTAAAACATGATTTTAAGATATGACTTGTTATGCACTCGAAGTACGAGCTATATTGCATAGAATATTGAACAGCTAAGGATGAAGTTTATTTAACGTATGATTCCATAAATTGTATAAACACTGTACCTCTGAAGGAGATAGAGATTGTATATTTTTTTTCTTTCTTTTATAATGGAAAAATTTAATAAAGTATATTAAAAAAAAAAAGGAGGGGGGCTAATGGTGTCCAACGGACCCCATTACAATGCATGCTAGCCTACTTCCAATCCGCTTTCACTGAATCTTATGGAGGTCCTCCGTGCGATCCAGACAAATTAAAACATTTTTGTATAAATGTCTGGACAGCTTTAGGCGTGAGATGGCCAGCAGGGGGCTCACTAGACCCCATAATCATTTCAAAGGTGCACAAGATCATTACCCAGGAAGGGCGATGGGAACAATTCCCATACATAGATCAATGGCAGCTCATTCAGATGGCAAACCCCAAATGGCTTAAAAAGTATCAGTTGGAATGTGTGCGTGTGTGTGTGATGACAGAACAGAATAAAAACACTAAACAAGGGGTTAAAACTAAGATATTTAGCCAGGAAGAGGAGGAAGAGATAAACCACCCTCCTCCCTATGCCCCCCTTCCTACAGTCCCAAGGCAAAACCTTTATCCAGCGCTGCCTGCAACACAGAGAAACATTCCACCTCGGAAACCTAATTTACAAGTCAAAAGAGAAGTTAAGAGTGACGGAGAACAGGAGGAAGAAAAACCTATTAGTTCCCGGACTAGATCTCAAACAAGTCTTAAAAAGACAGAAACTCTGGCCCCTTTAAGGGAGATGCTAGATCATGGACAGGATCCACAGGGCCAGCCCATCATTAGGTCATTAATGATGTACCAGCCCTTCACAACTACGGATCTCCTTAACTGGAAACAGCAGTATGGTCCGTTTAGCAAAAAACCCCTTGAGATTGTGGATCTCTTCAACACTATTATGCAGACTCACCGACCCACATGGGGAGATATCCAATTGCTGTTAAATACATTGCTTTCTATGGAAGATAGAGAGAAATTCAAAATTGCTAAAGGAAAAGTACTAACCCACATGTTTCCTGATGCGAACCAGGCGGCAGATAAGATCGCTGCAGCAGCGGAAGCAGACCCCCCACTTGGGATGCAAATCACGTTCCACATCAAACACTGCTAAATAACTACCGCCTCTTATGCGTAGAAAGTTTGAGAGAGGCTGCAAAGGGTCCTGTTAATTATGCAAAGACCGCTACTATTTTGCAGGAGAAAGATGAATCCCCTGAAGCATTTTTAACTCGTTTGGTTGAATCTTATAAGGTTCACACAGGCATAAATATAGAGGACCCTGCAAACAGATTCATGTTAAATGAAAGATTTATAAACCAGAGCGCTCCTGACATTAGACGCAAACTTCAAAAACTAGAGGGCGCTCTTGGCAAGAACACATCTGAATTGTTAGAGGTTGCTAAGAAAGTTTACTTGAACAGAGAGAGAGAGGAAGAGAAAAAGCAAGTTGCTAAGGACAGAAAGCAGACGGAGATGTTGGCTTTGGCACTTGGTGGAGTCGTTTTAGGACCAAACCAGTGTGCATTTTGTGGGGAAACTGGTCATTGGAAGAGAGAATGTCCCCGTAGAAGAATGGAAACCAGAGAAGTATCCTACGGGCATGGATCTCAGATGGTCAGAGGAAGTCAGAGAGGAGGTTTTAATGGAAGGTCTGTGAGAGGGAATATGAGAGGAGTTTTCAGAGGAAGAAGAGGAAGTGATAGGCAATTTATTCCACCCAGCCAGTCAACCCAGCATCCAGAAGTTATCGGCTTAGCTGAAATGGACTGGGACGATTGAAGCTGCCTCAGCTCCGCGGCTTCACCCCACCCCCCGGAGCCCTTGATGGATTTATGGGTGGGAAAACATCACGTACGCATGCTGGTTGATACCAGAGCCAGTCGATCAGTAATTAACACACAAGTGGCTCCTTTGTCAGCTAAAAAGATTAGAGTCCAAGGCGTTTCTGGCAATGCAGTTACACACAGTCTCCTGAAACCAGTTAAATGCAAAGTTGGAAACGGCTTAGTAGAGCATCAATTTTTGTACATGCCTAATTGCCCAGTTCCACTGTTAGGGAGAGATTTACTTTCTAAACTACAAGCCACTATTTCTTTCAATGATAATGGACAGTACTTAACAGTAACACACCCAGTGGAAGAAACGTGGCGATTAATGCTAATGCAAGACACACTCATTGAAAGCAATTGGGAGAAATTCAATGTTCCTACCTTGTGGGCAGAAGATAATCCCCCTGGGCTTGCTATATTTGCATCTCCAGTTGAAGTCAAGCTGAAACCAGGATGCCAGCCTATTAGAGTGCCCCAGTATTACATTCCACAGGACGCGGCTACAGCCATCCAGGTCTTAATTGACAAATTCCTAGCTGCAGGCATATTGAGGGAAACTAAATCCCCATGGAATACTGCAATATTACCCATAAAAAAACCAGATGGTGGATACAGGCCTGCACAGGATCTTCGTCCTGTGGATTTCCGGACTGTAACGCTTCATGCAATTATGTCTAATCCATATATTTTGCTTGGAACTATACCTCATTCAGCAGCATGGTTTTCAGTCATAGACTTGAAGGATGCTTTTTTCACAATTCCCTTACATCCTGATAGCCAGGACCTATTCACTTTTGAGTGGAAAGACCCTAACTCACGTCGCCATTCTCAATATACATGGACTAGGTTACCTCAAGGTTTTAAAAATTCTCCAACTCTTTTTGGTCAAGCTCTTGCTTTGGATTTACAACACTTTCACCCAGTTCAGGAAGGTGATTGTCTCCTTCAATGTGTAGATGATGTCTTAGTGACAGGAACCACACAGGAGAATTGTTTCAAAAATACCCAAATGCTTCTGGAATTACTGAGAGACTGTGGTTACAGGGCATCCAGAAAGAAAGCACAATTAGTTAAAAAGGAAGTTACATATTTGGGATATAATTTGTCTCAAGGCCAAAGAAACTTAGCCTTACCTAGAAAACAGGCAATTTTACAGCTGCCCCCACCTAAAACTCGAAAGGAACTGAGAGGCATTTTGGGAGTTATGGGCTTTTGCCGTTTATGGGTCCCTAATTTTGCTCTCCTGGCCAAGCCTTTGTATTCATCAACTCGTGGCGCTGAAAAGGATCCTTTTGAATGGGGCAAAGAGCAAGCGAATTCCTTTGAACAATTAAAGACACTTCTCACATCCTGCCTGTTATGTCCTTATAAGGACATCCACCCGGATTGGCTGCCAGCCATCGGGCGGGAAAGTTTGAATCTCTGTCAGGGGGCGGTGCGACTGCCGGAGCGAATATAAGGAGAGCTCCAGCAGCGCACGGCCAGTCTTGCTACTGTTTCTTGTTCTCAATAAAAGTTACTTATGTAACGAGCTGGTCACGTCTTCCATTCCTGCGCCGATCTAACACTGGCGATGAAGGACTAGAGAGAAGAGACGAACCTCGTGGCACCAAGCCAACAAGACCAAGACTCCGGCACCTGGAACTACAGTAGGCATTTCCAAAGGCATGGCATCCGCTGAAGTCACTTTGCCAGCCCTTGCTCCTTTCCGCCCAGGGAAGGACAAGTGGAAATCCTACGTAGTGAAATTCCGGCAATATCTGAGAGGCAACAACATCAGGGATGCCGATGATGACCGAAAAAAGGGCATTTTCCTGGCCAACTGCGGCTCCGAGGTCCTCGACATGGCAATCGATCTCGTAGCACCACGAGACATCGAAGAAGTGCCATGGGCAGACCTGCTGCAGATCCTGGAAGACCACTATGCCCCAACAGGAACACCGGTGGCGAACCGTTTCACCTTCCATCAGAGGGACCAGAAGGAAGGTGAGACCATCAAGGAATTCGTGGCCGCCCTACGCCAGATCGCAGCCAGCTGTGAGTTCGACCACGTGGACAATGCCATCGCTGACCGCATGGTCTTTGGCATGAGGGACAGAGGCCTGCAAAAGAAATTCTTGAGCAGGAAGAAACTCGTGCTCAAGGATGTGGTGGAGGAAGCCACCGCATCCGAAATCTCGGAGAAAGCGGCCGCCGCAGTAAGCAGAGCCAAGGGAATCCACAAGATTCGCTCCACAGCGCAATCATCAACTGAGGGTTCCACGACGGGGTCCGAGTCGGAGGAGGAGTCCACTGTCCACAAGGTATCCAGACCCCCAAGGCGGGAAACCGCCCAACGAAGCTTCAAGGGGGAACGCTGTGCCAGCTGCAGAGGGGACCATGCCAGGGCAGCCTGCAAGTGGAGGGATGCGACCTACCGACGCTGCAACAGAAGGGGGCACATTGCCGAAGCTTGCAGAGCCGAGGAACCAGCCCCAGAACCCTCCAGCCACTGTCCCCGCGAAAACCGCAGAGATTACCAGAGACCATCCAAAAGGTCCTCCGGCCCTTCCAGACGCAGAGACGAGGAGTTTCCCCGAAGCGGAGCGGTCCACCAGAGGACCATCGCTCACACGACTTCAGAAAACGCCACCAAGTTCCACGTGACCATACACGTGGAGGGAGCACCCTGCAAAATGGAGGTAGACTCTGGCTCGGTCTACTCCATCATGGACTGGCAGCAGCTGAAGCGCCTGAAACCCAGCATCACCAAGCGAGAGCTGAAGCCACTACACTCCAAGCTCGTCGACTTTGGGGGAAACCCCATCGGAGTGTTAGGAAGAGCCAACATCCGAGTCGCCTACAAGGAGTTCGAAGGCAGGCTCCCCATCACCGTCGTGAAGGACAGCCGACCGAACCTGTTAGGAGTGGAGTGGTTCAAGCCGCTGGGGCTTTCCATCGAGGGCATCCATGAAATCCGCAGGGACGAGCTCGACACCATCATCGAAGAGTTCAAGGAAGTCTTCGATGGTAAGCTGGGGAAATTTGTGGGGAGGCCAATTTCCTTCAATCTGGACAAGGGAATCACCCCAATTAGGCTTAAGCCCCGCCGAGTTCCGTTCGCCCTGCGGCCGAAAGTAGACAAACAGCTGGATAAGCTGATCGCCCAGGGCGTCCTGGAACCAATCGATCATGCCTCATGGGAAACCCCCATTGTGACCCCACTGAAGCATGATGGGTCTGTGCGCATCTGCGCCGACTACCGTTGTACCATCAACAAGGCATTGGCACAGAGTGCATACCCAGTCCCAGTAGTGCAACACCTGCTGCATTCCCTGGGATCTGGCTCAATTTTCGCGAAACTGGACCTGGCCCAGGCTTACCAGCAACTGCCAGTGGATGAAAAAACGGCGGAGGCACAAACAATTGTCACGCACAGGGGGGCATTCAAATGTAACCGCCTCCAATTTGGAGTCAGCGCTGCCCCCGGCATTTTCCAATCCATGATGGAACGCCTTCTCCAAGGCGTTCCAGGGGTGGTGCCTTACTTCGACGATGTGCTGATCTCCGGGGACTCACGAGCTCAACTCCTTGAAAGGCTCAGGCTTGTCCTGCAGCGGTTCAAGGCCAAGGGCTTGAGGGTCAGGTGGGACAAGTGCATCATAGGAGTACAGGAAGTCGAGTTCCTGGGCTATCTCATTGATAGCACTGGCATCCACCCCACCAAATCAAAAGTGGAAGCAATCCATGAAGCTCCAAGCCCAAAAAACAAAACGGAGCTTCAGGCATTCCTTGGGTTGCTCAACTTCTACGCAATTTTTCTAAAACAGAAAGCCACAGTTGCTGAGCCACTTCACCGCCTGCTGGGGAAATCGGCGTCCTGGAAGTGGGGCCAGGAAGAGGAAGTAGCATTCCGAGCCATAAAAGGACTATTGACGTCCAAAAGCGTCCTCATCCAATACAGCGAGACGCTCCCCATCAAGCTGACCTGTGATGCGTCGCCTTACGGGGTGGGGGCAGTTCTCAGCCACGAACTGCCCAACGGCACGGAAGCCCCGATCGCATATTTCTTGAAGACCATGTCTGGCGCAGAACGGAACTACAGTCAGCTGGACAAAGAAGCCCTGGCCATCGTGGCAGGAGTGAAGCGCTTCCATGAATATCTCTACGGAAGATGCTTCACCATAGTCACCGATCACAAGCCACTCCTGGGACTCCTCGCAGGCGACCAACCCACCCCGACCTTCATGTCCCCGCGGATGACGAGATGGGCCATCTTCCTAGCCGGCTACTATTACAGGCTTGTGCACCAGCCAGGCACAGCCATAGGAAACGCCGACGCACTCAGCAGATGCCCATCAAAGAATCCGGTGGAAGACCCAGCCCCCACGCTCCACCTATTCCACATAGATGACGACGCCAGCTGTCCAGTCTCCTCCGCAGATGTGGCCGTCCACACCCAAAAGGATCCCACACTCCGCCAAGTGAGGTCCTGGATTCTCAGGGGGTGGCCATCGGAACAGACGGAAGAGAGGTTCAGCCCGTTCGCCAGGAAGCAGAAGGAGCTGTCCACAATAAAGGGCTGTCTGCTATGGGGAGACAGGGTGCTGATCCCAAGCACTCTGCAACGGCGGACATTAGAGACCTTGCACAAAGGGCATCCAGGCATCGTCCGCATGAAGGCCCTGGCACGGAGTTACGTTTGGTGGCCCTCACTGGACAGAGACATTGAACAATGGGTCTCCAGATGTGACCCGTGCCAAGAAGTTCGGCCAGCGCCGCCACAATCCGAAGTCGCGAAGTGGGAGACCCCCAGCAACCCCTGGTCGAGGATACACATCGACTTCGCGGGTCCGATGCAAGGGCGACACTTCCTCATCGTGGTAGATGCCTTCTCCAAGTGGCTCGAGGTGGTGCCCATGGCATCTACCACAACAGAAGCGACGATCCGCACCCTGCGCCGCCTGTTCGCCACACATGGACTACCGGACGTGCTGGTCTCCGCCAACGGCCCCCAGCTCACATCCCTGGCCAAGGAGTCCTTCCTGGCAGGACTGGGCATCCGCCATGCCCTGTCCGCCCCGTACAGGCCGGCCGGAAATGGACAAGCGGAACGTATGGTGAGGCTCACCAAAGAGGCACTAACCAAGATGGGCCCGGGAGATTGGCAGGAACGGATAGACAATTTCCTCCTCACCCAGCACATCACACCGCATGCCACCACCCACAAGAGCCCGGCCGAACTGCTGATGGGCAGAAGGTTGAGGTCACCCTTGGACCGGCTGCACCCCCAATACAGCCCAGAAGTGACCGCAACCGCCAGCCGCCCATTTCGCGCTTTCAGCAAGGGAGATTCAGTTTTCGCGCTGAATTTCAGCGGCTCTCCCAAGTGGCTGAAGGGTAAGATTGACAGCACAACCGGCCCTAAATCCTACACCGTGGAGCTGGAAGATGGACAGGTCTGCCGACGTCACATCGACCAGCTCCGGAGAAGGTGGGGGGGAGCGCAAGAAAACCAGCCGGACGAGGGAGGCCTACAACACCCCGACGAGGTAGGCCTACCACACCCCGACGAGGTAGGCCCACCACACCCCGGCGAGGCAGACCACCGCCACCCCGACGAGGCCGGCCCAGCCCACTACCAGGCACTGACACATCGGCAGCCCAGAGCGGTAGACCGGGACCTGCCCAGAAGGGAAGCACCGTGCCCCGCCAGTGAAGGCAACCCACGGCAGCCCGACCAGGGAGACCTCAAAGCCAGGCGAGTAGACCGGGGACCATCGGAGATGGGCACACCACAACACATGGGCGAGGGTGGCACACGTCTCCCTGGCGAGAGGGACCCCCGCCCAACGCATAAAACAACCCGGCAACAACGACCCAGCCCAGATGACCCCAGCCACCAACCTGCGGTAGACCAGGGACTAGGGCGAAGGGAAAGCCGACAACAACCCGGCAAGGGAGGCCTGCGCCACCCCGGCAGGGGAGACCTCCACCGACCCGAGGAGGTATCCCCACAACGACACACCGACCAGGGCGACCACCACCGACCTGACGGGGAAGGCCAACGCCAGCCCGGCCAAGGAGACCTGCGCCACCCCTGCAAGGTCGGACACAGCGACCCGAGCCAACACCACCCACAACTGGCAGACCGGACCCGAGGGCACCGATCCGAACCACCCACCAGACAGCAGCGAGCCGAACCGCAACAGAACCGCAGCACCCGGGAGACCGAGGAAGAGCAAGTGACAGCCGGGGTCTTACCGAGACTCAGACGCTCTTCCCGGGTCGGAACCGAGCAGCACTGCCGAGGCGGAAGATCCACAGTCCAGGAGGAAGACCACCAGAACCAGCCATCCAAGGTCTGCGGTCCGGCCGGAGGCACTGAGGGTGACCCCGCACACTCGCCAGCTGAACCGAGCCCGGTTCCGGGGAACCAGGAGACACAGGAGCCCCATCCGTCCGGGTCGGGGACGCGGAAGAAATGAGACTGCGCAGGTCAACTAGGGTGCCGAGGCGTCCTACGTACCTGCGGGACTACGTCACGTTTATTGATGAACGTTGAAATTTTTTTGAACTAGGGGGGAGGAGTGTTATGTCCTTATAAGGACATCCGCCCGGATTGGCTGCCAGCCATCGGGCGGGAAAGTTTGAATCTCTGTCAGGGGGCGGTGCGACTGCCGGAGCGAATATAAGGAGAGCTCCGGCAGCGCACGGCCAGCCTTGCTACTGTTTCTTGTTCTCAATAAAAGTTACTTATGTAACGAGCTGGTCACGTCTTCCATTCCTGCGCCGATCTAACACTGCCCTGCTCTCAGATTACCAGATCTCACTAAGCCCTTTCATCTCTATGTAGACGTCCGTCATAATGTGGCTTTAGGGGTGTTGACACAACAGCAGGGATCCTGGCAACAGCCTGTAGCTTACTTATCTAAACAACTTGACGCCCCAGCCCAGGGATGGCCGCACTGTCTTAAAATGCTGGCTGCTGTCTCAGAACTTGTGAAAGATACAAACAAACTGACTTTTACTTCAGACGTAGCAGTTTATACATCACATGCTTTGCAAACTATTTTAGAAAATAAGGGACATTTGTGGTTGAGTAACCAACGGCTGCATACATACCAAGCACTCTTGCTAAAAAATCCTCAAATTACTCTTCATCAATGCGCAACCATCAACCCGGCTACCTTCATGCCTATCCCAGATGCATCTCTCCCACTGCATGACTGTTTATATGTTTTAGATCATCAATATTCCTGCAGACCAGACTTAACTGACACCCCTCTTTTACATGCCCAGCTTACTTGGTTCACGGACGGATCCAGCTTTGTAGAACAAGGACTTAGATATGCGGGCTATGCAATTGTTAGTGCAGAGGGAGTCACTGAAAGTTCGTCCCTTCCCGTGGGCACAAGTGCACAGGCAGCAGAATTATGGGCTCTTATCCGTGCATTGGAATTAGCCTCAGGCAAAACTCTTAATGTCTACACTGACAGTAAATATGCCTTTTTGACTATTCAAGCACATGCTGCTATTTATAAAGAAAGGGGCTTCACTGATTCTTCAGGCAAATTAATACAACATGCCTCTTTAATCAAAAGGTTGATTCAAGCTGCACAGTTTCCCAAGTCTTTAGCTGTCATCCATTGCCCAGGTCATCAAAAAACAGACACCCTCATTGCACAAGGCAATCGAATTGCTGATAAAGAAGCTAAACTTGCAGCACATCAGCCCATAGACAAAATGGATTATCATCTCTATTTGGCACAAGAAATTGAATCATACATTGAGAAATCCCATCCAACCTATACGCCTGTGGAAAGGGAGAAAGCTGTAGGGGATCTCAAAGCCACTCTTGTAAGGGGATGGTACACACTTCCAGACAATCGCCCAGTGGTACCAGTTTCCCTCGCTTGGCCCCTAGTAATGGAAGCACATCAAACATCGCACATCGGCAAAACAGCTTTGGCCCAGCAGTTACAGGCTGCTTTTTACATCCCTAATTTGCAGAGCCTGGTGGCCAAGGTCACTTCTCAGTGTTCCACTTGTGCTCAAGTAAATGCCAGACAAGGACCACATTTACCTGAAGGACAACAGCCCATCTCTTACTTGCCAATGGACTATTTAGTAGTAGATTTCACTGATATGCCCAGATGCCATGGTTATAAAGCTTTGCTCACTTTTATTGACACGTATTCTGGTTGGCTGGAAGCCTTCCCTACTCGAAACAAGTTAGCTATACAGGTTGCACGCTTTCTTTTAAAGGAAATAATTCCAAGATTTGGCTGCCCATCTCACATCAGTTCTGATAATGGCCCTGAATTTGTCCAACGTATAAATCGCCACTTAGCTGAAGCAGCAGGTGTAAAGTGGAGATATCATTGTTCTTTTAGACCTCAATCGGCTGCAAAACTTGAAAGAGCTCATCGCTCATTGAAAGCAATCATTACCAAGCTGTGTCTAGAAACACATTTGCCATGGCTTCAAGTTTTTCCTATGGCCTTGTACATTTTTAGAACTACCCCACGAACCAAATACCAGTTGTCTCCTTTTGAACTTTTATATGGAAGACCCCCGGCTTTATTCAAACATCATTTTCAAGGTTGGCCTGACTTAGCTCAGAAAGGGGGAGTGGAAGCCAAAAGATTACTTTTGCAGTTACAACAACATAACAATCATGTTAATCAATTAAGGCATTATATGCAGGAGTGCAGACCACCCCCTATTACAACAGCAAGTCATGATTACAAGCCAGGTGATAGAGTGTGGGTGAAACATTGGAAAGATGAACCTTTAAAGCCTAGATGGAAAGGGCCATATACTGTTGTGATGTGTTCACCTCTTGCAGTTAAGACGCTAGAAGGCAAATCCTGGATCCATTGGACGAGACTGAAACCAGCAAACCAGACTGATCCAGTGACATACCAGGTGACACAGACAGAGGAACCCCTCGTGCTGAGATTTAAGAAGAAAACACCCTGCTGAGTTCTACCGGGAACGAACTCTCTACGCACGGTGGTGATCATCAGCCTTGCTGAATCACTCTGGAAGCTGATTCTCAACGCACGGCGGAAGATTTGTAAAGAGGACAACTGCCTTCACATTGTACATATACATATTATTAGCTGTAATATAACACTTTCTTACACATACTAATGTTAGTAGAAGTTTGGAAGTGGGTTTTGTGGATACTTGTTTTTCTAATCCTACTAGTAATTTTGTTTTACATATATAAGGAACGTTTTTGTGGTAGACCTAGGATTTTTCTTGCTACTGCTATATCCCAACCCACACGCACCACTAACCCTCTCCCTGACGTTGTGAGCTTCACACCACAGTGATTATGTTTTGCTTATGGCTTTGGACATTATTAGCTCTTGCATTCTCAAGTGACCATATAGGGAACATTGATTCCCTAGATGGCCACACCTTAGGTCAAGTTTGCTCCTGCCAAAAACGCATTGTCTATGCACGGGGTTGTTACCTTAGACCTAAGTCAACTCCACCACCTAAGGTTCCTATCTTGACATTCCCAGCTGAGGGGGGAGTAGATAAGGAAAATGGGCCTCTGCAACAATTGCATAGAGGAGACTATATATCACGGATTCTGGAATTAAGTCAAGATCTTGTTAATCAGTATAACCCTACCCTAGGTCAGAAATGCTGGTTATGTCTATCTGCTGACCCTACATCTTATCATGCTATTCCTGTAAAATCACAACTCTGGGTCAGAACAAAGGCTACAATTCACCTTGAAAGGGATAGTAGAGATAAAGTACCCGTCTCACCAATACAAGGAGATTTTTATGAAGCATTCAAACGATTGGGAAAAAGTCGTCTTCCTATCACAGGCCCAATTGCTACAGGTGTAGACCTCATAGGAACACCTTCTTTGTGTGTAAAGAGACATCAGAAACTTGGTAGGCCTGTAGGATCCCTGACAGACGAACAATGTCAGTCAGTAATATATTTTGGCCCTAAAATACAACAAACACCTGCTCACGCATAGGGACGGGTTTTCGTGGAAAGGGGACAAAATGTATGTACCGGAAGGGGTCCGGGGCCTGGTGTTACACCGATGCCATGATAATAAATCGGCTGGGCATTACGGTTTCCTTAAACCCTGCATTTAACACGGCGTCAGTTTTGGTGGCCACATATGAGGAAAGATATAGAAACATACACACAAGACTGTTCCATATGCGCCAAGGCCAAATCCCGCCCTGGAAAACCTTTGGGAGTACTACAGACTGTAGCCACACCTACCCAACCGTGGGAGGAGATAGAGATGGACTTTATAGTTGATTTGCCAGACAGCAATGGGAACACGGTTATTTGGACTATTATCGATTTATTTTCTAAACAAGCTCATTTCATTCCGTGCCGAGGATTACCCTCAGCTCGTAAGCTATCTAAGCTATGATCTAAGCTATTTATACAACACATTTATAGGTTACACGGGGTACCCCGTCGTATTATTTCTGATAGAGGGGTGCAATTTACAGCCCAATTTTGGAGAAACTTCCTCTCAGCTATTGGATCAACGCAAGGCCTCAGTTCGGCATTCCACCCTAGTACCAATAGGGCTGCAGAGAGAGCAAATGCAATGATAGAGCGATACCTTCGTTGCTATGTTTCATATCAACAGACCGATTGGTCTTCACTGCTACTGTTTGCGGAGGTCGCCTATAACAATGCAGTTCATAGCAGTACGGGTCTCACTCCTTTTCGGGTGGCAATGGGACGAGACTTCGTAGCGATACCTGAGTTAGATCAACCACTGACAACGTCGCCAATGCCCCATGAGTGGGCCGATAAGATGAATACGGTATGGCCCCAGGTCAGAGAGGCATTAGATAAAGCAACCCTCGCATATAAAAGCCAGGCGAATAAAAAACAAGCACCGTTTCAACCATTCAAGGTAGGGGACATGGTATTTCTCTCTACCAAATACATCAAATTAAGGCTTCCTAGTAGGAAACTGGGGCCGAAATATCTGGGCCCGTTTCCGGTGATACGAATAATAAATCCTGTGACTGTAGTACTAAAGTTACCTCCGTTATTGGGGAAGATCCACCCCGTATTTCATAGTAGTCTTCTCAAACCCGCCAAACATATCCAAGTATTCGACCGTCCTGGTCCGGTCACGGAGGTCCATTACGAGATTGATGAAGTCCTAGATTCTAGATGGACAAGGGGGGTCCTCTCTTACCTTGTTAAATGGAAGGGTTATCCAGTAGAAGAGGCTTCTTGGATACCGCATAGTAATGTAAAAGCAAACCGACTGATTCAACGGTTTCATAGAATGTATCCTCACAAACCACGGTTATCTACTAATACGTGTAACTTATCTCTTACAGAAGGACACGTGGTGAAAGGGGAGCCGCCTGTCGAGCCTAGCAACCTGCTCGACATCGCTAACGTGTGCTGAAAGCATCGAGGGACATATACATACTTGGTGGTGGTGGCACTGGGTGAAGGCGGCCGTATGCGGGATGTGGGGTGGTGGTATCGGGTGCGACGGGATTAGGGCCGTTCCGGAGGACACAGCGGCAGCACCTTCCAGAACACGCTGAAGACCAATTACGCCCCTAAAAGAGGGGCGTGGTAACAAACAAGGGCGCGGTCCTAATGAGTTAATGGAAAGATGGGCTATATAAACGCCCCATTCTTGGTGTAATGTAGTGCCAATTTCAATCGTGTTTACGAATCACAGTGTGTAGCCGGATGCGGATGCGAATAAACCAGCGTGCCAAAAGAGCTGAATAAGGCTGTAGCTGTGTTTTGATTGCGTCTCGCACGGCATTCCTGAGAATAAACTTGGTGGACATAAAATTAACAAAGGGAATTTTTCCCTCTGCTTACCAGAAATTTCAACAAAAGGTTACTTTCACAGCTCCACCTGAACTGAACTTTAGGAAGGAAAAATGGGGTGGAGGGAATCTGTCCTTTGAAAGCTGTCCAAGACCATTTCGACCTCCAAGATTTCCCCTTTGGTTCAACTTAAAGTCCAAATCAGGTTTGTGTATCCTTTTTCCACCTGGAAATACTACCTCTCGATATGTTTTTGAAGGACCAATTCTCAGAGATAAGCAGAAGGACCCTTCACTAGAAGTCCCATTACAACCTTTAGCAGGGATGTTTGTAGCAGGTACTTTAGGTGTTTGGACTAATGAAAACAACCGTAGAATCCATGCCTTTTCCATGAACATCGGAATATGCGTGGAAGAAAAAGGAGTGTTTTTTCTGTGTGGAACTAATGCATATTTGTGTATACCAACAAACTGGACTGGAACTTGTACACTGGCCCACCTTTTTCCTAAAGTAGGTGTTGTCAGTGTAGAGCATGCTATCCCTGTTCCCCTTTTGGGACATGTGCAGAAGAGGGTCCCTATACTCATCCCACTGTTAGTGCTTATAGGCATGGGTACAGCTGTTGGGACAGGTATAGCAGGACTCACGCAAGCAGTAATCCAATTTAGGCAAATATCAGAGGAGCTCCAAGGAAGTTTGAATCGAATTGCTGGCACTTTGATCAAAGTCCAAAATCAGATAGATTCCTTGGCGGCAGTGGTGTTACAGAACCGACGTGCCTTAGACCTCCTGACAGCAGAAAAAGGAGGAACATGTATATTTTTAGATGAAGATTGTTGTTTCTACATGAACAAATCAGGTGTGATCAGAGAAGGTGCTCGGGAATTGCAGGATAGGGCTTCCAAGATAAGTCAGAGGTTACAAACTTCTGACATGTGGTTTGCTTGGGTGCCTGGATCCGGATGGATTAAACAAATGATATTTTTGTTCATATGTGCCATCGCTGGTTTAGCATTCATTCCATGTGTAATACCACTCCTCAGACAATTATCCATAAGAGCAGTAAAGGAGATTCAAGTTGAGAGGGAACTAGCTCTAACAGAACATTTTCTTAATCAACTTGGTTCCTAACCTGTAGAAGAACCTACAGATTCTGAGGCAGATCCATATGTGGAAATGGAACCGGTGGAAAAATGGAAAGAATCTTCCTAAGACCTAGGAGAGTGGAAGCAATCATATATAATCTTTTATGTGCCTTTATTTTTTATATTTTGTTAGGATTTTTATATTATAGAGTTGTTTATTGGAACTTTTTATATTCAGTAGTTACACATATAAGTAGGTTGTGGGAGTTTATGCATAGACAAACTCCCAGAGGGGGGAGTAATGTGGGAAAGTGACAAATAAAGTAATAAATAAAGTAAAAGCGGGTCCAACTAGATGATCACTGAAGGGCCCTCTTTGTTCTTAATATTGTAAAAGAGAAAATGCTTGCAATTGTATCCAGCACATAGGCAGACACATTCCTTTCAAGTAGGATTTCTACTTCAAGGCCTCTCAGTTGTCACAGATAAGGACAGTTTGGTGATTTACATTTTTAAGGTCAGAGAAAGGAGATGTCCATATTATTGTTTCAACAAGAGATAATTTGAAACTATGCTTCAGTAACTTCTAAGAAGAATTATAACTGTTTTGCAAAGATAGTAACAAGCTCAGTAATTAAGGTATGTCATTTTGTGTAACAAATGTCTTGTGATAATAAGAAATTGCTGACTTCACAGAATCCTTTGGTTGAAACTGTATAAATGCTTTGAGCTGAAAATCAGAGATTGTTCAGACCTCCTTTATGGTAGCGATACCAAGGTTTGATCCTTTATTGCAATAAATAAATAAACTGATTCTGTCTGCCCTGAAGGGATGGTTCTGAATTCCTTCTCCACAACAAGCCAGCAAGGCTAGCTAAGACCCCCACCCCCTGGGAGTCTGACAACCAATCAGGATACTCTTTCAGGGCCCCAGGAAGTTCAAAGCCAGAGAGGGCATAAAACCTGGGGACTCGCTGCATCTCGGCCCTTTTCTGTTCAGGAACTCAAACCATGTGATCCTGTCCACCATTAAACCATCTTTCCAAGCAGTCTCCATGTTTCCAGTGTGGCTAGTGCCTTTAATCTCATAAAGCACATCACATGAGTAAGTTCTGAATGGTTTCTCCTGCAAGAAAGAAATGTCTGGACAAAAAAAAAAAAAACACGAGTCTCTAAGGATTTTATTGGAATATAGCTGGCTAGAATTTTTCAAAATTAAATCCCTTGACACAAATGTTGAGCTACATATATCGTGTAAGAACAATAATTTATCATACAGTAGACAGGTGGAAACAGACTACTTTACTTTGGTTAATTTCTTACCCTCCTTTTCTTCCCAGAATAACCCTGGATAAATCTATACTATTAATACAGAATGTAGATTTCATACACTTGATTAAATTTGAGGGTAACTAGTACTACAGTGTAGTCAGCAACATTCCCAACTGCACAGGCTGAACAGAACAGTGCCATAAGAGGGGGAAAAAACCACAAGGAACTATACAGTGCAAGAAAGGAAACCAAAATGTCCCAGATCTCAAAAATCTCTAAGATGAGTCTTATGAGAGGGCACAGAATCATTTTGAAGAAAAAGACATTTTCATGGCAAAACAATGAATCTAGATCAAGACAATAGTGTAGGGAGTGGTTGATTTTTGTGAGGAGCAGCAAATATTTGAGATTGTGTCCATGCCCACAATACTTGTTAGGTCAAGCATCTATCGACCCAGGGGCAAAGATATAATCCAACACCTGTCGTTCAGGTCCTGCTACGTTGGGATGCCAGAGATCAGCAATAAAAATCACCTGAGGTCCATCACTGGGGTAACCCAGTGGTGGGATTCAGCCGGTTCTCACCGGTTCGTCCGAATCGGTAGCTAACCATGCCCGGCCACGCCCCTTGCTATTGACAGTATAAGCATTCTCCATGACTTGGTGTCTGATCCTTTTATAATGCAAAGTTGATAGTCATCCCTCCTCTGATGGTAAGTTGTCCTCAGGGATGACTCACACCCTGGTCACCACTTCTTTATCCTCCTACCATCGGGAAGGAGATATAGAAGCATAGCCAGCCCCGCGAACAAGCTGAAGAACAGTTTTTATCTGTGGGCTGTCAGACTCCTGAATGCAAAATAACATCATAACTACGTAGTACGATGGACTTGCAGGGCTGGCACAACGTGTAACATGTTCACACTGGTGCAATAGGACTGGGTGGTTTTTAATATGATTTATTGGGTTAGGGATTTTCTGTCTTCACTGTGAGTTGTATTGTGTTGGGGGGGTGCACTGAGGGAGCTCAACCAATCTCGTACATATTGTTGTGCACTGACAATAAAGATTTGAATTGAATTGAAGAACTACGTCCTCTTGGCTGTCCTTAATCTCCCACCATTTATTAGATGACTCCAACTTCTAGCTTATGCAAGAGAGAAAAGGAAAGAAACTCTTCCTCCCTTGCATAATTTTCATACATCAAACCCATTTAATCATTTTTATTGAAGTAGAAAACTCCAGAGAGGGCCAGTTTGGTAAGCGGTTAAGGCACCAGGATAGAAACTGGGAGACCAGCAGTTCTATACCCTAGGGCAGTGATGGCTAACCTTTTTGCCATCGCGTGCCAGGAGGGGTGGGTGGGGAAGGGTCGCGCGCGCACGTGCCCACGCACATGTGTGCGCAACCCCCTCCCCCTCCCCCCCCGCTCCTGCCACATGATGGCCTGGTAGGCCCGTTTTTCTTTCTTACCTGGTTCCAGATCCTCTCTGTGTATCTGGGAACGGCGAAAACAGCCTTTCCCACTCCCTTGGAGGCCCTACGGAGGCTGAAAAGGTCCATTTCCCAACTCCCGGTGGGACAGGAAGTGACATTTTTTGCTGTCCCCAGCCTCCAGAACCTCTCTAGGAGTTTGTAGGAGCCTCTCTAGGAGTCTCTGGAGGCTGGGGACAGGAAAAAACGTCGCTTCCTGTCCCACCGGGAGTGGGGAAATGGGCCCTTTGAGCCTCCGTAGGGCCTCCAAGGGAGTGGGAAAGGCTGTTTTCGCCGTTCCCAGATACACAGAGAGGATCTGGAGCCAGGTAAGAAAGAAAAACCGGCCTTCCCCACCGCCCCCCAGGCCCTCCAGAGGCAGGAAACAGCCTGTTTCCCTACTTCTGGTGGGCCCAGAAGGCCCGAAAATCAGCTGGCCGGCGCGCGCATGCGCCCCAGAGCTGAGCTGGCGTGCCCACTAATATGGCTACGCGTGCCACCTGTGGCACGCGTGCCATAGGTTCGCCATCATGGCCCTAGGGCTAGGCGTATAGCCAGCTGGATAACCTTGGGCCAGTCCCACTCACTCAGCCCTAGGAAGGAAGCAATAACAAACCACTTCTGAAAAACCTTGCCAAGAAAACTGCAGGGACTTGCCTAGGCAATCCCCAGGAATCAATACTAACTCAGTACATACACGTGTGTGTGCATGTGTATATAAAATGGTTAGATTTTCAGAGTCTGTGATGTCTTTCGTCCACATTTCCCACTAGGGTTTATTCAAAATAGTAGATTTTTAGAAAGAGGATCCTAGACAGAAAAAAAATGTTTAAATCACCTCTTATGTTGTAACATTCACTTTTTGAAGTACCCCCATTGCTGAGAAGCAGTACAGGCGGTCCTCGACTTGCATCCACAATTGGGACCAGACTTTCCATTGCTAAGCCATTCGGTTGTTAAGTGAGTCGCACCTGATTTTATGACTTTTTTTTTTGCCAAAGTTGTTAAGCAACTCACTGCAGATGTTTAGCGAATCACATGGTCATGAAGGAAATCCAGCTTCCCCCATTGACTTTGCTCGTCAGAAGCTGACTCAGAAGGTAGTAACTGGTGATCACGTGACCCTGGGATGCTGCACCTGCTTGTCAAGAATCTAAATTTTGATCATGTGACCCCAGGGATGCTGCAATGGTCCGAAGTGTGAGGACTAGTCATAAATCACTTTTCTCAGTGCCGTAACTTTGAACGGTCACTGAACCAATGGTTGTAAATCAAGGACTAAAACGTATTGAGATTATTTATTGATAGGTAGCAAAGTTGTCAATTTCTTAACCTAACAAATAAATGCTGTTGCTAGTCAGTTTTCTCCCACCTGCTTCCTCATGGTTTTTAATTATTTTGCAATTCTCTGTAGGAACAGCAAAGATTGCACTATATAAGCTAGCTGTTCTGTCCCCGTCTCACACACGCACCCCCACAGACAGGCAACAGTTAAAGAACTCAGCCGACAACAGTTTATCCGGTATCAGAATTGGCAGCAACCCAGTGGCTGGCTGCCAGGTATTCTTTACTCACAAGGGGGGAGTTTCTCCCTTCGTCCGGGAACAAAGCCAATACACAATAATCAACAAAGTCCAGTAAATACAAAGAAGGTCGTCCGATATCCATTTTTTGCTGGTCACAGAGCTGAACCGGCCACCACACCCTCTTTTATACCCTGTGGGGTGTCGTCCGGTGACTCAGCCTAATCCCTGGCACGCCTCTTCTTCTGCTGCGCGCGCTTATCTCCGCGACGCTGCCGAGGGTCCAGCCAAGACTCATCTTCCTCATTACTGTCCACCTGTGGCTGTGTGGATATGCTTGGCCCCGGGCCTATTTCTTGACTTTCGGAGGACACCGAAGGCATTGCCAGAGAGGAGGGCCCTGGAGAGGGAGGCCTTGTCAACTCCTCTTCTTCACTCTCGGAGTCCTCTCCTGCCGATAACACAGGCTCAGGTAACGGAGCCACAGCACTAGCATGATGTATGAACTTCATCTTCCAATCCTGATTTCTGATTAATTTCCAGGGATGTTAACTAAGAGTCAGAAAAGAGAAGCCCGCCTGGACAAGGTGCTGTCAGACATGAAGAGCCATAAAGTGCTGGAGGAGCAAATTATGAAGACCAGCTGTGACCTCTTTGACCTTGATTCAGATGATGTACCCACTCCAAAACGATCCTCTGGTCTCTTCCTCCATCAACGCAAATACTAATGGTAACAAAGAAGATAAGCTGAGAAGAGGATGGAGTGGAACTATGTGTGCAGATACAAGGGGAAGGAACTCCTGCTTAAACCCATTGCATCTGTTAGTACCCTGGACTTTGACTCTGATCCCGTTTGGGTTGCTGGAGGTACTAGTTTCTGGGTGTAATAAAACTCTGTGAGTTTGCTTTTAATTTAATTTCTGTGAACTATTCTTATAGTAATGGAAAGAGCTGCCAATCAGGAGGTGAGTTGTTGAGCACCTACAATTTCACTTGCCATATATAGTCCTGAACTTGCAACCATTCATTTAGCAACCATTCAAAGTTACAACAGCAGTGAAAAAATCTGATGACTGGTCCTTGCAGTTAAACCGTCCCCATGTTCACATTATCTGAATTCAGGTGCTTGGCAACCGGCATGCATTTACGTTGTTTGTAGTGTCCCAGGGTCACGTGATCCCCATTTGCGGCCTTCCCAGCCATCTTCCAACAAGCAAAGTCAATGGGGGAAGCTGGATTCACTTAATGACCACATGATTCATTTAACAACCACAACAATTCACTTAACAACTGGCAAAAATGTCATTAAATCAGGTGCAATTCACTTAACAACCGTCCTAGCTCAGCAACAGAAATTCTGTCCCAATTGCTGTAAATTGAGGCTGCCTGTACCCCATTTTGTCTGCTTACCCTCAATCTTTTTGTGATCCTGGAGTTGATGAAGCTATGGGGTTCATTGTCACAAATGTCCTTGTCAAAAAAGCCAACACCGTTCTAGGCTGCATTAACAGAGGGATAGAATCAAAATCACGTGAAGTGTTAATACCACTTTATAATGCCTTGGTAAGGTCACACTTGGAATACTGCATCCAGTTTTGGTCGCCATGATGTAAAAAAGAGGTTGCGACTCTAGAAAGAGTGCAGAGAAGAGCAACAAAGATGATTAGGGGACTGGAGGCTAAAACATAAAGAACAGTTGGTGGAACTGGGTATGTCTAGTTTAATGAAAAGAAGGACTAGGGGAGACATGATAGCAGTGTTCCAATATCTCAGGGCCTGCCACAAAGAAGAGGGAGTCAAACTATTCTCCAAAGCACCTGAGGGCAGGACAAGAAGCAATGGATGGAAACTACTCAAGGAGAGAAGCAACCTAGAACCAAGGAGAAATTTCCTGACAGAACAACTAACCAGTGGAACAACTTGCCTCCAGAAGTTGTAAATGCTCCAACCCTGGAAGTTTTTAAAAAGAGATCAGACAACCATTTGTCTGAAATGGTATAAGGTTTCCTGCCTAAACAGGGGGTTCGACTAGAAGACCTCCAAGGTCCTATTCTATTCTATTCTATTCTATTCTATTCTATTCTATTCTATTCTATTCTATTCTATTCTATTCTATTCTATTCTATTCTATTCTATATCCTATTCCCATTCCCATTCCCATTCCCATTCCATCCCTATCCCTATCCCTATCCCTATCCCTATCCCTATCCCTATCCCTATCCCTATCCCTATCCGTATTCTATTCTTCCCTATCCAGTGGTGGGATTCAGCCGGTTCTCACCAGTTCGCCAGAACCAGTAGCTAACCACGCCCGGCCACGCCCCTTGCCCCTTCCAGCCACTCGCCTCGGATGAGGCTGATATGTAATGCCTTATCTCTTGCCACGCGGCCCTCCCAATCAGCATTTCCCTAAATGAGAAAGCTGGCCGGGGTCAGTCCTAGCTTTGCTATCCATCGCAGCTAGGAATCTCAAATAAAGCCCAGAATGAATGTTTCTGTTTCAGCCAATCTGGGCGCTAGCTAGGCAAGCGGCCTGCAAACTCCATGGTCATCCGAGGAGCCCGGCCAAAGTTTCACTCGCTGAGGCACCAGGACTCCTGATGACGGGATGGGGTCCTTTGGGCACTTAGTTTGGCTACCTATTAGCCCCAGCCCCACCCTCCGCCTCAGCAAGTGGCGCGCAAAAGTTCGGCCGGGCTCCTCGAGAGACAGAGTTTGCAGGAGGCCGATCTAGGGGCTGGTTGTAGCACAAGCGTTCATTCTGGGCTTCGAGATTCCTGGCTGCATTGGGAAGCAAAGCTCGGTTCAGCCCTCTGATCCAGCAGCTGGAAAAGGGGGTGGAGAGAAACAGTCCCATTGCCAAGGTACGCGTGGGATGGAGTGGGGAAGAAATGCAAACTTCAGCCTCCTAGTGCAGTGCGGGGCTTTGGGCAAAGGCTGGAGGGAAGGGCCTCTGGCTCGCTCGCGCTCTTTCCCTCCCCAGTCTAGGTTGACGCAGGTAGAAGCTCACATTGCCCTTTCCAAGCCTGCTGTCGGTGAAGCTGGGTGCTGGTGAGGGCTGGCTTTTTGCTTAGCTTTGTCCGGCTGTCGGGGGGGACGGACGGACAGGGGCCTGGGGAGGAAGCCATGTCCCCCTGACAGCTGGACAAAGCTAGGCAAAAAGCCAGCTCTCACCGGCACCCAGCTTCTCCAACAGCAGGCTTGCAAAAGGCAATGTGGCTCCGCCTGCAATCAAGCTAGAGTGGGGAGGGGGAACATGAGACCACGGGAGGAGGGAAGCCAGGCAAAGGGAGAGCGAGGGCATCCGCAGGATCCTGTAGCACAGCGGTTCTCAACCTGGGGGTCGCGACCCCTTTGGGGGTTGAACGGCCATTTCACAGGGGTCGCCAAAGCCCTCTCTGCCCCCCCCACGCCTTCACTCACCCTCACTCTCTGCTCTGTTGGATTGCCAGCCGTTCGCTTACCCCGCCCACTCCCAATCTATTGCTGCCTCCGGAGTCCCAGCTGATGGCTAGAGGGAAAAAAACTCTTTAAATTCTTGCCGTGGGGCTTCAAAGGGCCGCCCTATAGCCAGTGGTGGGATTCTGCCGGTTCTAGGAGCCGAACCGTTTGTTAAATTGCTGGCTTGCCCCGCCCCTCCGCACCACTATTTATTGCCAATAAATAGTGGTGGGCGAGGGGCGAGCCAGCAATTTAACAAATGGTTCAGTGTTTTTTTGTAATTTTATTGGCCCGTGGAGCTTCAGCATAGGCTAATTAGCCCTTGCTTAGATCGGCTCCCGACTCTCAGCTGATTTGTCTCAGCTGTTTTGCTCAGGGCTCTGCTGCTTCCTTGCAAAGAGTCCTGGAGCAGATTTTTTTTCCCCTAGCTATGCTGAAAAACGAAACTGAAACTGCTTTGCTGTTGCTGCAACGTTTGAAAATTAGGCAGGCAGATTTCTTTACTTTTTCCTCACCAAAAAAGGTAGGTGCAAACAATGGGAAATTTAGGGAAAAAGGGGAGAGTTCAAGATTTTAAAACACAAAAGAAAAAAAGCTCTATTTAACTAGGGAATTGTAATAATTGAGATACTATTAATTGTATATTTCTGAAAGCAGAAATGGTTAAGTTGTGGTTTGGAGGAATATATGGGGGAAATTATTTGGTTTATTATTATTGGTAAATATAATTAATTGATTTGTAAGAAATTGGATTGCATGGAAATAATTGGAATATTCATGTTCATATTGATTAATATACAAAAAGGTAGTTATATAACTAATTGATTTATATTAAAATGTTGAATTTATATTAAACAACTAATATTACATAATTAACCAATGTGAGGATGGATATAAAATTATATGACAATGGGAAGGGGTATAATATAGAATAGAAGGGAAAAAATGAATTTGATTAAGATTAGAGATGAGGATGAAGGGTAATATTAGTTTTTTTAAAAAATAGATGAGGAATAAATATGGCAAAAAGGAAATATAGAAATTGTAAATTTAATTGAAATGACTAAACACTGTTTAAATTTGTGAACCGGCCAAATACTCTGTTCAAAGAAAATACATTGTATGTTTGTATGTGTGTTTCTAATTATTGTTATTTATTCATATTTGTTCTCTTTTATTCTTTAAAGTTTAACAATTCATTCTTCCCTTTCATCTTTTTTATTGTACAGCAATCTTTCTCCTCAAACCTACCACCTCTCTCTTTTCTTTCCTTCTTACTTTCTCTTCCTCCCCCTCTTCTCCTCCCTACTTCCTCTTCCTTTCTCCTTCTCCTCCTCTCTTCCTCCCTCTCTTACCCTCCCTCCTACTCTAATTTCCCTTCCCTTCCTTCATCCCTCTCTATTGCTGTATCCTTTTATGCATATGGACTACTCAGAGGGCTGAAAAAGTTATTTCTGACTGGTCCTCGCACTTTTGACCAGTCCTCGAACTTACGACTGTCCTCACATTTTACGTTTTTGCCCTATCTTGTCACCATGGTGAAGAGAAGCAGTTGTGAAATGAGTGACACGGTTGTTAAGAATGCATAAATGTGAGGATGGTCATAAGTGTGAGGACCAGTCAAAAGTGCGAGGACCTGTCAGAAATGACTTTTTTCAGCCCTCTGAGTAGTCCCTATACACATAGCCATGGCCACCCGGTCACATGACCAGCTAGCCACGCCCACCCAGTCACATGACCTCCAAGCCACACCCACAAAATAAGCCACGCCCACAGAACCGGTAGTAAAAAAAATTAGAACCCACCCCTAGTTGGGGGTCACCACAACATGAGGAACTGTATTAAAGGGTCGCGGCATTAGGAAGGTTGAGAACCACTGCTGTAGCACATTCACTTTCCCTCAGTCCCTTCTTTCGGAGGGCTCTGATCAGCTCCCCCGCCTCTCTTCTCAACTCATTAGCCAGCCTGCCAGCAGGAGGTGAATTGGTGGGCTTTATTGCGTTCCAGGCATTTCCCACCCAAACGGCACGCTGCATTTGCAATGGAGAGAAGTGTTTGGGGAAGGCAGCGGGGGAATTTTCTAAGCCTAAAGCAGCGAGGGAAGGAGGGTGGGAGAGAGATATCCAATGCAACCTGTGTGTGTGTGTGTGTGTGTGTGGGTGTGTGGGTGTGGGAGAGAGATGTGGCTTCTTGAGAGTGCATTTTGGAGAAGTGTCAAGAAAAATGCTAAAAGAGATAGGGTCCCAATGAGTGTCTTAGCCAGTGGTGGGTTCTAATGGTATTACCACTGGTACACTTTGTGCACGCGTTTTGCGCGCAATCTCCCCAAAGTGGGGAGAACCACTGGTCTTAGCTATTTACCTTAGGAATAACAGAACAACAGAGTTTAAAGAGACTTTGGAGGTCTTCTAGTCCAGGGGCCCCCAAACTTGGCAGCTTTAAGACTTGTGGACTTCCACTCCCAGAATTCTTCAGCCAGCATAGCTATAGCTATGCTGGCTGAAGAATTCTGGGAGTGGAAGTCCACAAGTCTTAAAGCTGCCAAGTTTGAAGACCTCTGTTCTAGTCCAACCCCCTGTTCAGGCAGGAAAACTGAGGATGCCAAATCTGAGTGGGGGGTTGGCCTGGGAAAGGTGTCAGAATAATACTTAGAAGGGACCTTGGAGGGGACCCTATACCATTTCAGAGAAATGGCTGTCCAGTCTCTTCTTGAAAATCTCCAGCGTTGGAGCGCCCAGAACTTCTGAAGACAAGCAGTTCCATTGGTTAATTGTTCTCACTGTCAGGAAATTTCTCCTTAGTTTTAGGTTGCTTCTCTCTTTGTTCAGTTGCCATCCATTGCTTCTTCTTTTGCCTTCTGCTGCTTTGGAAAATACATTGCCCCCCCTTCTTTCTGGCAGCCCCTTAAAAGCCTGTTGCCTATCACACTCTTGGGCAAAGCATGTGAGCCATTTCCTCCTTTCAGTGGTCCATGAAAGTGCATCTATAGTATGTAGATGCAGATAATAAAGTCGAAAAAAGTGAACATTTTACAGAACTATAGATACGTTGAGGCCGGGGGTGACAAGGAGTGGCTGAGAGGGGAAGAATAAGAATAAGAATAATTTTATTTCTATACCACCCTTCTCCCGAAGGACTCAGGGCGGTGTACAGCCTATTAAAAACACAAGACAACATCAGTTAAAATAATTTAAAATTATTAAATGAATTCGGCTCAATTTAAAACCCCAAGAATTTAAAACCCAATTTAAAATTGTTATGTTGATAGCCCAGCCTGGCAGAACAACAGGGTCTTGAGTGCACAACGAAATACCCGGAGGTCGGAGATCTTACGCACTTCCAGGGGCAGTTCATTCCACAGGGCTGGGACTCCCACAGAGAAGGCCCTCCCCCTGGGTGTCACCAGCCGACATAACTTGGCCGATGGCACCCTGAGGAGACCCTCTCTGTGGGAGCGAACTGGCCGGTGGGAGGCTATTGGTGGCAGAAATCGGTCTCGAAGGTACCCAGGTCCCATGCCATGGAGCGCTTTAAAGGTGGTAACCAACACCTTGAATCGCACCCAGAAGACCACTGGGAGACAGTGCAGCTCGCGCAGGAGGGGTGTTACGTGGGCACAACAAGTTGCGCCCATAACCACCCGCGCGGCCGCATTCTGGACCAGCTGGAGCCTCCGAGTGCTCTTCAAGGGGAGCCCCATGTAGAGAGCATTACAATAGTCCAGCTGGGAGGTGACAAGAGCATGAGTGACCGTGTGCAAGGCGTCCCGATCCAGAAAGGGCTGCAACTGGTGGATCAGGCGAACCTGATAAAAGGCCCCCCTGGCCACGGCCGTCATATGCTCTTCTAAAGACAGCCGTGCGTCCAGGAGGACACCCAGATTGCGAGCCCTCTCTGTGTGGGGCAAAGATTCACCCCCAATAGTCAGCGATGGCACCTGCTGACTATATCAGGACGCCGGAAGCCACAGCCACTCAGTCTTGGAAGGGTTGAGTCTGAGCCTGTTCCTCCCCATCCAGACCCACACAGCCTCCAGGCAGCGGGACATCACATCAAGGGTATCGTTGGGGTGGTCTGGGGTGGAGATGTACAGCTGAGTATCATCAGCGTACAGATGACACTTCACCCCAAAACCACGGATGATCTCACCCAGCGGCTTCACATAAATGTTGAACAGAAGGGGCGAGAGGATCGACCCTTGCAGCACTCCCCATACAAGGCGCCTCGAGGTCGATCTCTGCCCCCCTGCCAACACAAACTGCGAGCGGTCAGAGAGGAAGGAGAACCACCACAGAATGGTGCCCCTATTCCTAACCCTCTCAACCGCTGCAGCATGATACCATGGTCGATGGTATCAAAAGCCGCTGAGAGATCTAATAGGACTAGGACAGAGGAGCAACCCCTGTCCCGAGTCCTCCAGAGATCATCCACCAACGCGACCAATGCCGTTTCAGTGCTGTACCCCTGCCTGAAGCCCGACTGGTACGGGTCCAGATAGATAGCTTCATCCAGGTGCCGGGGAAGCTGTCGTGCCACCACGCTCTCAACAACCTTCGCCACAAAACGAAGGTTGGAGACTGGACGGTAGTTGGCTAATTCAGCCAGGTCCAGGGAAGGCTTCCTGAGGAGGGGCCTCACTACCGCCTCTTTCAAGGCGGCAGGAAAGGCGCCCTCACTCAGAGAAGCACTTATAATTCCCTGGAGCCAGCCTCGTGTAACCTCCCGGGAGGCCAGTACCAACCAGGAGGCACATGGGTCCAATAAACACGTGGCAGCACTAATCTTACCCAGAACCCTGTCCACATCCTCAGGAGCCACAGGATCAAACTCCTCCCATGTAATATTCTCAAGACCTACCCTCGTCTCCTCCCCTGGACGTATCCAATCGGAGTCCAAGCCATCCCGAATCCGAGCAACTTTATCATGCAGAAATTGCACAAAATCTCAGCACGACCCTGCAAGGGATCTTCCCGCACTCCCCCCCGAAGAAGGGAGTGGGTCACCCTAAACAGGGCAGCTGGGCGGTTCTCTGCAGATGCGATAAGAGCAGAAAAATGGTTAGATTTTGCCGCTTTTATCGCCACTAGGTAGGTCTTGATATAAGACCTCACCTGTGTCCGGTCGGAATCGGATTGACTAGTCCTCCAAATGCTCTCTAGGCATCTTTTCCAACGCTTCATCTCTCTCAGCTCCTCAGAGAACCAAGGAGCCAATTGAGATCGGCATCGGGTCAGAGGCCGCAAAGGCACAACGCGGTCCAAAGCTCCGGCGGCCGCACTCTCCCAGGCGGCCACCAGCTCTTCAGTCGAGTCATGTGCCAGAGTCTCAGGAAACGGCCCAAGCTCCATCAGGAACCTTTCAGGGTCCATCAGGCACCTGGGACAGAACCATTTGGTCAGTTCCGTCTCCCTGCGGCGGGGGAAAGCGGTAGGAAAGTCCAAGTGGAGGAGCGAATGATCTGTCCATGACAAGGGTTTGATGTCTAGGTCCCCTCTACCAAGATCATTCAACCACTGACCAGAGACAAAAATCAGGTCCAGAGTGTGTCCCTCTATGTGAGTGGGGCCTTGAACTAACTGGGTCAGGTCCATGGCCATCATGGAAGCCATTAAGTCCCGAGCCACCTCTGACGCCTCACCCGTGGATGGAAGGTTGAAATCCCCCATGACAATAAGTCTGGGGGTAACAACCGCCACCCCGGCAATGACGTCGAGTAGCTCGGGCAGGGTCACTGCCACGTGGCAGGGAGCCAGGTACATAGTCAGCAAACCCATCTGCACCCCATGGCCCCACTTCACAAAGAGGGACTCGCATCCGGCTATCTGAGGAACAGTGGTCTCCTTTGGACAAAGACTTTCCCTAATAATCACCGCCACTCCCCCACCCCTCCCCTGGGCCCTTGGCTGATGAAATGCACGGAAACCTGGTGGGCACATTTCAACGAGGGGGACCCCCCCCTTGGCCCAACCAGGTCTCCGTAATACCTGCCAGGTCTGCACCCCCCTCCAAAATAAGATCACAAATGAGGGGGGCTTTATTAACAACCGACCTGGCATTACACAACATCAGCCGCAGACCCTGGGCCTGAGATTCTGCACAACCCAGGACATGAGTCACGCATTGGGGGCCGGAGTGCATAATTGCTCGTAAACAGCGTGTGCGCACCCCCAACACTGGCTAGTGTTAGTACTGGCTTCCCGGGAGGTGACGCGAGGCTGGCTCCAGGGGATTATAAATGCTTCATTGGGTGAGGGTGCCTTCCCCGCCGCCTTGAAGGAGGCGGTGGTGAGGCCTCTCCTCAAGAAGCCTTCCCTGGACCCGGCAGTATTGGCTAATTATCGTCCAGTCTCCAACCTTCGCTTCATTGCGAAGGTTGTTGAGAGTGTGGTTGCACGACAGCTTCCCCAGTACCTGGATGAAACATTGTATCTAGATCCATTCCAGTCGGGTTTCAGGCCTGGGTACAGCACGGAAACGGCATTGGTCGCATTGGTTGATGATCTCTGGAGGGCTCGGGACAGGGGTTGCTCCTCTGTCTTGGTCCTGTTAGATCTCTCAGCGGCTTTTGATACCATCGACCATGGTATCATGCTGCACCGGTTGGAAGAGTTGGGGGTGGGAGGCACCGTATTACAGTGGTTCTCCTCCTTTCTCTCCGACCGGTCACAGTCTGTGTTGACAGGGGGTCAGAGGTCGACCCCGAGGCCCCTCATATGTGGGGTGCCGCAGGGATCGGTCCTCTCGCCCCTTTTGTTCAACATTTATGTGAAGCCGCTGGGCGAGATCATCCATGGTTTCGGGGTGACGACACCCAGCTGTACATCTCCACCCCGGACCACCCCAACGATGCCCTTGAAGTGATGTCCCGGTGCCTGGAGGCCGTACGGATCTGGATGGGGAGGAACAGGCTCAGGCTCAACCCATCCAAGACTGAGTGGCTGTGGTTTCCGACGTCCTGATATAGTCAGCTGGTGCCATCGCTGACTATTGGGGGCGAATCATTGGCCCCCACGGAAAGGGCTCGCAACTTGGGCGTCCTCCTGGATTCACGGCTGTCTCTAGAAGAGCACTTGACAGCAGTGACCGGGAGGATTTTTCATCAGGTTCGCCTGATCCACCAGTTGCGTCCCTTTCTAGATCGGGACTCCCTACACACGGTCACTCATGCCCTCGTCACCTCTCGCCTGGACTATTGTAACGCTCTCTACATGGGGCTCCCCTTGAGGTGCACTCGGAGGCTCCAACTGGCACAGAGTGCGGCCGCGCGGGTGGTTATGGGAGCATCGTGGAGCTCCCATGTAACACCTCTCCTGCGCGAGCTGTACTGGCTCCTGGTGGTCTTCCGAGTGCGCTTCAAGGTTCTGGTTACCACCTTTAAAGCGCTTCATGGCTTAGGACCTGGTTATCTACGGGACCGCCTGCTACCACCAATAGCCTCCCACCGGCCAGTATGCTCCCATAGAGAGGGGCTCCTCTGGGTGCCGTCGGCCAAACAATGTCGACTGGTGGCCCCTAGGGGGAGAGCCTTCTCTGTGGGGGCACCTACGATCTGGAACGAGCTCCCCCCGGAGATACGGAGGATCCCGGAACTGCGCACCTTCCGCTGCGCGCTTAAAACGTTTTTATTTCATCAAGCTGGCCTGGCCTAAATCTTCTTCCTTTTAAAATTTTAAAATTTAAATTTTAAACACTAATTTTAATTTGTTTAATTATGGGATTTTTAAAATTTAGCCAAATTGTTTAATCTGTTTTAATCTATTTTAAATTTTGTATTTCTGTGTTTTATCTTTTGGCTGTTCACCGCCCTGAGTCCTTCGGGAGAAGGGCGGTATAGAAATTTAATAAAATAAATAAATAAATAAATAAACACATGATATGGCCCCCTGCACCCATCATACCTGCCCCTCCCACTCATTGTTTCAATTACCCTGTCCTTCCTATCGTCCCCCTGCTCCCCGGTTGAATTTCCTTTCACGACCCCTCTGTTGCAGCCAATCGACACATCACCCTGCTCACTCGCTATCTGAACCCCTCCAGGTCCATTTTTACAACCCCCTCCCTTCCTCCCGGGTCACCTTAAAATTTTCATTAAAAATTTAGCTAAAAAACCCCTCAACCCCCTTCTCGCACCATGCCACCTCTCGGGGTTCCAAAACCCGTCATCAAGGTAGGCCCTTGATAGAGTGGAGGGCCAAACCTGCAAGAGGGGGGAGTCTCGTAGTGCACATAGCTCCGCCGCCGAGTACATCGAATAAGACCAGAATGGGAAGGCAGTCTGGTAGAGTCCAACAGAGTCCTAGGACAGAAGGTCTTTATATAAGTAGCAACCCGGAATCCCCTGCTCTCTCACAACAGCGGAAGGAGTTGGTTTATACAGTCAGCAGGGAAAAAAGGTTTTTTTGGCCACCCTCTCACGGTGGCCGGCCAGATGTCCAAGGCAAGAAATTTGATGGTATTTTCCCCTCTGGTAAAAGATGGTTCAAACAGCCAACTTCCCTCAGGGTCCACAAAATATTGTCCAAGTCCCCATCTGCCGGGAGTTTCGATGGGAATAATTCAGTTTGATTTAATATAATTTAAAGCGGGGTACAAATAAAGCTGCCCAGTAGTTCCGTAGGAGGATAGATGTACACAAAAGGGAGAAGGGAGGGGGAGGGGGGGAGGAAGGCTGACCCCCAGGCCGATAACAGGGCCAGAAAGAGAGGGAGTGGGGGGAGGAGAGGCCATCCATGGAGGCCCCATCCCAGAGCCATCCACCGGACTCTCCAACCCCAGATCTTTCCATCCATCTCCTCTCTCGTTTCAGCCATATTATGCCTCCGTTGGCGACCTCCATTTCGCCTCTCCGCCAACGTCCAACATCCAGCAACATCCACCTCACTCATTTTCTCAGCCATCTTCATCCAGCTATCATCCCCTCCCCATCGCTGCATGGCGGCCGCCATTGCTGCCGCAACTCCGCAACTCTATCGCCAGTGCCGGACCACCCTCAGTCCACCGTCGGCACCATTGGTACCGCCACGTGGTCGCCGCTGTTCTGGCAGCCACTGACCAGCGAGCAGGGAAGAAGCCAGCATCGCTGCAAGCCGGTTTCCCTAATCTTCCTCGCGCGGCACCTAGCGGCGTCCTGAAGCCTCCTGTGGCGTTCTTCTTTGCCTTCCCCTCTCCTCAGGCATTTCGGAGGACGAAAAAGCCCTCAACAGGTTGAGGGGAAACTCTCCCAGGCAGGGGTGGGGCTGCCGATGGTCCTGACAGCCCTAGGAGACCCCGAAACACCAAACATGCTGCCCATCCCGATAGCGACTCAGGCCGGCACCGCCATGTTGGGGCATGCGCAGTGCCGTTGGGCATGCGTTGGGCATGCGCTTTGCTGCTGGGAAAAGCACCCCTTGACGAGTGATATTGAGTTGGCCACGCCCACCGAATCACATGACCACCAAGCCACGCCCACAGAACTGGTTGTTAAAAAATTTGAATCCCACCACTGGCCCCGCAGAAGAATGAAATATTTTGGGGAATATTAAAAAAGGCAGAATATTGTATTTCCTTAGATGAGAAATGGAGAAACATGTTTTTTTAAAAGACAGAAAGCAGTCTCAGTCTTTTTTAATAGCCCCCAGCATATATTATGTGCCCATTAAGATTGAGCCAACCTATTCAGAAACCAGCCCCAGTTTCCCTGCCCCAAGCAAAAACTAAGGAGGCCAGCTTTTAGAAATGCAGATTTGGTAATCCATTCAGAAAGACTGGGTCAAGACAGAAACTCAGATAAGCAACAAACAAAAGGTTGACAAAATTAGCTCAGACATGCACCTAGGATTTGCATTTCCTCTTTTGCCTAAAGAGCCAGGTATAACCAGTGGTGGGTTTCAAAATTTTTTACTACCAGTTCTGTGGACGTGGCTTGGTGGGCGTGGCATGGTTTGGTGGGCGTGCCAGGGGAAGGCTACTGTAAAATCTCCATTCCCAACCCACTCCAGGGGAAAGTTACTGCCAAATCCCCATTTCCTCCCGATCAGCTGGGACTCCGGAGGCAGAGAATAGATGGGGGTGGAGCCAGTCAGAATTTTTACTACCGGTTCTCCGGACTACTCAAAATTTCTGCTACCGGTTCTCCAGAACTGGTCAGAACCTGCTGAAACCCACTTCTGGCTATAACCCCTACATAACCCCTACAACAGCCAATAGAATACATGTTCTTGTACAGGAACAGGAAGCTCAAGTGCAAAGCCCAAGAGAAGGTATAAAAAAACCCCACTCTCAAGTCCATTTTGTCAGCTGCCCAGAACCACAAACCCATATGGTTCTGCTTCATCAATAAACCATCTTTCCAATCAGCCTCCCTGTTTCTAGTGTCTTTCTCCCGGCTTGGAACTGAACCAGATGGATATTTCTTCCCACAAGGGGATCATGTGACCCTGGGGCACTGCAACTGTCATAAATACATGCAGTTGCCAAGCGTCCAAATTATGATCATGTGACCATGGGGATGCTGCAACAGTTGTAAATTTGAAAAACGGTTATAAGTCACTTTTTTAGTTTATTTGATTTGTATACCGCCCTACTCCCAAAGGACTCAGAGCGGTGAACAGCCAAACAATAAAATACATAGATACAAAAAATTTAAAAACCAGATAAAATCAAATTAAATCATTTTGGCCCAGACAGATTAAAACACCCCAATAATTTAAAAACAGATTAAAATTTACATATTAAAAAGAGGGAAGAGATTAGGCCAAGCCCGCCTGGTGGAATAAAAAGGTCTTCACAGCGCGGCGGAAGGTGCGCAGATCCGGGATCCTCCGTATCTCCGGGGGGAGCTCATTCCAGACGGTAGGTGCCCCCACAGAGAAGGCTCTCCCCCTAGGGGCCGCCAGTCGACACTGTTTGGCTGATGGCACCTGGAGGAGTCCCTCTCTATGAGAGCATACTGGCCGGTGGGAGGCTATTGGTGGTAGTAGGCGATCCCATAGATAACCAGGTCCTAAGCCATGGAGCGCTTTAAAGGTGGTAACCAAAACCTTGAAGCGCACCCGGAAGACCACCGGGAGCCAGTGCAGCTCGCGCAGGAGAGGTGTTACATGGGAGCGCCATGTCGCTCCCATTACCACCCGCGCGGCCGCACTCTGCGCCAGTTGGAGCCTCCGGGTGCTCCTCAAGGGGAGTCCCATGTAGAGAGCATTGCAATAGTCCAGGCGGGAGGTGACGAGGGCATGAGTGACCGTGCGTAACAAATCCCGATCCAGAAAGGGACGCAACTGGCGAATCAGGCGAACCTGATGAAAAATCCTCCCGGTCACGGCCGTCAAGTGCTCTTCTAAAGACAGCCGTGAATCCAGGAGGACGCCCAAGTTTTCAGTTCTGTTGTAACTTTGAACAGTCACTAAACGAATGGTTGTAAATCGAGGACTACCTGTACACTGTATGTTCTTCTCTGTCCACAAGCCCCTTGGTTCCCCTTCCTTTGAACAGCACATTGATAGAAAAAGAGGAGCCTTCGATAAAAGAGTTGTCACCATCCTATGATTTTAGCCTAACCATTTATAGATAGTCTTGACTTGTCATTCATTTAGCGACCATTCAAAATTGTGACAGAGCTGAAAAAAGTGATGACTGGTCCTCACAGTTACAGCATCCCTGTGGTCACAGGATCATGATTTGGGCACTTGGCAACCAACATGTATTTACAAAGGTTATACGTCCTGTGGTCATATGATCTCCATCTGTGACCTTCCCAACTGGCTTCTGACAAGCAAAGTTAATGGGGAAACCAAGTTCATTTAATGACTATGTGGTTCATTTAACAATTGGGTGATTTGCTTAACAACCACAGCAACAAAGGTCATAAAACTGGGCATGACTTACTTAACCTCATTGCTTGTGGCAAAAGTTCCGATTGTGGTCATAAGTCGAGGACTACTTTATAATGCTGTGTGTGATCTTGCTAGGTCTTGCAACAGCACATAGGTGTCCTCTGGATCTTCTTGGCTTATTTTGTATAATTTCTTAAGATGAAATTACATATGGTAGGAAAACTATGCAGTGCTTGTATACTGACTATGCTAGTTGTTCTAACCACATTCAGACCTTCTCTTTTGCACTACGAACACTTTCACTGTTATTTTAGAATACCCCCCAATGCTGGCTGAGGTATTCTCTGGGAATTGAAGTCCACACTTCTTAAAATGGCTAACATTGGGAAAGGTTTTAGAGGGCAGGGTTCTTTCAAGACAGAGCTTATAAACTGCACTGAGAGCGCTCCATCCATTACAACAGGGGAATTGGGCCACATACATTTTTCTTTTTCCAAATAGATATAATCTGTTTTCCCGGGCAAATAGTTGACATAGAAGTAAGAATCAGAAACATAAGTCTACAAACTTAATTTCTCTAAGGCAAAATTCTGAACATGGGATACTAGTCCCTAAAAAATGTGGGATATACCTTCACCATCATCACCTCAACTTATTTTCCATGTTTCTTTGGCCAAATTAATTGAAATAAACAGTAACATTTACAGACTTAAATGCCATTTGAAAGTGTCGACTTCCCAGAGTACTGTTATGTAAATAGGTTTGTTTGGCAGGAAGTTCGAATTAACTGACCTTCAGCCGATTGGCTGACCACCACAGCTGTAAGTTATATAAAGGGAGCTGACTCCCAGGGTTAGTTGCTGGATTCTCACTATACAATAAAGAGCTGTTGTCACTGACTACTCTGGCTTGCTGAGTCCTCATTCACCCAACATAACATTGGCGACGAGGATGGGATTTTGAGGCCAGAAGCAGAGAAGAGCTGAAGCCACACTCGAGAGAAAAGAGCTGAAGCCACGTTCAGAGAGGGGACCGGAGACCGCATCCTGAATCCAGCCAGGCGAGCGAGCGGAGCACAGGAGAATCCCAAAACGATGTCTGCCTACACCCCGCCAGCGCCTTTCGACCCCAAGGAGGAGAAGTGGGGATCCTACATGTCCCGGTTCGAGTGCTTCATGGAGGCAAACGACATGCAAGGACTACCGGACGTTCGAAAGAAAGCCCTGTTCCTGAGCCACTGCGGACCACGGGTCTTCGACACAGCCGAAGCATTGTCGGAGCTGAATTCGGTCCATAACATTTCCTGGTCGATGCTACAGACCCTGCTGAAAGACCACTATGCACCAACGCCATAGAAATACGTCCAGCGGTATGATTTCCGGCAACGGCTCCAGCAGGAGGGCGAATCGATCAGCGAGTACGTTGCTGCCCTGCGTAAGGCCGCAACCCAGTGTGAGTACCGAGACCTGGATGAAATGCTCCTAGAGCAACTAATTTGCGGAGTGAGAGACAGCCGACTCCAGAGAAGACTGCTCGCGAGGTCAAACCTGACCCTACACATCGCCCTGGACGAGGCAAGAGCGCAGGAATCGTCAGTAAAGGCTGCAGAAAAACTAAAGAGCTCCCACCAAACCAGAACAACGCAGAAGACGGCGCCTGTGCACCGAGAGGCCGTAAGTACCGCGAGCGAGGGGGAGTCTGAAGAGGAGGTCTACCGCACCGAGCAGTCCCGCACAGCCCGGAGGGAGCCCAGAGACGGATGCGCCAGCTGCGGAGGGCCCCACTCACGACAAAACTGTAAGTTCAGGGACGCAATTTGCCGTTCCTGCGAGAAAAGGGGCCACATCGCTCGGGTCTGCAGGTCCAAGGCACACCAGAGCTACAAACCACGTGGCCAAATCTTCCAATCCGAACCAGCGCCACACCGGAGGCCCAACAAAGATGGCGGCAGCCGGATGGGCATGAAATCTGAAGACGCTGGGGCCTACACCATACGCATCGCACAGACCTGTACCTCGCCCGGAGAAAAGACCTACACCACGGTCGAAATCGAGGGACGGGAGTGCCAGATGGAGATCGACACGGGATCGCCAATATCCATCATGTCATGGGAGAACCTGAAGAAAGCCATCCCCAGCGTACACAAGCAACAGCTCCAGCCACAGCGACGCAGACTGAAGGACTACCAAGGGAACCGCATACCAGTCGAAGGAAGAGGCGAGTTCCAAGTACAGTATGGGGAGTTTACCGAGAAGCTACCCCTCACCATCGTCAGCGACAACCTCCCAAGCCTCTTGGGCATGGACTGGTTTAGAGCCCTGGGCATGGGATTCACCGGAGTAAGGAACATTCGAAGCACCCTGAAAGACGACCTGCTGCAAGAGTTCCAGGACGTGTTTGACGAGCGGCTTAGCAAGTATGTGGGGACCCCGATCTCGTTTAACCTCAACCCCAATATTGCACCCATTCGTTTAAAGCCCAGGTGGGTACCGTTCGCCCTGAAGCCCAAAATTGACATTGAACTGGACAAACTAATCAAACAAGGGGTGCTCGTCCCAGTCGACCACGCCAAATGGGAGACCCCAATTGTAACTCCAGTAAAGCCGGACGGATCAGTGCGCATATGCGCTGATTATAAATGCACAATTAATAAGGCCCTGCAGCAGAGCGCCTATCCCGTGCCCATCGTTCACCATTTATTGCATTCCCTGGGTCCCGGCAAGATCTTCGCAAAACTCGATCTTGCGCAGGCATACCAGCAACTGCCGGTAGATGGCGCTACCGCAGAGGCACAGACTATCGTAACCCACAGAGGGGCCTTCAAGTGCACCCGCCTGCAATTTGGAGTAAGCATAGCCCCCGGACTGTTCCAAAGCACCATGGAGCGTCTACTACAGGGAATCCCCGGGGTGGTGCCCTATTTTGACGACGTGCTCATTACCGCCAACAATGAGCAACAGCTAGGGGAAAGGCTGAGGGAGGTCCTGAGGAAATTCAGGGACGCGGGACTCAGAGTAAAAAGAAACAAATGCATGATCGCAGTCCCCTCAGTCGAATTCCTAGGATACAGGGTAGATGGCACCGGCATACACTCCACCGAGAGCAAGATTAGAGCAATCCAAGAAGCCCCCACCCCCAAGGATAAAGCGGAATTACAAGCTTTTCTGGGACTATTAAACTTTTACGCCATTTTCCTTAAAGACAAGGCGACAGTGGCTGAACCCTTACATAGACTGTTAGCTAAAAAGGCCATTTGGAAATGGGGGAAGACCGAAGACAGGGCATTCGCCGGCATTAAAAAACTGCTATCAGATGAGAGTTTTCTAATCCAGTACAACGCAACACTTCCACTTGTTCTAGCATGTGACGCATCCCCGTTCAGAGTGGGAGCCGTCCTGAGCCATAGACTCCCAAATGGCCTAGAGGCGCCCATCGCCTACTACTCCCAAACTCTGTCAAGCACTGAGAGAAATTATAGTCAGCTCGACAAGGAAGCCCTTGCCGCCGTCTCGGGAGTAAAAAAATTCCACAAGTACTTGTTCGGGAGAGACTTTGAATTGATCACCGACCACCGACCGCTCCTGGGTCTCCTTGCGGGAGATCGACCAACACCGGCAGCACTATCACCCAGGATGACACGCTGGGCCATCTTCCTCGCAGCATACTCCTATCGCCTGGTACATCGACCAGGGGCGGAAATGGGCAACGTGGACGCACTCAGCCGATGCCCACTACCTGACAACCTAGAAGACCCCACACCCGCCATCCCCATCTTGCTAATAGACGTATTGGACTCGGGGCCCATCACATCAGCAGAGGTTGCAAGAGCTTCAACCAAAGTCCACATGATCCGGACAGTCGCAAGTTGGGTCATGAGGGGGTGGCCGGAAAGGATTGGGAGCGGGGAGTTTAAACAGTTCGCGGGAAAACGGGACGAATTAACAATGCAAGGGGGTTGTTTACTATGGGACGATCGGGTTGTTATTCCCTTGCGCCTACGGGAAAAAGTTTTAACATTGTTGCATGAGGGGCACCATGGGATTGTAAGAATGAAGGGGCTAGCCAGGAGCTACGTCTGGTGGCCCAGCATGGATACAGACATTACTGAGTGGGTGGGGAGATGCCAGCCCTGCCAAGAGTCCAGATCAGATCCACCAACGGCACCCGTGAGGGAGTGGGAAAGATCCCAGGGACCCTGGTCCAGGATACACATTGACTTTGCTGGCCCATTTCATGGACAGACCTTCATGGTCGTTGTAAATGCATTCTCCAAATGGTTGGAGATCAAGCTAATGAAGGCCACGACCACCGACGCAACCATCAGGGAGCTAAGACAGTTATTCGCCACCCATGGGGTACCGGACATCCTAGTGTCAGATAATGGGCCACAATTCACCGCGACACAATTCGAGGGGTACTTAGCGGAACTAGGGATCAGACATGTCCTTTCGGCCCCGTTTCATCCGGCTAGCAACGGTCAGGCTGGGAGATTTGTGAAGTCAGCAAAGGAGGCCCTTTCACAATTAAGCCCCGGAGATTGGCAGGAAAGGGTAGACAAATTCCTAATAGCACAGCACTCCACACCCTGCACAGCCACAGGCCGAAGCCCGGCAGAGCTATTAATGGGGCGGAAACTCCGAGGAATACTAGACAGGCTTAATCCCAATTACTCCCCAGAAGTTTTCAAGGGGGGGGGGAGAGGAAGCTTAGAGAGTTCACCATAGGAACACCGGTACACGCCAGGAACTATGGACAGGGCCCACTCTGGGAGGCGCATGTGCAAACCGAGCTTTCAGCTTTCCAGCTTTCCTTTCAGCTGGGACGACGTTGCATGCGGGAAACTGCGGCCACGAGAAGTCCTACATCCGACGCACCCCGCCACCTCACCCGGCCGCCTAACCCAGCACCCCGAGCCCCACCCCTGTGTGCCACCGTTTGCGCCCGCTGGCCGTCCACCGCCGAAGCTGCAGGGTGAGGGATCGGTGGTGAGTCGTGTCGAGCGTGAGGGCGAGCTCGACACAGGGACCATCACAGAAATCACGGGGCCCAAATCATACAGGGTAGATATGGGGGATGGGAGAGTTTGGCACAGACACATTGACGAACTGAGAAAACGAGTAACCGCAGACACCGATGACAGATTCGATGACCCAATCCCTGACCATGACTACCAACCAGAAACACAAACTACAAGCCCAGGTAGAGTGGAAGACTTAGCTGAGGATTCTGGTATCCAGCGCCGCCCCATCGAGGTAGTCCAGGCCGCCGGAGAAGTCACCGCCCACAAGGGAGTCCCGGAGGCCTCATTGGCGGAGCAGGGAGAAACAGAAAGTCCCTCCGACCTGCTCGACGCCGCCCCTCCGACTGAACTGCGCAGGTCAACTAGGACTCGCACACGCCCTAGTCACCTGAGAGACTTTGTATGCAAATAACACCCTAAGTGACTTCTGGGAGGGGTGTTATGTAAATAGGTTTGTTTGGCGGGAAGTTCGAATTAACTGACCTTCAGCCGATTGGCTGACCACCACAGCTGTAAGGTATATAAAGGGAGCTGGCTCCCAGGGTTAGTTGCTGGATTCTCACTATACAATAAAGAGCTGTTGTCACTGACTACTCTGGCTTGCTGCGTCCTCATTCACCCAACATAACAAGTACAGTACTTTGAATTGCAGTTTAATCACATTTTTATTGACAATCATAGTTGGGGATAATAAAAAATGTAAAATATAATTTCACACATATATACATAGTGGGTATATCCTCATAATCCAAAGTGATCTGTATGTTGTCCTCAAGAAGTAATTTGAGCTGTTCCAGAATCAAAAATAAGACAAATCCATTTGCTAACTTATTATTTAGAGAGAGGGAGAGAGAAAAATTCCTCTTTATCCATGCCAGCTAAAAAAGCAATTAGATGGTGAAAGGCTACAAAATGGAAATGATTTTTAAGACTCCGGCAATCTAACAGAACTGGTGATTAAAGTGAATTAAGGTGGAATGATTTGTCTAAATTATGTGGTCTTCTCAGCAAACTGGATAGCTCCCTTGTGAAAAGAGGCAAATAATTTGTAGCTATGATGTCTTGAGGGGAAATTGGGTAGCTCAGATACCCACTGGAGACCTACGTGTGTAAAAGTGATCTTGTAAATGCTGCCTCTCTTCTCTTTTGCTGCAGAAAGCTGCGTCATTTAGCTTTATATTTATACATTAAACTTCGCGTCATGCTGACTAAATAGAAGAGAACAAGGTGGTTAGCAAAAGCCTACGGCTAGGAGGTAGGCTACTGATGGAAGGGTAATAGCTGACTTGAAGAGGCCATATCTGCTTGGAAGAGCAGAGAAGTCTGCAGATCCGATCAGAGACCTAAAAGGCCTCAAATTATTAGTGCCGCACATCACTTGGGTTGCCTGGATATGACAAGTTCAGGACTGACAGCTGTAGCCGCTGCAGGCAACTGCCAGCATGTGGGATCTGGGCAGCTTCTGACAAACCATTAATTGCTCTGAGCTCTCTCTATTAAGAAGGCCAGCTGCCTCACAGGCTTGGGTGCCCCGTGCATTTGCTATTCCCTCAGTCAAATGGCTGGTGCTCTGAGGAGTGGAAAGGCCTGAATTGCTGGTCCTGAGGTAAAAGGGGGTTTCCCCACCTTTGTTTGCTCAACTGGTCAAAATCCAGTGGTGATGCCTCTGGGGAGAGCAATGCTTCTAATAGAAAGTTCTGAGAGATGACATCTTGCTGCGAGTTCAGCACCTTCTGGGTGCTGTATCTCAGCTTCTCCCATCCCAAGTCAACAAGGGTGATGGTGATGGTAGTGGTGTTGGAGGAGGAGAAAAATACACTCTTAACTGCAGTACAGATGTCCTCACATCTAAGTGGAAAATCTATGCATTTTCCTGCCTTAAGAATGACACCCCTGTCCCTCCTTCTTGGTTTTCTAGGCCTAGCTGCTTCCTCCCCCTCCTCCCCCTCCCCCTCCTCCTCCCCCTTCCATCCTTGTGCCCCACAAAACTCCGGCTTCTGGGACATTCTTCCCTACCACCATCCTTCTGAATGGCCTTTGCCAGGGTGACTCTGTGTTGCATCAGTGTTGACCCTAACCTATCCAGCAAATTTAAACTTCTTATCCTTCACTGAATTTGCAGAGCTGCAGGAATGCCAACCTCCTGTTTAGGAAATGCGTTTGCCATTATGCTTGCGATCCTTCTGAGTAACCCTTTATTGGGGCACCCTCATTTTGACCCGGACTCTGCTTTTTCAGTTTAGCAATGCATGAATACTGAATTTGTTTTTCTTGGCAGCATTACATGCAAAACCCCAGGGATTTTTTTTCCTCAGCAGGGGAAGATTGTTCTTTGCCTACTTCAATTTATTCACATCTCATTCCACTCCATTTCTTGGACCCTGGTGTTCAAAAATTCAGGTCAGCTTTCAAACCTAACTATCAGATCTTCAGTCATATCTGTAACTTCCCATCAAGGGTCAGCCTCAAATTTCTGCTTCACTTGCAACCTTCTGCAACAACCTGACAACCCTCACTTTATAGATAATCACTTCCCTTAAAATCACTGCCAACCTTTATAAAGCCTCTAAGATATAGAATAAGGTACAGTGAAGATGATTCAAAATATCTCTAGCAGATTTTACAGCGTTTTAAATAGAATTCCTCTCAATTTTCCAAAGAGCACCCCAAATTACATCCTCCTTGCTATTGACTGTGATCCTCATCAGATTTCTACATTCTGCTTACTACAACCCAGAGAACAACCCTCTCTCCCCCCCCCCCCCTTCCACAATTTCTACCTTAGGAGATATCACAGACCATCAAATACCAACTCCCTTCTTTTATCCTCTGGCAACCATCGTTTCCCTACAGCTGTTGAAAAATGTGTGCATCCCCAAGCAGTAAAGACAAATCCATTTTTTTTGGTCCATGTCAAGATGTATTTTCAAATAGGCTTCCCTTGCCTACAACACCATCTTTACAACATGCCCACCTGCCATTTGCATTGGGGAAGGGCAGGGGGGGAGCTGGTAGTGATGAAGATGGATTTTCACCCCCCCCCTTTTCTTTAATACAAAAAATGGTTAAATTGAAATAAGCTCCTTCCATTTGGGTTGCCGGCCGCCCCCCTCCCCAGCCCTTGTGCTAAAAAGCTTCCCGCTTACCTTGTAGAAGAGAAAGGGAGCAAAGCAGCAGCAGCAGAAGAGGCATGTTGAGTCCTGCTTTTTCCAAACAGCACATTTTGGATTTCTTCAGACCTGCAGAATACCTAGTCTGGCTATTTCCTTCTCCTGCCAGGCAAGGGAGCCATGGAGCTAGGAGTCTGCTTAGCAAATGAAAATGCAGTAGCTTCTTTGCAAGGGCTAGTTCTGTAGGATTTTTCTCTTTTGCCTTTCCAAGGCAACCTTGATAAGTAAGTTTTCCAAGGATCTTGCCCAATAATCACAGACACGATAGGCTTTGAGTTCAATGTATTTATTTACTCCATTTCTTTCTATTCAGATACTCATTTTTGAACTGGAACTGGACTTCTGCGCACAGCCTTATATATGGAGGAGGTGGAGTCAAGGTAAGGAGGGGTTATGGGAAGGGCTAAGTGAGGGAGGAGGGATCAGTGGGTCAGTCTATGCAATGGTGTATACACAGTTAGGCATTTACTCGTAACAAATCCCCCTCTAAATGCCTAACATTCGGGGTTGATTCTGTACCCGGCATGGTCACCCCTAGTTTTGATGTGAGATATGTGTGTTGCTTGTTTGGTAATGGTTTCGTTAGAATGTCCGCAACTTGCTCAGAGGTTTCACAATGTACGGCTCTAATAAAACCCACATTTGATAACTGCCTGACATGCTTATGCTTGATGTCGATATGTCTGGACCTCTGACCCACTGCTTACGCGTTGGAGATGTCTATGGCTGCTTTATTGTCCTCGTGGATAGTTATAGGATAAGCCGGTTCGGTCCATATTTCAGAGAGCAGGTCATCGAACCACACTAAATTGTTAGCTGCCTTTGATAGGCAGATGTACTCTGCTTCTGCCGTGGATGTGGCAACCAGGTTCTGTTTGCCGGTATACCAGTGTACCGGGCAGTTATTGATGAGGAACACGTAACCTGATGTGCTTTTCCTGCTCTTGGTATCACCTGCCCAGTCAGCGTCCGCATAGCAGGTCAGCGCCGGTTCTTTGGATTTGGATGGTTCCAGGCATAGGTACGCGTCTATGCTATGTTTCAGGTACCTGATTACTCGCTTCACCCCTTCCCAGTGGTATACCTTGGGTTCACTGACATGTCTGGATAATAAATTAACAGCTAAGCTGATATCGGGCCTTATCCAATTGGCAATATACAGGAGGGATCCAATGACAGATCTATACAAGGTGTTGTCCTTAAATGACTCCCCCTCTTCGTGCATATGTTTCAAGAAGTCTGTTTGCATGGGGGTTTCGCATGGCTTAGCGTCCCTCATGTTGCATCTATGTACAAGTTCTAATATTTTTTCTTTTTGAGAAACCTTGAACCCGTTCTCTGTTTTCTCGATTTGTACTCCTAGATACTTATTGACTTTCCCTAGGGTCTTGAGTGTGAATTGTTTCCCCAGTTCTCTGGCGAATTTATCGCAATTTTGCTTGTGCTGCCCCATGTACAGGATGTCGTCTACGTAAACGAGTGCGTATTCGACTGATGTGCCCTCCCTCTTGGCAAAGAGGCAGAGGTCTGCTGATGTGGCGGAAAAACCCATGTCCCTGAGTGTTTTGGCTAGGCATTCATACCATCTTTTCCCGGACTGTCTTAAACCGTACAAACTTTTGTTTAATAGCCAAGTGACTCCCTCTTTCGCGCCTTTCCCTGGGGGTGCCCTGACATATATTTCTTTGTCTAACTTCGCATGGAGGTATGCGGTTTGAACGTCAAATTGGTAGACTTCTAGGCCTAAGTTAGATGCAACTACTAGGGCGCTTTTGACACTTTCTGCCCTAACTGTGGGTGAGTAGGTATCCGTGTAGTCGTCTGGATACCTTTGGGCGAACCCCTGAGCTACGAGTCTAGCCTTGTAGAGGGCCTTGTTGTCTTCGAGTTCCTTGATTTTGAAAACCCACTTCGTGCCTATGAGTGTCTTATCGGCTGGGACCTTAGAGGGGGTGTATACATTCAGTTCGCGCAGGCTAGCCATCTCCCTTTCCATAGCTTGCTCCCACTTATCTCTCTCTACCTGTGGCAGACTAATGATTTCTTCGTATGAGTTGGGTGTTGTTCTATTTGGGTGAATGGACATGACATAATCTTCAAATCTCTTGGGCATTTTGTTTCTGTTGGGTCTGATAGGTCTCATGGGTCTTGTGTCGGTGTCGTGCATGTATTTGGCCTCCTTCTCTGTGACCATGTCTACCTTGATGATGGGGTGGTCTTCCTTCCACCCCTTGGTGGCTACCTCATGGTGTCTTGGTCTTTGTCTGTCTTGTGTATTTGCTTCTAATGTGATGGGTTTGCTTTTGTCCCTTGATTCGTTTGTGTCTTCCTGTCTGATGAGTGTCTCATTGAGGTGTATCTTAGACCAGTTGGCGTTCTCGTGGAACACTGCTGTTCTGGATACGATGAACCTGTTGTCCCTGTCAATGAATCTATAGCCTTTTGTGCCTGGTTCATACCCCATGAACCTTAATCTCCTGGAGACCTTGTCTCCTTTTCGCCTCAGTTGCCCGGGGATGTGCACATCCGCCGTGACTCCAAATATGTGCAGGTGCGCAATCTTTGGTTTTCGGTCATACATCACCTCATAAGGTGTTTTCCCTATTACGCTAGACCAGAGTCTGTTCAGCGTATAATTTGAGTAGTTGAGAGCTTCCGCCCAGAATGGCTGTCCTAACCCCGCATCCTCTAGGGCGCATCTCATCATTTTTTGTAGGACTCCATTCCTCTTCTCTGCGACTCCATTTTGGAACGCGGAAAAGGGAGAAGTCTTGTAGTGTATTATCCCGTGCATCTTTGACCAGTTCGAGAATTCCCTCGATAAGAACTCAGACCCCCTATCTGTCATTATTTGCCTTATCTTTGTGTTGTGTTGCATTTCCACTCTCTTATAAAACTCTTTAAATTTTTGGAATACCTCGTCTTTATGATTAATGGTATACACAAAGCCATAGCGGCTGTAGTCATCTACTATTGTCAGAAAATATCTCCTTTTGTATTTTATAGATGGCTTCATGGGGCCCACAATGTCCATATGTACCAGGTGGAAGATAGAATTGGTAGTACGGGTGGCTTTTCTAGGTCTGGGTTTGGTTTTTAACTTAGATGATTTACATATAGAACACTCTAAGTAGTTTTTGCAGTTTTTTATTTTCAAATCACTGGTACATTCTGTCATTTTTTGGATGACTGGGAAGCTGGCATGGCCCAATTTTCTATGTAGCAAATGGGCGCAGTCATCGTGAATGGGTTTGCCTATTAGCAATTTCCCTCTGTGTGTCGTGTTGCCTCCGGTGGGGTCGTCTTCCCTGTCCCCCTCTGCCTCAACATGTGTGTTGACTTTATTCTCAGTGTTTTCTAGTTGGGCGATAACTTGGGTCTGGTTATTCTTTTTAGGGTGGAGGTATGTTAGCCCTCTATTAATGACTATTTTGCCAATGCTTTCCCTGTCTCTGGTCAGGTAGGCTTCTCCCTCTTTTAAGGTGGTCTCTATGCCCATGTCCTTGCTCAGTTTAAGCGGTGCTAAAATGTTGTGGGGTATTTCGGGTATGAGTAATACCCCCCTCTACTTTGCCTATTCCACTTATGAACGTGTTTCCTCTCCCTGTCACTAGGACCTTGTTTTGATTGGCCACCTTAATGTGGTAGTTTTCCTCTGTGAATGAGGTCAGTATCTTTATGTCATGAGTTGTGTGGTTGGTGGCTCCTGAGTCGATGAGCCATCTCCCTCTCTGGTTTGTGAGTGTGTGTGTGTGTTCTCCCCGATCCCATACATGGACCCTGGTCGGCTCTCTCTAGAGCTGTCCCTACTTCCCCTTCTGTTCCTTGGGTCGGGGGAGTCTCTGCGCCTGTATCTGTTGTCTGATGGGGATCTATCGGGGAGCCCTGGCCTCCTGCCTTCCCTTTCCCTTTGGTAGGTGTGGTCCCTTCCCCTTGAGTTTCTTGGGCAATCCCGTTTGTAGTGGTTCTTTGAGCCACAAGTGAAGCATTCTGGGTAGTCT